>JAKXYG010000449.1:0-689416 GCA_025895645.1 Cardicola forsteri
TTTTTTGTTATTGTTTGCATATCCCCAAATATATATTTCTCAATAAATATATAATTTTTATTTTTTATTTTTTATTTTATGTTTATTACTTTGAATGTTTTACAAGAAACCTCTTTCAGCAGTAGACATTTTAGCGAAACCGAACGTGGGCCCGCACTTTAGTGCCGGTGGTGAGATTCGAACCCCCATGCCCACCGAGGTTCGAATTCGGGTGCAGTACCGCTAGACCACCCCGGCTAATAATACAATAGATGCTTTGTCCATGTTGAAATACTTCAAAATGTTATTTTCATTTTTATTTATTGTGTTTGGAAAATAGTCAAAATGATGTTAAATATTTTCGCGCTTAGGTGGCAAAGTTAGTAGAACTCTAGATTCGATACGCATTGGTTTGAGTCCTAGCACGATTATTTAATGTGATCCTTCATTTGATTTTGCTAAAACAGCAAAACATTAAAACACTATATATTATTTTTATTATTATTAAATTTTTATTTTATTTTATTTATTTTTATTATTTTAAATATTTTACGGAAAACGCATCTTTCATCAGTGGACATTTTGGCAAAGCCGAACGTGGGCCAGCATTTTAGTACCGGTGGTAGAATTCGAACCCATGCCCACCGAGGTCCAAATTCGAGCGCTATACCTCTGAAAAATGTTTTACGAGAAACATCCTTCAGCAGTGGACATTTTGGCGAAGCCGAACGTGAGTCCATATTTAGTGGGCCGGTGGTGGTATTCGGACTTATGCCCACCGAGGTCAAAATTAAGATCACCCCAGCATATCTCATTTTAAATTTATTTACAACTCCAAATCCTAATTAAATTTTTAAAAACTAAAAAAAATCAGAAAACATAGTAGCTATTCATTTATTTAAAAACTATTTTTAATTAAATTGTTTACTTCAATTTTTGAATTTTATGTTTTTGCTAAATTGCACCTATTTTATTTTATTTTTAATTAAAAATATTTTTTATAACAATTAATTGTATTTTCAAAAATGCCCAGTTTCTGACTAACAGAAGAATTGTATCTTATTTTTTTCATGAGTGTATTTAAAAAAATCAAGTTATATATATATGTTATTAATACATAAAAAGCTACTTCAAAACCTATAATTGAAAAATACTTAGTAAAGTGTGTTCTATGAAGTGATGTAATTTATAATAATAATAATAATCAGGAAATGTATAATTATAAAAAATAATTGATAAAAATTGTTTACTAAACAAAATTCAGTTTAATTGAAAAATAATTTGTTGAAGATTTTAGTTTTGTGGTATTGTTCTATTTGGTACTCTCAATTAAAAAATTATTATTATTTAATAAGATTATTTTAAATACTTTTTATGTAAACTAGTTTTACTTTGTGTTTACTACAATTTTCTGTAATTATAAATTTATTTTATATTTTAATCTACTAATGAGTAGTAAATCAACTGAATTTAATTATTTAGTTATTTTTCAGTAATAATACAAGTCATAAGTTTAGTTGAACTTTTTGGTCTGACGAGAAACATTGGCAGCATATAAACATTTTCATTGTGCACAATTTCTAACAATTTCTAGTTTTGCCAAACCGCATTTTTCTTATTAATATTTTTTTGCATTTACACCGTTTTGCTTTTTGGTAGTGCTCTTCAACCCACCCCTTTCTATTTATATTCCTTAACACATACTTAAAATAATAGTAATAATAATAAATTAACATAAATGTATATTACTATATCCAATGTAATTTTGAATTCACATTATAATAAAACTGTGCACAATTATTTTGAAAAGTCAACAGTCGGATGCACAGCACAAATAAACAAGCATACAGAAAAACAGGAAAAACAAACAATGCATCAACCAAAGTTCAAAAAGTGCCAAAAATTCAAATTAGCTTAGCTATATGTTCAAACTTGTATATAAAAATTATGCTAAATAGAATTAATTAACATTTTAATTTTATACTCGTTTGATTTTGAATTTAATGTGCTAATTTGGATAATATAAAGATGGCAGTGTGGTTTGGCACACTTTATCATTTTTTTCAATAATTACAATAGCAACTGTAGTCGGGCTTTTTATCAATGTTGGTTCTAGCATAAATAGAAACAATTACTAGGCAATGACAAGTACAGTACGCCAAAAAATAGTAGCATTTCCTATCTAACTCTGAATACAATAGACATGGCGATGTTAACATAAGAACAATTAAAACGTCAAACTAGTATTATTACTTTTGTAAAAAATTACTATTTTACTTCAAAATCTTCTCATTTTAAAAATTATTATTTATTATTAGGATGGTCTACACTTGGCCATGAATTAGAAGGTAAGGATTGATTTCAATATAAAATAGAATTTATTTACATTTTAATAAATCGCATGTCAAAATATATTAAAATGTATCGATGAACTATCACAGATTTTAGTCATTCTACTGGAATTAAAGCATCAACATCTCCTGCTCGACAATTTAATGTACGAGCACTAAGCTATCAACACTGTAAAAATTACATTCTTCATTCATTTGATTGAATAACAAGTAGCCATTATACACAGTCACGGTTAGTTCTAGTATGAATAGAAACAATTACTAGGCCATGACAAGTATAGTACACCAAAATCATGGGAGCATTTCCTATGTAACTCTAAATATAATAAACAATAATTGACCCAATAACGCCATGTTAACATAAGAACAATTAAAACGTCAAACCGCTATTATTACTTTTGTAGAAAATAACTAATTTATTTTACCAGGAAAAACAAAAATTAATAATATTGTTTTATGTAAACCAACTTTGGGAATTTTTATTATTATTAGTAGCAGTAGTAGCATTATTATTAATTCCGCCTAGTTTGGATCACAAATGATTCAATCCAGCCAGTCCCAAGCTTGGATAAAGGAGGAGGGTTTGAGCGCGCAGGTTAGCAACCTAAACTCTCAAAAAATGTATACTGCTACGGAAACAATAAAAGGACGCCATTTCGGCAAACAACGGCAAAGAAGTGATCGCACGTATCTGGATGACAGAGTTACACAGATGACAGGGTTGAGTGAAAGCCAAAAGAAAGCTCAATCTTCTATTTGCAGAATCTTCAATGCCAACAAGACTTTGTTATTGTTGCTGTTGTTGTTTTGCTGCAATTGTTGTCTTATTGCCCCATGCTTATTTTTAAAGCAAAAGGGTTTTGTATAATATAATATAATAGTATTACTATTATTATTATTATTATTAATAATAATAATAATAATAATAATAATACAAAACACTTTTGCTTTAAAAGTAAGCATGAGACAATAAGATAACAACAACAAAATCGCATAATTCAAAAAGAACATTGAACAACAACATTATTCCCTGTATTTGAACATTTTGCCAAACGTTTTGTTTGATTCCCCATAAAACATTCATTTCAATTAGATTGTCCCGAATAGTTCTTTGCCAAGTCTTTTGTAGTTTAGCTCAACCTTTTTTAGCATTTCTAATCGTCCGTGCCAAAACCGTTCTTGCTGATCTTGTGGGGCGCTGTAAACGTTAAATTATTAACTTTTTATTCGGATTTTGCTAAACCTTATTGTCACTTCTTCGCTCTATAGAAAAAAATGGCGTCTTTTTGTTATTTCTAACCTTGCGCTTTAAGTCTCTTTTTTCTGTAACCGAACTTAGAATAGAAAACAGTAAAGTTTTGTTATTAATAAAAAGATATAAAAAATTGACCTTATAGGGAATCTTTGGATAATTTTGGCATTCTCCGTAAAATTGAACACCCGGAAAATGAAAGTTATCTGAATTTTGTAGTAATAATTTTTAAATAGATAATAAATACTTTTTAAAATAATATTATTTTTAATTTTTTAATTATTGTTCCACAAATTCTAGTAACAATTACTATAGGTTTTCTAAAACCTCCCTAGATGCAAATCTATTTCTAGATAAAAATATAAAAAGATGTCAGCTGTGGGATAAATTTATTACGTATATTCTCGTCAGTCATAAACATAAAAATTTGGCATATATATATATATACCAAAATATATTTTATCTGTACCCCTCTTTATATATATATATATATACACTAAAATTTTATGATGAGAATATACGAAATCTTGCAGTTTACGTCTTCTTATATTTTTATTTGGAATTATAAAGGGAACCCCTAATGCAAATTTATTCATTTAAAGAAAATAAAATAAAAAAGTTTGTTTGTAGAAAAATTACAAGAAATTGCTTAAACGTTCAATTAATTAATTAGTGACACCAGTACTAACTACATGAAATTGAAATATTGAAAAAAAAGAAAATGTAATCATACTTGAGGCCAATTATTTTATATTAAACTATTTCGTTCCTTACAAACCAATAAACACTAGATAAATGTAATTTATGAGTACATTTTTGTTCATCCTCAGGTTTTCAAGACGGACTAGAAAACCAACTAAACCAACTAAATTATAGACACAAATTGGTGGTAGATGATAAAACCAACCAAAAAAGAATTAAAAAAAATCCTATTGGTCAACCTCCGTGAGTAAATGTGAGTCACGTTGGTACATTCTTCTATCGAAAGGGATTGTTTGACCTTGAAAATGTATATAAGGTGAAAAAATCAATATTTACATAGCACTATACGATTTGTATTGCGTCATCGTGCAAATTTGGTCACACTTTTTGAAACTTTTCCATCTCCCCAACTTACTAGTAATTACACACTCACACAAAAGGTTATCTGACTCTTATTGGCTCCTTCTTTCGCAACTTTTTCCCTTGGTTGGTTTTTAATCATTTACCAAATTGGTTACCTCCTGTTTCCTTTGTTTTAAAAATTAAATTGAATTTTTAAAAATCCATTAACCAATTGACACATATTCAACAACAGCAAGTTTAAATGGAAATTTAACAATTGAGAAAAGAAAAATATCTTCTCAAGTTGCAATTTGTTCAAAATAAGCCTATGAAATTGTTTAAACCGCGGGAAATAATAAATTCAATTGTATTAACCAATCATAACGTGATGGAATTTCTTGCCAAAACATTTCCCCTTCACTGTACTTCCACACACACACACACACACACCATTTTGTCTGAGAATTTCTTGTTTAAACAAACAAACACAAACAAATATAGAACCGACTGACCACAAATGATGATGGTAATAATGATGTATGACTTTTATTATAAATAAGAAAAGGGAAGAAATGTAATATGGTTGTTGATGTGGCTGTGTCTAACTAAAATCCAACATTTGACAGCTTAAATTATTCGCATTTCGTTCTATCCCATGCAAACAAACCGAAAAGACAAGCAATTAGACCGAAATACACACAATAAATTCATAATTTAAAAATTAGATTTTAAATTACAACTTGGCACTCATGGAATGTACAATAATTTACAATAGTAGTCAAATAAAAACAAGTCCCCACGTCAATAACAACAGTTATACCGAACCGACTTGTCAATATTATGCCAATCCAAATGCAACTGCCTATTCGATAACTTCCAGTGCTTGTTCGCACGTCGATACAACTACCCTGTCGTCGCCCACTGCATACCAATTCAATTCGTTCGATACGTCGTCATACATCTATTCGAATTGTGCAAATGGCGCCGACTTCCAATCAGACCGAAATCATCGTTGGAATGGCGTTCCGTTTGGCGAACCACTGTCAAATAACTATTCGACGATCAATTATGATTCGAACACCTATCAACAAGATCAGTGTTATTATTTGAAAGAATGTTTAAAACAAACCAATAACGTTGCAAATTGCATGCAGCAGCATCATTTGACAACGGTCGTAAAGACAGAAAATGTTGACAATTGTACATTGAACAAGTTGACGTGTTGTGAAAGCGACGCTGCAACACAAGTGGCCGACGATCAAAGTATCAAATTAGCGACTTCATACTTGACCAACAAGACAAACAAGTGCAAACATGCAAATGGCAATTTAAATCCAATCAAACACAATTCGATGCCGTTTAAATGGCTTCAAATTAGAAGACCACAAACGCGTGTTACAACTAATTGGTGTAAGTTTGAATTTGGTGCTACTTTTTCCCCCATTCAACACGTGCGTTGTTTAATTGGAAATGTGGCGTAGAACCCATTGTTTGGCATAATTGTACCTTGTTTTTTGGCATTGAAAATTAAGCGTTCACTTTTTTTGCCAAACTTCAATAGTGCCCCGGGTGGTCTAGTGGTACAGTGGTTGATTTGGACCTGGTGGATATGGGGGGGCGGGGGCGGGGGTTCGAATCCAATGACTGGCACTAAATGCGGGCCCAAGTTAGGCTAGGCAATCGAATAAATAAATAAAACAAGAATTGTGTTCTCTTGTTGTTGTTGCTTTTACCAATGATTGCTTTAGAGGCCAGATTGTTAATCGTGCGCTCAAACCCTCATCATTTCTTAATCAGGCTTGGGACCGGGTAAGGTAGAGGTATAAATATGTCAACATTAAATAGTTGTAAATATTGTACATTTAAAAAAGGGTTTTTTTAATCATTAAATAATAGATATATATTATTATCATTATTATATATACAAAACCCTTTTGCTTTAAAAATAAGCATGGAGCAATAAGACAACAATTACAGCAAAACAGCAACAACAATAACAAATTCTCGTTGGCATTGAAGATTCTGTAAATCGAAGATTAAGCTTTCTTTTGGCTTTCACTCAACCCTGTCATCTGTGTAACTTTGTCAGCTAGATAAAGGCGATTACTTCTTTGCCGCTGTTTACCGGAATGGCGTCCTCTTGTATTGTTTCCGTAGTAGTATAAATGTTTTACAAAGGCCAGATTGCTAACCTTGCGCGCTTAAATCCTCCACCTTCATCTAGGCTAAGGATTGGCTAGATTGAATCATTTCTCATATTAGATGCTTGTATAAAATTTTTAAGGTTTTTCAATACGGTAGTGGACTTTTGTAAATTGTAATTTTTGTGTTGTTTTTCAACATTAAAGTTCAAATAAAACGAATTAGAAAATTGTATAATAATACTTTTTAAATTATATGTTGAGCTTAACAAAGTAACAAATATCAAGAAAATTAGTTCAATCAGCACATTATTGATTTTTTTTAATGTTAAACTCTTGGTTTTATTGCAGCATAAACTGAATGTATTGTGTAGGTGTAAATTTCATTTCTACGTCAATGTTGATGTTAACAGACGAATGTTTGGTACAAACTTGTTTGCATCAAGTGGTTGAACATCTTTTATTCACGTTTGTTGTGTAGCCTATTGTAGTCAATTTTAAGTCTGGTTAAGGAAAAAGGAGAATTAGAAGCCAGGTTATCAAAGAGTATTACCAAAAGAAATGGCATGACACCATTTTATAAAACCGCGGCAAAGAAATAAATGAAAATTCAATTGCAGTTATAGGGTTCAGCAAAATTCAAATAAAAATTTAATTTAAAGCATTGGGTTCCCTTTATAATTTCAAACAAAAATAATAGAAGACGTAAACTGTGAAATGAATTCATTTCATATATTCTCTTCAGTCACAAACATGTAAAAAAATAAGCAATATATATAGAATATATATATGATGTAATTAACTTAACATTAATACTACACATACATACACATACGCAACATGCATATGTTAAGTTCACGCTAAATTTAATGAAGTTACAAATTGTTTTTGTGCACACAAAATGGGTTTTAATGTGTGGATGTAAACAGATTCAAGTGTTGTTAACATATTAGCAGTTTGAGTAGTTAAAGCAACCATTAAAGTTAACTCAATGTTTTGTTTGAACCAAGTGACGTAATATTGACGAAGTGCACCAACGTTCATTTGAATTGGACTCTTTACTGATTCTTTATATGTTTGTGACTGAAGAGAATATACGAAATGAATTCATCTCACAGTTTACGTCTTCTATTATTTTTGTTTGGAAAATTTTAATTTTCCATATATTCAGACACGTCAATGCCAAATTCTTAAAAAACAATCGCATAGAATGACTTTGTTGTCCTATGCTATTTAGAACAAAAGGAAATAATAACTTGTATTGCAGTTTTCTATTTATAATTATTAACCTTTTTTCAAATAATGTATGACGTATAATATAAATGTGTGTGAGTGCTTGTGTGTATTCAATACATGTACAACCATTGCATAGGGAAGATAATAAGGGAAAGGCGTTTGCAACAGGAAGTCATCCGACAGTAAAAATAAATCGACGCCAAAATTAATAAATAGCCATACCGCTTTAAATTGGTTCGATGACAAAAACCAAATGGAGTTAAAGTGACCAAAAACAGAAACCACATTAGAGAAGGAAAAGTTGAAAAATAATGGTATAACTATTAATCCGTATTTCACTCTTTGAAACCCGAGTTACTGAGTTTACAGTCATCGCACCAATTACAGCAAAAAAGTAATTATTTAACTAAAACATCTCAGCAGCTACATAACGTACAATATACAATGCTGTATAATAAAAAATTGTATACAATATTAATTGGTGCAAAATCGAAAATGAAGTAAAATAATTAACATGATTTATAGTGTCAAATATTAATAAAAACAGATCACATGCAATTTTTACAGTTACCAAATGATTAAAAACATTCGAAGTTCAAGAAATTCAATAGTCTATGTGATCGCTTTTCTATGTGGCAGGTTGTCAGTGAATGTTGATATATTCTTGCTTTATCTCATATTGAACAATAAAACGAATGCGTTTACATAAATCCTCAATTACAGTATGCTGATTGATGTTGCGCTTTAGCATAATGAAAACAATTCTAATAACATTGATGTCCGGACTGTTAAGTGGTAGTTCAGTGAAAGAAAGCGTTTTCGATTTTAACTCATCTACTGTCTAGATATAAAACTAATAAAGTGAATCTAAATAAATATGACGTTACCTTTTTGGAGGTATGACATGGAGCATTGTCCTGATAAACAGTAGTAACCCCGGTGTAAATGTGTTGCATTTCATAATGGAAAACACCCTTCGTAACTGAAACAAATTTGTCACTATTTAAGGTACCAGATATAATTCTCCATTTGATAGGTTGATTATACTTAATACCAAACCAACACATAACTTGTCGAGTGTGGGCTTTATTTCTAACAAACGGAAGTAGATGATTTTGAAAACTTGACCCACACAACACTTTGTTTTTGTAGCCAAATGGTTTGTTTCCAATCATTGTTTCATCGGCGAAGTATACGGAACGCCAATAACAAAGGTGTAGTTTACAAAAGGATAATCTATTATCCTTTTGTTTTTTAGTAATAAATGGCTTAACCTTTGGTAATTGAAGTGTTAAACCAAAGTGAGTGGCTCTGTTTCCCATCGTTGAATACGTACAATTATTTTAAACTATTTTTTAGTTTCTGAAATCAGTTTATTATAGGTTTTTCCTTCTATAATAATTTTCTAATCATTCGTAGGAGTTGTTACTTTATCACAATTTTTCAATATTTATATTTACAAAAGTACAATCGGATATTACAAATTAATTTAGATTTGACACTATTATAAATTTTTTCAAATGTACATTTTATCGAAATTTGTAATTTTTTTGATAAAAATAAATAGTGGTAGATATTGTGTAATTAAGGTGCTACAATGTTTACAAAACTTTATTTACAATTACAAACCGTTTATTAAAAAAAATAAGCATGAGCAATAAGATAACAATTACAGTAAAAAACAACAACAAGGACCCATAATTCGAAAAGAACATGAGACAACAAAATTATTCCATGTTTTTCCCCATTAGTTTTTAGCCAAGTTTTCTGTTGTCTACTTCCAACCTTTCTTTTACCATTTTCAATCGTCCATTCCAATTCCGTTCTTACTGGTCTTTTGGGCGGTAAATGTAGAATTTGACCAAGTAATTTTCTCCGTCTAATTGTAATGATGTCATGTAGTAAACAAAAATCAGTTCTTCTTATGATCTCATTATTTGAAATGTAATTGCACCAGCTAATCTTTAAAATACTTTTAAGACACTGGCGATAAAAAAGCATCTACCATCTTATCAATCTTGTCTGTTCTCTTTCAAGTTTCATTATCATATATTGCCATAAGAATGATTATTAGTACATACCAACAACGTTTTGTCTTCAGGTGGATGGAAGAACATAACCATATTGATTTGAGTCTATTAAAAACTGACATTGCCTTTCCAAGTCTGACTTTAACATCAATTTCGGTTTTTCCGCCTTTACCAATGATGCTTCGCAAACATGTAATATTTTATTTACTAATTTTAATAGACAAATAATCATTTGACACTGTACAAAACACTTTCATCTTTGAACAGCCAATACGAAAACTATTATCACTGAGATGTATTGTTATATTTTGTATTATTTCTGCAGACCAATATCATCTGCAAAGTCCAAATCTGCTACAATGTATATAAAAATTGTTAAATCTGCAAAATTGTCTAAATTTACACTCAAAATTAGATACGCTATTCATTTTAAAATCTATTCCTTCTAAAATAATTTCACTCCTACGTTTGTGCATTTCTATCATTTATTTATTTATTACTCAATCTTGTCAAAATTTAAAAGCGATACTTGAATTTTTCGATTTCACAAACAGTTGTTCAAATTGTTATCATTCTTTTTTTCAATTAGCATTTTATTGTTTATTTGTAGGCTAAAAAATAAAATTGCACATGTACTAAAATTTAGCATTCATGTTTCATTCTTAAACATTATTCGTATTCAAATCAATGTACATTTCTAATCGCACAAATGCAACATGGTAAATCAGCGTTTGGTCTATGCGAAACAAGTACAGTTTATTACCAAGTTGACAACAAAATAGGCGCTTAAAAACCGGTGATTAGATACAATCTTTTGACATGTTGTGTCCACGCGTACACATGCACACAAGCTATCGTGTTTTTCGGATTTAATCGATTAAAATTTTGATCTGGATTACAAGTGAGCTTTGATTCTTCACGCTGCGTCAAAATGTCAATATTTCTTGTTTTTGTAGAGGTTACAAGAAAGTGTAGGTCAAAATTATTCATGTGCTAATTTGACACATTCACTAAGTTTCGACACTTGGACTCTACCAAACACTTGTTATTTTACTGCACTAATTGTTTGTACCATTTAAAAATGAATGTAACAATACACCAAAATAAACAAAAAAATATTAACATTAGAAAGATATTAAAAACCATTAAACCTGGCAGTATGCAAGGACCTGTATATGGTAAAGTCCTATTGGAAGGGATCACTCACTTTATTATTTATAGTGAATCTGATCAATTCTAATTGCCCAGTGTCCTCAAATGTTGCTACGTTACTACCGGTTTAGCAAATTAAAGAACCCTTTTATTAAGACTTTACCATATAGGTCCTTGCATACTGCCAGGTTTAATAGCCTTATATGGCACGGTTTGATTATATTTAATAATAGGTTTTTAAGGTTTTTTTAATCTTATTTAGAATTGTCAGATTATTTATGTGTTAAACTTAAAAAGTATGCATTGCTAATAATTCCAAATAAGACTGAAACAGCCGTACACTGTTCTTAAAACATTGTCTAAGAAAATAAACGTTCTTATTTTTATAATTATTTTTTCATAAAAGTTGAAAATGCTTTAATCCACCATCCTTATTTAACATAAACTGGGAATTTAGTAGGAAGCAGTTGTATTATTATTATTATTTATTTATTTATTTATTTATTTCAAAAACCCTTTTGCTTTGAAAAACACGGGTCAATAAGATTGTTCTATATGATTTCTTTACTATTTACATTAAAAAAACAATAAAAAAGAATTAATTTGCATCAAACAATGCACAATTTATCAAGTATTTATTGTTTAAAGACTTGTTTTTTTAATAAAAAAATACAATTCCCCGTGTATTGAGGTTTATAATTTAATTAAAAATCGCACTTATATTTTAGGTATAGAAGTGACTAAACCATTGTAGAAACAATGCGGTTGGATAGATGTTAAGTGCATTTGTTTGGAACCCAAAAAGAACACTAAGACATTATTCAATACAATTAATATTATTACTTTCTTTATTGTTGTTTTCATATTAATAATATCACATCTTTTTGACACACAAAACAAAAGGAAAAGTCGGTCTATTGAAATAAACTTATTTATTTATTTATCTATTTGTTAACGCATGCACACCAAAAGGGTATTTTTAAAGTGTCACTTTTAATCACTATTCAATTGAAATGGGCAAGCACACACACACACACACACACACATAAACAACTATTTTTAATTAATTTTATTTTCCAATATTATTGTATCAAAGCGTTCATATTCGTACTTTTTATTGTTTAACATGTCATTATCAATATTGCTTGCATTCAATTAATTAATTTATTTGAAAACAGGTTTAAATTTAGTCACATTATTTTAAAAAATGGACATTTTTTGTACAATTAAATTTTGTCAAATATTTAAATAAAAATAGTTGAATGATATAAATTTTTTAAATAAAATATTTAATTTAAATAATTTTGAATTTGCTGAATATTAAGGGGCAAAAAATAATAGTTAGCTGTTTTGGTAAATAAACTTATAAATAATTGTGTAGAATCTGGTTTAACACTTCAATCACCAAAAGTTAAACCATTTATTATTAAAAAACAAAAAGATGATAAATTATCCTTTTGCAAACAGTGAAGTGAACTACATCTTTATTATTGGCGTTCCGTATACTTCGCCGATGAAACAATGATTGGAAACAAACCATTTGGCTACAAAAACAAAGTGTTGTGTGGGTCAAGTTTTCAAAATCATCTACTTCCGTTTGTTAGAAATAAAGCCCACACTCGACAAGTTATGTGTTGGTTTGGTATTAAGTATAATCAACCTATCAAATGGAGAATTATATCTGGTACCTTAAACAGTTAAAATTTTGTTTCAGTTACAAAGAATGTTTTTCATTATAAAATGCAACACATCTGCGCTGGGATTACTACTGTTTTTCAGGACAATGCTCCATGTCATACGTCCAAAAAGGTAACATCATACTTATCTAGATTCACTTTATTTGTTTTATATTTACATTTAGACAGTAGATGGGCTAAAATCGAAAAAGCTATTTTTCACTTAATTACCACCTAAGAGCCCAGACATTAATGTTATTGAAAATTTTTTCAGTATGCTAAAGCGCAACATCAATAAGCATACTGAAATTAAAGATTTATGTGAACGTATTCGGTTTGCTGTTTAATATGAGATGAAGAAAGAATATATCAACACACTTATTGACAGCCTTCCAAAACGCCTGGGTTATACTGTTTAAAAGAAAAGCGATCACTCGAATTATTAATTTTTTTAAAAATTTGTAATGTCTTTAATTATTTGGAAACTGAACAAAGTTGCATGTGATCTGTTTTTTTAATTAATACTTGACGTTATAAATCATGTTAATTGTTTTACTTTATTTTCGATTTTGCATCAGTTGATATTTTATACAATTTTTTATTATTTACAACGTATATGTAATTATGATTTTTTATTTATTATATAGTATTGTATATTTTATAATTGAGGTGACGTTTGTCTTGTACGCTATGTAGTTCCTAGAAATGCGGTAATTGTTGTGACAGTAGTATGTGTAGGAACTGCTTCAAATTTAAAGTTTGGTTATTTGAAAATATTAAGCTTTGACATTTCTACAAACTTAACCATGTTTTGTTTTAGTAAATTTGTCATTTCTCTTTGTTTTAAACAATTTAATTTATTTAATAAAGTAAAAATAACGTGCGGTATTTTCAAATTTGTTTAAATAGAAGCTGTAATATGTTTATTCAAGTTTTGACATTCTAGTAATGCGTTAGTTGTTACTAAATTAATTTATTTTTAATAATTTTGTAAATGGTATTATTTATTTAAAGTTATTCTTATTCTTATTATTGCTATTATTATTATTATTATGACAGTCAGGTTAAATACTTTACTAGAAAAATTGAGATATGTAGAATAAACATTTTATGTTGTTTCTTATCTACAATACCCAAAGTCTTAAATATAGGAACTAACAGTAATGCAGTTGGGTTTAGGCATTTTTAAAGTCACTATTCAATAAAATATTAATTAACTAATTATTTATTATTATTATTATTATTATTATTATTATTATTATTATTATTATACTTGAAAAAGAGTCTACCAACTTGATAAATGTGCTACTTGGCTGTAAATAATAGGCATAATTGATATAGGATTATTTAAATGTATCACTCTATTTTTCATATTTATTTGGTTAATTTTACGTCTCCAAAAAGACATTTTTTGTTGAACGCCATTAACAATGCACATTTTTCTGTTTTTGCATTTAGCATCTTAACACAATTTCTAGAGTTATTTGCTGCAATTGACATACACACACACACACCTACACAACAAAAAGTAGCAGTTCATTCAATTCAACATTATTTTGACAATTTTTGTGTCTAATTTTGCTACATGCTGTGTTTTCATATGTTGCTAGAATCGAAAATCATGATTTCATTAGCCTATCCAAACTTCATTCTCTTAAATGGAATAAAGTCACTGTAATGTGTGAAACATTTGTGTCATCCAATTGATAAGTAATTTTTGACCTGTTTGTGTTAAAAATATTACGCGCTTACTTTAAGTGTAATGTATTTTTAATTATTGGTAACAATATTGTTGAACTATTCCGTCTTATTGAATGACACTGTTAATTGGAAAGGAGGAATTTTAATTCAACTGAACAAAACCGCAAATAACAATAATAATTTATATTATGCAGTTATTATAATTTTTACCATCACCATCACTTACAATTTTTAATAATTTTTTGAACATTGACTTTTTTAAGAATTATTATCATTATTATTATTACTATTACTATTATTATTATTATTATTATTATCATTATTACTATTATTATTACTATTATTATTATTATTGCTATTATTATTACTATTATTACTATTATTATTATTATTATTATTACTACTATTATTATTATTTCTGTTATTATTATTACTATTATTATTATTATTACTGCTATTATTATTACTATTACTATTATTATCATTATTATTATTTCTGTTATTATTATTACTACTATTATTATTATTATTACTATTATGATTATTACTATTATTATTATTATTGCTATTATTATTATTATTATTATTATTATTATTATTATTATTATTTCTGTTATTATTTTTTTACTACTACTACTATTAACTTTAGAATTTTAACAGTAAATTAAACTAAAATATTAAAATTCATTACAACTACGCACAAAGAATCAAATTCTTGTTGTATAAATTAACTCACTTTTATAATCCTATTAAAACATATTTGAAAATTGTAGTATATATAATTAATTCCACTTTATTCTTTAACATATATGTTTAATTTTATGAAAATTTTTATATTTTGTAAGTATTGTGTTATTTGGGCTTTCAACAACACCTGAAATTTTAACAACAAATTTTCTTTCTAAATGCCATGTGTATTACAACGCCCATTATAAGTAAGCATAAATGAATCATTCATGTATTATGTGCTTTGTTGCCAATGAAAACATGGATAAATATTCAAAATTGACTTTTGTTAATTTAAAAATTATATTGGTCTTTTTAATACGTAATCATTTCTTGAATACTTGACGAGAAGCATTTTTCAACAAGTAGATATTTTAGCCAGAAATGGGGATCGAGTTTATGCTCAACCACGTTTATGTCCGTCATATATATATATGAGTTCGGGTCTCACTGTCCGCTTCTCGTCTAAATGTTCCTTGTTCAATAAATTGAAACTGTGAAAAGCAAACAAAAGAGTAGTGCGTACTGCAAAAATAACTTAACTATTTACGTGCCAAGTCTAGTAGTACACTGCTAAAAACAAACTCGAATGCCTACATATATATATATATATATATATATATATATATATATATATATATATATATATATATATATAAACAACTGTCACAACAATTACAGCAAAAGTTATTATTTAAATAAAACATCTCCAGCAACCACATAGCGTACAAGAGAAACGTCACTTTGATTATACAATATACAATGCTATATAATAATTGAAAAAAAACTATAGTTGTATATACATATAGTGCAAGTAATAAAAAATTGTATAAAATATCAATTGGTGCAAAATCGAAAATGAACTAAAATGATTAACATGATTTATAACGTCAAATATTAACAAAAATCAAATCATATCAATAACATTAATGTCCGCACTGTTAAGTGGTAATTCAGTGAAAAAAAGCGTTTTCGATTTTAACTCATCTACTGTCTAGATATAAAACTAACAAAGTGAATCTAGATAAATATGACGTTACCTTTTTGGACGTATGACATGGAACATTGTCCTGAAAAACGGCGGTAACTCCGGTATAAGTGTGCTGCGTTTCATAATGGAAAACACCCTTTGTAACTGAAACAAATTTTTCACTGTTTAAGGTACCAGATATAATTCTCCATTTGATAGGTTAATTATAGTTGATACCAAACCAACACATAACTTGTCGAGTGTGGGCTTTATTTCTAACAAACGGAAGTAGATGATTTTGAAAACTTGACCCACACAACACTTTGTTTTTGTAGCCAAATGGTTTGTTTCCAATCATTGTTTTATCGGCGAAGTATACGGAACGCCAATAACAAAGGTGTCGTTCACTCCAATGTTTACAAAAGGTTAATCTATCATCTTTTTGTTTTTTAGTAATAGATGGCTTAACCTTACTCTAGAATAAGTAAAATTGTTTAAAATATTTCTTTTAGTTTCTGAAATAAGTTTATTATAATTTTGTTTAATAAAAATTTTCTGATTATCCATAGTGCTTGTTACACGTTTTCTTCCAACATTATCGTAATTTCGTATTTTTTGACCATTGATAATAGGATAAATTGTTGAAAGGTTAACTCTGTATATATTCGCTAATTCCTTTGGTGAAAATCCTTTATATTTTAATTGTTGGATAACACGATATTTATTTTTGGTAAGATGAAAACATTTTTTATGAGTATTGTCCATTTCACACACAATACAATCAGAAAGCAAAATTAACAGATGAGTGGAATCTCAAGGTTAAACGTAAATAATAAATTATTCGATTTGTTTTAAATTTTTTATTTAAAATCTTTTAAAAATTATTTTTATTATATTAATTTATATAGATTGGAATTATTAAATGTTTATTTTGATAGTTATTATGACATCACAATCCGGGCAGATTTAAATGCGCGTTTAATATCAATTGTAGGGATTAGTTTTTGTTTATTTTTAATGAAATTAAGCTCACAAAATAATAATAGGCAAATTATTATAATAATTACGCAACTTCAACTTATTATCCACGTTAATGCCATTTTGGTCGACTCAGCCTTTTTAAACAAATATTTCTAAGTATATATAAAGTAATTATTAAGTACCTGACATTATTTTTAATTCTTAATATTTATTGATACAAAAAAACAATCGGATATAGCAAAACAATTTAAATTTGATATTCTTATAAATCTTTGCGTTAATTTTTGAAGTAGTAGTATATATATATATTCATTTTAGAAAAGTTCGAAACTTCTATCATAACTATGTTACTTAAACATTTTTTCATCTTTTATTTTTTTTAGTTTGATTATTTTGAATGTTTTACGACAAATATCTTTCAACAGTGTAAATTTTAGCGAAGGTGAACTTGGGCCCGCATTTAGTGGGCCGGTGGTGGGATTGAAATCTATATCCACTAGGTCCAAATTGAGCGCTACACCGTTAGACCACCCCGTCATATTATTAATTTAAAGAATGGTTTCTTTGGTTTTCGAATATCTTATAATTCTAAGTGTATCTCTACTGAACTATATATATATATATATATATATAACTACTTTAAATGTTTTACGGGAAACATTTTTCAGCAGTGAGCATTCAGGCAAAACAGTACGTAGGCTTGCATTTAGTGCCGGTGGTAGAAATCGAACGCTGTCCAGTTAAACCGCTCCAGTACAAATCCTTTGATTTTAAACTGTATGTTGAGAAATATGAGTCAACCAGCAAACTCTTGTTATTTGCCCAATTTCTACTTATTCTTTCAGCACATTTTAAAAGTCGTGTGTATTATTTCTTTAACAACAATATTCTTGTGCTATACAAGTGGGCTTGTTACTTCGGGGCTTAAATATTCTTCCTCCTTCCTAGAAGCTGATTCGGAATTGGTTAAAATGGAATCATGTTATAAACAAAGCAACCGTTTAAACTTTGTATGAATGTTTCATTTATAGCATTGTATATTAATCAAAATTTGCTAACCTTGTTTAAATATTAATTGTAATTCAATACCTATAATATTATTCTACTTTATATTAACCAAAAATATGTTGCTCACTGGATAATTTATTTAACAAATACTATATATTTTGCACTTAATCAATATAAGTAGATTATTAGTAATATTATGTTGCAACCGTTATTTTTATTTTATTAAATGAATTTGACAATTCTAATTTGAAAATTCTAAATAAAATATCTGTTTGTTAAAATTAAAAAAAAATAATTTATGCACGTGATAAAAGAATAAAAACTGTATTAGTTTTTTGTGAATGAGTAGTACATTGAAAAAACTCTGTTTTAAAGACAGCAAATATGTATAATTTTTTATTTGTTTAGAAATAAAAATAATTATTTAATTTTGTTTTGTGATAATAATTATAATTACTGTGATCTAACACAGATTCGGCCTCAAAACCGGATTTAGAAGCAACATATAACCAATCAAATACAAGTAAAATTGTCAACCAATCAAAAATAGCCGATGATTCGACCAATCAGCACAATGGTGTTTGGAACCTTGATAACAATATGACCTTGACTAAACCAAATGATTCAACAAACAATGCATCAACGTTTGATCACTACTCAACGTCAACTAATCAATTATCAAATGTAACAAATCAACAATATTCAATCAATTACGAACATATTCAAAAAAATAAACCCAATTATTCAAATGTAAGTCAATCGGTGGACTATGCAGATATGAATTCGAATTTAAGTGGTCGTATCAATTTTACAAATCGCCAATTGACTGAATTGGAAAAAGAATTTCATTTCAATCGATATTTGTCACGTGCACGTCGAATTGAAATAGCGACCGATTTGAAATTGACCGAGACGCAGATAAAAATTTGGTTTCAAAATCGTCGAATGAAACAGAAAAAAAGATTGCGTGACAAATTCATCGGATCATCACAGTGGCTCAAAGCAGACGACGGTGATTTTAAAACGACGGTATTTTAATAAGGTGCATTTGGAGATACAAGAAACGAATAGATAGAATGTGTGTGTGTGTGTACGCTTAATTTATGCAAAAATGTATTATTGGGATTTTTGTTTTGTATTTTTACAAAACAGTCGACATATCCTGTAATTCTTCAAAATGTTGACAATATTTTTATTATTTAAACAATGTTTGACAGTTGCTTTTATTAATTACTTTGAAGTATTTATTTAATAATAATTATAATAATAACAATAAAAATTGTAATTTTATTGCTTATATTATTTTTAATTGAAAAAACAAACCTTATGATTTCATTACCGTTTTAAAACACTACATGGTTAAAAATAAAATTTTATTAACTTTGAATAAAAAATTAAAATCAAACGGTTCCAAAAACACGATTTATTAAACGGGTATCTTTTATTTCTATTTATTTAAAAAAGTGTCTATTGTTAAATGTTTTTACGAAAAGTAGTTAATATTTTAGTGAAGCCGAACGTAGGCCCGCATTTTGGGCCGGTGGTAGAAATCGCAAATCTATGCCTACCCAAGTTTAAATCGAGTGCTGTATCACCCCGGCACTGGATTAAAGAAAAGCAGTTGCAGTGGGATTTCTACCTTTGGTCTCCAAGTTTAAAAACCAAAGTTCTTACCTCACACTAACTGATTGCTGAATAAAGATGCATATTATAATTATATATTATATTATTATACAAAACCCTCTTCCTTTAAAAATAAGCATGGGGCAATAAAACAACAATTAAAGCAAAAAACAGCAACAACAACAACAACAAAGTCTCGTTGGCATTGAAGATTCTGTAAATCAAAGATTGAACTTCCTTTCGGCTTTGGTTCAACCTCGTCACCTGTGTAACTCTGTCATCCAGATACATGCAATCACTTCTTTGCCGTTGTTTGTTGGAATGGCGTTTTCTTGATTGTTTCTGTAGTAGTATAATTTTTTTAAAGAGGCCAGGTTGCTGACCTGCGCGCTCAAACCCTCCTCCTTTATCCAGACTTGAGACTGGCTAGATTGAATTATTTCTGATCCAAACTAGGCGGATTTATATTAATATAGTTAAATCGTTTAGAAATGTTTGATATTTCAACAATAATTTTATTATTTATAAAGGTTTTGCTTGAACATATTATAATTGAATTAGCCAGGAGTACAGTACAACTGATTGGCAATTCCTAAAGCAAATAAAACAACTGTACAGTGTTCCTAGTCGACTCAAACAGATTATATTATTTGGCATATCTGACAATTCTAATATAACACAATTGTAAAAAATGATTACTATATGAAATAATGTAAACAATTATTGTACATGTATTTTAAAATGTACAAATAATGTTTGTGTATAAAGTTTAACAATTAATGTCATAACTCGATCTTATAAATTTAGATCAGGTTCAACCTCCCGTAGCTAAATGATTAAGGCATTGACCTGACACTACATAGGGCGTGAATTCAAGTGTATGTATGTGTAAAATTTAAAGGGTATGCACCGCTAATGATTTCTTTTTTTTCATTTCATTTTGGTTGGTGACGTGGTCATCTCTTTATTATTTCCCATGTTTATACGACATGTAGAACAACATGTAGAACGACATAGAATGATCGATTTCGATGGTTTGACAAGCGTAGACAAACGTGGAAGAATAACAAAGTTTCTTGGCTGGTAAACGGTATCCTTGTGACGTCGCCACTGTTCGCAAAGATTGACAAATCCGCCTGATTTTTTGTCAGGGTTATCTCCCTTAGCCCAAGGGCTACATATAGTATACGTATACTTTTAAATACCTTTTAAGTATCCTGGATGTATGTTCGCACCCACCCACCGTAGCGGAAGCCCAGTTATACCGCTGTGCACTC
This sequence comes from Cardicola forsteri, assembly GCA_025895645.1. Lineage (NCBI taxonomy): Eukaryota > Metazoa > Platyhelminthes > Trematoda > Strigeidida > Aporocotylidae > Cardicola > Cardicola forsteri. The sequence continues at coordinate 21,148 of JAKXYG010000449.1, forward strand.
GGACCCTGCTGTTATTAGTCTAAATGCCTATAGGCACCTAGTCCAGGATGCACCACGTGGAGGACGAACAGTCAGGAATATCACCATCATTGGAAATTGAGACTTTATAAGCATTACTCAAATCCTCAGGATCATTAGCATCCCCGTTGATGATGCCAAGTAAAGATGAGACAGCTGTACAGTCTTTGTGGTTGACTTAAAAAAATCAGGTAGATTTATTATTTGAATAAATCTGACAATTCTAAATAAAATAAAATCCATTAGCAATTAATTTTACTTTATCTTTTGTTTTCAACGTTTCGGTATCTTTTTTTAAAACCAAAGTTTGTTGTAATGCAATAATAGTGTTAATGCATTCACAATGTTTATAGTCAATTTAACTCCCCTTCAGCTGGTCTAAAGTCATGTGGAAAAAGGAAAATGGGGGATAGAAATTTGAAAAAAAGCAATTGCAGAAAAATGTGTTGTTACAATGGAAACAATTGGCAAAACTACTCCGCATTGTTAGAAAAAACACAAGTCGGAAACAATATTTAGACGATTGACTATACGGATAAAGAATTGACTACGCACAGCGAATTGAATCAAAACAACTTATACTTCGAAGGTTTGATCCGTCCACCTTAACTGAATAGAAAGAAGACGAACAAAATGAAAGTGTTTATTGTTTGTCACAATAAGTCACGTACACAAAACAAAAGTGAAGCTACAGGAAGCTTCTAGAATATTCGTTACATTAAAACAACAAAAAATACATACAATAATAATAACAATAACACTAATAATAAAATTGATTGCTATAATTATAAAAATTATAAAAAATAGTTTTTAATTATTTTCTTTAATAACAAAACAAGTCCGCTACAAATAATCCAATGTCTCCCTATAGTCAAAAGTAAACACTACACTAAATATTCGATATAATGTGTTGTATAACACATTCAATATTAAGTGATGATGTAAAATAAAAGGAAAATTTGTAAAATATCAATAGGAAGAAATATAAAAGAAAACTGGAATGTATTTTAATACAAACCAGGCTAATCCGACGATTTGAAATGAAATAAAAAATCCCTTAAAAACTTATTGATAAATATAACCGAACCGTGCCATAAAAGGCTATTGCACCTAGCAGTGTGCAAGGACCTATATGGTAGATTTATTATTTGAGTAAATCTGTCAATTCTAAATAAAATAAAAGTCCATAAAACCCATTAATAAACAAACCAGGCTTGTTTGGGGTACTCGAACTTGAATGACTATAGCTTTAAATGTTGCTACCGGCACCAGATACAAGACCTCGTGTTTGTCTTGATCCAAATGTCCTTCGTTGCATGAAAAATGTTTCCCCTAAATCATTCAATTAGTAACAACAAAATATTGTTAGGGTAATTTTTCAATATATTCGGCAAGTAGAACGAGACAAATAAGAACTAATTTTGATAAATCCACTAAATAATAAAAATAATAATAATAATAATAATAATAATAATAATAAAAATAATAATAATAATAATCATAGTAATAATAATAATAATAATGATAATAATAATAATAATAATAATAATAATAATAATAGTAATAATAATAATGATAATGATAATAGTGATAATAATATTGATAATAATAATAGTAATAGTAATAATAATAATATTGATAATAATAATAGTAATAGTAATAATAATAATGATGATAATAATAATGATGATAATAATAATAATAATAGTAATAATAACAATAATGATAATAATAATAGTAATAATAATAATAATATTAATAGTAGTAATAATAATAGTAATAATAATAATAATATTTAAAAAAAATAGTAATAATAATAATGATAATAGTAATAATATTAATAGTAATAGTAATAATAATAATAATAATAATAAATATGCTTTATCAGGAGCACTATACAGTTGTTTCAACAACCTTGATAGGAATTATCGGTAGTACGCAATTTTAAAATCTGCAACAGATTCGTACTTGCTTTCTTCTACACTATAGACAAAAGTCTCACATGGCAAACTATGGATAGTTAACACATGCCTTACAAGCACCAACGAGTAAGGTAATGATTCCTTTTGCCAGGTATATATATATATATATAATTCAAACTATACATACATTAAGTAGACAGTTAATTAGTTCAGCTATATAAATGTGTTTTCAAATGTTACAATCTAGAATAATTTTTTTACACCATGTTACATGCTTGAAAGTTTTTCTCTGTCGTTCGATTTTTCTACTTTCTTAATTGACGTTTGACAAACATTGTTCATTGTGAAAAAAGGCACATTCAAGCAATAATTGTAAATAATTAGATGATAAAACCAACCAGTGATAAAATGAACCAACAAGAGTTAGATAACCTTTTGTAAGTGTGTTCAGTATAACTATTTAAATAGTCTACTTATACTTAATAACATTACTGGTATAATTTCTACAATTATTTATTTATTTATTAATTTTACTTTAAATGTTTTACACGTGAAAAGTATCCTTCAGCAGTGGAAGCCAAACGTGCCTTCTCTCCAATTAGTACCAGTAGTGGGGATTCGAACCCCGATGCCCACCCACATCCAAATCGAGCGCTGTACCGCTAGACCACTTCAGCATTGAATAGCATCCAAACGTGCAATGTATTTAAATGGAATCGTTAGATAAATCAACTTTTAAAAACCATTTTGTTCACTTGAATTTTGCATATTTCAACTATTTTATATCGAACTGTGCTATGCATGGTCGGATAATAATTTAAATAAAAAAACAATTTGCTAACTGCAACATGATAAAAACTTTTTATTTTCATTTTGATAAATAAATCCCATTTTTGAAGTTGAGATGTAAATTACAAAGAAAGATCATTTCTTTTAAAAACCCATAATTATTGCATTTAACCGAGTTATCTTATTTGTTAGCATACATACATAATGCGTTACAAAATAATAATCACATAAAAATTGAATTTAAAAATTTATTTTTTAAAATATTGTTTTTATCTAAAGGACAATTTTTTAAAACAAGATACAAACATTTATATTGTGTTTTAATTTAATTTTTAAAAATATTTAAAAATTAACTAAATAAATATATTTAAAAGAACAATAATAAGCATATAAGTATTTGTATATACGCTTACATATTTGCGTATATATATATGACACAATTTGACACTAATACCCAATTGTCTTTGTGACTTTAGACATGAATTAATCTGGTCATTTATCATTTTTTTGAGTTAAAGAATATATTGATACACAAATTGTGTGTATTTATTCGTTTGTTCCGAAATTTTACATATATTTAAATTTAAAAAAATAAATAATCAAGCGCAATTTTTAAATATACCATTTTTAAAATGTCTTAATTTTATTTCAACAATTCCTTAAAGATAATATTTTTAAATTTGAATTCGGTTTTAAATCTTTTAGTTGAAACTAGAAAACATGTACTGTAAGATAAATCCATTTTACCTACAGTCGTCATGACATATATTAGCCGATTTTATTTTATTTAGAATAGTTGAATTGAAATTGTCAGATTCACTTGAATAATAAATCCACGTGGTTTTTTATGTTAACTGGGAACACTGTACAGCTATTTAATCCTTATTTAGAATCGTCAGCAGTGTATATCTTTTATGTTTCACACACACACACGCACACCCATATAAACTTGAACTCACGCCCTATCTGGCTAGTGCCTATAATCACTGAACTACGGGTGGTTTAACTTGACCTGTATTATTTATAATGAATCTGATCAATTCTAACTTGCTTGTGTTCACAAATGCTGCTACGTTACTACCGGTTTAGCAGGTGAGTGAACCTTTTCACTAGGACTTTACCATATAGGTCCTTGCATATTGCCGTAATGCATACTGCTGATGATTGCAAATAAGGATGAAACAGCTGTACAGTGCTCTTGGTTGACTTAAAAACCTAGTACATTTATTGTTTAAGTAAATCTGACAATACTAATGCAACAATATTAAATAAGACAAATATATTAGTTGGTCAAAGTATTCTTTACCTAACTGAGTCAAGAAACATAGTTCTATTTAGATTAATAAGAATTATAACGGAAACAGTCATTATATATATATAATATTATATTATTTATTACAAACCAATTATCTAATTGGGTGTAATAAATGTCTATTGCTTTAAGCAAGCAAACTCCCATAATGTTAAAAATCTTTGAATTTGCGTTTCATTTAGATTAAAGCAATTATTATTATTATTATTATTATTATTATTATTATTATTATTATTATTGTTACTTTAGTGCTTCACTATAAACATTTTTCAGCAAGTAGACATTTTAGCAAACAAAATTTGGCATTTTAGTACCGGTGGTAACAGTGGAACATATGTCTAGCCAAGTTCGAGTCCAATCCTGTAGCACTAGACCACTGCCGAGGCTTAGTCACAACTCGTGTTGCATATGTCTTTGTTAGAAATGGACCAATTTAACTTGTCCGAATTGGGGATGAAAATGAAGAGTTTGAGCGTCCAATTAGCTACCTGGCCTTTCTAAGAGTTCCATATATTGCTACAAAAACAATAAGAGGACTTTATCAGTATTTATTTGCATAAAATGGCTATAACAATATATTTAAAACTGAGTTGGTATAGATTTAAGTCTCGCCATTGACACTAAATGTGAATTCTCGTTTACTTAAAATAATGTTGTAAAATATTTAATTGGTAATAACCAAATATTAATAAATATTAATAATAATAATAATAATAAAAATTAAATAAATAAATAAACTTAATAATAATAATAGTAATAATAATAATAATAATAACCTAATTTCTTTTAAATTTTAATATATTTATGTATGTTACATAATGTTGAGTATTTTTTTTATTGTTAGTTTTTGACTATCTATTGTAGAACATTTTTTTAGCAAATAGACATTTGGCGAAGCCAAACAAGGGGTTACATTTAGTCCAGATAGCAAAACTCTAAACCAATTCCAAGCCAATTGCATGTCTTTGTCTTTAACTACTTTTGCCATTTCAGTGTTTATTTCAATCAAAAATAATTGTTTTTTCTCAAACAATTGAGTCAACACTTTATATTTTGTTATGTTGTCAGTTAATAAAAAATATTAAAACTAATTTAAAATACAAAGTGCTTACGATTTAATTAAGTAGCACAATACTGTTTCAACTATTTTTACAACTATATTATTAATATTCTTATTCTTCTTATTATTATTTTTTTAATTATTATAAAATGAATAGTTTTTAATTAAATTTCTCTTAATGCAAAACAATTTTACATTTTGTTTTACAAAATTACATTTTTAGAATTAGCTAAAGTGTTAGGCACGTGCCTAGATAGATACATAAGTTCCATTCTTACAACTGGCGCTAAATGCTCATATTCGTTTAGATACTCTAAATCTTTATATGGTAAAAAAGTCTATTTCTAAAACACCAGTGTAACAACCCCTCTCCCAAATCAAGTGTAGCAAAATATTTTTTATTGCAAACAACTTGAAATTATTTTAGATGTTGTTAACATAATGTTTTTATTAAATGTACTCCTATCCTAAATTCAGTATACAAACAACATAAATAACAGACTGTAGCTGTTAAATTTGTTTTGTTTATTAATAGCAATAATTTAAGCCCAATCAAAAATAATTAACGTTTTTTCTTAAGTTTAAATATAGCGGTAATGGTAAATGCCGGACACAATTTATTTATTTTATTCATTAAAATGTGTATAGGTAAAAAAGCAAAATGTAAATGTCAGATTGTTGTTTATTATGCTGCACAAATTGTGTTAATTATGTATGTGAAAAACGTGTGAAAGAAATCATTTGTAATTAGAATGTCCAACGGGGTGTACTAAAAGACTGTACATTAGCTGTATGCAAATATAAATATAATAATATATAAACATTAAAATGTTTTCCAAAATGTACACATTATCAATTTATATTATGCTTGCTAACATAATTAATAGTGTGATTTCATGCAATTAACCCAAGTTTCATTACTTGTTTGTTTGTTTCAATTTTTGTAAAAAAATACTTTTATGTACAATTTTAATTACCCTTAATAAACAACAAAAATTATGATTTTATAATAATTATATTATTATTAATAAAATTTTAAAATAATATTTTGATTATCTTTAATAACTTTAACTAATATATATAGCTACTTAATTGTTTTACAAAATGTTTTTTTCAGTAAATGGATATTTAGTGTATTTAAACAAGCTCCCCATTTTGTACTGATAATGGGATTTCAATTTTAGTTATTATGAAAAATTGAACATTTATAACAAATCTTAATACTTACAAAATTTTACGCACAATACTTAATCTCATGGTTTTTTTTACCCACCTTAACTGTTCAAAAAGTAAACAAATTAACATTAACGCTTATTGGTTCAATTCCAAGCGCACGGCACAATTTAAAAAGTATTTTAAAATATTTAATTAAGGTTAACTTAGTACAGCAAAATAATATAGATAATAATAAATATGTATTATAAAAGTTAATTTTTACAATTTTTTGCTATATTTTGATTATAAACATCTGCCTACTGGAATCCATTAGCGTCTCATTTACCTGTACCAACCTAGCTTTTATGCTGCTTTTAAAATAATTTTGAAAATTACTTTTAACTTTCTTTTTTATTAAATATGTTGTAATAACTCAATAATGTGATTTAAAATATAATTATCGTTTTTTATGATTTTAAAAGGACCCCGAAGGCAATTCGCATCAACACAGAAGACACTAGAATAACTTTGTTATAATTTTGTTTAAATGAATAATTGTTATGATTGTGGTTGTTGGGATTGTTATGATTGTAGAAATGATTGTTATGGGATTGGCGTATATATATATATATATATATACAGTATACAGTTTCAGTTTTGATAATACATACGTGATTCAATTATTTTGTGTTCTTCCATCTCCCGACTTGCTGGTAGTTTGTATAATTACTGATTAATTAACAATCTTTTTAATTTAAATTAATTAGACTTTGGTATCTCTAAGATAACAAACCACTGGGCATTAAAAGATATATTTGCAATTCTACTAATTTCCAGACAAGAACATAGATCAATTATTACTAACAACGACTCCCCAAATTCGTAACTAACATATTTAATCCAAAGAAGCATTACACATGTGTTTTATATTACTGTTTGTATAATTGTGTATTTATTTAAAATTTATTATTTTAATGTTTTACAAAAAAATATTTTTACAATTGGGCATTTAGAAAAAACAAACACGATCCCAATGGTTAAACTTAAATTCATGTTTAACCAGCCACCAGTCACATTTACAAATGGGAGCACAAAAATTAATTATTAATTTTACAAACAAATATTTTTAAATTAAACATTATAAATTTATCTTAAAGCAACAAATAGGTTACAGGTTGATTTACGAGTTAAGTAGAAGTCAAACTTTTTTTGATACTCGGTTCTAATGTTATCAGCATTATTATAATAAGAGAACAAAAATGTTTTAAGTAAAAATTAAAATTAAAATTAAAGAATAAATATAAATAATATTAAATAATACAAATACTTTAAATGAATTAAATAGTATAGTGATTAAGAGAATTTGAAAAAAGCATGTTAATCATATAAATGCTTAAAGGATTGAGTGGATTGAACATTGACAAATTTAAAGAGAAGTTTATTTCAGGAATTAATAACTTTGTAAGTAAAATAATGTAACTTGAGCCTATTGACTCTGGGTTCAACCAGTTGAAAATTGTGATCCCTGATAGAAAAAGTCATGGGCTATTTTTAAAAAAGATTGAGTAATCCTAAAAAGATGAGCACCAAAATGAGGTCACCCCGGAGCCATCTATCACTTAGAAAAAACAGATTGAGAGAAAACAATTTTTGATAATACGACGTGTTCTTGAAAGATCTAAACAATTTAAAAACTGTCCTTTGCACTTTTTGGAAACTGTTGATATTAGATTTGAGTAAGGGAGCAATAACCTAAGCACAATATTCCAGGTTCGGTTTTATAAAAAGTGATGTTAAGTGAAGAGTCAACTTAAACTCCTAAATTTCTCATTGACTTAATTTTTTCTACAGGTAGATAGCTATTGGGAGACATTATAAAAACATTACTAGCTGGTTTTTTAAAAGTAATATGTTTACACTTAAATAGATTTAGAGGAAATAAATTATCTACTTGAAGATGTTGGCTTGCAGTAATTCCGATTCGTCATCATAAAACGAGATATTAGATTTGACTACTGAAGATTTATACAATTTGGCAAAATTAATTAAAAACTTGATAATTAAATTAAAATTAACAAATAATAAATATGTTATTTACTTACTTACTTAAATAAAACGTTAATATTTTTTTTTAATCTAATGTCATTATATCAAGTATTTATTTTTATAAAATATTAACAACTTATGTTTTTAAGTAATTTATAATAGTTTGAATGCATTGAGTACTAGATTTAAAAAATAAAATATATCTACAATTTGTAATTATTAAAAATTAAAATTAAAATTCGGTTTTTATTTTGTAAAGTGAATTACTTTTTTTTAAATAGTAGCACATTTAAAAAGTAATTTAATAAAATATAGATTTAAATGTTAATTATTTAAAACATTTTTTTAATGTTTAATATTTTTTGAGGTAGTCAGATATGTAATAATCTTTTAATTTATTTTATACAAAAAATAATTTTATGTACGTTGTAAATAATTGCATTAATATATATATATATATATATTATTTTAAAATATTAAAATTTTATATTAAATATTAAATTAAAAATTATTTAAATGTTTTTTTTTGCGTTACACTAACAGAGTTACTATGACTATTAATATTGCACAACTTAAATTAATATAAATGTAGTATGAGCCAACCCCCAAACGCTAATGAGGTTTATATTTTTAATTAATGCAATTTTGTAGAACGATAAGCAGAAAGTTGTGATAAAACCGGCTATTGATGAATTAACATTTGAAAAACTACAGAATGATTTTAATGAGGTACATTAAATAACAGTTTTGTTTAATGTCTGTTTAAGGTGATTAATGGTATAAAAGATAATGCTGGGCTAGTTAAATTTAAAGATGAATATGAAAAGTTGATGACAGCTTTTCTAAAATCCTATGAAAGTGAAAAGCGTTTGATGCGCAAATGTCGGGAATTGAAATCAGAAATGCTCTCAAATGCGATTAAAGTCACTCAAGCTGAAAAATTATCAAGCGATGATCCTAATAATATGGCAGTTCTAAAAAAAGAAACTGAACAAGCTTGGAAAATGGTAGATGCTGCAGTTGACCGTGAAGCTAAAGCGTTAGAAACTATAAATGGTTTAAAAGCAGAAATCGCTAATTTAAATAGATTAATAGAAGAAAGTGAAACATCATTAACTGCACCTGACCAGTAAGTTATATATATATTATATATATATATATATATATATATATATATATATATATAGTTTGGAACTTAATTACATTAAAAATTTGAAAAGATTTATCTTGTGTTAATAATTTAATTGTGATTTTTATAATACTTTTATAACTTAACAAGTGGTATTTTATCACTTATTAATAAATTACATTAAATTGTTTATTTTTAAATTTATGATCTAATATTGAGTATATAGATGGTTTTTTACATTAATCATTTTTAAATTAAAATATTTGTATATAGTAAAAATTTTATTTGGTTTTTATATTATATCATTTAAAAATTTAACTGGATTTTGAAATAAATAAACTTTGTGTAATTTATACTGATATAATACATATATTTTATATAAATAAACAGTTTGATTGAACTAACAAAAGCAAAAGAAAAATTATTGAAGGAACGTGATGAACAACAAATTGAAAATCAGAAATTAAAAGAACAAATTGAAGAAACCAAAAATCAAATTGCTCATTTTCAAGATAATTTATTGAATGCGGAAAACAAAATAGCTGAATTAAACCAAGATATTGGGGTATAATTAAAGTGGTTTTAATTACAAATCATACTTTTACATTTGTTACTAAAAACGTTTACTTAAAATATTACAACTTATTGCAATTTATATATTTTTTAAATTTTTTTATTAAAATTTAGTATAATTATTACATTTATTGATAATATAAACAAACATGATGTTTTTAATTAATTTTTTTATAAATTACTCATTTAAGGTTAAAAATGCTGAGACTGAAAGAGAACGTTGCAGAAAAGAATTGTTAGAAAGCGAACTTCAACAAATTCGAACCGAAGTTGAAAAAAAGATTGAAGAAATTCGTCTTACTTCAAACTCAGTTGAAACTTTGAAACAAACATTAAAACAAAAGGAAGAAGAAAATCGTTTAATTAAAGTTTCTTTAGAGCATTCTAATCGGCAGATTCAAATCACCGAAGCCAAACAAAAAGAATATCAAATCAAGCTTGAACAACAAATTAAATCTACAGAACAGCTTAAAAGTGAAAATTCTAAAAAGCGTTTTGAAGTGAAAGTAAATCAAATGATGACTTAAATGTGTAATTTGTTTGACAAGTTTTACCTTTCCAGTGTTAGTAGTTATTCGTATTATTAAATCAATTTTATTTTAAAATATTTTGAAAATATTAAATAGTTTACATTAAACTGATTTTTTACGTTGTATTTACAATTATAAAGCTGCATTGTTCAAATTTTAAAAAATAATAAAATGCACGTTTAAAATATTTTAACGTTTAGCAATATTGGGAGTTTAGAGTGTACATATTTTTATAATTTATATAATATTAGAACTGTCAGATTTATCTAATAAAAAATATAGTTTATTTGAGTAAATCAAGAGTAGTGTACAACTATTTTATTTTCATTTTATGTTTGCTACTTTGAATGTTTTACGAGAAATATCTTTCAGCAGTGGACAATTTAGCGAAGCCAAACGTGGGCCCACATTTTAGCGCCGGCGATGGGATTCAAACCCATGTTCACTGAGGTTTGAATTTGAGCGCTGTACCGCTAGACCACCCTGGCATCCTTGTTAATATTCATTAGTAGTGTATGTGGTTGATCCAGATTCCATACATGTTGTTTTATTAATGCTAATTGTTGATTAACCCAAAATTATGACGGTTAACAGGTAATTAAATAATCCCCTTTATATAAAATGAATGTTTGTAAGTTGTTTGGTAAGATAAGTAAATACTAGAAATTAAAATAGCTAATAGTTGCCAAAAATTTTAACAAAAATACATTAATTGTTTCAATAAAACAAAATTCACGATGTATTTTTTCCATTTTTCATAATAATAATTTCAAGCAACGCGAAGAAGAAGCCAATCGTTTTAAAGCCGAATATCAAAAAATAGCCAAACAAACGGAAGCGGCTCATCGCAAATTGCATCAGACGGACGATGAAAGGTTGAATTTGGAACGGACGCGCGACAAATTGAAAAACGAAATTCATGCATACGAAAACGAAATGGAATCGATGCGCAAAGCGCTCGAAACTGACCGACGCGCTTGCGAAGACTTGGCCAAAGAAAAGGATGCACTCAACAAAACGCTTGCCAAGTCGGTCACCCAGACGGCTAAGCAAGCGACGTTGTTGAAAACACACGAGCTGTCGAAACAAAATTTGGAACAAGAAATTGCCAATTATCGCGATGAAGCACAAAAACAACGGTCAATTATTTACAAATTGGAACGTGAACGCGATCGATTCATTACCGAAGCATCCGAATTGACACAAAAGGTGTTGCAAAATATGGACGAATTGAAATGTCGGGAAATGCAGATTTTTGAAAATAAGAAAAAAATTGCCGAAGCTGAAACCAAATTGAAACAACAACAAAATTTGTACGAAGCTGTCCGCAGTGATCGCAACTTGTATAGCAAACATTTGATTGAAGCTCAGGAGGAAATTGGCGAAATGAAGCGCAAATTGAAAGTGCTGACTCATCAAACAGTTCAAATGAAGGACGACATTGCTGGCAAAGAAGCGGCTTTGATTAGGGAGAATTTGGAACGACAAAAGATTGAAAAAGAACGCGAACAGTTGAGAGCCGACTTGAACCGAATGAAAATTCAACTTGCCAACACGAATGCACACATCGAGGCTCAGGAAGCGGAGGAAAGCAAATTGCTTAAAATTTTGGCCGAAACGGAAAATGAACGCGTCAGCGAAAAGAAGGAATACGACCAAGTGATTGGCGAACGCGATTTGCTTGGAACGCAATTGGTTCGACGCAACGACGAATTGGCGTTGCTGTACGAAAAAATTCGCATTCAGCAATCGATATTGAGCAAAGGCGAAGGTCAGTATAATCAGCGGCTGCGCGACTTGAATTTGTTGAAACAGGAAGTGCGCAAATTGAGACGCGAAAAGGCCTTATTGCAAGCTACAGCAACCAAGGTGGAAGATTTGAAAAACGAAGTCCACAGGGTTCAGCAAAATTTGATGAAGGAACGAACGCGGGCCAAGGCGTTGGAGGAGGAATTGCAAAATCCGGTCAATGTACATAGGTGGAGAAAATTGGAAGTAAGTGCCGGCGTGTGTTTGTTTAAAAAAATGACCTTTAATTTTTATTTGTTTTATTTTTGTTTGGTACTGCATGAATATTTTTACGGAAACATTTGCCAGTAAGTGGATAGCAAAGCCCGTATTTAATGCTAATGGTGGGACTCGAACTTATCCAGTTTCAATTCTAGCGCTGTATTAACTCTAGTATTATCATCATCATCATCATCATCATTACCATTATCGGGGATAAACATCCCCCCACCGGTTATTATCACTCAGGGTAGTCCAAAAAACCGAAACGTTTGCAAAAATGTCAACTTTTGTAGTATGTTCTTAAAGAACGACACTTGAGGTGTGCTGACATTAAATGTTAATTACATCCCGAGTTAAACACTTCCACTGATCTTTGTTGGCTGCATAAGGTAAACAAACGGACGCCCCATTTAAATAATTCATTTGGACGAGGGGGCTTAGCATAAATAAAAGGACTGAGTTCGCATGCTACAATGTCCGTCCAAATTTTCCGTTGGCCGCCTGGCCTTCTTTTCTATCCGGGTAATGGATGGGCTCCCATAGCTATTTTGGCTGGATGAGTAGGCGATCTACGTAAAACATGGCCAATCCATTTTAATCGTCTTTCTTTTACTGTGCTAGAGATACATGGCTAATAAATGTTAAGAAACTTACAAATATCTGGGAATGGTAGAAATATTTTACTAGTTATTAAACGAGTGCGTTCAATAGAGGACAACGAGCGAAACCATATGGATCTTAAACAGCTTTGCTCAAAATGAACAAACTTTTTTGTATCAACTTGAGTGAGAGTCTAAGTTTCGCATGCATAAAGTAGAATGGAACGCACTAAACTCTTATATATATTCTAATCTTGGTTTTAATAGAAATATTACTTTTGTTCCATAAAGGTTTACTTAAACGCCCAAAGGCTGCAGCAGAGAGGCGAATACGACGCCGAATCTCTGACGAGCTGGATCCTTTATTATCTATGACCGAACCTAGGTAAGTAAGTTCATCAATCACAGGGAGTGGGCTACCATTAACAGTAACGTTCGCTAAAACCGCTGTTTTTTGTATTAAGATATAAACCATATTTCTCTGAGGCTTTTTGAGTAAGTTCAACCGCATTTCGCAAATCTTCTTCGGTTTCTGCCATAAAAACCGCATCATCTGCATATTGAAGATCCACTATCTTGGTATGAGCATTTTTGAGGATATATTTTGTACTTTGATTATTTTATTACTTATTATTAATATTTATTATTATTATTATTATTATTATTAATTATTATTATTATTATAGTTATTTGGTTAGATATTTCAGTAGAAGTAGCTTTTAGCACAAAAAAATATGTACAATTATAAAAATACAATACAATTAGCAGTATGTAACATAGTCAGAAAAACAATAAAATAAGATTAAATTATATGGACTAAAGAAACTCAAAATTAACGTACATTCAAAAGTCAAGTGCCAAATGTTATTCGTGAAGAGGAAACGTACTATAGTTAATAATGTGCAAATATAACAGTATACATTAAATGTAAATGACTCATGTGTGAGCATAACTAACCCTGGATGAAGGATAAGGAATGGTCACAAACCAGAATGGGCAGATTACAGACAACGGTAATTGGTCAAACAAAAAAAACATACTCATGATTTGGATAGGCTAATGTAAAGGTCATTTTAAACTTTATTGGGATTGGATAGTAACCTTGCTAAAGCATTGGGTTCCTTTTATAATTCCAAGTGAAAATATCAGAAAATGTTAGTTGTGAAATGAATTCATTGTGTATGTTCTTATCAGTCACAAAGAAGATACGTTGCGGACATGGAACTATCAACAAGTGACAGTGTTACTAGTCAATGATAATGCGTTGCATATTTTTACTTGAAGTTGATTATAACCATTATTGTGCCGGGGTGTTCTAGCGGTACGACGCTCGATTTGGACCTCGGTGGACATGGGGGTTCGAATCCCACCACCAGCCCACTAAATGCGGATCCACGTTCGGCTTTGTTAAAATGGCTACTGTTGAAAGATGCGTTTCTCGTAAAACATTCAACGTAATAAACATAAAATAAATAAATAAAATAAAACAAAATAAATAAATTCTTATTGTCATTTTATACCTAAACACATTAGCTTGATTATATTGAATGTTGGAGAGAAATTGAATATATGCCCGAAGTAAATTATCCATGTGTTTCGTTTTGTTTTTGTTTGTGTAATTGTCCGTTTGTTTGTTTGTTTATTCACTAATCTGTTTGTTTGTTTTATTTGTTTTGACTAATCTCATTTTAATTGAAGTCCCTTGAGTAAGGCGCTTTTTGCTTCAAATTTTCAACTTTATACAGGGCAGCGATCCATCTACTTTTGAAATGATTCAAAAAATTCAAGTGCTTCAGAAAAGATTGATTCGCAAGACGGAAGAAGTTATCGAAAAGGAATTGTTGATTCAGGAAAAGGAAAAAATTTACGTCGAACTGAAACACGTATTGGCTCGTCAGCCGGGACCGGAAGTGGCCGAACAATTGAATGTGTATCACAACTTGGTCAGGAATAAGAACAAGCAAATGAAGGTAGGTGGTTGGGGCATAGAACATAATTGCAACGTCGACTTGATACAGTGGACAAAAGGTTGGCAGTCTACTGGTCGAGTGCTATACTCCAACTTGAGTGCGGTAGGGGTTTGAATGCTACTGGCGGAACTACCGTGCGGGCACTCGATTGGGTTCCCCTCCCCCCCAATTGCTGACCTTGTGAAAAAATGTCCAACATAGAGAAGTGTATATTTTTTGTGTCTGGACAAACAATTAAGTTTAGTTTACCAAAGCAACTGAATAATTGGATTCACACTGATATTTTGATACTCGATTTTATTTATTCAAATTGATCTCGGTGGGCATGGGGGTTCTAATACCACCACCGACCCATCAAATGTGGGCCTACGTTCGGCTTCGCTAAAATGTCCCCACTGCTGAAAGGCATGTTTGTCGTCAAAACATTCAAAGTAATAAACATAAAAACAAGATACTAGTGTGTTCAATAATGTTCAATAATAACCAATTGAACCCAATGACGAGGGATTTCTAAATCAATAGTTTTTGTTGATTACATATTTCTAATACTGTGTCTTCCACTTAAATTTTGTTAAAAACTTGACAATATATTATTCTTTACAATTACATGAATGATACTTCTGGTAAGGAAAAAGAATTTTAAAAAATCCTATTGGTCAACCTCCGTGAGTAAATGTGAATCACGGTGCCTCCTTCTATCAAAAGGCGATTGTTTGACCTTGAAAATGTATATAAGGTGGAAAAATCAATATTTACATAGCACTATACGATTTGTATTGCGTCATCGTGCAAATTTGGTCACACTTTTTGCAACTTTCCTGTCCCCAACTGACGAGTAATCACATACTCACACAAAGGTCATCTGACACTTATTGGCTCCTTCTTTCGCAACTTTTTCCCTTGGTTGGTTTTATCATCTACCATATATATACCATGTATAATAATACATAAAAGGCTTGTACAAGAATATAAATCCGAGGGGCTTGTCAACACATATTTTTCTTATTTTGATTTAGTTGTACAAGTTGGGGGGGGTATAAAAAATCTGCTCCACAATTAGGTTACTAACATCATTGTACTTTTGGTATTCAATGACCTTCTTGTTTGTCTGAATGTAAGTTTTATTTTCTACAGACGTGTTTTTATGTCATGTGATATTAATGTAAAAACCGAATGTGGATTAACAATGAAATTGAAGCTATATGAATGGAGTAGATTAATTGTTGTTATTATCACTATTGTGTAGGTTGGCCAGCCAAGTATGTCTCAAATTCAGTACATTTGATCCGAAAATTACACATTGAATCATTGACAGAGCACTGACTTAAACCTGAGTGGGTTCGATGACCCTCTATCCGAAACTAAACGGAGGGCCCTCTCTAGGCTTTTCTGAAATAGGCGTTTTTGTCAAACATTTATTTCATTTTAGTTGGTGACGTAGTTACTTCTCCGTGATTTTCCACATTCATGCAGCATCTAAAGAATCGACTTCGATGGCTTGATGAGCGTAACAACAACGTAGAAGAATAACAAAACTTCTTGGCTGGTAGACGGCATCCTTGTGATTTCGTCACTGTTCGCAAAGATTGACGAGGCCGTCTGATTTTTGTCAGGGTTATCTTCATTATCCAAACAGCTCTATATGATTTACATATACCCTAAGATACCTTTTAAGTACCCTGAGTGTATACTTGCACCCATTTGCCGTAGCGCAAGCCCAGTTATACCGCTGTGCACTCGGACCCTGCTGTTATTAGTCTGGATTCCTAGGGGTATCCAGTCCAGGATGCACCACGTAGATGACGAACAGTCTAGAATATCATCATTATTAGAAATCAAAACTTTATTATTATTACTCATTCTCAGGATCGTTAGTATCTCTGTTAAACATTGATATAAAAATTTTTAAGAATTGACTTTTTAATAATCCTACGAGTATTAGCCATTTTTGTCTTTTTATTTTGTATTGGGAAGGCACTGACAGCCGAAATAAACATGTACGAAAGTCAGTCGGCGGAATACAAAGTTGAAATAGAAACACTCAACAACGAATTGCAAAACATGAAGCAAAAATATTTCAAGCAAAAGAAACAGGAGCACATGCGTCGCATGGTTGGCGGAGAAGCGACCGAGCCGACCGAGGCGAAAAAGCCGATTCAACCTCAACGACCGAAAAATGCCAATTCGTCGTTTACTGGCGGTGGATTCAAACTTACCCAGGCCGTTTCCTAGACAAAATCAAATTTTTATTTTTTGAAGTTGATGATATTAGACCTTTGAAAAATTGATACATGCTTGTACATGGATATAATTTTGTAAGAAAAGGTAGATAATGTAAATGGTACACGAAATTTAAATAATTTCTTTTTGAAACATTTTTTTTTCTTAATGAAGTTATTGTAAAAAATAGTTTTGTCTGTAACAAATTGGTTTAATTGTACACTAGCGAGCGATGCTTATTACTATTTTTTAAAAATAAAAATGAATAATCGAATTTAAGTAATGCACGATAGAAATTGAAAAAAGTTGTGTTAAAAGTGAAATTACTATATTGATACACCTAAACACATAAATTAATATAGCGAGGATTGAATTCACAGCAGTCAAACTGGACTTCCACTTTGGCAGATGAGTAAAAACATACATTCGGAGAACTTAAGAAGTATCTTCAGGTATATGTATACCATATATAGCCGTTGTGCTAAGAAGAATAACACTAACTACAAATTAGGCGACTTCGTCCATTTTTGCAAACAGTGGCGTCGTCACGAGGATACCGTCTATTAACCAATAAACTTTACTACATTTCTACGTTTGTTACGGTTAACAAGCAATTGGAGTCGACAGTTAAATATGCTGTACAAATAAAAATAATGAGGAGGTGAAGTAAATGTTGGACGTCATATAATTTTTACTTGTTTTTAATTGGTCGAAATTTGAGTTAATTATATTGGATGTGGGTTTTGTTCTCCAATTGGTTCATTTTCTAATTAAGCTGTAATTGGATGTTTTAAGCACTAATGATCTCATATTATCAGCCACCATAAATGACTGTATGGATAAAAAACGTGTTACATTACCTTCTTACTGTTTTTAAATATGGCTAAACTTGATGATTTGATAATGTGCTTATTTGGCAACTTATATTATTATTATTATACAAAACCCTTTCGTTTTAAAAATAAGCATTAGGCAATAAGATAACAATTACAGCAAAACAACAACAATAACAAAGTTTCGTTGGCATTGAAGATTCTGCAAATCGAAGATTGAGCTTCCTTTCGGCTTTCACCCAACCCTGTCATCTGTGTAACTCTGTCATCCAGATACGTGCGATCACTTCTTTGCCGTTATTTGTCGGAATGGCATCCTCTTGTATTGTTTCCGTAGGAGCATAAATTTTTTACACAGGCCAGGTTGCTAACCTGGGCGCTCAAACCCTCATCCTTTATCCAAGCTTGGGACTGGCTAGATTGAATTGTTTCTGATCCAAACTAGGCGGAGTTATTTGGCGACTAAATATTTCAATTTAAGTGCCGGTGTTCATTTTCTGAAATTCCATATTTGAATTTATTGAACATGGGGATGTAGTAACCATATAGAATAAAACAATGGCTTTAATTGATTGATGATTAGATCAAATATGGAAAAATAATTTTCTAAAATCTTATTAGTCAACCCTTGTGAATAAGTGTAAGTCAAATAAGGATTACTTGACCTTGAAGTAGAAAAATCAATATTTTGGAGATATAGTGTTTACCGTACTATACGATTTTTTCTATACCCAACTTACAATTAAAAATTATGATCACACACTTACAAAAAGTTGTCTAACTCTTATTGATTCCTTTTATCGCAACTTTTTCCCATGGTTGGTTTTGTCATTTACACCTCAATTGACGTCGAGTTACTTTTTACAAATGTACAATTTGAAGCAATATTAACTACAATTATGGACAAATGTTGAATAAACTTTCGCAACCAGAATATCTTCAACAATATCGGAGATTTTAATTAAGAATCTACAATTCTTAGAATTGATAATAATTACCAGTAGAAAATCAAATGTTATCAAGTTTCCGTTCATCTGTAAAATTATTAACATCTTTATGTCTGGTCTTGTTCTATAAACATTGTTTACAAATTTAAAAAATTATAATTAAAAATTAAAAATATTAACTGATAATCATTCAGTACAATATTTATGGTACAAATACAATTGTAACAACTGGCAACAGAAATTAACAAAAAGTGACAGCAAAGTGCAATCAACCAATCTCATCAAGCAGGCATTTAACATTGGCGCCAAAAATTTTTTGTTTCTGTGAAAACTTGATTTAAATGGCCAGAACAAGTTACTTTGTTAAAGTAAAGTTTCGATGCAAAGTATTTAAAAATTATGTTAGAACTTGTGACATTGCTACCTATTTCTAACGTAAGTTATCACTTGTTCAGTAATACTGAGAAAGATTGGAGTAAAATTAAATTTAAATCTGATGCTATTTTAAAATGAAGAATCTTAAAAATTTGACGTAATCCTAGAAGTTCTCTAGAAGTCTAAAATAGTAGCATTATTAATTAAGTTAAAGATTAAAAAATTGAGAGGCAGTTATAATAAAATGTAATAATTATAATGGTGAATGTGGTGATTTCAAAGGCGCTTCCCATAGTTAAAGATTTAGTTAATTTAGTTAGCGGACATTATTCAGTTATATTGCTATCTAAAGGGGATTACAAACATTTGGAAAACTTGAAACGAACCTTTTTCCTGATGAAATTACCAAGAATACCTCCAAGGTCAAAGTATCTAAGATTATCAAGGAAAAGAGAAAAAAAAGGTTAAAAACTTTGTTTTACTTTCTGCCAGTCAGTTTGCCTTAATGCTGTCCGCATTAAAAAAATGCTTTTGGTCTAGAGTGTTACTGTGAGCAAGAAACATTAAAAATTATTTTGTAAATTTTTATTTTTATTACAATTTTTAAGTTGTATATTTAAACAATTTTAACATTATTTGAATTTTTTAACTCCTACTTCATTTCGTATTTAAATTTATTACGTGTTGTTGTAACTGTAATTTTGTAAGTAATGTCACGTCCTGTTTTTCCTGTTGGTAAATAGTATTGGTATGTAAGCTTGTATTATTTTGTAATAATAAATTACATAACAATATTTTAGAACACACAAGAACGTTTTTGATTGTAATTAGCTGGAAGTGGTGATAAATATCCGTATCAAGTTAAATTGAAGGAAATTAGAACCGACATATTACGGAGATCTTACAATTGCTTTCAAAAAGTATAACATATTAGTACATTTATTAATTCGTTTGTAAAACTGCAAATATTTTTATTCTTACAATTATTTAACATAATCAAATAATACTAAATAAATCATTTAAATTATACATTTTAAAAAAATCAAAAAATGTAAGTATAACTTGTTTTTAGTTTGTTAAACAATTATTGGTTTTAATTATTTAAAATTTAATAATAAATAAATAAAATAATATTGGGATTCCCCCGAGGATCGGTATTAGGTCTTATGTTATTCATCCTTTTTATCAATGATCCGGAGTAACCTCATCTTTGTACATCAATTTATCTCTTTGGGAATTCTTGGTCCCTTCTTTAACTTTACTCAAAATTCACTTGGAGGGCATAATCTAAAACTAAGCAAACCCAGGGCTTTCACTAGGGCAAGGTTGCATCATTTTTTTCTTAAAGTTATTAACCATTGGAATAGACTTCCTGCTGAGATTGTAAATGCTCAATCTACTCAGTCCTTTAAATGTTCATACGACAAGTATGCTCTAGCTAACTTCCGATAATTTATTGATTTTTTATCCATTTAATTTATTATTTATTTTTTTATTTTAATTTTTTATTATTATTCTGTTTCTCCTAAATTGATGCTGCTAATACCATTTGAACCGAAGATCAAAAGGAGTTCGACTCCTACTCAACTCGTGAAACAACCTGTAACCTGTAACGGTTTATATTGGTGAGAACTGCTATATAAACAACCGTTCCTATGCCATTGAACGCTTCCGTCCACTTCCATCCCTCGTTCAACTTTCTGTTTCTATATTGGTTTTTGGTTTTATCCCGTGGTCCGATTCTGTAAATTTGGCAATAAACGTTTCCCGTCCGGCCTTTGAGTTTTTATTCATTACTTAACGTAATTAGTAAAGACGTTAGATATTAAAGGAACTTGCGACTAGGCACATCACACGCAAACTTTGTCAACAAGTTACGCCGCTTGTTTCTTCAAACCGCCCCATTGCGTTAATCAGTGAAACTCAGCTACACAGCCTTTTTCGAAGTCAATTTTACTAAAGATATATATGCTTTATATAAGACCCCATCTGGAATATTGTCCTCAGGTTATTGCTCTCTTTCTCAAATCTGATATCAACCGTTTGTAATAGTAGTCTCTAAATTGCCCAAATCTTTCAAGAATATGCCGTATTAACAAGGGCCGCTTTCACTTAATCTGTCTTTTATTTATATTATTTTTTCTTTTCTCTTAATATAATAATACTACTGATATTTAAACCGAGGATCAAAAGGAGTTTGACTCCTACTTAACTCGTGAACCAACCCGTAACATGCACGTATATTTTTTAAGCATTTGTTTTAGTTAGTATTCTATATGTTTTAGCTATAGTTGTAAGATCTCACTGAGATCTCTGCCCTAATTTACTTAGATTTAGATTGATACGAATAATTATCAGCACCCTAGCTAATTTTAATCAAAAAAGCTCTTGTGTGATCTAAATTATCGTTCTGCAATGTATTATTACAAAATAATTTAAAATTACATAGCAATACTGTTTACCAACAGGAAGAACGGGACACAATATACTCACAGAACCACAGTCACGTTAACAACAAACGTGATAAATTCAAATACAAAAAGACGCTTCAAAACAAAGTTCAAATAAAGTCAAAGTTGTTTAAATGTACAATAATATAAAAATTGTAATCAAAATAAAAATTAATAATTATTTTAAATATTTCATTCCAACAGTAATAATAGTTTATCTTGAAATTAGTATTAATGTGTAAACTTATAAGATACCAGTTTTTAAAAATAAAATTGCAAATAATTTAAATGTGATAATAGCAGGTAGGGTGGTTTACGACTTGAGTAGGAGATACTCATTTCGATCCTCGATTTGAACTTATCAATATGTTGGGGTTAAAGGTGGAAATAAAATCAGTTGTTTAAATTTTATTTATGTTAACATTTATCTATATTTAAGTTGTGTAAAAAATTTACTATTTTTAAAAATGTTATTAGTATTACTTAAATAGTAATTAAATAAAGTAATTATGTTCAATTTTTGTTAATTATATCACAATTATTAGCATAAAGTAAAGTAATGTGTTTGTGTTTTTATACAGACGAGATATTATAAAAAATGAGCTAATTTTTAAGAAAAACATCATAAGTTTAACAAGGAAGTTTTTTATTAGTTATTTAATAATGCGCTTTATAATGTAAAAGTTAATTTTATAATTTGTTTAAACAACATTTGCAGTAATGTTTGACATTTAATAAAGAATACAAAACCAAAATAAAAACATGTATTAAAAAAATAGAGTTTGTTTAAACATAAAATTTGATTTTGAATAACACGTATTTTAATATTCATAAGGTTAAATAATTTAAAATAATTTAATAATAATTATTTTCAAAAGTAAATAACAAAAATGTTAATAATACAGTATACAGTATAATAATCATGTCAAACAATTATTTTTTATTTTTATTTTTGAATTATAATAAATTGTTTTTTAAATAAATAAACATTTAAATACTTTTAAAAAATAATATTGTGTAAAAACGTTTTATAAGTTTCTTACAATTAAAAGATACTGGTTTTATGTAACTATTAAACTTTAATTTTTTTATTAGAAAATTTTTATTATTAAATAAATATTTTTTTACAATTGTTATTTAAAACGAATTTTCAAAAATTATTGATAAGTATTTTTAAAATTAAATAAGTATGCAACCCTCACGGCAAAGCTGTTAATTAAAAATAATGTATTTAGTAAATAAGGTTAAGTAGTTTAAAGATAAAAGTTGATTTTGTTAATTAATTCGCAACACAATTTTGTATAATACTTATTTATTAGTAGAAAATATAAAACTAGGTTCTTAACTGCAACATCTTTACAATCAAACAATGAATTATTAAATTGGTTTAACTATTTAAAAATGTTTTGATTTGTGGATATAAATATCAAATATTATATAGTTTATGCATAAAACATTAACTTGCATTTAACATTTTTTAAATTTACACATGCGTGTTTTATAAAATAAAAAGTTAATTGCAATGTTTACCTTAAAAACATATTTTCATTATTAAGATTGTCGCAAACGTATTATATCTTAAGATACAATGAGTACGAATAATCACCATAACATAGTTTAAAAAATATATTTTAGCTTAAAATAATTTAATTTTAACTATTTCTAAAAATAAACATTTTTACTAAACTTTTTTAACATTGATGTTTATCAATTAATTGTTTTTTGAATTTGTAACAATAAACTAGTGTTTTGTTTGCAATTTAATGGTATACGTACATTAGATAAATAGTTCAAAAATAATTAAAAGAAAATTATGTAAATTAAATTTTAAAACACAACTTTATTTTTTGTTTCCACATTTATTAAATATTAGTAAGGTATTAAATACATATTGTTATTTTAAGTAAAAAATAATTTAAAAAAATAAAAAATAAAAATATTAAAAATATTTAATTAGTTAATTTATAAAAATTATTTTTTTAAGCTGAATTGTGCGAGCGCGTTGGACAATAATCACCCAACATCCAAAAGCGTGCATTTCGTTTCAAAATGGATTCACACAAGGGGTACGTAACTTTTATTTTGTATTACATTTTATTATAGAGATTCTAAAGAAAGTAAGTTTGACAACATTTTGGATTTATTTTGGTGTCAGGTGATGATTTTTCGGATACAGAACAGACTAAGGTTGGTCATAAAATAACGGCTATAGAGGAGTATCAAAAGTATATCTTTTTCAACATAAATATTTAAATTTAAGATTGCCTCCACAAATTAAACGGAGAGTTCGTTCTTTGAAAAAGCTTCAATATGAAACAGTTAAACTTGACGCTTCATTTTACAAAGAATTGTTTGAACTGGAAGCTAAGTATGATGTTCAGCATCAGGACTTGTTTAAAAAGGTTAGTTGAAATTTTTTTTATTAGTGTTTTAGAGAAACGAAATTGTTACTGGTTTGTACGAGCCCAACGATGAAGAATGTGATTGGCCAGATGAAGATGTCAGTGCTTTGGCTGACGATGTGAAACAAGTAATGGTTTCAACTGTTGATGTCTCCAATACAAGTATGTACATATATATAGTTATCCATTTTTTGTTTTAAGACGAAATTGATTCTTTAGGAATCCCTAATTTTTGGCTTACTGTTATGCAAAACGTCACACTTTTGGACGATATGATTAAAGAACACGATTGTTGTATTTTGAAACATCTAACGAATATTCGTAGTGTGTTAAACACCGAAAAAGACAGAGTTCGTTTTTTATATTGATTATTTCTTAGGGTTTTACACTCGAATTTTACTTTTCAACAAATCCCTATTTTACTAATGATAAATTGACGAAACAGTATTTCTTTGATTATGAAGTTTCCGAGGAACATCCATTTGATTACGAAGGACCGGAAATAGTACGTGCTACAGGGTACGCATTAGTTTCTGTTATATTTCTTGGTTTTAGATCTACAATTTTTTGGAATCCTGGCAAAAATGTTACTGTGAAGGTTGTAAAAAAAGTGCAGAAGCGGAAAGGATCAGCTGCAAAACGGACAGTTACTAAAACTGTTCAAAATGATTCTTTTTTCAATTTCTTTCAACCACCCGTACAAGGTAAGTTGCATGAGTTCACTTACTGAATTTTGTCTAGCTATAACGGACGATATCGTAAGTTGTGTAAATGCATGGGGTATATGCTTTTGTAGGATGAAGACACTGAGCTGTTATTGGAATCAGATTTTAAAATTGGTGAATTTGTACGCGAAAGTTTGATACCCAGAGCAGTTTTGTATTTTACTGGTGAAGCTGTTGAATCCGATGTAAGGAAACATTTTTTATTTAATGTAAATTTCAGTTTGAATACGATGATGATGACGAGGACGAGGACGACGATGAAGACGATGATGATGATGATGATGTAAGTTTTGAAAACTATTACTGATAGTGGAAGTTATAATCATGATCGCCCCAATTCTAACTCGATAAATTCAGACACCTTCGTCACTTGAAGGCCCCACGTTTAATAATTTATTCATTCATTCATTTATTTTTGCTACTTTGAATGTTTTACATAGGAAAAGCATTTTTTATCAGTGGACATTTTAGCGATGCCAAACGTGTGGGCCGGTGGTGGGACTCGAACTCATGTCCACCAAGTCCAAGTCGAGCGCTGTACTGTTAGACCACCCGGGCATTCTCTATTTGTACATCAAATCAACCAAATAACTCTAATGGCTTCATAAACATAACAAACGTCGCTACTGTTTGCAAGAATTGACAAGGCTGCCTGATTTTACTTAAGGTCATTTCTCTTATCTTAAATTCGTTTTAAGCATCTTCGGGTGGAGGGGGTATGCTTGCACGCACCTGCCAAAGCGCAATCCCAGTTATATTGCAGTACACTTAGTCTCTGCTGTGTTAGTTTGGGTGCTTAAGTGCACCTATCACATTGAGATGATAATCAGGAACATCATCATTAGAAATTAAAACTGAATCAACATTACTCAAATCGTCAACATCATTAGCATCCCTTCCCATGTATTCATTTATTTCATTTTGGTTGGTCACCTCTTCATTATTTTACGACATAGCAAACGGTCGATTTCGATGGCTTGATAAGCGTAACACAAACGTAGAAGAATAACAAAGTTTCTTGGCTGGTAGACGGCATCCTTGTGACGTCGCCACTGTTCGCAAAGATTGACGAGGTCGCCTGATTTTTTGTAAGGGTTATTTCCCTTAGCCCAAGGGCTACATATGGTATACGTATGCCTTCAGATACCTTTTAAGCATCCTGGATGTATGTTCGTACCTACCCGCCGTAGCGGAAGCCAAGTTATACCGCTGTGCACTCGGACTCTGCCGTTATTAGTCTAGATGTTTAGAGGTACCTAGTCCAGGATGCACCACGTGGAGGACTAACAGTCAGGAATATTACCGTCATTGGAAATTGAGACTTTATAAACTTTACTCAAATCCTCAGGATCATTAGCATCCCATGTATAATAAGTTATTGAATATAATGTACATCTTCCTTTAAAACCAATTCCAAAAGTATAAACTTTGTGAACTTTTGGTTGGAGCGACTGGAGTACTAGGCTTGTAACTGGTGATTATAGAACTTGGGTCTTACTCCTTACATTAAACGCAGGCTCTTGTCTAGAGCTTTGTTTCCATTGAAACACTCAAGTAACAAAAATCAGATAGGTAGGTAGACATTAGTACAACTCACAATGTACTAATGTAAATGCTATCTATACCCCTTTTTGTATATATATACTGAAATGTTATATGTTTGTGACTCACGAGAATATACGAAATGAATTTATCTCACAATTTGCGTCTTCTCATATTTTTATTTGGAATTGAAATATTTATTTAAGATATCATAGATAAATGGAAAGCATAATTATTTAAAGCATGTAATAGGTGCGGCTTATAAAATCACCAACTTGTTTCTTAAAAATGTTGAATGACGTTTATAATTGGGGGGGGGGATAATTTTTTTTATCTGCTTTGGTTGTTTTTAAACATTAATTATTGAAGTTTAAGGTAGCGTTGTTACGTCATTTGATGATGGTTATTTTTTATTAATTTTTAGGATTTTCAAGAAAATCCATTGGTAAGTTCCATCGTCTAATGATATATTTAATTTTTTCACTGTAACTACTAAGTAAATCTTACTAAATTATTACTATATTTTGTCTTGAAGAAATCAAAATCGAAACTTTCAATATCTAACAAGAAAGGTATTGCCGAAGGTGGTGGACAACCTGAATGTCAGCAGCAATAAATTTTGGTTTACTATCAAGAAATTCTTTTTATGTGGAATTTGTTGCAGTGTTTATTTTGTGAATTTCATGTATTACAGATGTAAGGTGTGATTTGTTTCTATTGATTTGTGGGGGGTGTTGCATATGAAGGATAAAGTTTTATTTTTGATTGGTTATTACAATCAGTACTAATTAAGAAGTAAAATAGAAATTTAAGACAATTTGTTATGTAGAATTTTATTTAGTTAGATACAGGTCGTAAGGGGTACAAACAATTCGGAAGGGCGATTCAAGTAATGCTTATAGTATCAACTTTTGATGATAGTAATTCTGGTTCTGTACATCCTTGTGATGCATCCTAAATGCCGATTAACCTAGCAGTGGCGTAACCACTTCTTAACGGAATGCCAGTGCACATGTAGTCTAGTTGATGAATGAACGGAAATATTTCTAAAAAAAGTCAAACTATTTTGAACAGGATGCCTTTAAGCAGATAAATGTTTCTACGATCATGTGTACAATTTTTTTGTGGAAAAGCCTCTACAGGAAGCGCACATGTATTTCGTAAAAAACCTTCAGCCAGAATGCTACAAGCTCAAAAAGGGTTAGGAAAATCCGGTTTATATATTCCTGATCGTTGTCCAATCTTCGATTTTGTTAGAACCTATTGAACAATTCTCAGCTTTAGCTTTTGGACAGTCCGGCAGCATCACGGCTTCCACTAATGGGATAACGTGGGAACCAATAGTATATTTAGCAACAGATATCATTCCACAGATTGCGCTTTTTGCAACTCCTGTTGGGTTAGATGCTACCGTCGTCGATGTCAGAAGTAGGATAAGAGGGAACTGGTAACGGAAATATTTACAACTAACAATTTTGATAGTTACTTTTACAGAACGAATACAAGTCGGTTAATATAATAATTCTAGTACTTGCAATCATCACCAATTATTATCGCTTGGGATAGTCGAAATTACCAAAGTCTACAAAGAGATCAATGTGCACTTGTAGGGACAGTACTTGAGATGTTCCGACATTAGATGCTAATTACAACTCAAATTAAACCCACCGAGTGATCTCTATTTGCTACAAACGAACGCTCAATTAAATAAATCATTTCGATGAAGACGCATAGCACAAATAAAAGGACTTGATTCGCGTCCCACAAAGTCCGTCCAAATTTTCCGTTGGACACCCGGTGAAACACTTGATTGGAGTAAGCCAAAGTACCTACCGTAGATTGCGAAGGTGATGCCAAAATGAACGCGTTATGGTAATTTTAAGAATTTATCTTCGGTGTATAGATGTATATACTGGCGAATGCTTGACAAAATTCTGATTTTCTATTACATGGAAGGATTTAAAAGAATACAATAGTTGGGTGGAACCTGAATGAAAAACAACCTAAACTTACTCAACCTTGTTAGCTATCATACATCACAGTGGATCGACAGTTGTACTTTGACGTACCCGATCACATTATTCTAGGAAAACAAAGTGACTCGAAATTGAATGAGCATGCAGATCCTTATCTGGAGAGTTCACTAAAGTTATTTTCATTTTGGTTAGTGACGTGATCACCTCTTCATTATTTCCCACCATGTGTACGGCATTTTGATGGCTTGATAAGGGTCACAAACGTAGAAGTATAACAAGGTTTCTTAGCTGGTAGACGGCATCCTTGTAGAGTTGCCACTGCTGGCAAAGATTGACGAGGCCGCCTGATATTTGGTCATGGTTATCTCCCATAGCCCAACGGCTACATATGGTATGCAGATACCTCGAGATAGCTTTTAAGTATTCTGGATGGTATTAGTCTAGATGCATAGTCCAGGTGTAAAAGTATTCACCAATAACGATTAATGCAAAATAAATAGTAAAACGTGCACTTGCATTTATTTGATCAATTATATGGAATATATATATATATTCTTAAAAGAAAATAGAAAAATATTTGTTAAAATCCATATCACAAAATTGAAAAAAAATTGCCAATTTTAAGGCTGAACATCTTGCAACTGCTTTTCCTGTCTTTTTACATCATCCAAATAAGTTGTATAATACGGCGGTATATCCAACATGAAATTGGCGTGTAATTGCAGGTTCTTAAACCATTCGTGCATCATGTACGGCTTAAGCCAACCAATCAGAGGAGTCGAACCAGGTTTGTACCGAACGTGGTTATGGTAGAATAAAATTCCATCCAGCTTAAATAATAATAATATAAACAATAAATGTTTTACTTCTAATTGAAGTGTAAATGGACAAAACTATAATATACATTTCATCAATGATATTCTGCTCAAAGTAGTTCAGACTGGTACACAACCGTATCAGTATGGGGTTGAATCTGGTACAATTTCAGAAGCTATCAACAATTGTAAAAACAAATTTTGTGCAACTGAAGTACTGCAATGACTTGCGTTATTGCAGTAACATCTGATTTTTTGTTAATAGCACTTAATATGTGTATCAATCCATAAACTTAATGTACATGTGGTAGAAAAATTAAGCCTCGTATTATTAAGATAAATTCATCAAGGGACATTGAGTTCCAAACTTCATCATTTATCAATGTTATATATACATACAGACAAATAATATTTTACTTTATTATTTTTTTAAATTTTATGTTTGCTACTTTGAATGTTTTACAAGAAACATCTTTCAGCAGTGGACATATTAGCGAAACCGAACGTGGGCCCGCATTTTAGTGCCGGTAGTGGGATTCGAACACCCATGCCCACCGAGGTCCGAATTCGAGCGCTGTACCGCACCAGCCCAAACGACTTACTTCGTAAGGCGGTTCTTGTAAAACGACCAGTTGCATCGATTTCAAATCACAATTAAATCGAGAAACAATACGAAATTGAATCTGTACAAAAGAAAAAAAAGAACCCTGTTGCAACTATATTCCAACCAATAAGAGTATCATCGTAGTGAAAATAACAATTTTGAATTAAAAAATAAGAAGGTAGGAATCGGTATTTCTTTATGGAAAATTTGAATTAACGTTCACATTACATGTGTTGAAAGAACATGAATATAATTGTACATTGTGTTAAAATGTTAAATTTCGTTAACAATGGAATATTTATAATTTACTTGCTAAAGAATTATAGCACAACTTTTATACTAATGATTGCCGAGGAATTGAGTAATAATGGTCATATACCTGACTGTTTGTCCTCCACGTGCTACAACCTGGATTAGATGCCTCTAGACTAATAACAGCAGGGTCCGAGTGCACAGTGATATAACTGGGCTTCCGCTACGGTGAGTGGGTGAGAGTATACATCCAGGATACTTTAAAGGTATCTGAAGGTATACGTATACTATAACCCTGACAAAAAATCATGCGGCCTCGTCAATCTCTGCTAGCAGTGGCGACGCCACCAGGATGCCGTCTACAAGTCAAGTAACTTTGTTATTCTTCTACGTTTGTTACACCTATTAGGCTATCGAAATCGATTGTTTAATACACCATATATGATAAATAATGTTGACGCGACCACATCACCAACCAAAATGAAAAATTCTATTCTAATCTGCACTTTAATAACTATTGATAAAATGTGTTTATATGTATGCCCACCGAAATATTGTAACTCAATGTAGGCTTTCTCTCAACTGGTGCATAAAATTGACCTTAAAATACTCAAAATTTGCATTTTTAAAAAGAAAAATCTGGTGCCAACAATTTTTGCACCAATATTTAGATGTAACCAATCGAGATCCTTACCTTAAACGGTAGATGATAAAACCGACCCCAAGGGAAAAAGTTGCGAAAGAAGGAGCCAATAAGAGTCAGATAACCTTTCGTGTGAGTGTGTGATTACTCGGTAGTTGGGGGGGATGGAAAAGTTTCTCAATGTGTGACCAAATTTGCACGATTACGCAATACAAATTGGTATAGTGCTATGTAAATATAGATTTTTCCACCTTATATACATTTTCAAAGGCAAACAATCACCTTTTGATAGAAGGATGCACCAACATGAGTCACACTCACTCACGGAGGTTGACCAATAGAACTAAAAAAAAATTCTTTTCCCTTCGTTGCTTTTATCATCTATCCCTAAAACATCGTCAATTTTTTAAACAAGAATAATAAGTAGAAGACTTGACGTTTAAAACGAACATCACATGAAATTTTATCAATTATATTGATAAATTGTATATATATTTTTCGATTTAAAATTAAAAACTTTTAAAAGCATTAAAATGTTCAAACGTACCATGTCGCATTCTTCAAATTCTTCGATTTGATCACGTAGATAAGTTTCAAGCCAATCGGAACGTTCAATAAACTGAAATGAAACAAAACATTCGTATTGACCAAAATTTCAACAATAAGCACATTGAATTTTAATAAGTATACGGCTTCACAAAAAGTCAGCAAGTACGCATGTACATTTGACGAAATTGTTATATCAGTATGTAATTTATAGTTATAATGGACAAATCCTAGATTTAATAACCGGTGCATTATCGCGAGTAATATTCACAGAGCAGGCAGTAGCATCGCGAATCACATTCTCCCTTGTTTGAGCTCTGAGAATGGTGTTTTTTTGAATTTGGTCATCAGTATCTGCCCTGTTGACCACGGCCTTTAACTGATTTCGACCGCAAGTATATAGACCAGTTAACCGCGGTCAGTCATCTTGGTGAGAAGACGAGAAATTTTTAACCACCTTTCTAGACTCCTCTTCGAGTTCAGCAAACAGTGCTGTTTGATGACAATACTCAGAGTGATACCGATAACCGTTGTCGCCTTTTTATCAACGTTAACGACCTCGTAACGCCTCAGTATCCGCTTGTTCCGCGACTGCCCATTAGGCACAGCCTTATTCACAATTAACGTTTATGGCTAAAGGCCGTTCCAATATTCGCCACTGTGGAGGGGTTTAATTCGGAGTGCAATTAACATTTAAAGTTAGCAAATCTCAAGTGTCATGCTATAAAACTCAATTTATTATTATTTTGGTTGGTGACGTGATCACCTCTTCATTATTTCCCATATTTATACGACACGTAGAACGGTCGATTTCGATGGCTTGACAAGCGTGGAAGAATAATAAAGTTTCTTGGCTGGTAGACGGCATCCTTGTGACGTCGCCACTGTTCGCAAAGATTGACGAGGCCGCCTGATTTTTGTCAGGGTTATCTCCCTTAGCCCAAGGGCTACATATCGTATAAGTATACCTTTAAATACCTTTTAAGTATCCTGGGTGTATGTTCGCACCCACCCGCCGTAGCGGAAGCCCAGTTATACCGCTGTGCACTCGGACCCTGCTGTTATTAGTCTAGATGTTTAGAGGTACCTAGTCCTGGATGCACCACGTGGAGGACGAACAGTCAGGAATATCACCATCATTGGAAATTGAGACTTTATAAGCATTACTCAAATCCTCAGGATCATTAGCATGTATATAAAGTATCCAATGAAGTAAATCGTCGAATTTGTTTGGCTGCTACTGCTTTTGGAAAGCTTGTCGATCCACTATGGAGATGTTAAAAACAATCAACCCTCTTCATTGGTTCGTGCAGTACTTCTGTACGCAGCTGAAATGTGGACTCTTACGGGGTCAGAGATCAAGCAGCTTGATAAATTTGAAGCAAGATGTCTCAGATACATTTAGCACAACACTCATTTTGCATCATCCGTATCAAGGGACTGGACAAAAAAGATCAGTAACCGCCAAATTCGAAATGACCTTCAATTTCATGATCTTCCTTCATTGGTATCGCGACAACGAAGATTGCGCTGGTTTGGACACGTATCGTAACCCTGGCTTGTCCAAAAACCGACTGGAAAAAGAGGAAAGGTGGTCGCAAAACGTACTTAGATGGATGCTGTTCGGGACGATCTTCATACAATCTTGGCCGGCACTTTATCTTGGAAACAATAGCTAAGTCGGTTGGACTGACATATCCCTACATGCCTCCGAAAATCGTGAACAATGAAAAGGGATTATTCGAGATGCTATGCGAATTTGGAATGAATGAAGATGTGGCATTGCCACCAACTTTTGTTGTTGTATAAGCAAAGAATGTTTTGGTAAAAGAGTAATTTGTATTTCAGGATAACTAGACAAAATGTCAAAACCGAATAAATCAAAAATCATTTGTAAATAAATTAAATATGAACACCTACGCTATGTTATGATAATCATAATAACATTATTTTTAATTAATAATAAGGAATCTGTTGATGTTATTTTGACATCGTGAAACATTTGACGAGTCCACGAGACAGGACATAAGTGAAGTAGCGTTATCACAAATTAAAAATTATTTTAAACAATAATCACACCTACTGCCATTGCAATATTTTGTTACATTACTTATTGGTAAATCAAAAGGATTGTGTAGCGTTATTGACGGCTAAGCACATAACGGGTATTTTATGTCTGGTTTAATGATCCTGTTATTACATTGTACCATAAAATGGGTGGTTTATAAAAAAACCTATCCCTTATATCAGGAATAGTAAGCATCAAGGTTCAGTTAAATGACACATTGTAACTCAATTCATGAAATACGATTCCTTGTCCCAGTTTATTATAAGCATTAGTAATCTAAAAACCTCAATAATATTGTCCTCACAAATAATAAGAAAAAACATTTTAAAAAATGGATAACACCTACTTCAATAATAATTTTTAATTTAACGTTTTGTACACAATTGCTTTCCTCTTGATATTTTTACACTGAAAATATGCATTAATTACCGTTTTTAGTTGCTATTGTAATTTATAAATTTTACACTTCAATGTTTATTGACACTGTGTTGCGTGTATGACACAATACAGTATAAAAATTTCTGATCTATGTCGAAGTAATAGTTATGTCTATAGATTGCTCATATATATATTTAAACGGAATAATTTCTAAAGTAAATGCCAACTTTCCCGTTGTATTTTTGTGTGATAACTATTTAGATAACGATATAAAATAAACAAAAATTCTACTACTCTTATTAGTCGTGTGAAACCGACTTTTATCAAGTAAACTTAAAATTCCAATTTACAGTTCTTTGATAAAGCATAATTATCTAAATAGTTAGTGAGAGTTACAAATTGCCCAAATCGAATGTATCAAAAACGATTTGTACATAAAAGTACTTTTAATAAATACTACTTTCGTACAATAATAGCTGTTCTGTTTTAAGGAAATATTTACATGTACTGTTCATAAACACTATATTTTGGTCAAATATTCTTATTAGTCATGTTAAACCAACTTTTCTCAAAACCACTTAAAATTCAAATTTACAGTTATTTGTTAAAGCATGGTTACCTAAATACTTATTTTTATTTATTTATTTATGGTTATTGGCTTAGATACTTCAGTAGAAGTAGCTTTCAGCACAGAAAAAATATGTACAATTATAAGAATACAATACAATTAGCAGTCCAAAAATAAATAATAAAATAAGTAAAATAAGATTAAATTACATAGGCTAAAAAAGCTCAAAATCAACGTATATTCAATATATGCGTAGAGGCATGGTATTATTTAGATGTACTATAGTTAATAGTGTGCAAATATAATAGTATACATGAAAAGCAAATGACTGAGTGAGCATAACTAATAAAATAATACCCTGGATGAAGGATAATGAATGGTCACAGATTAAAATAGGCAGATTACAAACAACGGTAATTGGTCAGATCTGGAAGCTACATACTGCTCTGGAATGATTATATTCGTGTATCATGAAGTAGAAATAAAAAAAAATTAAAAAATGGTTTAAGAACAATTAGTACAGATAATTATTGATGCAGGTGTGTATTTTTCCAACATAATATTACTCATGGATCATAAACCACTTTTTACAAATTTTATTCTCACATTGTGCTATCATTCCAGGGCGGTATGTAACTTCCATATTGTGTGAAATAAAAAAAATCACACGTGTTTAGGTAATTATGTTTCTATATCAAGTTAAATTTTCAGTAGAACCGAATAATATGAATGTTTGGTTAAATATTGAAGTGTATTGAACACATACTGATATATTATTATTTATGGTTAATGGCTTAGATACTTCAGTAGAAGTAGCTTTCAGCACACAAAAAAATATGTACAATTATAAGAATACAATACAATTAGCAGTGTGTAACATCAGTCCAAAAAAAAAAGTAAAGTAAGGTTAAATTACATAGGCTGAAAAAAAAAGTCCTACATATCTACCTTTTTTTTCAAAATTATATAAATTTAATCGTCTACTAATTTATATTAAGTAGTATGTTTATTACAATTAAATGCGTTTTAATAAAGAAACGCATTTCATTGTACTTTCATTGGTTGGTTTATATTTTAATGAGGTATTTAATGTCAAAATTTGTGCTACTCCTTATTTTTCTAGTGATTTTGATTATATCAGCATCATGAAAATGAAATTACCAACTTTTTCAGTGCATTATGTGAGGATGTCGTAAAGCATGAAAAAAGCAACGCATACCAATTTTTACCGCAAACAATCGAAAAAACGTCATAATGATCCGGGATTTCCTTATCAATCTGTTACATTTCGCTGTTCCCAGATTTCAAAACCAAAAATCAAAAGGAACGGGTCAAAAAAAAACCAAGTAACTAATATTTAATATATTTTTAGATCCCAAGATCTTCAGTGCCCTGCTATGTTCACATATCGATTACTGAAGGATCTAGTATTGGCTGCGAAGAATGTGTATTTTGGACATAATCACAGTAGTAGTAAAGAAGGAAGCAGCACTCTTTAATAAACGACGTCGCTTAACAAATGAAGAAGAGCAGGAAGTAGCGAAAATACTTCCTTATTACTCCGTAGCTGCTGTTCAAAGATTTATAAAGGAAAAAATTTAACAAAGTAAAAAAAAGATGTGTCAAATTTAAAAACGAAATTAGGTGCAAGTATGTGATAAAATGTATCATTTTTGTTAGAATTGGTGAGTTTACCGAAATGTTATCGCGTTTGGAAGAAGACGGACTGGTAGCATATGATCGTAACAATCAGTTGACTACTGAAATTGGTTCGGGTTACATTAAGTTCTCCAATCAATTGGACAGGCTTTGGTAGATAGGGTTGATGGAAAATGTACCTGTACATTTTCAAAACTCTTTGTCTTCCTGTGAGCACTTACTGGAAGCTTACCAAAAGAAACTTCTACATTGTGGTAAATATGTAATTTTATAATTTTTCTAAGATTTGTTAGCTCACAGCTGTAGGTGGACTGTTCAATATAGAAGATCTGGTTACATTTCAGACATCTACAGAAAGCAAAAGAAGTTATACGCAACCAATGTCCACCGATCGCATTACAGCGAAAAGAAAATGTAATGAATTAGTAAATGTTTTATGCTCCAGGTATGTTAACTATTTTAATAATTTATATTTTAGTGAGGACCTAAACAATGTGAACGCCTTCATCAAATATATGGACATGGTTATAAAGAAACAAATAACAATTGATCAAATAACCATTATGCCCAATATGCCTTCAACTTCACGAAACGATACGGAACTGTAATTGCCAACGTTCATTAACCTTTTCATAAAGGAACATTTGTGTGATATTAATTTCTTTTTTTTATTATTCTATTTTTTCTAATATCCATGTCATTATTTGAACTATCATGAATGTTTTTTTCACTTTTTTTGGATATTTTTTAATGTTAATTTTGTATTGTATTGTATTGATCAGGAAGGATTTCTGTGATATTAGTTTCCTTTCTTATTTTCATATTTTCCAATGTCCGTTTGTTTTCCAACTGTAGTAATCCAAAAGATTTTTGTGATTTTATTACATTTTTTTTGTACAAAATTATTTGAATAAATAAAATTATATTTTTTTGTATCAATCTCTTATTGTTTATAATTCTACAGTGGTAATGTTTAATTTCATTACTGTGTAGCAATACAAACGTTCAAATGAACGTACTGTTTCTATATATTGATGTAATGTGGGAGACATTAAAAGTAAACATTGATTATTGTATTATCTTGCACTGTTCTGCCAATGTAGTGCGTACATTTTTAAGAATATAGTAGAGTGTTAATTGTCAATCGCTTTTGATAAACAGGCAGTAATTGAAGAATTATAGAAAAATTTTTAAAGTACTTGGTTTTAAGAAAATTTTTATTCAAATAAATGACATCATTATTGTCTGAATAGTTTTCACCCAAAAGTACAATGGGAACGTACGCATTTACTGTAGAAACTAGTACTAAGACAATATAAGCCATCTGTAGCCGTTAATATTACGTCGACATAGCTACACGCTGAGCACAGATCAAGAAATGTTATTTTTATTGCGTCAAACACGAGACACAGTGTCAATAAACGTTAAAGTGCAAAATTTACAAATTAGAGTAGCAGCTGACAAAAATTATTTAATAAAAAATTGTTTCATGTCTGAGGTAAAAGTAGGAAAAAGAAAAGCAATTGTGTGTAAAAGATAATTAAAAATTACCATTAAAAATGTACAATTTTAACTGCTTTTTATAAGTCTGCAATAACGAAGGCGATTTTTGGGTGATAACAGTAAAGACAGATAAAATTTCACTCCCTGTGTTAGTTCTTATGTTGATGGTTATACATCATGTGATAGTGTTTACCACTTGTAAAAGCTACCTTCGCATTCACCTTGTCTTATTAGTTAATGAGCCCATATACATTGTACTTTATGATACACACAAATAACCTACAATACTCTATACGGCAATGCATTATCTACTGTCCCAGTTTTTTATAATTAAAGGTAGACCATGCCTCTAATGTTTGGTCCGGTATCATCCCAATCCAACCTAATAACAAGAATAATATGTAACCTAATTCGGTCGTGATTTTTATGCAGTCCATAGTGAGAGAACATATATGCATTATTAAGGATGAAATTTGATCTTTTTGGTTTTACAAAAATTCACCCAAAAATGTAGAATGATGAAAATGCAGTATTGTATACAGTAGTTATAATCTTATTACGGAGCCTATACATTGTTAAGAATCAATTTGATATTTGGACATGATGATACATTTAACAAGTCCATGAAATATGACATAAAATAAAAAAGGATTCTATAATCCTATGAACGGTTTTTTGTATATCATTTATGTCGATACTCTTTGTTTATTTACAAAACACCTTGGTTTTAATTGATACTTATTTTATTATCTACCGTAAAATAGAGTGTAGTTCACAAAAAACCAGACCATCATCTCTCTATTTTCACATTCCGTTCCAAATAAAATTAAAATTAACATTGTTTATACCAAAATATTGGTGCGACTGAAACGCTGCTTGTCATAATGTAACAAAAACCAAGATAATTTATGAAATACGATCCCTTATCCAATTTACCGTAATCATTAGTAAACTAGAAGTCTCAATAATGTTGTCCTCAAAATAATTTGTCATCAAAATAAATTTAATTGTAATAAACATACTACTTAATATAAAATTAGTAGCATCTTATAGGCCAATACAATTAGCAGTATGTATAATAATTCCAAAAAAAGTAAAGTAAGGTTAAATTACATAGGCTGAAAAAAAGAAAAAACCTCAAAATCAACGTATATTCAAGTCATATTTCAATATGATATGCGTAAAGAGGCATGGTATTATTTAGAGGACACTATGGTTAATAGTGTATGCAAATATGTCAGTATACATAAAATGCGAATGATTCATGACTCATGAGTGAGCATGGCTAATAAAATAATACCCTGGATGAAGGATAATAAATGGTCACAAATTAAAATAGGCAGATTACAAACAACGGTAACTGGTCAGACCAAAGAAAACAACAACAAAAAACACTCATGATTTGGATAGGCTAATGTAAAGGTCACTTTGAACTTTGTTGGGATTGGATAGTAACCTTGCTAAATACGGCAGACATGAATTTAAGTACACATTGGTTCTGCACTTAACGTCTATATGTGATCTTCTTGTCATTCCCGATGCAAATGATTTGCTGATAATAACCTAAAAGACGTTTTAACCATACGGTCGATGGAACGACCTTATTCCTATAGTCCAAATAACTTGCACATGCATATATATATATATATATTTGTTACAGCATGGTTACCTAAATACTTTAAGTAATTTTTTCCATCCACACAACCTGGAAGTTACATACTGTCATAGAATGACTACATTTGTATACCATTAAGTAGAAATGAAAACACTTTTAAATGGTTTAAGAACAATTAGTACAAATAATCAGTGATGCAGGTGTATTTTTTCCCGATATAATGTTACTCACTGATCTTAAATCACTTTTTAATTTTTTTATTCTCACATTGTGCTATCATTCCAGGGCGGTATGTAACTTCCATGTTGTGTGAATTGAAAAAAAATTACATCAAGTGTTTAGGTAACTTTGCTTTTATATTAAGCTAAATTTTATGTATAACCGAATAATATTAATATTGGGTTGAATGTCGAACACATACGTAATATGCGATAATAACATACGGTGAGATGGAACGTCCTTATTCCTATTGTCCAAATAACTTGCATATACTAATATCCGAAGCAAAAATTACCAAATATTTCGATTCTTATAGCAGATTCATGTTGTCAGTGCTTTTCTATTTTAGGTTTAGACAAACGACCTTTATTTTTATCTGAGATAAAATCACTATAGTCAAAACACCATGCTGTTTGCATTGAACCATATAACATTAGTAATACAGTTATCGATCGTAGTTCTGTGACATTAACTCACTGTGTTAACAGAACATTGCTTGAAGCTATTCTCTCCATTAATTTATCGATTTGCATTTTATTTTATCATAGTGCTATTGCAATGCATATACAATGAGTCAAAGAAGTTTTGGTAACAGAGTTGTTTTATTTCACCATAAAACAAGGGTTGATTTTGTGAACTTAAAGTACAAAATAACTACGATTATGAAGTTCTGGTAAAGATTTAAATATATGACAATTTTCATTATGATTTAATAATAGGAATTATTAACAAAAGCTAAATAGAAAACTCATTTAAAATGTAAATAATAAGAATATAGTGTTAAAAATAGTAAAGTTGTAGTATACAAAAATTGCACCGAATTAAACACCAATATAATATATAAAAACAATCTCTCAGTTAATAATGAGAATAGGTAAATGAAAAATCTTAATAACCATTTTATTACTTATGAAGATCAAATTGAAGTATTAAACAACTAGTAATAATTTACTACATCATCAAAAATACGATTTTACATCATTCTGTGTTCCACATAAAAAAATCTTGTAATTAAGAACTGTGTATGTACCGTTTATTCTAACAAATGCAAATAGATTATTGATTTTATGACACATTGTCAGTTTATAAGGAGCCTCCTATACTGGACCTACTATTATCTATAAAAGACATGTAATTACGATAAACTGTATTTATTTTATTACAGTAAAACGTTAGTTAATAGTAAAAATTTATTACAGTAGTGCTCTCTTATCGATTTTAGTTCTATGCATATATTGTTCATTCTATGCAATAGTTATAATATAATTTCTTTCTGTTGTTAATATGACACGTGAATAATTGGAATATTGTTAATTATGTAAAAACAGATTGGAACCGAAAATTATAAACAATAATGCTTTAATTTAACTAATAATAGTACGTGCATTACTAATAGTGTTTCTACAAATAAAAAATTATATTCAGCAAAACATCTTAATGTTACTGCAATAATTTTTAAAATATCTACAGTTTTTTCCTAAATTACAATTTCATTTCAATAATCTAACTACTTTTTTTACCGTCAGTAGACAATAAAAATCTAATTTTCTATTGGCTGTTGTGATTTCATCGACACCGACCTACTGAAATGGATACAATGGCAATTGTTGTACGTCATATAATTTTCAATGGTTTTTAATTGGTCGAAATTTGAGTAAATTTTATTGGATGTGGGTTCTGCTCTCTGATTGGTTTATTTTCTAGTTAAGCTGTAATTGGATATTTTGAGCACTATTTAATGTACATTTTTTTGCTCGCGCCTCATTTTGCAATGGCGTTAGTTTGTGCAGCGCAGTGGACTCGATGTAATTATTACGATTGGAAAGACGTAAAAAATTGTATTCAGGTAAAAAAGATACCAACAGTGAGTTTTATCACTGTGTATCTATATTAAACCATGGAGCAAGTGAAGAATTACCATACAAGGTTTTTTTTATAGATGCACACTGAAACTCTAAGGGGGAGACCGACCTCATACTTAGCGCGTCCACAGGTGGCGGATAGTGGAACGACCTTTAGCAATAGAGGTTAGATGTGAATAAGGCTGTGCCAAATAAACAGCCGTGGACCAAACGGATACTCAGGCGTTAAGGTCGTTAATGCGTTGACAAGAAGGCGACAACGGTTATCGGTGTCACCCTGAGTATTATCACCAAGCAGCCCCATTTAGGGACAGCACTGCTTGCTCCACTCGGAGAGGGGCCTAGAAAAGGTGGTTTAAAAATTGCTCGTCTTCTCACCAGGATTGGCTGGCCGCGGCTAACTGGTCTATATACTCGCGGTCGGAACTCTCACAAAAATCAATTAAAGGCCGTGGTCAACAGGGCTGAAACTGATGACCAAATTCAAAAAAACACCATTCTCAGAGCTCAAACAAGGCAGAATGTGACTCGCGACGCTACTGCCTGCTCTGTGAATATTACTCGCGATAATGCACCGGTTATTAAATCTAGGATTTGCCCATTAAAACCAAAATGTCCGCTTAACGTTGGCTCATGGAACGTGCGCTCATTGTCGACACTGGCTGCGCAAGATTGTGTTGCTGCTGAGTCTAACCGTCACAATGTTAATATTTTATGTGTTCAAGAAACCCGTCATTCAGGGACTTGTGCTATAAAATTACCTTCAGGATCAACCTTTTGGCCTTCTCAATGTGATGTTTCTGGACCCGCCAAATATGGTGTTGCGATCATTACGTCCTCAAGTGCGACGGAAGCTCTTATTGATTGGTGCCCTATTAATTCTAGAATTATGACCGCCCGTTTTCAGACTGGGAATTTAATTTTAGGTATAGTAAATGTATACGCTCCACATCAAGTCACACAGAGTTAGAAATACAAACATTTTATGAACTATTGGCGGCCACAACTACTAATTTAGAAAACAAATCGAATTTTATAATGGTAATGGGGATTTTAACGCTAGGTTAAGTGCTGCTTGCTGCTCAGCAGTTGGTAAGTGGACGACTAGCAATAGCAATTGCTCAAACGGTGACTATCTTGAAGTACCTATGCGTTACAACATGATTTAGTAGTCACTAACACAATGTTCCAACATCATCCACGTCACTTAACCACGTATAAGGGAGACAAGATTGCCGCTCTCAAATTGACTACGTTCTTGTCTCTCGTAATTGGTTTTCATCAATTAAAGACGTGCGTGCATTCCACGGCTGCTGTACTGGAACGAAAAATGGAAGTGATCACGGGTTATTAAAGTGCACACTCTCACTTAAATTTCGATCCAAACGAAAGCACTTTAATCGCCCAGACCATAAATCTATTAAAAATGCGTCTCATATTCAGGAATCATTTGAAAAAGCATATGTAAATGCTGGTCCTTCCATAAATAATAACAATAAAGTAGAACATAATTAGAACTTAATCACATCTAAACTAAATGCGGCCTCTAGGTTATTACCCAGGAAACTCAACATACAATCAAAATTTCAGGTTTCCAACTCCACAGAAGTTTTACGAAATGAATTTTTGAACAAAAACCAGCACAGAAAATTGAATGGAGACAAGAAGATACAGGAATATATAACAAATTTCAATAATGATCAAGAGAAATATTGGTCGCATGT
Organism: Cardicola forsteri; assembly: GCA_025895645.1. Classification (NCBI taxonomy): domain Eukaryota; kingdom Metazoa; phylum Platyhelminthes; class Trematoda; order Strigeidida; family Aporocotylidae; genus Cardicola; species Cardicola forsteri. The sequence continues at coordinate 64,187 of JAKXYG010000449.1, forward strand.
AGCTGAGGAATTAGAGAGTGCTGCAATGCGTAACAATACTCAAACCTTATTCAAGAAGATCAATGAACTTTGCAAAAGGACATTCCTTCCAAAATCAACGCTCATTGGCGATCTCTCTGCAGATCAATGGACATTACACTTTATGAAATTACTTAATCCCATCAAACACGAAGCGGCGAAGGTTTCCAACCAACTCCATACACAACCCCCCGATTCCCCATACGTAGTTTCGATAGAGTCCCCCTCGCACGAAGAAATTATATTAGCATGCCATCAACTGAAAGATGGGAAGGCTACAGGAGTAGATGGCATACCAACAGAAGTTTTTAAGTATGGCGGGATAAATATTATTCAAGATTTATATTCCTTGATAAACTCCATTTTGGAAAGAAGAAAATTCCAGAAGCATGGACTCAAGCTATTATAATCCCAATCCATAAGAAAGGAGACACAACTGACCCCGCTAATTATAGAGGAATCAGCTTACTTTGCGGGGCTTCAAAAATTTTGGCAAATATTATTTTACGCAGGATCCGTGGTGAACGGGAGTGTCGAACACGAGCCAACCAGGCTGGATTTCGTCCTGGGATGGGATGCGTCGATCAAATCCATACTGTTCGTAGAATGTTAGAACTTCGTTCGCGATACCAACAACCTACTTATTGTGCATTTATAGATTATTCAGCCGCCTTTGATTCTGTTGATCGCAACCTGTTGTGGAATCTTCTTATTACCAAAGGAATTCCTGCCAAGATTGTCAACATTATTAAATCGTTATACACGTCGTCAAACGCAGTAATACGGAATGGTGATTCTTTAACAGATGCAATCTACATAAATTCAGGTGTTCGCCAAGGATGTGTTTTAGCTCCCATGCTCTTCAATTTTGTAGTTGATGACATTTTTGATGAAGTGTCTCGGTCATTTGAGGGCTGTATAACTCATGATGGTCGCAAGATAGCGGATCTTCAATATGCAGACGATGCGGTTCTTATGGCAGAAACCGAAGAAGATTTGCAAAATGCGGTTGAACTTACTCAAAAAGCCTCAGAGAAATACGGTTTATATCTTAATACTAAAAAAACAGTGGTTTTAGCTAACGTCCCTTTTAGAAATCCAATCACTGTTAATGGTAGCCCACTCCCTGTGGTCGATGAATTTACATATCTAGGCTCGGTCATAGATAGTAAAGGCTCCAGCTCTTCAGAGATTCGGCGTCGTATTCGCCTCTCTGCTGCAGCCTTTGGGCGTTTAAGTAAACCTTTATGGAACAAAAGTAATATTTCTATTAAAACCAAGATTAGAATATATAAAGAGTTTAGTGCGTTCCATTCTTGTTTACGCATGCGAAACTTGGACTCTCACCCAAGCGGATACGCAAAAGCTTGCTCATCTTGAGCAAAGCTGTTTTAAGATCTATATGGTTTCGCTCGTTGTCCTCCATTGAACGCACTCACTTAATAACTAGTAAAATATTTCGACCATTCCCAGATATTTGTAAGTCTCTTAACATTTATTGGCCATGTTTTACGTAGATCGCCCTCTCATCCAGCCAGAATAGCTATGGAAGCCCACCCGTACCCGGATGGAAAAGAAGGCCAGGCGGCCAACGGAAAATTTGGACAGACGATTGTAAGTATGCGAACTTAGTCCTTTTATTTATGCTAAGCCCCCTCGTCCAAATGAATTATTTAAATGGGTGTCCGTTTGTTTACCCTATGCAGCCAACAGAGATCATTGGAGGGGCTTAACTCGGGATGTAATCAACATTTAATGTCAGCACACCTCAAGTGTCATTCTTTGAGTACACACTACAAAAGTTGACGTTTTTGCAGACGTTTTGGTTTTTTGGACTACCCTGAGTGATAATAACCGGTGAGGGATGTTTATCCCCGATGATGATGATGATGATGCACACTGAAACTATTTCTATTGATCGAAATTATGATCATAAAACTTTATAATTTTTAATAATGTGACGTTTAACATCTAATGGTAGTTTAGACTATCCTGGGCAATAATAAGCGGTGGAGGGATGTTTATCCCAAATCATGATGATGATAATCATCATCATGGCAGATACAAAATTGAGTGCTACAATGTCAATCCAAATTAACCATTGTTCGGTTGGCATTCTCTTATATCCACGTAGTTGTTGGGTAAAATGATTGTGCAGGTAAAATGTGTAAAACATAGCACGTACACTTGAGACACTCTTTTTAACTATACATAGAAAATTAATATTTAATAAGAAAAAATTTTCAGTAAATAGCTCAATGATTTTGTTTTTAATTAATGCAATTCATTTTGGTTGGTGACGTGATCAACTCTTTATTATTTTCCATATTTATACGGTATATAAACGATCGACTTCGATGGCTTGATAGGTGTAACAAAGGTAGAAGAATAACAAAGTTTCTTGGCTGGTAGACGGCATTCTTGTGACGAAGCCGCATGATTTTTTGTCAGGGTTATGGCATACCTATACCTTTTAAGTATGTTGGGTGTACACTTGCACCCACCCGCCGTAGCGGAAGCCCAGTTATACTGATGTGCACTCGGACCCCGATGTTATTAGTCTGGATACCAAGGGGCACCTACTCCAGGTTGCAGTCAGGAATATGACCATTATTGAAAATTGGGACTTTATAAGCATTACTCAAATCATCAGGATGCCATTAATGGGTAAAACCAACTGATCTAATTGTTTCTTTTGACGTATTTTTCTCTAGGTAAAATTGTAACAGTATCGTGTTCATAGACAAGTGACAATTATAATTATTAGTCGCTCGAATACATCTTTTCAAACGTTTAAAGTAAACTTCACATTTAGTGATTTACTTTTAATTAAAAATAACATTTACCGTAAACAATTTGAAGCATGATAACTCCGACCTAGACGAAAAATTTGCATAAATATAATAATTAATGAACAAATGTGTAAAAAGACTTACAGGAGTTTGAGAATATGAAGTAGAACGAAAATAAATCAAATCGATCACATAGCATGTCTGCACACAATTGGGATCATTGTCTTTATTTTTCACCAAAATACAATCTAACAAAGTTGTGTACTTTTCGTTTTGATTGTCACTCTGATTAAGACCACCACCAGGAAGTCGCGAAACAGTTGATAATAATACGTGTCCGGTTCTCGAATAAACAACTGTACTTCCCTAAACAAACAAACAAACAAACAAACAAAAACATCAAATAACTGCTCATCTCATATTATAGATATTACTAAAATTTCCCATATTTATACGACAGCAAACGATCGAGTTCGTAAAAGAATAACAAAGTTTCTTCGCTGGTAAACGACATCCTTGTGACTTCGCCACTGTTTGGAAAGATTGACAAGGATGCCTGATATTATGTCAGGGTTATCTCCCTTAGCCCAACGGCTACATATGGTATACGTATACGCCGTAGCGGAAGCCCAGTTATACCGCTGTGCACTCGGACCCTGCTGTTACTAGTCTAGATGCCTAGGGGCACCAGTCCAAGATGCACCACATGGAGGACGAACAGCTAGGAATATCACAATCATTAGAAATTGAGCCTTTATAAGCATTACTCAAATCCTCAGGATCATTAGCATCCCAATCATAATGATTAAATCAAAAAAAACCCCAACCAAAGACAAACTAAACCAGGTAACTCAAAGAATAGAAATCACAATGACAATGACCGACCAGTATTCAAATAATGAACATTTTTAGGTAGAGGACAAAAACTAATTTCCCAATTTCAACTATAGCAGCTTGATAGTATCACATAATCACCAATTAAATAAGTTAAAGGTTTTAAAAGTACTATAACCCAGTAAAATTCATTTCATTTCATTCATTGTGCTTGGTGACGCATAGCCACCTCTTCATTATTTGTACAGCATACTAAACAATCGATTTCAATGGTTTGATAAGGGTAACAAATGTAGAAAAATAACAGAGTTTCTTGGCTGGTAGATGACATTCTTGTGACGATACCGCCCGAATTTTTGTCAGGGTTATCTTCCTTAGTCCAACGGCTGCATATGGCATACGTATACCTTAAGATACCTTTTAAGTATCCTGGGTATATGCTTGCACCCACCCGCTAAAGAGGGAACCAAGTTATACAGCAATGCACTCGGTTCCTGCTGTTACTGGTGTAGATGCAACTGGGCACCTAGTCCAGAAAGCACCACATGAAGGAGGAACAGTCAGGAAAATCACTATTATTGGAAATTGAGAATTTATAAGCATTACTCAAATCCACAAGATAATTAGTGCAGTAAAATAACAGGATTTAATGCACAATACCTTAAAGCATAGGCAAAACTATATCAGAAAACTATATCAGGTAGTATTTACACTATCATCATCATCGGGGACAAGGATTCCCCACCGTTAATTATTGCCTAGAGTAGTCCAAATTACCAAAAGCCTACGAAACATAAAATTTACAATATGCACTTAATGAACTACACTTGAGATATGCTAAATTTAAATATTAATTACATCCAGAATCAAACCCTCCAATGATCTCTATTAATTGCATATGGTAAGCAATGAGACTCGCAATTAAGCAATTCATTTGGACATAAATAAAACTACTTAGTTCGCATGCTACAATATCCATCCAAATTATTCGTTGACAATCCGATCTTTTATTCCACTCGGGTAATATCTATTCTCGCTGGATGAGAAGGCAATCTTCGTGAAAAATAACCAGTCTATTTAGGTGTCCTTCTTTTATTGTGTTAGAAATATTTGTAAATGTTTCATTAGTTATTATTACTGTATTTTCATACTGTCTTTATCCGATTTGCTGTGTTGGTTTTTGTTCAAAAATCAATGTCGTGAAGTGGAAAGCTGAAATGTGGGTCGTTGACTAAGTTGCTTTGCTAATATCCCAGTAGTAGCACTTAGTTTAGATGCAAATAACTTCCATTTATGTTCTACTTTATTTAAATTTATGCAAAAACCAGCATTTAAATATACTTTTTAAAGAACTCCTAAATTTGGGAAGTACTTTTAATAGATTTATAATCTGGGTAATTGAAGTACCTTCGTTTGAATCAAAATTTGACTAAGTGTACACTTCAATACCCCGTGATCACTCTCATTTAGTGTCCCAGTACTGCAGCCGTGGAATGCTCGCACATCTCTAATTCATGAAAACCAGTTACGAGACACGAACATAGTCCATTTGAGAGTGGCAACTTTGTATCTTATGCATGGTTAAGTGACCTGGATGATCTCTTTATACTAATAAAATGAAGATACATATTTTTAATTTATAAAAATAAATTTGCGCGTAATCAATTATGTTAACGTTACAAATAAAAGTATTAAAAATACCCAAGGTATAAAATATGAAGAAACATTAATAAACAATGGAATGTAAAAACAGATTGCATTGACTAAATAACCAATACACCAATTTATACTTTAACAACTTTGTAATAATAACAAACAAATATTATAAAGCATAAACATTTAAATTTCATAATTCAAACATAAACTAATATTTCTTAAAATTCAATTGCAAATCGTACGATGTTAATCAGTAATAAAAAAAATACGTTTAAAAAAAACTAAATATTAAAAATACCTTGGCTGCTTTTATAAATACATGACGACCTTTAGGACACAATTTCATCGAATAATCAAGCTCAAACTTGGGTGGCATAAAAAGAAACCATTCAGCAAGCATAAGATATTTAGAATGACAGCGCCAAGTACGAGTAGTCGAATTAGATTTATTTCTAGACCATGGATTGTCATTTTCTTCAGTTACAAATTGCAACTGTTCACGATTTTCATCAAAATTATCACATCGTTTTCGTTTTGATCTCAAAAAAGCAATTTCTTGACGCCACCTTCTTTGTTGATCAAGTGCTTTTCCATTATTTTTGTATAAAGATAATCGTACATTATCATTATATTCAGCAACTACAAAGTCATTTTTATTGTCAAATGATAAAGTTTCACAAGCTTCACTTAGAGAATCTTCAATCTCCATAAAAATTATTTAAAACCACTGCCAAGTACAAACAGATAACAGGTTGTTTCACGAATTGAGTAGGAGTCGAACTCCTATTGATCCTCGGTTCAAATGTTGTCACAAATTTTCGGGAGAAATATGAAATGGATGATGAGGTAAAGGGGGATAAATCAAAAAAAAATTAAAATTAAGCAAAAAATATAAATATGCAATAATAATAAAATAAAACAAGTTACGTACTACAATGTAAAAACACTGCAATAATCTTCAAAAAAGAAGAAATGAGAAAAGGATGAATAACGTGCAGCGTACAACGCGCCTCACATCACCTTAATAGTTTACATAAAAAAAGTGAAATATTTTTACTATTAAAATTTTTATATAGTTTTGCTTATATTAATCTATTTATTTAATTATAAAAATAATTATTATTTTAAATAATAGTTGTATTATAAAATTAAAAATTAAAATGTAAAAAAAATAAATGTTTTTGTAATTAATACAAATAATACAGATGTTTTTTATTTATTAAATTTAAATTAAAAATTATATATAATTATTTTTCAAAGTATAAAAACATAAAATATTAATCTATTACATATTTATATAATAGTTGTTATTTGAATCTATGCGTTGCAGCATGTTACAAGTCATTTCGATTATTTCAATGTTCAATGTTAAAAGTCACTACTGACGATTGTAATGTTTTTGGTTGAAAATACAGTAGTTGAAAGAAATTTTATTAGATATTGAATATTGTTTTATTTTATTAGTATGATTAAAAATAAAAGTAAGTTTATTTTTGACCATATATATTGGCTTATTTATTTAATTACGTTTTATTGTTTGTTTATTTTGAATGCATTTAATTGTATATTATACGGTGTTTTATTTGAGGTTTTTATTGGTAACAAATTATTAATCTGGTGATTAAAATTAAATAAACTTTTACTTTTAATTGTATTTTAAATTGTAGCTTTCGAAATATTTTACAAGTGATAATAATCACTGTTAGTGGCAAAGTTATTTTGTTAGTTCCAAGTTAACGTAGTGTTTTTAAATAATTTTATTAAATGTTTTTTTAGCGCAGTTTAACTTAGTAGTGAATGTTGCATTAATAGACACGTTTAATATTGTGGGATTTTATGGAGAGCATAGCACCAACTGCATATTTGAACATTACATGTTGAAAACAGACTGCAGAGATTAATTTCTTGAACAAAGTACTAAATAGTTGTGATATAGTAAGGTTTTATTACAACAGCATTTAAGTCATTTTTTGTTTAGCTACTTGAAGCTTGAAGAGTAGTTTATAAATATACACAAGTCCTACACCACAAAATTTTAGAATGTACTGAAGAGTGTTTAATCAGTGCATTATATATTTGATTAAAAAGTAGCTTGATGGGGACGTATAGTATTGTCTGCTCTCTACTGGTAGTAACTTCTAACTCATGCGAATGCTTGTCATTGGTATAACTTTCGAACTTTTATTTGTAAAACTTTTACTTTGTTATTTCTTTAAGTTTTTTAATTTTGTGCATGAACATAACGAGATGTAGCATACAACTACTTAAGGTCTTTCAAGTTGGTTAAAGATTATGCATATAAAGTCTCAATTTCCAATGATGGTAATATTCCTGATTGTTCGTCCTCTACGTGGTGCATCTTGGACTAGATTCCCCTAGGCATCTAGACTAATAACAGCAGGGTCCGAGTGCACAGCGGTATAGCTAGGCTTCCGCTACGGTGGGTGGGTGCGAACATACACCCAGGATACTTAAAAGGTATCTAAATGTATACGTAAACCACATGTAGCTGTTGGGCTAAGGTAAATAACCCTTATAAAAATCAGGCGGCCTCATTAATCTTTGCGAATTGTGGCGACGTCACAAGGATGCCGTTTATTAGCCAAGAACCTTCGTTATTTTTTCACGTTTTTTACGCTTATCAAGTCATCGAAGTAGATCGTTTATGTCATAATTATGGAAAATAATGAAGAGGTGACCAAATCAACAACAACAAAAGTTAGTGGCAATGCTACATCTTTATTAATTCCAAATTCGCATAGCATCTCGAACAATCCCTTTCCATTGTTCACGATTTTCGGAGGCTTGTAGGGATATGTCAGTCCAATAATTTGTATTGATGTGGTCGATTCTGTAGAGCCTCAGATTACTAATTGTACAAATGAAAGAGTTATTAACATCAGGAATTTAAAGGAATTACAATGGACTTTTTATTTTAATCTATACAATAGGAAGAATATCACAGTAGAAGTCTAGCCACTTTATTGGAATTAATCTAGCAAAATTAAAAAAAATTATATTAATGTTTTTTAAATAGGATTTTATCATAAGGTTTATTTACTATATTTCAATTGCTTATTATATTATTAGGATTACTACTTTTAGGTTGTTTAAGCTTATGTAGGTGGAAATATTTAGAGGACCGTATTATTTGGTGATGGGGATTTAGCTAATGAATCTTTTTTCACTGGCGAAAATGTATAGGATATGAAACTTTATCAGAATGTCTCACAGCACTATTTCAATGGGACTGTTAAGTTAGACTTTGTGATACAGTGAAAAGTATCGTTGCTGATTAAAGACTTTTTTGTGGATTTACATTAAATATTGTCAGGAATTTGTAAAGTGCACATTTTGTTGTTTATAGGTAAAATTGGATTACAATCACATGGTAAGTATATCAACTTAAATGTTTATATTTGTTATTAGGATAAATTATTTGTTGGAAAAGAATTGTCAAATCACACGCTTAAATCGAATAAAGCAATAGTTTCGGTGAAAAGGCGTAAGCTTACGAACGACGACGAATACTCATCATCACTGGACGAACTGGAAAACGTTCGTCACAGTTTTATTTTATCAATTTCTGAAGAATATGCCTGTGCAAAGTCGCGTCTTTCAACAGCAGTGTTGGACGATGCATTAGTTCGCATTACCAAATTATGTGGCAAATATTTTCATACAATGGGATTTAGCGACCGCGGCGCAGCTTATTTGCATCCCGAAGAAGCGATTTATATGGCCGAACTAAACAAACTTCAGGTTTGGAAAGACAAATTGCCTTTAAGTATACAACAGTTGTATGACCAGCTTTTATTTGATCACTACTCATATATGAATTATTTGGTTTATTCAAAGTTGGCACGCTTGAATTTTGTTTTGAGGAAAAGAGATAGAATATCGTCTGGTGCTGCTTATTCGAGCATACATTGTCACTACATACATCCCACTATTCCCAAATTTATTGATATTTTAGCTGATTTCGGTTTTGAACATATGAATTTGTCTTTGAAGAATGATAGCAGCGTGGATTATTCAAGTTTGAAGTCTGGAACAAATATTTTGAACGACCTTAAAATGATTGTAAATAGCGAACGACTTGTACAGAAAGAAAAATTAGAATCGCCATTTATCTATGACTTGTATGATTTAGGTGAATTTAAAAAGAATCAAAAGATTGCCGGTTTTTCCAAACGCTCTCCGCGTCATCCAGATTACGTGGTAATGGTAGCTGCTCCATCTGATATCTATCCTCAAATTTGTGGAGAAGATTTAACTCATTCTGGTTTAGATATAAATACATCCGTTATTCTATCTATTGTCGATGGTTGTGATACGTCTTTTCATATATTGAATAAATTTCAAATTCCTTCTATTAATTTTAAGCCACAGATTGAACATGATGCTATTGATTTGTAAAGTTGTTTTTTCTGATTTAAAATGAGTGTAAATGTTTTATTTTTTTATATTGTTGTTGGTAATTGATATAAAAATAAATTCTATTCGTTTGATGCTATTCATCATTTCAAAATCCTTTCCTACTGGAAGGCATGGAGTAACACGTTTGTTTCATTCATTTTGGTTGGTGACGTGGTCACCTCTTCATTATTTCCCATATTTATACGACATGCAGAACGATCGATTTCGATGGCTTGACAAGCGTAGACAAACGTGGAAAAATAACAACGTTTCTTGGCTGGTAGACGGCATCCTTGTGACGTCGCCACTGTTCGCAAAGATTGACGAGGCCGCCTGATTTTTTGTCAGGGTTATCTCCCTTAGCCCAAGGGCTACATATGGTATACGTATACCTTTAGATATCTTTTAAGTATTCTGGGTGTATGTTTGCACCCACCTGCCGTAGCGGAAGCCCAGTTATACCGCTGTGCACCCGGACCCTGCTGTTATTAGTCTACATGCCTATAGGCACCTAATCCAGAATGCCCCACATAGAGGACGAACAGTCAGGAATATCACCATCATTGGATATTGAGACTTTATAAGCATTACTCAAATCCTCAAGATCATTAGCATCCTCCATTATTTCTTGGCCGTAATTTTGATGGAATGGTGTTTCCTCTTTGGCAATGTATTTTAAAAAGGTCAGTTTGTTATAATCCTCTTTTCTTAAACCGTTCTTAGGATTGGCTATGGTGGAATTTTTATGTATCAACTAGATGAAGACATCATCATTCGACTTACGACAACAAAAGGAGGAAAAAATTGGGTTTTATTTATCTAATCGTGGGGCGTTAGCGTGCTGATGCTATCAAGATTGCTGTTTATTTTGCAAGTTATCCAACATCGGACATAATCTGAATTGGAGAGTAGTGGACTTGAGAAAAGTAGAATTTTGAGGACGGATTTTTGAAATCAAACTGAAATGGATAGCCGTTAAAAGTTGACACGTAATAAACAAACATTCTATTAACTTATTACATCATAAATTGCTATTTACTTATTTATTTATTGATATTATTACTAAGTAAAGGTTGGATGTTATAAATTACTATAAAGTTAATTATGCATTTTGAAAGAATATAAATATAAACATAATTAAACACCAAATTTTTTAAGGAATAGAAGTAATAATTATTTTAATTAGAAATTCGCATTTATTTACATTAAAAAGAAATTTCATTTTAACAAACAAACTACTTATTAACACTTATTCAACAAAATTGACAATTTTTTTGATTGGTTAATCATATTTCTCTTAAACTCCTACACATTTTTAGATAAAATTACAAAATACTTTCTATTGGTTAAAATTATACAACTTTTTGTACATTTAGCCTATACCTTAATGGTATATATAGCCTATACCGCCGGTTTTTTATTAATTGGTTTTTCAGGGTTTTTATTTTGTTTAAAATTGTCGGATAATAGTGAAATTATATATATATATATATATATAATTTATTATAAAGTGGTTTGACAATCTCAACAATGTACGTATATTCTATTTTTATTTCCATCAAATGTCTTCAAAACAATAAGATTAAGAATTTTCACTGAATGATGCGAGACGCTGAGATTCTTTCATTGCTTCGCGTTCAATGGTCTATAAGACAAAATAATTGTACATGAAAATGAATCTTTTTGCTGTTTAAAACGCAAATGCAAGTGTTGTATCAATCAATATTTGGTGCCTATTTCCTTAATAACAAACAAGTGCATATTATTTATACATATTTTCAATCAGTTTGGGGGAATTATTACCTTTAGTGCTTCGCGTCTACGATGTTCCAATTTTGCTATTTCCTCTTCGACAGATTTTGGTATACGTGGAATAAAAGCACTTATCGTATTGCGTAGAAAAAATATGGCATGCTATGTTAAAACAAAAGGGAATATAGTTAGTTTATTACGATTTAAATGTAGAGTTGAAGAACCTTGTTGAAAATTGTTTACTGGAGAAATGTTGATTGTCAAGACTTTAAAAGCTTTACAGAGATCGATATAATATGCAATTTAATTTTGGATAAGTTGTAGGGACTACTTATAATTGAATATCAATAGTTTGTAGTAGGATACTACATTTTCCCATGCATATCATGTACTTGTAATCATATTTTATTTTAAATTAATAAAACTTATTAATTTAACAGTTTAAAATGTACTTTCTTAATTGGAAGATGTGGTGGTCTTGCGGTATATTGCTCGACACGAATCTGAGTTCGATCTCTGCCACCGTGCCGGGGTGGTCTAGTGGTACAGCGCTCGAATTTGGACCTCGGTGGACATGGGTTCGAATCCCATCGCCGGCACTAAATGAGGGCCCACGTTTGGCTTTGCTAATTGTCCACTGCTGAAAGATGTTTCTCGTAAAACATTCAAAGTAGAAAACATAAAAATAAAAAAAATTAAATGTGGGCGCACGTTCGGCTTTGCTAAAATGTCCACTACCGAAAGATACGTTTCTCGTAAAAGATTAGGAATCGAACAGTGTCCTCTCTCTGTACTGGAAATAGTTGACGGTATTACATTTTCATAAAAATGTGGTGTCCCGATAGTAGAATTGGCTAGGGAATTAAACCTGAACTGCCTCAGTGTTGATTCGATTCGGACCAGTAGGTGTTAAAATGTATACTTCGGAAATAATAGTTTTTATTCAACAGTCACTTATGATAATTTTCCGTTTTGCTCATGGCAAGTTCTTTACAGTTATTGGAGTGTTTTTACAAAACCATTTGGCTTTGCGGAAAATACAGCAACAAAATTGTAAGGTAATTCAAATTGTTGGCATTAAAATTACTGCTTTCTTTCGGCCTTTACAATTCAACTCCTTCATCGGAATCACTTATTTTCCGTACTTTGCTTTGTAAGTGGTTATATATTGTTGTTTCTTCAAGAATATTTTGTACTGGGGATGCTAATGATCCTGAGGATTTGATTAATACTTATAAAGTCTCAATTTCCAATGATGGTGGTATTCCTGACTGTTCATTATCCACGTGGTGCATCCTGGACTAGGTGCCTTTAGGCATTTAGACTAATAGCAGCAGAGTCTGAGTGCACAGCGGTATAACTGGGTTTTCACTGGATTGTCGTTCAGCGAATGGGTGCTAACATACACCCAAAATGCTTAAAAGGTATCTTAAGGTAACTATTTGCCATATGTAGCCGGTTAGATTTGCAGATCAATGAACCGTAAAGAAGATCGTCTTGGTAATTTGCAAGGAAGCAGTCTTATAGTCAAGAAACTTCATTTATTCCCCTCCCCCCAAGTTCGGTTTGCTTCCGACAATCTTTTCGTATAAAAATTCGAGAAGCTATTCAGAGGTGACTCTGCCACCAATTTATGTTATGTTATTTTGTATTGAAAGGGTAAAAAAATTAACGTACTTTTCAGTCAGATTTGTGGAATCGGATACGGGCGGGTGGGGGGAGAGTTAATGAAGGCTAAATAATATTTTTTCTTGTTTTATTTTCATTTCTCGTAATCATCACAAAACTGTTTGTATGCTTGTTACTTGTGGCAGAAGTTATTGCGTCTATCTACATTGAAATTTCTCACATTAATGAATATTGTTTGATTATGATTGTATTTCTTCAGTGACATTTGTTTCTTCTTTCTTTACAGCCTTTCCTTCTTTTATGAGGAGTCGCTGTAAAAACGATTGGTTTAGCTATTTCTTTTCCTTTACCTGTTAACGATTGCTTCCAAGATAAAGTCCCACCACATTTTGGCCGGGACTTTATCTTGGAAACAATGGCAAAGTCGCTGGACTGACATATCGGTGCTCGCCTCCGAAAACCGTGAACAATGGCGAGGAATTATTCGTGATGCTTTGGGAACTTGGAACTAATAAAGATGTGGCTTTGTTGTTAACGATCCACTCTCAACTTCCCTTCTGTACATCTCCGTTGGATGAACTTCTTTAGTCTGGCTCGTCCGTTACCAAATTGCCCTCGCTGACTTATCACATGACTCAGACAATGGTCATGCGCATCGTTTACGGCGGACGCCCTAACGTTTATTGAACCAATACGAAACACAATGACTATTATAGTGTTTTGGTGTAGGTTCTGCTGTTGGATGCCCTTCCTGACGCAAACCCTCCTCATTGATCCAGACTTGGAACTGGCTCGATCGGTTCATTTCTGATCGTCTTTAGGTGGAATGACATTTGTTTCTCATTGATTCAAATTTTATGTAATCGGTTGTGACTGGGATTTACTGTTTATAGTTGTTTGATGGGACATGAAGGCCAAGATTAATCAATATAAATATTTATGTCTGCTATACATATCCGGACTATTAGCCAATCCAGCATCAAACGAAATTGAACTTCTAACAAACTCACGCATTTATTTGAACTAATTTGGATATCCTACCTACCGTTTTACATTCATTATCATATGACATTCTATATTTCATTTTATTCCCATTATTTGTACTACTATTTTGGTAATTTTATTTATTTATTTTTATTGATAGTGAAAATGTATTTTTGCGCTGAATGTATTTCTAGCAAGATATTAAAGCTTAATGTAATAATTATAATGATATGAAGTTTAGAAAATGTTATTTCTCGTAAAGTTATCACGTTTTGTTGTGAAGTACACGATAATATTTCATCATAACTGTTATAATTCAAAAATAATAATTTAGAATAATAGCTATTGTTTGAGTAATAAGTGAATGTAAAACCACATTTTCTCTTCAGTTTACGGTCCGATACTGGTACAGAATTGCATTTTTTTACTTGAAAAAGTACTGGTGATACACTGATAATGCACTGTGTATACGATAGTGTAAATGCAGCACACAAACAAATACTACTATTAGTAGTATGTTACAGTAAATTCTATTCAATGACTTACTTCAATAGCTATTAACAACAAAATTATATATTTTGTAGAATATCCCGGAAACATTTGTTTTGCCTTGCCAGATATTCCGAATAGACCAATATTAACCATTACAGCAATGTAACTCATCACATCCAACGCCAACTATAATGTTGCAAAACAAAACTGTCAACTTTATTTATTATTATTATTATAAGCTTTAATACATCGATAGAGGCACATTTAACATAAATTAGTGCCTTAAAACAAAATAAAAGTCAACCTAAAAATTGGACAAGTTAATCAATGCACAAATTATAATGAGTCATAATATGGAGTGTGTATTTAAAGTGTGTTGATATATTCTGATAGGTTAATAACAAGGTCATTCATACATTGATCGGGATTAGTACGTAATCGAGATAAATATGGCATGGACGAAAGTTTAATTTTATTTATCCTTGCTCTCAACGGTATGCAATTAATTATGAATTTATGGTAAAAGTGTTAAAAACAGTTTAAATTAAACAAAATCGTATTTCGTACCGATTCAATTAATATATTATTGATAGTTAAAATTAGTTTACATTTAAAAAACTTGATATAAAAACTAGATATAAATTTATTTAAAGCTTGAAAATGGCCCATAGAAATAGATGCATCTATTTACTAGATATAATGTTTTACCAATTTATAATTGATGGTTAATACAAATCTTTATCTTCTTTCGATCACATGACTTGCAACATATTCATATGAAATAATTGGCATTTGGGGGTGTAAATTTTACTGGTGTTGTTAAAATGCTAAAAGACTGTGAAACAGCTTCTGATTAAGTCCTTATAAATATATATATATATATATATATATATATATATATATGAACTAATTTCGATCCCAAGTCCGGTTGAGAGAGAAGGAGGAGGGTTTGGGAGCAAAATTGCCAACCTGGTCTTGGTAGAAAATGGTGCTAAAAATCAGAGAGACGATTTAATTTCAATTAGGATATAGAAGTGAAAGCAGCATGATTCTGATGACGGTGGTTCGGCGATATTCAAATCAAATTTCAAACTTCGATATGTGTCATCTGCAAAGCCGAATTCGTAGTAGAACAATCATAAGGAACAACCTCGTGATTTTGAATTAAATGAAATGGATTAACAAAATTACAGTGATTAGATGTTATAATCAATCATTGTATCAGTCTTTTTGCACCTAATGCATCATACATAAGAAATGTGGAAGTTAGACCAAACGAAACACACATTGAATCAATATTCTTTAGATATTACAAAAGTAAATTGTGCACACACACATTACAATACTTGTATCATTTCAATTGAAAAAAATTCTTTGTCTGTTGTTGATTTGAAACAGAATTCGTAAAACGAATTATGATAACTTTTTGCTATTTTGCTTTTCATATGTTTTATGCAAACATTTTTTAGCAAACGGTGGTACGTGTTGACTATACCTCTCAATGCCTTTTTAGAAACGAATAATTCCAATTGATTGAATAATTATTTACAGATAATTTATATTACGACCAAAAATTAGAATGATCAAAACTGTTTATCAACCAATAAGGGTGCTAATGATCATGAAGATTGGAGTAATGATAATAAAGTCTTAATTTCCAATGATGGTGATATTCCTGACTGTTCCTCATCCATGAGATCCATCCTGATCTATAGAAATTTAGACTGATAGCGCAGGGACTGAGTGTACAGTGGTATAACTGACCTTTTGCTACGGACGGTGGGTGCAAGCATACACCCATGGTGTTTAAAAGGTATGTTAAGGTGTATGTAAACCACATGTAGCTGTTGAGCTATGGGAGATAACCCTAACCAAAAATAAGGTAACCTCGCCTATCTTTGCGAACAGTGCCGTCTATTAGTCTAGAAACTTTGTTATTCTTTTACATTTGTCACACTTATCAAGTTGTTGGATTCAATTGTTTAATACAACGTATAACTATGTCAAATAATAAATAAGTGACCACGTCATCAATCAGAATGGAACGAAAATCTACCAACACATACTTGGATGTATACTAGTTTAAATCCATACCACTAACACACCACACAGACTTTTATCTGGCTCTACTGACAAACAGTTTTCGTCAAACGCCATAATCATCATCAGTCATACATACTTGCCACACGCCAATGCTATTGGCGGGTTTTGCAAAAGGTCGTTGATACGTCGTGCACAACTTGAACGCATCGCCTCGAATTTCGATCAGGTTGTTAACAAATGCCAATAGGCCGGCCCATGGAAAGATGCAAGTGAACATGCTGACGTAGCCAAATTGTATTAGCATTTCGAGAAAGTCGTCGGTTGGATCTTCAAACTGGAAGAGTAAAAAAGTGGTATATTATATTCTGCCAACTTTTTAACCTTGAGTAGACAATGAAAAGCTGATTTTCTATTGGCTGTTTTAAGTTGATCGATACGCCTACTGAAAATGGACACATTCACACCGAAACTATTTCTTATTGGTCAAAATTATGATCATAAACTGTTATAACTATATGACGTTCAACAACTGCCAGACCGTGTGCATACATTCGAAAATTGGAACTATGTATTGTTAGAGACGTTTTTCTCAACCGACCAATGTAATAGTGGTATCAATAATGTAGATGAAACAAGTTGGGTATGATGTTTTTTGAGTAATTGCATTGGGCTAATTTTGTCTTGGTTACAGTAATGTACATTATTGGGTTCGAATCCACTACTGAGCGATGCGTTTCCCGTAAAACCTTCAAAGTAGCAAAAATAGATTAAGCAAGATAAAATATCAGTTTTAAAATCAGATTAGTAGGATATTGACATGTACCAAAGCTTAATAAATACATTGGTCAGTGGTACACGATATAAGTAAATGCAAAAAATGCTTAAATTTAAACAATAACTAAAAACCAAAACTTGTTCTTACTTAAAAAATAGATCAAATTTTATAATTAAAGTTTTGGTCTTTTTTAATATAATGGTCTAGCGATACAGCGCCCGTCTCGAACCTGGGTATACATGGGTTCATTTCCAACCACTGGAACCAGATGCAGGCCCACATTCGACTATGCTAAAAAAAAATGTTAATGACGTGGTGTTTGAAGTTTTGATATTTAAAATCGTTTACCATTATAATCAAGCACTTAAGTTAATGATGATAGAAAGAAATTATAATTCACAGCATTGGATTGCTTTTGTAATTCCAAACAATAATAGTTGAAAACTATAAGATGAATTGATTTTTTGTATTCACATCCGTCACAAATACATAACGCTAATGATCCACAAGGATTTGAGTAATGCTTATAAAGTCTCAATTTCCAATGATGGTGATATTCCTGACTGTTCGTCCTCCACGTGGTGCATCTAGACTAATAATAGCAGAGTCCGAGTGGATGAGAATGTACACACTGAATTCATGTCATATTCTGTTATACCAATAATTAAAAACATTTTTACTACCTTAAAAGTATTATAAGAAAAATCTTGCATCAGTGGACATTTTGGCAAAACCAAACGTGGGCGTATCTTTAGTGCCGGTGGTGGGAATCAAACCCATCGCGCCCACCAAGGTTCAAGTCGAGGGCTGTACCGTTAGAACACCCTGGAAAAATATCAGTGTATCCGCTTAGAAAAAGCCGCCATGTTAAAACGATAGTCCCTTTGGAAAAGTCGAAGTTGGTCAGACTCGTCGATTGGATTGGATGATAGCCAAGTCAGCGGCGTCAAATGGTATCGATTTGCCAATCAGACAGCCTTGCGTCCGGTTCACGGTTTGCACAAGGCCTTGCATAGCAGTATCGCAAATGAGGACCAGGGTTGGTCTGGCTGATATCCTGGTAACATGTACTATAAGACTGACCCCTAGATTCAAGATTGTCGACTGAATTGTATAATAACTTCAATAGTGTATTAACTGTACAAAAAAGTCCATTTTTATAATATCATAGTAATTTATTTTAACTACCAAAATTGCAATAAGCTATATAACCGTAATTCAATTTATCGATCTATATGTATGTGCTGGTATGTTTCGAACTAACACGATTGTATTGCAAAAAAAACCACATTTACAACAAAACTTTAATTACAACCAGTTCAAACTGTAATTTTTAATCATTTTTCAGTTTTACCATAACAAACAGTTTTGCATTCTTGTCACAAGACAAATTAATAAATACGCCTACGTTTTGTCAAAATAATTCGAACACTGTTTAAATGTAATTTGATTTAAAGAATTTTCACATTTTTTTCTAGAAAAATATGATGATCAGAATAGTAAAAGACAAAATTAATAAAAATAATAGTTGGACTCTGCATCTGTGTACTGACATAAAACCAATGTAGATCTAATAATTCGGTAAATTATATTTTATTAAATACAAACAAATATGAAAATAAAAACTGTACAGTTACACAATAAAATGTGTTTTAAAGCAGCATTTATTTGTAATGTACAAAACTACAAAAATATTGCAAAACGTTTCGATAGTGCTAGACTATCCGGTCTAGCGATACGGCGCTCGATTTGGACCTGGGTGGGCATCGGACATTTGCGCGAAGCCGAACGTCGGCCCGCATTTTAGTGGGATTCGAACACATGTCAAACTAGGCAGTTGTTCAATTTGTTGGAAACGTTTTTAAAATTATAATTTTTTAATAGGAAATGTTTTATAAATGTGTACTAACTTATGTACCTTTTCCGTAGCCGGTCACAAGTCCGGCTGAGAAAGGAGGACGGTTAGAACGAAAGGTAGGTAACACGATATCGCTAAGAGAACAAAACTGTTTTTTATAAAACACTAAAGCAATCGAAAAAGGTATATTTTATTTTATAAGTGTTGTAAACTGCATTTGTGTCGTAAGAATGGATAAACATTATCAATTTCTACTCAAAGTCACTCACAATTAAAGAAAAAGTTGGAAACGAAAACAAGCCGGTTTTTATAAAACTGCCTTTTAAAGGAGATGATGTAATGAACCTCCTAAAATTAGGCTTAAAAGTGCAATTAAAAGGACATATTCATTGACCCAATTGAGAATGCTATGTACTACAACGAGTCTACCTTTGCCCAACGTAAAAACAGCTAAAGCAATGTTCTCTACCTCCCATTGTATCTACCAGTTCATGTGCAGTTGCGGTGACGAATATATTGGTCGGACAACTCGTCGCTTATCTGAACGGGTCATAGAACACATTCCCAATTGGATCGATAAAGAGTCCAACTCAAATGGATGTCTGTGCACTTTATCAATATTACGTCAGTTGGTACAAACAAAACACCGAGTGAACTTTAATGATTGTTTTAAACTGTTGATAACTGCTCAAACTGCTAATAAGTTAACAACACTTGAATCTGTTTGCATTTACACATTAAAACCCATTGTGTGCACAAAAACAATTTATAATTTCATTAAATTTAGCGTGAACTTAACATATGCATGTTGCGTATGTGTAGTATTAATGTTAAGTTAATTACATCATATATTTTTATGTATATATATTACTTATTTTTTACATGTTTGTGACTGAAGAGAATATACGAAATGAATTCATCTCACAGTTTACGTCTTCTATTATTTTTGTTTGAAATTATAAAGGGAACCCAATGCTTTCAATTAACAATATAATAAATAATCTTTTTTAACAACTTACTCTGGGCAAAGTTGCTTCTTTCTCGCCTTGGACTATATGCAATTCATTTTTTAGATCTGTTTAAAAAAATGTTTGGTAACAATCTTTACATACAACTTGGACAATTTAACGGCTAAGCTCACAATAATATTTTTTTTAAAACATAATATTAATAATTTAAATTATTATTTACATTTTAAAAAATGTATGAACATTATAAAAATACAACATATATTCAATCTAATGAGAGGGACCGATCCCTACTTAGCGCGTTCACAGCTGGAGGATAGTAGAACGGCTTTAGAATCGCTTATATCTATCAGGATTTCGATTTCACTTATTTGTCGTAATTTAATGAAATCGTTTATATTTCCTGCTGTTGCTTTAGCAATATTATTTTTATCAGAGGCCAAATTGCTAACCTTGTGCTCAAACCGCCCCCCCCTTTCCATTGGAGTTCAAAGTACCCTAATGCCCAAACAGTTTATTTGACCAACAATAACTCAAACGATAAATTTTACCATTCGTTTCTGCTACATAATTGTGCAAACGATGTGTACATGTTGTTGATTCATCGTTTTGGGCCAACTTGTTTTGTTCCACTTTGACATTGGCAGTCGGTGGTTTATTGTAATTACGTCGTTTTTGTTCATATTTTAAAGAAAGCCAAAATTGGTGCAATTTACTTCGACCCAAAGGCAAAAATATTTCCTGAACATTGCCAAGAATTTGGCGTGTGAACAAGAGTGTAAGTATTTGCTAAAATGTAACAATGTATAGACTGTTGAACTACTTTGCTTCAATTATATGTTGCAAAGTATACACTATACATTATACTCAAGACATTTAGTGGCGAAAAGTTGACACACAGCAACTGACAAGTTGTTGTGACATTGGTAGGGCTGGATTCTAAACATTTTGCCGTGGTGATCTAGCGGTACAGCGCTCGACTTGGACCTGAGTAGACATGGGAGTTCAAATGTCACCACCGGCCCACTAAATGTGGGCCCATGTTCGGCTTTGCGCAAATGTCCACTGCGCGTTTTCCGTGCAAAACATTCAAAGTAGTAAAAATAAAATAAATTGTTTCAAGACAGAACTAAATAAAGAATATTGATCAGAAACAGTGACCTCTTATAAGAAAAGGGGAAAAATGATAATGATGAAGGAACAGTATACTTTTTTGGTCTCAAAAATAAATTGTGGATTTAAAAATACGTTGAAAATTAGATAAATTAAAAGCATTTACATGTTTGCAAACGATAAACAAATGTAGAACTCAATTGACTATTTTCATCAACCCATCTGTCGGATTTATTTCAGTCCTCTTGATTTTCAGAAGAAGTGTAAGCTGCAGTGTTTATTGTTTTTGTAAATTGCATATAGGTTTTTAGCAAAATGTAAGGTTACAGTCTTAGTAATTCCAACTTCCTTCTTTTTAAAACGGGCTTGTAACCAAGTAGGGAATTGAAAACTATTCATTGCTGTTTGATAAGTATCAATATTACAGTAAAAGAGATAGAGGGGGATAAAAAAGGTTGTGTGTAAAAGTGCATTGCAGGTTTAGAAACATTTTTGACAATCGGTGATGAAATACAGTTTAGTGCAGATGTTCGTATTGAGGAGTTGTAGTTTTACAATTAATTACTATGTAATTATATTATTATTATTATTACATAACCCTTTTTGCTTTAAAAAATAAGCATGGGGCAATAAGATAACAATTACAGTAAAAATTACATCAAAGTCTCGTAATTCAAAGAGAACATGAGACAACTTTGGTTTTGAAGATTCTGCAAATCGAAGATTGAGCTTCCTTTCGGCTTTCACTCAACCCTGTCATTTGTGTAACTCTGTTATCGAGATACGTGCGATCACTTCTTTGCCGCTGTTTGCCGGAATGGCGTCCTCTTATTGTTTCCGTAGCAGTATAAATTTTTTACAGAGGCCAGGTTGCTAATCCTGCGCTCAAACCCTCCTCCTTTATCCAGGCTGGGGATTGACTAGATTGAATCATTTCTGATCCAAACTAGGCAGAGTTTGTAATTATATAAATAACACATTTTTTTATTTATAGATGTTTGTTAATTTTTTATTAGCAATTATTTAACCGAAAGCCATGTATAGCTGCAGAAGGGAAAATGAAACTCAACAAATTTTATTAAAAAAAAAACAGAATTTCAGCTGATCAATCATACTAGTGTCAATATAATTAAAGTATGATTGAGTAGATACAAAAATAAATTATGCAATCTTTAATAAATGTGGTCTAGCGGTGCAGCACTCGATTTGGACCTCGGTGGGTATAAAGGTTCGAATCCTAGCAGTAGGTAGTGCTACTGGTGCACGTTCGGCTTTGCTAAAATGTCCCCACTGCTGAAAAATACATTTTCCGTCAAAACATTAAAAGTAAATATATGAATAACTAGCGGTACAGCGCTCGAATTCGGACCTCGGTGGGCATAGGTTCGAATCCCACTACCGGCACCAAAATCTGGGCTCACGTTTGGCTTCGCTAAAATGTCCACTGCTAAAAGATGTTTCTCGTAAAATATTCAAAGTAGCAAACATAGAATAAATAAATAACATAAAGCAATTTTAAATAAAACCGGTATTAAAAACATTTACACAAAAAAACCATGGTTTTAAAAAAAACATGATTTTAAATATTATTCAAGTCAATAAGTTTACAATCCATTTTTTAATTTTTATTTGCACATTTTCAACTTCAAATACATTCACTTTTCAATTATTTGAAAAACATTCACTTCACAATTAGATCAACTGTTTTTGATACAAAATTAAAACTGTCAGATAACATTGAAGTTGTTATTTGATTTTAGTATACATACAAAAACAGCTGTTATCATAAATAAAACGGTTGCTGTATTTATTACTTTTATTATTATTATTATAGCACCATTTTTATTGTACACTATCAATAATTTTTTTTATTTTACACATTTTTTTGTTTTTGTTGGTCAATTACTATTTAATTCAGTTATGTCATTTTGATATTTTGTACAAATGTCACTTTTACTAAAAGTTACTTTTATTCAAATATTTGTAAAATAATTTTAGATAATTTGTGTTTACATACACAATTTAGATTTAGTAAAATGGTACGATGATGAACTATATATATATATATATATATAAACAAACATTTTTTTGATAAACATTTAAAATCCTGTATGCAATTAGCATCAAGGATTGAAAATAATAACAATCACCCGCTACATACAGCTTTTAACAATTCTAAAGCTTCTGGAAAACAAGAAGAACTTACCTGCACATGAAAGCCAAAACTAATCAATACAAAAATTCATGTCTGCCCTACTTATCCAGAGTATTAACCAATCCAGAATCAAACAAAATTGAACTACTAAGAAACCTATCAAAGTAGGAATTGTTCCACCTACGCATTCATTTGAACTAATTTTGACATCTCACAGTATAATGTAACAAGTGTGCCTTACAATGACTCATTCTAAGTACAGCAATTTTGAATTTTTTTTTAAAAATCACATGCATACTATATAGACTATATTTATATTCATTAACATATGACATTCTATTTCATTTTGGTCCCATTATTTGTACTACTACTTTTTTTATATTGATGGTAAAAATGTATTTTATGCTGAATGTATCTCTGGTGAGATATTAAAGCTTAATAATAATAATAATAATATATATATATATATATATATATGCCGGGATAGTCTGCGGTACAGCGCTCCATTTGGACTTAGTTGGGTATAGATTCGAATCCCACCACCGGCCCACTAAAATGCTGGCCCATGTTTGTTTGGCTAAAATGTTCACTGCTGAAAAATGCGTTTTCCGTAAAACATATATATATATAATAGGCTTATAATTTAATGTACCCATAATGTAGTAACTTTAAAAGTAATTTAAAAAGTGAAAAACAATTGAATAAGAAAACTATTTAGTAATATAAATGTTATTATAATATTGTAGATTGTAAAACAATAAAAATAATATGTATTAAAAAACGTATTGCAACACTATCTATTAGTATAATATTTCCCCTATACCTTCGTACATGACAAACAATATAAAACGTCATATTACCTGTCGGAGTAATTCCAAGTTTTCCAAATAAAAAGCTGTATAAAATAGGGAGTAAAATGAGTTGACAAATTGCAGCTGTAAATAATATAATAAAAATATGCCAATATTTCATTTTTTTAATTTACAAAATATTATATATTGTATTTTTTATTTATGTTTGCTACTTTAAATGTTTTACGGGAAATATTTCTGTCAGCAGTAGACATTTTAGCGTAGCCGGTCGTGGGCCACTCATGTTAGTGGGCCAGTGGTGGGATTTTAACCCCAATGCTCACCCAGTTCCAAATCGAGCGTTGTACTGCTAGACCAATCCGTAAAACACTTAAAGTAGCATAAATAAATAAATAAATAATAACAGTAGTAATAGTAATAGTAATAGTGAGCATCATAATAATAACTCCGCCTAGTTTGGACCAGAAATGATTCAATATAGCCAGTCTTAAGGCCGGATAAAGGATGAAGGTTTGAGCGCAAGGTTAGCAACCTGGTCTCTGTAAAAAAATTATACTGCTATGGAAATAATCAAGAGGACGCTATTCCGGTAGCCAACGGCAAAGTAGTAATCGCACGTATCTGGTTGACAGAGTTACACAGATGACAGGATTGAATGAAAGCTGAAAGGAAGCTCAATCTTCGATTTGTAGAATCATCAATGCCAACGAGACTTTGTTGTTGTTGTTGTCTTGTTGTAATTGTTGACTTATTACCCCATGCTTATTTTTAAAGCAAAAGGTTTTGTATAATAATAATAATAATAATAGTGGTATTGTAACGTTTGCTTTATAGATTAACTCCTCAATTATTGATTGGTCAAGCAATGGACATGTAAAATAATGTCAATTTGTTGGAAGACTAAAATTAATTGTATTTTCATAAGCGCACTCACATTCCAATACTGCACAACGCAATTATCGATTCTCTAAACCAATTTCTGTATGACAGTACATTCAGTAAATAGAAATAGCATGTGGCCACTAAGTCATGATATTGCTACTGCAGACATTAACCAATATTGTTTCTCAACAAAGCTTACAGTTTTCCGTACCTATTTATTTTGTACAGAGATGCATTACATGCTAAAACAAAAGACTTATTGCAGTTGTAAACTAGACTATCTTACTGAACTCATTGTAGCGGTTATTCTATATGTTACGATCAATAAGTGAAGTCAGAATATTTAATTCTAGTTTAAACTTTGCGATGTGTTCTTATTTCAATCTCTGATCAGACTAGTGGATTAGTAAGCCAAAAGTTTCGGCATAATAAGTAGCTCATTGTAACATCCATCAATCCGTTCATGCAATAAAAATAAAATCATTCCAAATGTACAACGAACCAAAATTAATTTGCCCACATAATGATTGTAATACTCGGTTTCCAAACGATGATTTTCATAATTGGTCAATTTGCGGGCTATTTTACGATAGCCAACATCGAGTGCTGCAATAGCCAGTGCCAGATAAACCTAGAAAAAGCGGGGGGCAAATAATACATGAACGGCCTATTTAAATGTTAACCAACTTGTAAAACGTATTTTTGAAATGTACAACTATATAATTTCAAATACAAGGATATGAAACAACTGTACAGTGTTCCTTGTCGACCGAAACTAAGTGGATTGATTATTTAAGATGAGTTTGACAATTCTAAATAAAATAAAAAATCCTTTAAAAAACCATTGATAAATATAACCGAACCATGTCATATAAGGCTATTAAATCTGGCAGTATGCAAGAATCTATATGGTAAAGTCCTAGTGAAAAAGTTCATTCACGTGCTAAACCGGTAGTAACGTAGCAGTATTTGAGGACACTGGTTAACTAAAACTAATCAAATTTATTATAAATGCCAACGAGACTTTGTTGTTGATGTTGTTGTTGTTGTTTTTACTGTAATTCTTGTCCCCATGCTTATTTTTAAAGCAAAAGGGTTTTGTATAATATATATATATATCTTTTGACAACAAAACGGAGGCTGTTCATGTGACTAAATGTATCGCCATTTCGTTACCGGCTCACGTTTAGGTTTACTAAATTGCGCTCAACCTTGTCAAAAGATTTTAGCAATAAACGTTGGAAAACAAACATTAGTGTTGTGTGTGTGTGTGTATGATGTTTGCACAATTTATATATTCAAAATTTAAATTTTTAAAATTCAAATTTGAAATTTTACCGAAGGCAAACTGGAAAAAATGGACGATTTGATTGAAAATTCATGATTCGATGTGTACATGCTGATTTTGGTTTGAAATTGAACAAAACTCCAAGTAATAACTACGACCAAAAACATGGAAAGCAAAACAATTGGACCTGTTATGAATATCAAAATGACATTTCTGCGCCAAGTGGGATATGTTCGAATTATCCGATGTGTAATTGGACACAATTTCAGTTTACCCTGGTTGAAATAGACAATAAATATACAAGAAATTAGGTTCTTGAAGTGTTTTTATTGTTCAGATGGTGAATGGAAAGCATTTTTCAATAAATGAATCTTCTTCCTCTTTTACAAGTAATTCTTCTTGAATAAAGCGTCACAGGCTGTTTCTGATCAATTTTCTCCATTTTGGTTCTAATTCGAACCAATTTCAAATCATTGGCGTGGGTTTTTAACTGTCGGATGCTCTTCTTATGCTCCAAAGCCTTCTGCTTTATCCAAACTTGGAAGTGGCTCAATTGGCTTATTTAGTAATTCTCTATGGGTGGATTTATTTTTGTGGTCTATCGGTACAGCACTCGACTTGGACCTGATGGACATAGGTTTGAATCCTTCCACCGACACTAAATGCAGGCTTACTTTTAGCTTTGTGCAAATATCGACTGATGAAAGATGCCTTTCTCTTAAAACATTCAAAGAAGTAAAAATAAAAAGGGATATTCTAGTAAAATTCTAAGCGAAGGCCCTTGTTGATGTGCCACGCCTAGCTACAAGTCCAGTACTTTAACTACCGCAGTACTTTATTGAACTTTGAAAACCCCAACAGTTTCTTTTTGAAATCAATGAACAATTCTTTTAAACCGGTATTCTACGGTTGTAATTAAAAGTACTTGTGTTAAAATATATAAACCAAATTGTACTGACATGATCAATGGTAAAATTTATAGATTTCAATCCTACTAATGATGAATTTTAATCCTATTACCAACATTTAAATTAATAATAAATAGCTCAATTGTAGTCGGTCCCAGTTCCGAAGTTGTCTAGCGATACACAGCTTGACTAGAACCCGGTTAGACATGCGTTTGATCTCGATCACCGATACCAAATGCGGACCTTCATTCAGTTTTGTTAAAAATGTCCACTGCTGAAAAGCATGTTTACCGTAAAAACAAATTTAAGAAAAAGTTGAAGTAGAAAATAGAAATGACTGAAAGAAAAAGATACATATCATTGGTATCAAAATCTGCAGGAATCAAATATTCTATCTTATTGAATGATATTGTTGATAAACATTTTAAATCCTGTATACAATTAGCATCAAGGATTGAAAATAATAACAATCACCCGCTACATGCAGCTTTTAACAATTCTAAAGCTTCTGGAAAAACAAGAAGAACTTACCTGCACATGAAAGCCAAAACTAATCAATACAAAAATTCATGTATGCCCTACTTATCCAGAGTATTAACCAATCCAGAATCAAACAAAAATTGAACTACTAAGAAACCTATCAAAGTAGGAATTGTTCCACCTACGCATTCATTTGAACTAATTTTGACATCTCACAGTACAAGTGTGCCTAATGATGAATGAAAAGAATTTGGAAACAAATGTACCATATTGGTTACAAATGACAGGGTCAAAAAAGAACGTTTACTTCTTGTCCCATATTTTGTTGAAAACCAAAAGAACTTAACTTGAATAAAAACCTAACAAAATTGAATAATTAGGCGCTTTGATTAAATCAATATTTTCAAAAATGGCATTATTATACAAGTAAATTTACTTCATTAATTAGCCAGTAATAGTAATCCGATTATTGTTAAATGTACTTTCTGGAGTAAACAATTGTGTGTATAAACTGAAATAACTATTGTATACGTTTAAGTGTACAGTTAAAAATAAATTATAACCACCATTTTCACATAATTAAAACATAGCAGTGGTTACCAATTTATCACATGACTTTAAACAAACCATTCATATTTCTTTTGTATTTAATTTTTATTGTAATATAAAAGTATCACGTGTTAATACACTTAATAAACAAGTGTGATCAAAGCAATAATCTGACAATAATCTGTTAATACATTCTATTTTATATATATATATATATATATATATATATATATATATATATATATATATATATATATATATATATATATAATAAAAAACCCTTTTCCTTTAAAAATAAGCTGGGGCAATAAGGCAACAATTACAGCAAAACAACAATAGCAAAGTCTTGTTAGCATTGAATATTTTGCAAATCGAAAATTGATCTTTTTTTCGGCTTTCACTCAACCCTGTCATCTGTGTGTAACTCTATCATCCACATACGTGCGATCACTTCTTTGCCGTTGGCTGCTCAAATGGCGTCCTCTTGTATTGTTTTCGGTAGCGCTATAAATTATTTTTTTGCTAACCGAATAAAAATAGGGAAAAAATCACACAAGAACAACAACTGGACCTACTTCAAACATTGGCCTGGGTTCTTCCAGAAGCAAAATAGGCTTGTCACAAGATCCCCATCGAAAGGTCAAGTACGCGCTGTCAATTTGCCAGTGTTCCAAAAAGAGGAACGTCCAAATAAGAATGAAAATAGCCATTGGCAGATTGAAATAACACGTTTGATCATTTGGGACGGTTTTGGATTTGTTTGGCTGAAATTATTGTATTGCGATTGTTAACAATATTAAAGACAAAAAATATTTTTAAAATGTTTTTGTTTTTTAAAGTAAATGATTATTTTTCATACCGTATTATTATTATTATTATGCAACATTTTCAACGGTTTTATTGTATGCGTATTTTACCAAAAAACCCATTATTTTGGCGAAATTTAGATTATTGTTCGCCATTGAGATATTTTAGGTACAGCAATAACAATAAAGTGTTATGTATGTCAAGGTAACGATATTTTCAATCTTTGTGCCGGTATTATCGCGTAGTACGGCGTATGGAGTCGAGTTCTCCCACCGGCACTAAAATAAGAGCTCTTATTCGGCTTTTCTAAAACGTTTATTTACTGAAAAAATGTATCTTGTGGAACATTTAGCAATAATAATAAAAGTAATAATAATAATAATAATAATAATAATAAAAAAATAATAATAATAATAATAATAATAATAATAATAAAAGTAATAATGATAATAATAATATAATAATAATAATAATAATAATAATAATGTTACTAATAATAATAAAAGTAATAATAATCATAATATTAATAACAGTAATAGTAATAATAATAGTAATAATAATAATAATAATAAAAGTAATAATAATAATAATAATAATGTTACTAATAATAATAAAAGTGATAATAATCATAATATTAATAACAGTAATAGTAATAATAATAGTAATAATAATAGTAATAATAAAAGTAATAATAATAATAATAATAATGTTACTAATAATAATAAAAGTGATAATAATCATAATATTAATAACAATAATAGTAATAATAATATTAATAATAATAATAATAATAATAAAAGTGATAATAATCATAATATTAATAACAGTAATAGTAATAATAATAGTAATAATAATAATAATAATAATAATAATGTTACTAATAATAATAAAAGTAATAATAATCATAATATTAATAATAGTAATAGTAATAATAATAGTAATAACAATAGTAATAATAATAATAATAATAATAATAATATTACTAATAATAATAATAGTAATAATTATAGTAATAATTATAGTAATAATAATAATAATAGTAATAAAAATAGTAATAATAATAGTAATAATAACATGCAAACAACGTACGTCGGATATATACCCGAATATTTGATCGAAAATGAAAAACAGCAAGGGAAATAAAAGAGCAATTGTATAATGTCCAAGCCAAGCAAAGTAGAGTGCAATTTTTGTTCCAAAATAGTCTTTAATTTCGTCCAACGGTTGGTAGAAATTCCAGCCCATTATCCATTTGTGCATTAGCGTTTTCAGTGCAGCTTGTTCGTGCAGGGGAAATATTTGTTTAACGTATCCACCCGATTGGAGTGCAGAAACTGGACAAATTGGCATACAAAGATAAATTTATATATTTATGTAATTTGAGATGCTCATAATTCTGCTTGTAAAACCTCAATTTTCAATAGTGGTGATATTCCTGACTGTTGCTCACCCTGGACTAGGTTCACTTAATCATTTAGTCTAACGCAACGTGAACTGAGTACACAGTGACATAACTGGGATTCTCCTACGGCGAATGGGTGCAAACATGTCTTAAGGTATACTTTATGTAGCTGTTGGGATAAAAGAGATATCACGGACAAAAATTCAGACGACCTCGTCAATCTTTGTTAACAGTGGCGATGTCATAAAAATGCCATGTACCAGTCAAGAAACTTTGTTATTCGTCTACATTTGTTACTCTTATCAGATCATCGGAATTAATTGTTCAATATGCTGTACATATATATATATATATATATATATATATATATATATGCGGGAAACATTTTTTAATAAATAGACACTTGGTAAAGTAAAACAAAGGTCCCCATTTACTGATGGTGGTCGATTTCAGCCCATAATAATAATAATAATAATAATAATAATAATAATAATAATAATAATAATTGCTATTAGTATTAGTATTGTTGGTATTTGTGTTAAGATATTTCAGTTCAATGTTGTACGGTTATTCGTAAATGTTCAGTGTAATACATGAAGGTCGTTCGATGTAAATAAACGTTTAGAACGCAAATTTAAACAAACACATTATTGATTTTCTAAATACGTGTTTTATTGCATTAGTCAATAGAGTCATTTATTCATTCATTTGTGGTTGGTGATATGGTTACCTCTATTATTTTCCGTATTTATACAACATATAAACAATCGATTTAGATGGCTCGATAAGCGTAGAAAAATAACAAAGTTTTTTGCTTGGTAGACGGCATCATTGTGACGTTGCTACTGTTGACAAATATTAATGAGGCCGCCTGACTTTTTGTCAGGTTTACTTCCCTTAGCCCAACGGTTACATATGGTATATGTATAAGTTTAGATACCTTTTAAATATCCTGGGTGCATGTTCGCACTCACCCGCCGTAGCGGAAGCCCAGTTATACCGCTGTGCACTCGGACCCTGTTGTTATTAGTCTAGATGCCTAGGGGCACCTAGTCCAGGATGCACCACGTGGAGGATGAACAGTCATGAATATGACTATTATTGGAAATTAAAACTTTATAAGCATTAATCAAAACTTCAGAATTATTAGCGTCCCTCGATAGAGTGTTTGTATGTAGGTATGTAATACCTTACTAATGAACTAAAGGCTAGTGTCATCTAATGGATAATGCTATTCTTAAAGATGAGTACATAATAAAACATTTTGTAAATAGTATACCGCACAAAACGTAATAAATAAACACAATTCTGATAAAATTAATTCAAATGTCTATCACGTGAGATTGAATAAGTGCTTTAACAAATTATTTTTATACATTTTTTAGTGGTACTACGTATTTTATAAATGTATAAAATATAATTTCAATTGTCAGTATTTTTTAACACAAATTTAGCTCAAATTTAATCAAGTATCATTTCCAATCGATCCACTTGTGAATAAAAAATTGGAAAAATAGTAAAAGAGAATTACCAAAACATTGATTATTGACAAATTTTGAACTGAACAATTGAGCATCACCGTCTTGAATGCGAACGTGATGTAGAAAGTTCAAGACAATGTTACTGCGTTCACTGGTTGACAAAAAAACATGTTCATCCAATACGTGATCGAAAAGGTTCAATTCGTCTAGGGAAAATTCCCGCAAAGTGCCTCCATGCTCGGGTAGTAATCGTTTTTTCAAACGCAATTCTTCGGCACCCGAAAGTAGACTGCGATAAAAAAAAAAGTGAGATTTTTTATTTATTTTAATTTTGAGTACTGTGGATACTTTACGGGAAACGCATCTTTTAGCAGTAGGGACAGTTTAGCAAATCTAACCATGCCCCGCATTTGGTAGGCTTGTGGTAGAATTCCCATGTCCGCCAGGTCCAATTCATGTACTGTACCGCAGACCAACCCGGCATAAATAAATATTACAAATTTATTTTAGGACCTAATAGAAGTATAAATTTATTATTTTGTGTTATAGTTATTAATTGGAGGAAGTAGGCTTTAGTATACAAATACATTCGATAAAACAAATCAATAACTACTTTAGTACAACTAACAATTACCGATTCTGTTCACACTATAATTGTATCAAATAATTAAATTTTAATTTAAGTTAACAAACTTTTAAACAAATTACATATTTTTAATGTATCTTATAAACATAAATCTATTTACTTTACAGAAGTTTGTAAATTTTTATTAAAAATATTGAACCAATAACTTTTTTTTAATTTTTTACAAAAACGTGTATATATATATAACAATTCTAAAACGTTCTGTAATTATTTGTTTATAAAAAATAATGCATTGCACTTTTTATTGTTATTTTATTTGTTTATTTTTACTATTTTAAATGTTTTACGGAAAACGAATTTCAACAGCAGACATTTTAGCGAAGCCGAATGTAGGCTCGCATTAAGTGCTGGTGGTAAGATTCAAACTCATATTCATCAGTTTCTAGTCGAGCGTGGTATCGCTAAGCCACCACGGCACTTACTCTCTATAAAGCGACTTCAAATAAAGAGCATGTTGTTCGGATGTATGATGATAAGTAACTTCGACAATCAATTGAGGAACTCGAGTTTTAATGATGTCCGCAATTTCATATATTTTTATATCACTAACATTTGATTTAAAAACCAAAATAACATCACAAGTGTAGGACGGTACCGTCGATAAGCGTCGCCACTGTTGCGCGCGATTGATAATATTTTTGCTCGTTTGAGTAACTTCAACTTGCAAGTCAGATAATAATTCTAAAAATATGTAAAAACACTTAATCTTTAATTAAAAATAATTGTATAATTATTTGTAGGTTTTCAAGAATAAATTATTAAAATTGTTAGGTGCATTTGGATAAAAAATTCATTTAGTTTGAGTCAACCAGGAGCACTATAGCTGTTTTACATTCTTGTTTAAAATTGTCAGCAATACAAACGTCTCAAATCTTATACACAAATTTGAACATAGTAACATGTTTTAGTGACATAAGTTTAACCAAAATTAAGATATTTAAAAATTAATTAAATGTACAAACTATTAATAGGAATAATTTAATATTGATACATTATAACAAAAACCAGTTATTAATTTTTTAAATGTTATATATACATGTATGTAATAGGTTGTTTAACGGTATATTAAGTACAAGTTTGTACTATTTGTTACAGCGGAATTGTAGGTATACTGCAATGTACTTAGTTTCTAAGATCTGTTAGTCTGTTTAAATTTATCACTATTATTGGAAATGGAAAGTAATAAACAATGCTAAAATTTTTAGATTTAAAAGCGTTATTATATATATATATATATATATATTTAACAAATAATAATAAGTTTAAAAGTTCAAAATGGTATTTATAATAATTATTGATTAAATTATTAAATAAAAACTACAAATTTATGTCTGTAAATTATTTAATAATTTTATTATGATAGTATGCTTAGTTGCATAAAATTTTAACTACGTCAAAGTTAAAAACGTCATATGCTAAAATTAGCATATATACATATGTAATTATTAAAAAAATTAATTAAATTTTTATAATTCCTAATTTATTTATAATTTTTATTTTTAAATAATGGTAAAAATTGTATTCACTAGACAAAGCATTTCAGCATAATAACTTTATAATATAAATCAACATGAAATTTAAATACTATCAAAAATTAAAAATACTAATTTACTATTTTTAAATTACTATTATTTAAAAGGTTTATAAATTTTATAAATATATGTTTTAATGTGAACTTGATGTAATTACAATAACGTTATTAAAAATATATTCACTTAAAAATTTAAGGTTTTTACATTAAAAAGGAAAAATAAATAAGTGAATTATTAATTTAATAATTAAGAATACAAATTTAAAACATTTATTCTTTTTATTAAAAAACTTATTATACAAATTAAAAATTTAAATAAACTAATTTTCTAACTTGGGAAATATGATTTACAAACATTTACTAATTAGTTAATAATCATTAAAACACAATGAATATTCTATGTTTTTATTAATAAAAGATAAACTGTTTTTACTAAAAAATAAAAAAATAGAATTATGTTATATAAAAATGAAATTAAACTATTGTTAAATTTTGTATTCTTTATACAAAAGAAACAGTGTTTAAATAAAAATTCATTTTGTATGCTCGCATAAAATATAGTGTATCCGTAATTTAAAAACATTTTTATTTAAAACGGCTAAAAATGTAAACACAATTGTTTTAATTTATTTTATGTTATAACAAATAATACCAGTAGAATGTTTGTTTCATCGTACGATAAACTTATTAAAATAATGTTGTAATATACCAATACAAAAATAACGTTTAAAACGTTAATCTTAATTTTATTTATATTTATTGTTTTTAAAAAATACAGCCTGAAACAAAAAAGTACTTTTATAAACTTATAACTTAACGCTATGAACATTAATATGAAAAATTTTTAAAATATGTAAATACAAAGACTTATAAAAACCAAGTGCTTACAAAATACGGCAATTACAAATACTATAATTAATTATTTATATTAAACAGATTTCAATGTAAAATCTGTACGTAAAACATTATTGTATATTTTATAAATAAATATTGTATAAAAATTTAATGATTAAATTATACAGTTATTAAAAAATGTTAAGTAACTAAGTTACATACAAAACTTTTATTATATGTTATTTATAAAATTAGTAATATTATTTAAAATTATAATGTAACTAGTTTAAGGTTGTCATTCTTAATACATGTTGCACAAAGGAACAGATTGGGCTAAAATCTTACAAGGTTAACTAATACAAATAGTAAACATAATACACAAATAAAAACAATAAATTTATTGTAATTTACGACTTACTTTGGCAATCTGTAAATAAAGACATCCTTAAAATACAATTAATTTAAAATACAAAGTAAAAATACTAAAATATTTTTTTATAAAATATAAATGTCTATTATAATGTTAAATGCTTATACTATTAAATACATTTGTAAATATAATTTGTTACAATTTGTTAACAAAACAAAAAATATTAACAAAGCAAGTTTAGATACTGAGCAGCAATAAGCAAAACCGTTTAAAAATGTGATTAATATTTATACATATTTTTATTAAATTAAAACAAAGTTTTTTAAATTATTAAATTTTGTATAAAAATTTTTGTTTAAACATTTTTAATAAAAATTAATTAATAAAACCTTTGTATTAAAATTTAAAATTGTGCAACAATGGGGATATATGGTAGCGCCACCAGGTATTCAGGTTTTCAGGTATATTCACGAGTTAAGTAGGAGAAAACTCCTTTTTGGTACTCGGTTCAAAATATCAGGTATCAACAAAAATAAATCTCGAAAAAATTTTGTTTATAAATTTGGAGTTATGTAAAAGTATATGAATATATATATATGTAAATAAGAATATAAAAATTAAGTATAATCATAGAGAAAATAATTGTCATAGGCTGATTTAAAGGAATCAACAGATGGTGCTGTAACTACATGGTACGGTAGAAGATTCCACGCGGATATAACCCTATACGAGAAGTGGTTTAAACGAGACCGGGATTTAACTCTAGGTTTGGATAGCTTAAAAGGATGCCCCCGTCGAGAATCGTTAGCAGGGATGAGAAGATGTTTGATGTCATTCGATCTAAATAATTTAAAAACTAATATGAGGTCGCCCCGGAGCCTCCTATCTTGCAGTGAAAAGATCTTAAGGGATTTTAAACGGTTAGGGTAACTTACATTCTTAAACTGTCTGGGGATCTTAGTGAAACTGCGCTGAACTTTATCTAAATTCTTAATGTCTGCTTTTAGGGAAGGGGATGTGACTTGGATACAATATTCTAAATGCGGTCTGATGTACAGCTGGTA
Source organism: Cardicola forsteri (assembly GCA_025895645.1). NCBI lineage: Eukaryota > Metazoa > Platyhelminthes > Trematoda > Strigeidida > Aporocotylidae > Cardicola > Cardicola forsteri. The sequence goes on from JAKXYG010000449.1 coordinate 100,729, forward strand.
GAGTAGCCGTGAACAACTTATAGGGATTTTACCAAGATTACGTTTAAAAAACTTGGTGAGTTGGAATCCCTTGGATGCCGCTATCCTGTGATGTGAGGAAAAGTTTAGGGAGTGGTCAAGGGTAACCCTAAGTCCTTGACTGAATTATCTCGAGTGATGGGAGATGTATCTGGCGCTCTGAATAAATCGCCTGAAAATTTACCAGCGGAGAAATTTAGAGGGAGCGCATTTGATACGGACCAATTATAAATACTCAAAATATCTTATTGAAGTTGCTCAGGATTAGTATTCCAAATCTTGACATCATCCGCGTATAACAGGATGTCAGAACGAACAACAGCAGGTAGGTCATTAATATATATAATAAATAATAAGGGACCAAAGACGGACCCTTGAGAGACACCTGAGGTAATATTAACTGCTGGGGAGGTGATATCACCTAATCTTACACTTAGTTGCCGATTGGAGAGGAAGTCCTTAATCCAATCGAGGAGAGGCGGGCTGATCCCGAATGCTCTTAATTTGTTCAATAAAGCCAAATGTGGTACTTTGTCAAATGCTTTGCAGAAATCAAAGTAAATAACGTCAATCGAATGAGAGTACTCCAGCATTCTAGTAAGACTATTGGTAAATGTCAGTAGATTAGTGAAGCAGGATTTAGAGGGCATAAATCCATGCTGAACAGGGTTAATGAGGTTGTTATCGACTATAAATGCTTTACTGAATAATTTAATAAAAAAAACAATAAAACGTAAATTTTTATTTTAAAAAATAACAATTTTTAATTACAAATTTATTAAAAGCAAGTTCATGCTTTTTTATTATGTTAACATAATGCACGTTACATATGAACATAAATCATCATATTTTAAAACTTTACTTTTATTGCAGTAAAAATGATTTAAAAATGTTGCCAATTACAAATTTTGTGTCATAATTATTCTACTTATTATACAATTGTACCATATGTTACTTTTAAGTAAATATGTATATTCTTGATAAGTAAAAAATTGATTACTAAACAGAATTTTATAATACCTAATTAGTTTGCTGTTTTGTAACTTGTATAAAATGTTTTAGCAAAATTAATACCTTTTAACTAGTTTTAATATTTTGTTTTTTCTTAAATTTTACGATAAAATAGTTATACCTATTACCTTGTGCGTCGCTACGCTGAGATTAATATTATTCGCCATATTCTATAGTAAATAATTTAGTTAATACTCTCTGCTGCGTTTACTACTACCTATATTTGATTTATTTTTATGTATTTGATCAACATTTTTTATTAAAATATTTTTCCCACAATTTATACAGATCACTGATTTTTTCGATAACAAATAAAAAGTAAAATATGTAAGATTATTTACGTGAATTCAGTGAAGTTTTTGATTGTAATGCTATACACGTATACAGTATACTCTTATTTCTTTCCAGTTTATTGTTTGAATCAAAAAATATATGAACATTATATAGATAAAAATTACTGAGTACCCATCTTAACATTTAATACAAGTTCATAAGCACATTCATTAGATGTCAAATAATAAAAAGTCAAATTTTCAAACAACTGTATAAATTATTTTAATTATTGAAATAAAAACAAAAAGTAATAAATTGTAAGAATTATGTAATACATATTATACATATATACCAAAATTTAAAATTGTGTAAATGTACAAATTTGTCAAAAACGATTTCTTCCCCCACGAAAACGTCCTCTGGACCTTCGAAATGGAGGTCGTCCCCGACCGGATCTCATACCTCGGCCGCGACTTAAATGCTGGTACTGCTCAACACTACTGGTTGCGTCACAATCATTCGTGGATTTTATATATGGTCTTACCCGATCTCTGGGTGCTTCATGGACCATGTCGGGAGTAATCTACATTTTGATAAAAGCAACATGCAGTTTATTAATTATGGACTTTAAAATTATTTATAATGTAAATATTTTAAAAGTTTATATTTTTTATTAAAAATTTATAACTTTCTTAATATTATAAAATTTAATGCAAAAATTTATAAAAAATATTGTGTAAATAGTAATCGTTTAAGCAGCATAATTGAGCTTTCACTGGATTCCCGTTCAGTGAATGGGAACTAGCATACACCGAATATGCTTTAAAGGTATCTGAAGATAACTACTATATGTAGCCGGTTAAGTTTGTAAATCCATCAACTAGCATCAACCCTACAGAAGATCGCTTTGTGAATACTGGCGTCATCGCAAGGAAGCGGTCTCTTAGCCTAGGAACTTTATTTATCATTCCAAGTTCAATTAAAATCGGACAACGTTTTCGTATAGGAAATGGGTAAGCTATTCAATCTTGAAATTAGTTAAAAGGTGGCTCTGTCACTAACTTATGTTATATTTAATCAAAGCTTAAATGTACATTATAAAACGATATGTCTTAAAGTTTTATTTTTCCATAGTCAATATACATTGACTTTGTTAAAAAATGACGAAACATTTCTATCTACATACCCGTTCTTTGTTCAACGAACGAATAAGATTCAATGGAACCAATTCTTCGTCACCATCTGGCAAATATTCAATAAGCACAACCTTTTCGGAGGACGTATCGGGTACAAAACCAATAAGCAGTGCTTCTTCATAGTCGCCTGTCATTGTCGGAACAAGAATGGGACAACCCAAAGGTAGTTGGCAAATGTTTGATTTATGATGACTAGAACTGGAACTGGAAGCAAAATTGGCATCAGCAGACATTTTGAATGCATTCGCCTTTTTCGATTCTATCAAATCATCGAAGCTAATTAGACCTTTGCGCGATTGAATACCCATAGCGGCCTGAGCAGCAACCTATAACGAACATTTGCAGTTAGATAGTATGCACTCAAATATATATATATATATATATATATATATATATATACTTAAAAATAAATATAAATATAACCCCATCTAACAGTTACACATTAATTTAACAAAAACTTTAAAAAGATTAGCATCGTATATGTTGATGTACACAACACAAGTCAAGAGTCAAATCATGGATGTCTACAAACAAAACTCCATGTACACGTAAAGCTTGACTAGTCAAACATACTGGATCAAAATAAGGATCGTCTTCCTGATCCAAATCGCCAGCAGAAATAGTGCCTCGATTGGATGGTCGTTTGGCTCGGCCAAATGACGAACCTCGAGAACCACCACGTGCAGTTGGCCTGTGACCGTCGAGCCGAACTGCATTGGCAGTGGATTTAGCCAACAAATAGTCGACGGCGTCTTGGCAATTGTCTTTGCAAATCTTCAAGGCGCTATTGGCCAAATTGATTGGATAGCCCAACGTGACCAAATAAGCCAATGACTGATCGTGAGTTGTCACTTTGTCGCATTCCAATTTGGCAAATCTTGCAAAATGACAATTGGCAAAAAAATTAACTTTTCATTTTTATCTATATTGGCTACTTTGAATATTTTACGGAAAACGCATCTTTCAGCAGTGGACAGTTTAGCGATGCCGGACATAGGCCCGCATTTGGTGCTGGTGGTGCAATTCGAACCCAAGTCCGAATCAAACGCTGTACGGCTAAACCATCCCAGAAAATTAGGTTAACATTTCACTGGTATTAACTTTAATATTTCTAACCAACATCGTTACTGTAAGTTATCCACCTACCAATGATGAGAAAAGGAAAAGCGTACTTAAATGAATACTAATTAAGCATGTTTTTGGTTGAATTAAGTAAAGTAATTTTGAATGCACAAACATAACGTATCAATACCAAGGAATGGTTAGAATAACTGGAATACTATCCAAACATATATATCGGTACCACTAATTCTTGGAACCAGAGCACTCAATCGGGTATATTGTTGAAGTTGGACTTGTACAGAACCGATTGCATTAATTTAGATAGTTCTTTAATACAGTTAGATCGCTTAAAAAGCTACGATAATTAGAATGTGAACTATTGATGTTCCAACTAAAGAGACGGAGCTTTAACTACCAATAAGTCATTGCACTAACAATAAATCAGTGAGTAATAGAATAATGACCATTCATTTTGGTTAGTGACGTGGTCACCTCTTCATTATTTGTAGGACAGATAAGCGAATAATTTCAATGGCTTAATAAGTGTAGCAAACGCAGAAGAACAACAAAGTTTCTCGGCTGGTAGACGGCATCCTTGTGACGTTGCCACTGTTGACAAAGATTGACGAGACCGCCTGATTTTTTGTCAGGGTTATCTCCCTTAGCCCATTGGCTACATATGGTATATGTATACCTTAAGATACCTTTTAAGTATCCTGAATGGATGATAGCACACACTCACCGTAGCGGAAGCCCAATTTTTCCGCTGTGCACTCGGACCCTGCTGTTATTAGTATAGATGTCTATAGGTACCTAGTCCAGGATGCACCATGTGGAGGACGAACAGCCAGGAATATCACAATCATCGGAAATTAAGCATGACTAAAACCAACACTACTAACTACCTCGATCCACCTCGAAGAAATTGTCTACCACCACCAGTCGATGGTTGGGCGCCATTGGTCGTCGGATGAGCACCGCTCATGGCATCGTTCGATTGTTTGACCGAATCGCAATGTTTCAATTGGGTCAAAACTTCTTGCCGACGTACATTGAATTCGGGATCAAATTCGTTGTCTTCGTTTTGTTTGTCCAACTTCGAGTTGGCCAACGAAAACGAATTGAATGGGGCTGTTATGTGTGATATATAATTATAGAAATAGGATGCGTTTAACCCTGGAGGAAATCTGACGACTTGAAAACACAGTTGCTTTTTCTGGCAATGGTAAACTTCCTCATTTTGTATCTCATCATGATGGTTCAGCCTCGTCACATAATAATCAATTCTAAGTCTTGGAAGATACATCCCAGTACATACATATAGGATACGTGAACAGTTTTTTAGAATATATGTACACCATATATGGCTTTTGCACTGAAGGACAACCCTAACAGTGAAGCTGTCAACAGAATGCTGTCCCCCAACAAATTTCGTAGCATCAAAAATTGAAAATAATAACACTCACCCACTACACATAGCTCTAAACAAATCTAACGCTTCTGGAAAATCAAGAAGAACCTACCTGAACATGAAAGCCAAAACTAATCAATACAAATAATCATGTCTGCCATATTTATCCAAAATTAAACAAAATTGAACTTCAAACAAATGTATCAAGGTAGGAATCATTCCACCGACGCATTTATTTGAACTAATTTGGACATCCTCCAGCTCTATAATGACTCATTCATTGTAGAGTAATTTTGAATCACATGTTTACAGTATTTACATTCATTATCATATTTTAATGTTTTATGAGAAACATCTTTCAGTAGTGGACATTTAAGCGAAGCCAAACGTGGGCCCACATTTTAGTACCGGTGGTGGGATTCGAACCCTTGCCCACGAGGTTCAAATCGAGCGCTGTACCGTTAGACACCCCGGCACATTCTATTTCATTTTGTTCCAATTATTTGTACTACTACTAATTTCGTTATGTTATTTATTCATTTATTCTTTACGCTGAATGTATCTCTAGTAAGATATTAAAGCTTAATATAATAATAATAATAATAACAATATAACCATAGAAAGCGGTCCTATGATAAGCTATACGAGTATAAAAATAATGAACCAATGTTGATGTCATCAACAAGATAAATTTAATCCCATTCGAATCAATAAATCCTTAAAAAACCACAACCCTAAAAAAGAGCGGTGTTGTGTAGATGCCAGTCAGCCATTAATCAATTTAAAACTTACTATTGATAGGTTGTCAAAGCCTAGACAAGAGGCAATGTTTACAAAGTCGAATCTGGACATGTCAACGGGAAAACTGAAATAATTTAAAATTATCATTGAGGATAAATGCACCCCCTCAACCAGATATTATCGCCCAGGGTAGTCTAAATTGCCAAAACCTGCAAAATAACAACTTTCACAACGTGCACTTAATAAACGACACTTGAGGGGTATACATCCCCCAATAATCTGTATTAACTGCAAAATGATATTAATTCATTGACCACCCGATCTATTCTTCTAACCGGGAAATGGTTGGGCTTCCATTACTATTCTGGCAACCTTCGTACAACATAGCCTATCCATTTTCGTCGCCTTTCACTTATTACACTGGAGATAGTTGTAATTAGTAGTATAAATGTTAATAATGCTGATAAAATCAGAAATATTTATATATTCATAAGGATAACCATAATTGCATGTAATACATTTCGGATTTAAAATAAGGCAGACCAGAAAACAACTAAAGTGATATATATATATATACTAGCATACACGTAAGGTGCCGGTTAAGTATTCTAAAATATTAGTATATCATATGGCTAAAATGTTTTCCTTGATATAAATATTGACAGTTGTCAATTCTTGTAACGCAGTCACCATAATGCCGTATTTTATCTAAATAGTTTTATTATTTTCCTATGTCTACACCTATTAAATAAGTAAATAATTTTTAACTTCGCCTAGTTTGGATCAGAAATGATTCAATCTAGCCAGTTCTAAGCCTGGATAAAGGAGGAGGGTTTGAGCGCACAAGGTTAGCAACCTAGCCTCTGTAAAAAAATTACACTGCTACGGAAACAATTAAGAAAACGCCATTCCGGAAAACAATAGAAAAGCACTGATCGCACGTATCTCGATGACAAAGTTACACAGATGACAGGGTTGAGTGAAAGCCGAAAGGAAGCTCAATCTTCGATTTGCAGAATCTTCAATGCCAACGAGACTTTGTTGTTGTTGTTTTGCTGTAATTGTTGTCTGTATTGTCCCATGCTTATTTTTAAAGCTAAAGGTTTTTGTATAATATATAATATAAAAATAATGTAACAAAAAGTATGACCTTGACATCAACCAATCAGAATTTTATAAAATAAAACGCATTTCTAAAAAAACAAACCAACTCTGATTTGCATCTTTTCCATTTGTTCGCAATTGATGCAAAAATCTACTTTCCGATTGAATAAGTTTGTACGAATCCTGACTACCAAATTCGACAAACAAAGGAGCTCCCGTATTGGTTTGGCGATTTTCCAATCCTGCCACACCCTTAAAGCAAAACAATTTGAAGAATAAACGCGACTTTCAATAAATGTTCAACCTACAATTTCTTACTGCATGTCCTTTGGCAATTTCCATTTTGAAAAATAACTATATCAATAATAAATTGAAAACTTCCTATATAATAGTGTGTTACCTCCTTTAGCCAACGGCCAATAACAATAATTAGTTTTAACAGAAATTTAACTTTAACAAACTGACTACTTATTTACTATTAGTAGATAATAATAACAATTTTTCCATTAACTACTCTCTTTTACCTTTACCGCCTACACAAAATGTTTTGACCAATAATAAACTATTTCTATTGGTTAAGATTATAATGTTATAACCAAACATTGATGACTTCTATCACAACCCCTACAAAGTTAAAAGTGACCTTTGCTCAAACCTATCTAAATCATGATTATCTGTCCAATAACCGTTATCTGCCAATTATATTTTGTGACCAATCACTGTCCTACATTCAGGTTACACACACATGAGTCTCATTTTGATGTATATTGTTATAGTGATATACTATTGACAGTAGTACATTTCTAATGTATTCTCTTCAATTACAAACATATAAAGAATCAATACATATATATATATATATATATATATATATAAATATATGATGTAATTAACTTTAATTTTTTTAATTACTATATTGTTTGACCGCTGTCGCATGCTAGATGTATGCTCGCAAACATCCACCGAAGCGGAAACGCAGTCATACCACTGTGCACACAGTCCCTGCTAAGATAGTCAAGATGCTTTGGTACATGTACTCTAGGATGCAGCACGTAGAGGACGAACAGTCAAGAATATCACTATCATTGGAAATTGAAACTTTGTACGCATTATTCAAATCGTCAGGATCATTAGCATCCCGTGACATAAAATGGCGATCTTATAATCCGAAGTTGATGCCTATGTGTTATCAAATGTGTACAAACGTTTTTCTCAAAAATTGGAATTAAATTTTCAACAACAGATAATGTGTTACTCGAAACAACGTTCAACCAATCAATCAAGTATAATCATTACCAGAGTTGAATTAATACTATTTGACTGCTCAACAACATGCGTCTCTAATGAATAAAATGTCAATGATCCACGAGGATTTAAGTAATGCTTATAAAGTTTCAATTGCCAATTATGGCGATATTCCTGACTGTTCGTCCTCCACGTGGTGCATCCTGGACTAGGTGCCAACAGGCATATAGACCAATAACGACATGAACTGAGTGTTCAGTGGCATAACAGGATTCTCGTTCAATTATTCGATGCTAGCATACACCTAGAATGCTTAAAAACTATCTCAAGGTATCCATTTGCCATTGGGATGCTAATGATCCTGAGGATTTGAGTAATGCTTATAAAATCTCAATATCCAAGATGGCAGATATTCCTGACTGTTCGTCCTCCATGGGGCATTCTGGATTAGGTGCCTATAGGCATGTAGACTAATAACAGCAGGGTCCGAGTGCACAGCGGTATAACTGGGCTACGGCAGGGTGCAAACATACACCCAGAATACTTAAAAGATATCTAAAGGTATACGTATATCATATGTAGCCCTTGGGCTAAGGGAGATAACCCTGACAAAAATCAGGCGGCCTCGTAACCTTGCAAACAGTGGCAACGTCACAAGGATGTCGTCTATCAGCCAAGAAACTTTGCCATTCTTCCACACGTTTGTCTACGCTTATCAAGCCATCGAAATCGATCGTTTGCTATGTCGTATAAATATGAAAATAATGAAGAGGTGACCACGTCACCAACCAAATGAAATAAATGAATTTTCCATATGCAGCCGGTAAGGTTTGTGATTCGTCAGCCGACATTAACCGACAATTCCTTCAAAAAAATCATCGTCTCGACAATTCCTATCTATACTAACAACATCGTAGCAAAGAAGCAAAGATACTTCAATTCATCCTCCAACCAAAAAATCAAAATACTATGCGAACTTGGAACTAGTAAAGAGGTAGGCCTGCCACCAACTTCTTTTATTGTTCTACTTACACCACATATTTATCAATTGGTATAAAAAGCATCAAATTAAAAAAGGACACATTTCGACAACCTTCGTCATATTCCAATCGTGTACCAAATCGTGCACATGTCCACCCAACACACGACAATTCGATTTCTTCAACAACACAAAACCCGAACAAATGGGTAGGGTATTCGACAATCGAAGTTTCGTTCCCGGTGGAGTATCCAAACTGTACAACAAACACGTTTTAGCAAAATAAAACAGAAATGTATAACTATATTGACTTTCAATCTTACAGTATAAATCAAACACAGAAAATTAGACGGCTTCGTCAATGTTTGCAAACAGTGGCGACGTCACAAGGATACCGTCTACCAGTCAAATAACTTTCTTATTCTTCTACGTTTGCTATACTGTATAAATATGGAAAATAATGAAGAGGTAACCATCACGTCATCAACCAAAATGAAATAAATTTCTTAGTTGTAGTTTTGGTACATGGCGTCCTTTCGTCATCCTATTGCTAACCTTGAATCCTGACTGTCCATATTTCTTTCAACCGTTTGGATACCACAACGATTTTTCCTATTTCGTTTATTATTGGTCAAATGTTTCCAAAAAGCAATCGTTGCCGAGTGAACATTTGGAACCAGTGGGATTCCGAACCGCTGCCCCCACATAGCCATCAAGTCTAACGCTTCGTCAATGTTTGTAAACAGTGGCGACGTCACAGGATGCTGTCTGCCGGGCCAAGCGAAACTTTGTTATTCTTTTTCACGTTTGTTACGCTTATCAAGCCATCGAAATCGATCGTTTGCTATGTCGTATAAATATGGGAAATAATGAAGAGGTGACGCCACGTCACGAACCAAAATGAATGATTGCCGAAATCATTATTTTTATTGGCATTCCATGTGACTATGATAATTATAATCTTATTGTTGGTTAGTTTTTTTGTTGTTCAAATAGAGATATGTTGAGTTCAATTAACACAGGCATGCTGTATTTGACAAACGTTATATTTTTATGTAGCCTCTATTTACCAGGGATACTAATTATCTTTGAAGATTTGAGTAGCTCATTAAGTCTGTTTTCCAATGATGGTATTATTCCCGACTGTTTCTTCTCCATGTGGTGCATCCTGGACAGCAGCTAATAGACATCTAGACTAATAACAGCACGGATCGAATTGCACAGTGGTATAACTTGGCTTTCACTGACTCCTGCTCGGTGAATTCGGTGCTAGTAAAACATCAGCAGGATGCCTAAATGGTATCTTAAGGTATTTATTTTTTCATGTAGTCTCTTGACCATGGTGTATTTCCACCTGGTTCATTCAAGAGCAAGACAGGTACCAAATTTACAGTGCCACAGCTATGGCTGAGAGTATATCAATCCAGTAATCTGTATTAGCTGCCGTACATGGCGTCCTTTCCTCATCCCATTGCTAACCTTGAATCCTGACCGTCCACATTTCTCTCAACCGGACACAAGTCCTGTTTGGGTCACCACAACAATTTTTCCTATTTTGTTTATTATTGGTCAAATGTTTCCAAAATCACCGATAAACATTTGGAACCAGTGATGGGACTCGAACCGCTGCCCCCATCAAGTCTAGCGCTACACCGGCAGCGCAATAATCAAACAAACCCCAAGTCAGCTTTGTTGTCCAAATCCAAAGCCGAAATACTCGTGCGTCCGTCGGTCAAAATCAAACGCAACAAACGCGGACCCGACTGATGTTGGCAGCCAATCAAATAATCCTGCTGAGCTTGCGGTTGCGCGATGTTTTTCAACCGAACGAGTTGAACGATGCGACCGTTGGCTTTGTTAATATATATATATATATATATATATATATATATATATATATATATATATATATATATATATATATATATATATATATATATAGATTATACGACCCTCGAATAAACTTCCACTTGTTAGATAGGTGCAAGCATACACCCAGGATATTTAAAAGGTTTCTAAAGTTATACATATACTATATGTAGCCGTTGGGCTAAGGGAGATAAACCTGACAAAAAATCAGGTGGCCTCGTCAATAGTTGTCAACAGTGGCAACGTCACAAAGATCCCGTCTACCAGCCAAAAAACTTTGTTATTCTTCATTATTAAGCTATCTAAATCAATTGTTTATATGTTGTATAAATACGGAAAATAATAGAGGTAACCATATCACCAACCACAAATGAATGAATAAATGACTCTATCGACTAATACTAATTGTTCCACCTACGCATTCATTTGAACTAATTTGGACATCTCACAGTACAAGTGTTGTGCCTTATAATGACTCATTTCTTTTGTACAGCAATTTTGAATATATATTTTTAAATCACATGCAGGTACTATATAGACTATATTTATATTCATTAACATATGACATTCTATTTCATTTTGATCCCATTATTTATACTACTACTTTTTTTTATATTGATGGCAAAAATGTATTTTATGCTGAATGTATCTCTAGTGAGATATTAAAGCTTAATAATAATAATAATAATAATAATAATAATAACACGTATTTAGAAAATCATTAATGTGTTTGTTTAAATTAGCGCCTCAAAACGTTTATTTACATCAAACGACCTTCATGTATTACCATTTTGCTAATGATACGTATTTGACAATAATTTAATTCGACATTTACGAATAACGGTAAGAATATTGAACTGAAATATCTTAATAAAAATACTAATAGCAATTATTATTATTATTATTATGGTTTGAAATCCACCACCATCAGGAAATGGGGACCCTTGTTTAACTTTACCAAGTGTCTATTTGACATAAAAATATCGTCTTCCAGACAAGAAACTTTGTCATTCCTCTCTTTTCCGTTTGTTACGCTTATCAAGCCATCAAAGTTGATCGTTTAATATCGCGTAAAAATATAGAAAATAATGAAGAGATAATTTAGTGTCGCAATGAAAAAATAATCCAAAAATCTCAGTTCAATTGGAGTTGTATCGAACTATCTGCACAGCTATCTTCTGACACATATCGAGCCGTTTATTAATTCAATATTGCAACCACGCCAGCAGACGTTTCCTGCTACACTTCTTCTTAATAGGTCAATGCGCCTTTTTTCGTATATAACCTGGTTTCCACCAAAGAAAGCATGTCTAGTGTAGACTATTGGCAAGCATCTAATTAAAAGAATTTACCGCGACAAAAAATGAAATGTAAAATAGGAGAGGTTCTTTTTGCAATAAATATTTTCGGCTAGTTTGGATTAGTCCTAAGCCTGGATAAAGGAGGAGGATTTGAGCGCGCAAGGTTAGCAACCCGACTTAGTGTAAAAAATTTATACTGCTACGGAAAGAATACAAAATGACGCCATTCCGGTAAACAACGGCAAAAAAGTGATCGCACGTATTTGGATGACAGAGTTACACAGATGACAGGGTTGAGTGAAAGGCGAAAGGAAGTCAATCTTCGATTTGCAGAATCTTCAATGCCAACGAGACTTTGTCGTTGTTGTTTTTTGCTGTAATTGTCGTCTTATTGCCCCATGCTTGTTTTTAAATCAAAAGGGTTTTGTATAATAATAATAATAATAATAATAATAATAATAATAATAATAATAATAATAATAATAATAATAATAAAATTAAACCAATGAGAATGAAGTAGTGAGGTGCCAGAGGAATGAGATTTTGTAAAATTCTGTGACCCAATTATTTTTATCAAATCAGATGATGAGTTGAATGAGATAAGGGAGATGATGTTGGTCAATTTTGACTACTGACGATGAGAAAAGTAGCCAAAAATGTACAATATTTTTTCTGAAAATCGATTGGTTAAATTTTTCTGATTAAAACTTAATCACAGTTAAAATAATATATATTGCCTTTTAATAAATGTAATGATATAATTTTTTAATGTATTTTCTCTAATTATAACGTAACATAGCAATGAACAATATAGTATAAACTCCTTTTAAATTGACATGTTGTTAAATGGAAAGAGTATCATAAAGTCCATAATTTGTCTGCATTTGTTCGAAAAGAAATGGCATATAAATGTGTACCTTGAATTACATTTACACTGTTCTATAATTACAATATTTTTTACAATGAGGAACACAGAATGATTCAAAATCGTATCTTTGTTATTTTTTTAAGATAATGAATGTTTTCTGTACTAAATTATTGCAAATTGCAAAATACAGAAATTTGATCTTTATAAGCAGTAAAAATATTATTAAAACAAGGGATTGTTATTATAAATCGTATTGTTTTTTAATTCGGTGATTGATAAATGATGTTAACGACATCACAATAAACTCAACACAATCTATGTTTTGACCGATTTGGAACATAATAATCAGTTAATAAAATGAATCAAATTCAAAAACAACTTACATTATTTTGTTTTTTGTTTTCAGCAATCCAAGGAGTACCAAAATGGCGTATATCTGACTAGGAAAAAAAAACATTTCTATCAAGTTATATCACATATATCATCAAAAATAAACATACAAAGGAAGCAATTACAATATTATTTCGCTTAAATCAAATACTACAATAAAGTTGCTTAACCAGTTTATTTGACTAGCAATTACTGTGCTCATCATCATCGAGGATAAATATCGCCACCACCGGTTATTATCTCCCAGGGTAGTCTAAATTACCAAAAGTCTGCAACAAACACCAGCTTGCAACGTACACTTAATGAACGACACTTGAGGTGTACTGACTTTCAATGTTAATTACATCCTCCGAATTAAACGTATGTCCAATTATGTAATTCATTTGGACGAGACGGCTTAGGATAAATAAAAGAACTGTCTTCACGTGCTACACTATCCGTCCAAATTTTCCGTTCGGCACCTGGTCTTCTTTTCCATCCTGCTTCCATAGCTATTCTGACTGAATAAGTAGGCAATCTACGTAAACATCATCTTTCTCCTGTGCTAGAGATACATAGCCAATAAATGTTAAGTGTCTTACAAATAGTGTTTGACGAAAAATGCACGTTTCAGCAAGTAGACACTCAACGTAGTGCTAAACAGAGGTCCGCATTGAGTTCTAGTGGAGAGACTCCAACTCATGCCCACTCAGTTTTAAACCTAACTCTGTTGCCACCCGATAGGCGTAATAACCATCTTTGGGATGCTATGATCCTGAGGATTTTGAGTACGCTTATAAAGTCTCAATTTCCAATGATGGTGATAATCCCGACTGTTAGTCCTCCACGTGGTGTATCCTGGATCAGGTGCCCTAGGCATCTAGACTAATAACAGCAGGGTCTGGAGTGCACAGCGGTATAACTGGGCTTCCGCTACGGTGGGTGGGTGCAACATACACCCAGGATACTTAAAAAGTATCTAAAGGGTTACATGTATATCATATGTAGCCCTTGGGCTAGGGGAGATAACCCTGACAAAAAATCAGGCGGCCTCGTCAATTTTTAGAACAGTGGCGACGTCACAAGGATGCCGTCTACCAGCCAAGAAACTTGTTATTCTTCCACGTTTGTCTACGCTTATCAAGCCATCGAAATCGATCGTCTTGCATATGTCGTATAAATAAGGGAAATAATGAAGACGTGACGCCACGTCACCAACCAAAATGAAATGAATGAATGAATGTACATAAAACGTGTACTTTACAAGTGCGTCATACAAATAACAAAAAAATACCCAATAGTATCCAATAAAGACTTACATTGAGTAATAAACTGCACAATTCATCTTTACTGCAAGTTTGGGTCCTTTTCAAACACTCGTTAAAGTTCTTCTCCGACAACGACCTGTTAATAAGTGATAAATTCAAAACAATTAACAAATCTCTTTCGCTCTGAATATTTGGTTATGAAATGTTATTAATCCTGATAATTAGAGTAATGCTCATTAAAGTCCCAATTTTCAATGATGGTGATATTCCTGACTGTTCGTCCTCCACGTGGTGCATCCTGGACTAGGGTCCGCTAAGGCGGGTGAGTGCAATCATATTATACCTAGCACACTTAAAAGTTGTCTCAAGGTACACACATATGTAGTCGTTCGGCTAAGGCGGCCTTGTCAATCTTGGCGAAAAGTGGCAACATCACAAGGATGCCGTCTATCAGTCAAGATACTTCTCATTTTAAAACGCTTATCAAGCCATCAAAGTCGATCGTTTTGCTATGCCGTATAAATATGGACAATAATGAAAAGTTAACCACGTCACCAACCAAAGTGAATAAATGAACATTGTGAACACGAATTTTCCATGCAAATGTACTTAAACCTTTTTCTATTAGCTTTCATTCAGCTTTTAGACTCAACCCCTATCATCAGAATCGCGCATTCACTTGTTTACCGGTTGTTTTTTTTTTGTTATAACAGGAATCTTCTTGTCATTTTTTATACATTATTTGTTACTTAACTCCGCCGAGAAAAAAATCAAAAATGAACCGAATTAGCCTGAATAAAGGAGGAGGGTTTGTGCACAAAGTTATTAACCTGGCCTCTTTAAAAAATCTATATTGCTGCAGAAACAATACAAGGAGGCTTTTGCGGCAAACAGTAACAGGGATGACGAGGATGATTGAAAGCTGAAAAGAAGCCGCATCTTTGATTAGTCTACATGTCCACTCGAAAGACCAGCAAGAACGGTTATGGAATAGACGATCGATAATGGCAAAAAAAGGTTACAGTAGACCATACAAAAGTTGGATAGATCTAGTTGAAATGAATGTCTCATTGGGGGATCAAACAAAAATGTTGGCAAAATGTTCAAACACACATGGAATCATTTTGTTGTCAATTTTGCACTCTAGCACTCCTTCGTTCTCAACTTGGATATGAGACCATATGTAGTGGAGTAATCGCAATGTAAATCGATTAATTACAAATTGCTATCACATTGAAATACTAAGTGATTTATAGCGACAACCGTTAAGAAGTTAGTAAACTATTGTCAGAACATTGTGAGACTGCCAATACCGTTCCTGAAAGTTGATATTCTTGATGAAACTAATGCTACGGATGGGATTCGAACCAACAATGTAGTGCCTTAACCAATTTGGCTATTCTGACAAATCGTTTTTTCGAAAAATAAAAACATTAATATACAATTGCTTAATCCATCTACTTATTTATTTATAAGTAGTCTAGTGTAAAAATCACAAAACTTACCAACCGAAATTCGACAGCTCAGTAAGGGTACACTAAAAAATTGTAAAAAATTAAGAATAATTGAAGATCTAGAAAAATACAAAATTGAAGCAAAAACAAACAGTTTGTATTTTGTTAAAAAATCTTTATATTTTCAGTAAATATATACATTATTCAATTATAACACTTGTTTTTACACAACAAACAGAAATTGGAATACGAATAGGCAAAAATAGCCCAACAGCAGTAGAACAAATCAACGACGACGATGTCTCGCGCTTCGACTGGATCTACCGCCATGTAAATTGTTAGCAGCCTTCATTGTAGATCTATTCGATGTAGTCGAAGAGCAAGGAGATACTGGTGTCAATTCAGCTTGCTTCTCCGTGTCGTCGAAATACGAATAGCCCAACGGATCTTTTTCGTTTTTGATCAAATGCTGAATGGACTTGGTCAAGTAGTAAATGAGATCTTCCAATTGGGCTTTAGAGAACAACTGTGTCAACATTAAAATCAATAATAAATGGAATAGTTAATGCAACAAAAAACAGTATTAGGAATGTCAATGATCCTAAGAATGCTGAGTAATGCTTATAAGTCTCAGCTTCCAGTGATAGGGATATTCCACCGTTCCTCCTCCTGCACTAGGTGTCAACAGGCATCTAGACTAATAACAACAGGGACCGAGTAAACAGCGGTATAACTGAGCTTTCCCTGGATTCCCGTTTAGTGAATGAGTGCTAGCATCCACCCAAGATGCCTAAAATGTATCTCAAAGCAACTATTTACCATATGTAGCCAGTTAGGCTTGTTGATTCATCAAGCGGCGTCAATCCTAAGGAAGATCGCCCAGTCAATTCCTGTAAACACTGGCGCGTAGTCGCTAGGAAGCGGTCTTCTGGCCAAGAATCTTCATTTATCTCCCCAGGTTCAATTCGCACCCGACAGCCTTCTCGTATAGGAATTCGACAAGCGATTTAAACTTGGAATTAATAAAGAAGTAGCTCTTGCACAAACTCATGTGGGCCATCATCCAATATCTTGACCTGACTCTTCGGTTTTGTCCAACAAACTGAACAACAAACCAGTTCAATATATACTTTGTGTAACACCGTTGAATAATTAGTAACAAAATCGAATCATCGCTTGTTAAAAAACAAAATGTCCCAATTGGCAATCTTGGCTGCACAGAATCCAACAATGCAACTAGTTGGTTCCGTACGTGTGTGTATAATTTTGAGACTCAAAGTTGTTTTCGAGTATGTAGAAAAGGCAGCGATCAAATACAATACTGAAATGTATCAAAAAAGCCCACTCCATCACATTTAGACAAAACTAAGTCCTCCTCTCATCAAAATAAAAATAATTCAAACCTATATTATAATTGTAAGGATTTGAATAATGCTTATAAAGTCTCGATTTCCAATGATTGTGATATTCTTGACTGTTCGTCCTCCACGTGGTGCATCTTGGACTAAGCCTTTCCAACTTACATCATAGTTTATAGTTGTTCTTTATTATTATTATTATTATTATTATTATTATTGTTATTATTAATGATGGTGATTATTAGTAACAAAATCGAATCATCGCTTGTTAAAAAACAAAATGTCCCAATTGGCAATCTTGGCTGCAGAATCCAACAATGCAACTAGTTGGTTCCGTACGTGTGTGTATAATTTTGAGACTCAAAGTTGTTTTCGAGTATGTAGAAAAGGCAGCGATCAAATACAATACTGAAATGTATCAAAAAAGCCCACTCCATCACATTTAGACAAAACTAAGTCCTCCTCTCATCAAAATAAAAATAATTCAAACCTATATAATGATCCTGAGGATTTGAGTAATGCTTATAAAGTCTCAATTTCCAATGATTGTGATATTCCTGACTGTTCGTCCTCCACGTGGTGCATCTTGGACTAAGCCTTTCTAACTTACATCATAGTTTATAGTTGTTCTTTATTATTATTATTATTATTATTATTATTATTGTTATTATTAATGATGATGATTATTATTATTGTGCTAATGATCCTGAGGATTTGAGTAATGCTTATAAAGTCTCAATTTCCAATGATTGTGATATTCCTGACTGTTCGTCCTCCACGTGGTGCATCTTGGACTAAGCCTTTTTAATTTACATCATAGTTTATAGTTGTTCTTTATTATTATTATTATTATTATTATTATTGTTATTATTAATGATGATGATTATTATTATTGTGCTAATGATCCTAAGGATTTGAGTAATGCTTATAAAGTCTCAATTTCCAATGATTGTGATTTGGACTAAGCCTTTCTAACTTACATCATAGTTTATAGTTGTTCTTTATTATTATTATTATTATTATTATTATTATTAATGATGAATGATTATTATTATTATTGTGCTAATGATCCTAAGGATTTGAGTAATGCTTATAAAGTCTCAATTTCCAATGATTGTGATATTCCTGACTGTTCGTCCTCCACGTGGTGCATCTTGGACTAAGCCTTTCTAACTTACATCATAGTTTATAGTTGTTCTTTATTATTATTATTATTATTATTATTATTATTGTTATTATTAATGATGATTATTATTATTATTGTGCTAATGATCCTGAGGATTTGAGTAATGCTTATAAAGTCTCAATTTCCAATGATTGTGATATTCCTGACTGTTCGTCCTCCACGTGGTGCATTCTGGACTAGGTGCCCATAGACATCTAGCAGAGACGAGTGCACAGCGTTATAACTGAGCTTTCGCTTCGGCACGAGGATGCAGGCATACACCCTGGGTACTTGAAAGGTATATACCATAAGTAGTCCTTGACTAAGGGAGATAAAAGAACAAAGGTGCCATCACAAAGATGCCGTCTACCAACCAACAAACTTCGTTATTCTTCTACGTGACTTATCAAATCATCGAAGTCAATTGTTCTAATATACCGTACCAAAATAGAAATATCGCATCGCCAATCACAATAAAAGGAAACGTACGCTGTACAGATAATTGTCAACATTCATAAGTAAATTCACCAAATCGATAGCGCGCTCGTGCAATCCGGCAGTCTGATAAAGCCGAATAAGCAGAAATGCCGTTTCCGTCAGTCGCGTTTCGCGCAGTACATTCAATTGCAGTTGTCTCGATTGGGCATTTTCGCCCAAATCCACGTCGGCGTCTTCCAAAAGACGTTCGCCCAATGGATTGGGCACAACTGGAGCAGGTTCGTTGTTGGACTTGTTGGGAATGGGAGGCAAGTCGACCAACCAACCGGGACTGGGATAGTTGAGTAAAGCCAGCAACTTGTCGGCTGCGGCCTACAATAATAAAAAAATCCCACTTTGTACTGAATAGTTGTCATCATCGCTTCGTCAATTGCATATCCCGGCCAAGCCCCACTTTTGGGATGCTAATGATCCCAAGGATTTATGGGATGCTTATAAAGTCTCAATTTCCAATGATGGTCATATTCCTGACTGTTCGTCCTCCACGTGGTGCATCCTGGACTAGGTGCCAACAGGCATGTAGACTAATAACAGCAGGGTCCGAGTGCACAGCGGTATAACTGGGCTTCCGCTACGGCGGGTGAGTGCGAACATACACCCAGGATACTTAAAAGGTATCTAAATGTATACGTATATTATATGTAGCCCTTGGGCTAAGGGAGATAACCCTGACAAAAAATCAGGCGGCCTCGTCAATCTTTGCGAACAGTGGCGACGTCACAAGGATGCCGTCTATCAGCCAAGAAACTTTGTTATTCTTCCACGTTTGTCTACGCTTGTCAAGTCATCGAAATCGATCGTTCTGCATGTCGTATAAATATGGGAAATAATGAAGAGGTGACGCCACGTCACCAACCAAAATGAAATGAATGAGTCCAATGTAAAATACTTTGAATGTATGCTTGGACTCGGTCGTCAAAGCAAAAACCTCAGCAACAACAAATCAACACAGTTGGGCAATACCAATTGCTTCCAAGTCTTTCGTTTGCACTTGCCTCGGTATCCAAGCGAACGTCATAATGCCACTTTTCCAACTTGGCCTCGTAATCCTTCTGCGATTCTTCCAAACGCAACCGTTGAACGAGACCACGGGGTCCATATGCGTTGGCTGTCGCCGATCCACCGCAACGACTGTACACCGAATTCATTGTCGTGCACGAGCCCGTCAACGTTGCCGGTGTCGTGGGACGATTGGAATTGACTTGTTGAAACCAGTCGGCAAATATATCCTACAGGATAGACATAATATGGAGAAAGATGAAACATGAACGATCGATTTCAACGGCGCAACAAGTGGTATGTGTTGTTTAAACAACACGACATAACATAAATTTAAATAGATTCTCGAATACCTATACGAAATGATTGTCGAATGTGAATTGAACTTGCAAGGATAAAAAAACGTTTCTTGGCTAGAAGACCGCTTCCTTGCAACAACGCCAGTGTAGACGGGAATTGACAAAATGATCTTTTTTTAGGGTTGACGCCTAATCGGCTACATATGGCAAATAGTTACTTTGAGGATAGCTCTTAAGCATCTCGGGTCTAGGCTAGCATCCATTCATTGAACAGGAATGCAATAAAAGCCCAGTTTTACCGCTATGCACTCGGTGCCTGCTGTTATTAGTCTAGATGCCTGTTGACACCACGTAGAGGAGCAACAACAACAACAATCAAACACGCTTGATCAACTTACGCGACTTTCCAGATATAAGAGATGACATTCAAATTCATTGATTGCATTGCGAAGCCACATAGGAAATTCAAACTTCTTACAAATGATTTTGGCATGTTCCAACGTACCAGATGGCAACTTGTCCAAAACCTTGAAAACAAAAAGGACTATTATTATTATTACTATTATTGTTATTATTCTTATTCTTATTATTATCATTATTATCATTATTATTATTATTATTATTAATATTATTATTACTATTAATACTATTATTGTTATTATTATTATTATTATTATTATTATCATAATTCATTGTGGTTGGCGATGTAATCACCCCTTCCTCGTTTCTACATCCCTACATATTGAAACGATTGACTTCGATGGCTTGATAAGCGTTACAAACGTGTAGAAGAATAACAAAGTTCCTTGGCTAATAGAAATTCACGAGGCCACCTGATTTTTTGTCAGGGTTACGTCCTTTAACAAAATGGCTACATATGATAAACATATACCTTAAGATACCTTTAAAATACCCTTAGTGTATGCCTCCACCCATCCACCACAGCAGAAGTCAAGTTACATCGCTTGACATACAGTCCCTGCTGTTATCAGCCGAGATGCCCTACGGGCAGCTAGTCCATAATGACCAACAGTCAGGCCTTTGTCAATCACAATATTACCTGTTTGGCCGCCTTGAACGAATTCATTGCGATAAACACGCGCAACAAACTGTTGGCCACTAGCAAAGCTTCGCCCCGTTGACCTTCATCGTAAAACAGCCAATCGATTGCCACAATGCGTTGGCGATCGGCGTCGGTCAATTTGCCAATTTGTTCGTTTGCCAACAAAGCGGCCAATTGCACAAAATCTTTCGATTCGACACTCGTCCGTCCAGACGTCGTTGTCACCGTCGATCGCTTTTTCGCTGGAGGCTGATCGTCCAAATCGGATTGGCGTTCACGCAACAATTTGACTACGGCACGAGTAACAAGACGCAAATCGAAGTTGTATTTGACGGCCAACGACAAACAACGTTCGCGGTCTTTGGAATGATTGAGTTCTGTTGAATCGCGCATATATATATATATATATGCCATATTAAACCCGGCAGTATGCAAGGACCTATATGGTAAAGTCCTAGTGAAAGGGTTCTCTCACCTGCTAAACCGGTAGTAACCGGTAGCAGCATTTGAGGACACTGGGCAATTAGAATTGATTAGATTCACTATATATAATAAATTTACATGGTCAAGATTAACCACCCGTAGCTCAGTGATTGATGGCGCTGGCCTGTCACCAGATAGGGCGTGGGTTCAAGTTCATGTGTGTGTGTGTGTAAAACTTGAAGGGTATGCATTGTTGATGATTCCAAACACAAGGATGAAACAGCTGCATAGTGCTCCTGGTTGGACTCTAAACCAAATGGATTTATTATTCAAGTGAATCTGACAATTCTAATATAACAATTCGAAATGAAATGAAACCCACCAATAAAAAATAACTACTAAAACACTATTTAATTGCAGCTTTGTTGTCGATGTTTATTTTTAGCAAAATTGACCAAATCTTTCGCTCCCGGCGAATGCAAAGTGACGCGAATTTAAGCTGCCAACACAGGTACGTAGAACATTACAATTTGTTGTCCATTTTTTTTCAATGCTTAATTAATAATACGTTACGTCAGTGTGTCGATAAAATGCAGTCAGTTTAAAATTGTTTTTGCGATTTTGATTTTAATAAAACTCTAGATGGCAACCTTTTATTTAGTGTTATTGGTAAGTAACAACCAAAGTAATAAAAAAATTAATATATATATATATACATGCTGTGATCCTGAGGATTTGAGTAATGCTTATAAAGTTTCAATTTCCAATGATGGTGATATCCCTGACTGTTCGTCCTCTACGTGGAACATCCTGACCAGATGCCCTGACATCTAGACTAATAACAGCGGGTCCGAGCACAGCGGTAGGAATAAGTTTCCGCTAGGCGGATAGGTGTGGAACATACACCAGGATAATTAAAAGGTATACGTATACCAAGTGAAGTGGCTAAGGAGAAACCCTGACAAAAAATCAGGCGACCTCGTCAATCTTTGCAAACAGTGGCGACGTCACAAGGATGCCGTCTACCAGCTAAGAAACATTGTTATTCTTCCACGTTTGTCACGTTTATCTAGCCATCGAAGTCGATCGCTTATGTTGTATAAATATGGGAAATAATGAAGAGGTGACCACGTCATCAACCAAAATAAATGAATGAATATATATATATATATATATATATACTACTTTGTATGTTTTACAAAAAATATGCCATTCAGTAGTGAACATTTTAGCCAAGCTGAACGTGGGCCCGCATTTCGTGTTGGCCATCTAGGTTCGACTCGAGTGCCATACTGCTAGACCACGCCTTTCGAGATGCCAACAATCCCGAGAATTCGATTAATAATTGTAAAGTTCCTATTTCCAATGAAAGTGACTTTACTGACTGTTCGTCTTCCACGTGGTGCATCCTAAACTAAGTGCACCTAGGCATATAGATTAATGTAGCAGGGACCAAGTGTGCAGTGGCATAATTGGAATTCCGCCCCAGTAGATACACTCAGAGTATTTTAAGCTAAAAGCATACCACGTGTAGTCGTTCAGGCCTCGTTAAAAGATGGTGAACAATCTACCAGCAAACAAACGTTGTCATTCTCTTCATTAAGATTATTAAGCCGATCGTTTAACACTGCTTTAAAAACACAGAAATAATGAAAAAGTGACTGTCACCAAGCACAATGTAAAATTCTTGGAGTCACGTTTTGCATTGTGATTCAGCCTTATTATTATTATTGCTCAAATGCTTTACTAGAAACATCTTCAATAAGTGGATATCTTTGGTAAAGCCAAATAAGGACCGATGGAGGCACTCGAACCTATGCCCACACCATCTTGAAAAAGATTAGACAGCATACTTTTTGTGTAGACGCACTTTGGGGGAAAAGTAATGTCGCTTTCATTCAAAAATCTTATATTTCAATATTGGTAAAAAATTTTTATTTGATTGCGTACTCAGTCATTTATTATTATTATTTTATTTTACGGGAAACATCTTTCAGCAGTGAACGTTTGAGCGAAGCCGAACGTGAGCCCGCATTTAGTGGGTCCGTGGTGCAAATCAAACCTATGCCCACCTAAGTTTGAGTCGGGCTGTGTACTGCTCAATTCTTCTGATATATATATATATATATATATATATATATATATATATATATATATATATATATATATATATATAAATAAAATTTTTAATAAATTAAAAACAAATCAATTTAAAATAGATACTAATAAATTAAACGATTACTTTTCTTCAAACAACATATCATAATTTAATCAATTAACTAAAAATTATTAAACGCCTGTTATCAACATTACTGTTCAAAAATGAATTAACAGTTATAAAGCAAGTACTTCACTTGGACCTGGTAAAATTAGTTACAATTTATTAAAGATTTACGTGCCAGCAATTAATCCAACATTATCTACAATCATAAGCAAATCAACTATGAATTGTGAAGATGCTGAACACTTGGCGTATCTCATAAACTACACCTATTCATAAAGTTACTATTTTATCAACAAAACCAGAACACTATCGTCAAATAGTTTGTACTTTGGTGATTTTAAAATGGTTAGAAAAGAACATTTTTTAACAAGCTCAAGCCTATACTCAACATTAGTAATGATTATTATCAATTTGGATATAAAAAATATTATTCTACTCTAGACTGTATCGCCAGCTTTGTTCATTACATTGCTGAATCCCTTGACAAAGGAAAATGTTTAATAACTGCATGTTTCTTGACTATAAATCTGCTTGAAAACGTATATCAAGAGAAAAATTAATTGAAAGTCTACTTCAAACACCCGACCATATTTTAAACTGGTTATAAAATTATTTCTCAAAAAGAAAACAGTTTACATAAATTGGTCGTAATAAATGAGAGTTAACAGAAAATAACAATGGAGTTTCACAAGGTGCAGTACTATCTCCGTTTTTATTTTCACTGATTCATTACAAGTTTCACAGCCATCACATTTGTTTAAATTTGCCAATGATATGGTTTTGTGCACAAAAATTTTTTCAAATAATGATTTAAAAGAATTTAAAAATTCTATTAATAAAATGGAACGGTGGTCTACTAATTTTGATCTCAATTTAAATTCAACGAAATGCAAGCTGGTTAAATTTACAACGAGGCGTATAACAGAAACAATGAAATTAAATAAAACATTCAAACTAAATTAGATAAAATTGGGGTAAATAAAAATAGCAAGCTTACCTGGTGTGATCATGTAGAGCATATATTTATAAAAACCAAATCCTTGTGCTACTGAGTAAGAAGGTTAAGAAAACTAAATGTTATATTATTATGTTGTGTTATTAGATTACTTGTTACATCTTGTTTTTATTCTTTAATGTTATATTGCTCACCTGTAATCATCCTGGTTTATTAAAACAACATTATGTTGTTTTAAAAAGATGCATATCTTTGGTATCGATATCTGTGAGAATCAAATATTCTGATTTATTGAATCATATTGTTAATCAACGTTATAAATCCTACATACAATTAACATTCGAATCCTACAGTAGTTTAAATCCCACCAACGATACTAAATGCGGCTGCGCTAAAAATGTCCACTGCTAAAAAATTCCTTTCTCGTAAAACATTCAAGGTAATAAAAATAAATAAATGAATGAATAATTGACAATTGAAGATAATAATACTCACCCATTACGTACAGTTTTTGACAAATCTAATAGCTCTGGAAAAACCAAGAGAACTTACCTAAAAGCGACGAGTAATCAATACAAATACTCATATCTGCCATACTTATTGAAAGTATTAACCAATCTAGAATCAAGCAAAATGGAACTTTTTAACAAACCTATCAAAATATGAATCACTCCATCCATACATTTATTTGAACTAATTTGGACATCCTACAATATAATGTGACAACTGTGCCTTATAATGACTTATTCAAAATATAGTAATTTTCAATTATTATTACTTGAACCACATGTTCACCGTATTGATTTTATTTATATTCATTACCAAATGAAATTCCATAGTTCATTTTATTTCTATTACTTGTACTACTATTTTTGTAATTTTGTAATTTTATTTATTTCTTAGTGATGGTAAGAATATATTTTGCTCTAATTGTGTCTCTAGTGAGATGTTAAAGTTTAATGTAATAATTATATATATATATATATATATATATATATAATAGTTATTGTCTTGAATAGTTCCGTAGAAGTAGTATTTAGCATACATAAAAGTTAATACTATAAAATACATAATTTATGCTATTCAACGTTGATCAAACAAAAAACAAAAAGATATTGATAGTACCTGATACACACTTAGAAAACAAATTAATCGACATTCAAATATATAGGCATTGTAAGACCAAATGTAACCAGAATTATGTAACTTCATTTTATTACCCACGTTTATGTGTTGTTTTTAAAATAAATATTTCTAAATGAATATAAAGCAACTATTAAATACTCTACATCATTTTTAATTTTTAATATTTATTTTTACAAATAAACAATCAGACATAACAAATTAATTTAGATTATTTTTTAAATTCTTACACTAATTTCTTAAAGGGTTGCATATATAGCATTTACAATGCAATATCAAGGTTAAATAATACGAACATAATATATAAAACGTTTAATGAATTTTTGTAAGTAAATATTCTAAAAATCATTGTTTTATTACAATGTTACAATAAAATAAAAATATATTATTATAAACACGTAAGTTTGTAGTAATTGTAATATATATCCAAATTATAAACTATGAATCTTTGTATATCTTTTTTAAACAGATGATCGTAAAAGATGAGGATGGTATGTATTTATCAATAATTATTAATATAACAATTAAATAAACAAAAAATTAATAAAATTTATTATTTATTTAAAAAAAATTATGTCGAAATTTATTAATTAATGTGATAATAACCAAATTATGTTTAAAAATATTCAACTTAAAGAAAGAAGTTGCGTTTTAAAATTAAAATAATTTATAAATTTTACTTAAGTAAGATTATTTTTAAAATAAAATATTAATTATAACATTATTTATATTTTTTAATTAGGTTTTATTTATGCTTTTATTTTTATACTTAATAATAATAATAATAATAATAATAATTTTAATTCAATGTTTTACAGTATGCACAAAATGCAAAATAGGCCTCGGTTTTTCCAAAAAGCAATTGATGAATTCCAATACAACTCAGGCAATTAACGCCTTTATAAAAGAACAGTGCTTCAAACTGCCATCATCACAGCAATATGTTAGTGTATAATGTACTAATTTTATGTTACGTAATTGATCTATCCGAATATAAATGTAATATTTGCATTATAGTTATAGTTTCAAATCTTCAAGACAATTCACAGATAAGTCTGATGGTTGTTGATAACAACATTTAATTACAAATAAGCGTTTTCTATTATGACACTGTTAGGTATTTATAAATGCAATTATCAGTCGCTTATTTTATTTTGTTTATTAATTTAAACGTTTTACGAGAAACATCTTTCAGCAGTGGACATTTTACCGAAGCCAAGAGTAGGCCAGCATTTTAGTGCCGGTAGTGGGATTCGAACACATGCCTACCGAGGTCCAAATCGAGCGCTGTACCGCTAATTATTTCTAATCTAAAAATTAATCAGATTTTGCATAATATTACTAATTAACCAATTTTACATTAAATTTCAATTTTAATACAATGTGGTTATGTTTTTACTAATACAAATATGCACTAATATTTGTTATTTAATGTCTTATCTTAATCAAAATACTTTAGTATTGACAAATGGATGATTTCTAACTGCATTCTATGAAACCAATTTTTAATCAATATTTTATGCTGTTGGGGGTAGTCTAGTGGTACTCAACTCAAATTTGGGTGAACATGGAGTTCAATCGCAATCATCAACACTAAATGCCGACCCTCGTTTGGATTTGCTAAATGTTCACAAACTGAAAAATGTTTCCTTTAAAACTTTCAAGCATTAACAATCAAAAACGTTTTTATGTTTTTGGAATTAGTAATAATAATAATAACAATAATAATAATAATAATAATAATAATAATAATAATAATAATAATAATAATAATAATAATAATAATAATAATAATAATAATAATAATAATAATAATGTGTTCGATGTTGTACATTTTAAAGAACTAAATTTCTATTTTTTATGTTTTAGCTTTACAATTAGAAAACTATTAAACATATAGCATTTCTAAACTACGACACATGTTCTAGAATTGACAATGTAACTTAAATGCCTGTCAACCCAGATGCGATTGTAATGTATCAGCTATTTTTACCATTTCGTGCTTAACAACATATGTAAATAGAATGTTCAATAGTGTAGTCATTTTTAAATAACAATTAATCACAATAATGTAACTACACCTATTATTATATAAAGTTTTATAAATATATAAAGTACAAACTTTATACAACATTTTCAATAAAAGTAAATTATTAGTTAGAATTTAAATTTGTTTCATAATTCAAATATAAAAAGTTACTAACCGTAATGGCAGAATGTGAAAAATAAGCTTTTAACAAGATGGATCATTTTATAAGTATAGCAATACTTTATTTTCAATATATATATATATATATATATATATATATATATATATATAATAAAGTGCACAGAATTATTAAAAGGAAAACTTTTAATTGTAATTGATTATGTCAAAGAGGAAGATGCTCAGGCTTTGTGTCAAGTAAGTAGCACAACTTTAAGACAAAATGTCAGTTGCATAAATAAAATATAACATAGTTAAACGTTGTTTTATGTTATTATTATTGTTATTATTATTATTATTACTATTATTATTATTATTATTGTTATTAGTATTATTATTACTATTATGTATATATAACATTAGTGGTAAAAAACATATACCCTCAAGCAATCCCATTATTAAAAATATTCGTATTTAAGCAGAAAAAATAATTGATTTATATTTATATTTAAAAAAAATTCTATTTTTGTTTCTATTTACATTTATATCAATATACAATTTTAAATTTATCTTTTTTAATAGATAATTGGTTTTTGCTAAACAAACAATTCCTACATGTTATGTACTAGAATTGATTATCAAAACCAATAAATGTAACTTTTAAAATGTATTTAAAATTGATACTCTGATTACTTTGTAAAATTAAAATATAACCAGTTTTGGTTTTTATTTTAAAATTAGAATTCTATCTGCAATAATTTGTTTGGCTTTGACAAAAAACTTTTATTTTCTAAAAATGTTTTTTGTAAAGCAATCAAGCAATAATAATAATAATAATAATAATAGTTACAACACAATAAATTCTTTATTATTACAAATGAATGTTTTGTTTTAAATAATTATGTACACAATCGTCAAAAATATTACAATATCATAAGTTGTTTTAAATATTTTAATTGCTTGATTGTTTGACGGAAAGCAATTTTGGCACTTTAGTATATTTTTGACAAAATTGGAAGTGGAAATCACACAAAAGCCTACTTATCATTTTTAATAGTTGGAAATTAAAAAATCGTTTTTTGTACAATGTACAATAACCAATTATTGAACTAACACAATTCTAATTTGCTGTAATAAGTAATTATAAGATAAATTTTATACATGACAATTTTATACAAATAATGTTGACAGTAAATTATGTATAATTATTTAAGTATTTAGGTAGTAATGCTTTAACAAATAACTGCAAATTTGAATTATAAGTCTACTTGAAAAAAATCGGTTTCACATGACTAATAAAAGTAGTTGACCAAAATATAATTTTGTTCATTTAAATAAATATCGCCATCGTTGTCTGAATGGTTATCACTCAAAAGTGTACAAGGAAAGCAACAAGGTACTATCAAAAATATAAACAATCTATGGATGTTAATATTACATCCACAAAGTTACACGCTAAGCATAGATCAGGATTTTTTATACTTCATTGCGTCATACATACGACACAGTGTCAATAAACATTAAAGTGTAAAATTTACAAATTACAGTAGCAACTGAAAACGGTATTTAATAAAAATATAATTATTTCCAGAGTAAATGTAGTAAGGGGTAAAAATTGTGTATAAATGCTAAATTATTACTCAAGTAGATGTTATCAATTTTTTAAAATGTTTTTTCTTAATTGTGGCATGTTATTTGTGAGGACAGGATTATTGAGGCTTCTGGTTTACTGATGTTTATAATGAATTGGAACAAGGAGTCGTGTTTTATAAATTATGTTAATTTTTATTACAATGCCATAAGTGCTATACAACTGAACCAGCGTTTTATTCTAACCAAAACGTTCTTTATTTCATCTTACTATTCATTAATTACGGCCATATTCTACGTAAAAAAGAAAACTACGTTACAAGGCGAATAATGGCATTGGAAGTGGAAGATAAAGGAAACCGTGGTCAATTAAGGAGAAGATTGTTGGATTGTGTGGAAGCCGATATGAAGGAAAAGGGACTAACAAAAATCAGATGCGATTAACGAGGTAATAAAATGTTCTGCTTAAACAGACCCAAACATTGTGGTTTTTAAAAAGAACACAACTCGGATATATGTACAAATAACATCTTCTAATTTAATGCTTTCCGGCTATCTCATCAAGTTTCGAATTGCATAAATCAGAAATGTCATAACTGCAGAAATGCTCAAACATGGAGGTGATGTTGTACCAAGTAAGCTTGCTCATTTATTTAATGTTATATGGCATAATGAGCAAGTTCCAAATAATTGGCGGTAAGGAGTAATTGTTACTCTTCCCAAAAAGGAAGTCTAAACGATTGCAATAATTGGCGCATAATAACCGTATTGTCTGTTCCTGGTAAGTTATTTCGCAAAGTAATTTTGAATTGTTTAAGTAATGCTGTAGGCAAACACCTTCAAGAACAACAAGCAGGTTTTCGGAAAGGAAGAAGCTGAATTGAACTAATGCTAACCCTCCGTAACATTATTGAGCAAAAATTTCTGCAATCCAAATTTAACAAATTTGGATTTTGCAGATGATATTGGTCTACTCAGTAAAACTCCAGAAATAATGCAAACACATCTCAGTGATATCAGTTCTTGTATTGGCTTAAAGATTAATTCTTTAAAGATAAAAGTGTTGTTCACTAAATCAAACAACTATTTGCTCATCAAAATTAGTAGACAAAATATTGATACTGTTGATTCCTTTACTTGTCTGGAAAGATGGAAAAACCGAAATTGATGTTAAAGCCAGACTTGGAAAGGCAATGTCAGTCTTCAATAGACTCAAATCAATATGGTCATGTTCTTCCATTTGCCTGAAGATAAAACTTTGTTTGTACGCATCAATAATCATTCCTACGGTAATATATGAGAGTGAAACATGGAAGCGAACGGATAAGATTGATAAGATGGTGAATGTTTTTCATCGCCTGTGTCTTAGAAGTATTTTAAAGATTACCTGGCGCAATCACATTTCAAATGATGAGATCATGAGAAGAACTGACTTTTGTTTACTACATGACATCATTACAATTAAACGAAGAAAATTGCTTGGTCAAATTCTACGTTTACCGCCCGAAAGATCAGTAAGAACGGTTTTGGAATGGACGATTAAAAATAGTAAAAGAAAGGTCGTGGTAGATAACAGAAATCTTGGCTAAGAACTATTTAGGAAGATCAAACAAAACGTTTGGCAAGATGTTCAAATACATGGAAACATTTTGTTGTCTCATGTTTTCTTCGAATTACGAAACTTTGCTGTTTTTGTTGTTGCCTCATGGTCATTTTTCAAAGAAAAAGGGCTTAGCATTATGAATTTGGTAATGACAATGTTTTTATTAATAATAAGGAATCTATTTGATATTTTAACATTAAATAACATCAAATAACGAGTCGATGAGATAAAACAAGTTAACTAGATAAAGGGTTACCATAAACCAAAAACAATTTGTTCATTATTTAAAAAAAAATTTAATTACAGAATAGTGTAGGTAGAATAGATAAACGGATTTCTGTCAAAATCAGTGTAAAATAATCAATTTGTATTTGTGTCAGCATTTGTTCATGTTGAGCACATCTAAATTGTACAAAAGCATTATTTATATATTACTTAGCAGTAAAAGTAAAATATTATATATATTTTATACAATTCTAATTTAGGTCAATAACAAGAATATTGATATTACTTTAAAATAACTTATATTATAAAATATGCACACATATATATGACTATTTTAGGTATTATTCACTATTAGCCAAAATTTTCTCAAAGCTTTTATGTTTAAGTAACTAATTTTCTTGTTTTCGATTTTTTTAAACTGTCAATATTCTTGTTTCTGACCTAAATTAGAATTTTATAGTGATATTGGTATAAAATATATTTTTTATAAAATATTTTACTTATACTGCTAAGACAATACTTAAAAAATGTTTTTGTACAATTTAGATATGCTTAATAAATAGTGACACAAAAGCAGATTGACTATTTCGCATTGATTTTAACAGCTGTCTGTTCATCTACTGTATAGATTTATGTACCAGTTTATTCCAATATATTGGTAAGATTAAAATGCTGGTTTAATTATACGGCGCTTATTACAATGTAACAAAAACAAACAATTTATGAAATACGATCCCTTATCCCAATTTATTATATGCATCAGTAAACTAGAAGCCTTGATAATATTGTCCTCACAATAAAAAAAAACATTTAAAAAAATTGAATCACTGGTTATCCCATCAGTTAAATCTATATGGCTCAGTTAATGCATTTGGGGTTTTTAGAAAAAAACATTTTTCTTTATTCAGTCGCATACCGAATGTTTTAATCCAACGAAACAACTTTTCGAATGTACGTACAATTATTTGTTTACTTACTATATATATGTACACATGTACATATGTATATATAATTATAGTTTTTTTCAATTATTATATAGTATTGTATATTTTTTAATCGAAGTGACGTTTCTCTTGTGTGCTATGTAGTTACTAGAAAAATTTTAGTTAAATAATTACTTTTTTGCAGTAATTGTTGTGAGAGTTGTAAATAATCTGCAATGTTTTTACTATAAATTATTGTATCGTCCAAATACATTAAACAGTGTTGAGGTATTAAACCGTCTAAAATTATCAGCATAGAGCATGATGTTCGAATAAACTACTGTTGGTAAATCGTTAATAAATAAAATAAATAGTAGGGGGCCCAAAACCAATCCTTGCGGGACTCCTAAGCTAATGTTACACTAAGGAGAAGTGTCACAACCCAATTTAACACTGAAACTACAATTTGTTAAAAAAATTTTAATCCAAGAAAGGAGGGAGCCTGAGATACCCAGATTAGCTAGTTTATTTAGTAGTAACTTTTGAGGAACCTTATCAAAAGCCTTTTAAAATCAAAGTAAATGGTATCGACAGTGAGACCCTAATCGAGAAATAATGTATGAGACAATAAATTAGAGAGACAAAATCTTTGTGGTAAGAAATTGTTTTGGGCCGGATCAATCAACTTAAAAAGGAAATCCATTGAATCATGCTTAATTAACTTTTCTAACACTTTACTCGGAGGGGGGGGGATAAAATACTAATCGGCTTATAACTTAACGGAGAAAATCAATCACCTGACTTATAAATGGGTCTAATATATGTTTATTTCCATATGTTGGGTAGAGTCCCTGTAGTAATAGAGTGATTAAAGATCTTAGCTAATATGGAAGAAATAATATCTGTACATCTATCTGGCATCTATCCTCGTGTATGCCACTTGTTTTCCACTTATTTTCTATCAATAAACAACACTGATACTGTACATATGTAATTTTTAACAATTTTTCCATATTCACCATTTATTATGTACGTCAATAACACAAGCAGTTGCATCGAAAAAATAAGCGACCAAGATTATTCCTTATTAGGTATCTTCGGTAACCACAATTGGATGTTGGAAACAGTGGTTGTCACCAGTCACTCTGGTTAATGTTAATTTACCCGGTGGTTAATTATTTTTTAACCACTTTTTTGTTGGCAATTAGACCGGGAATACTCTTTTCGACAAGAAAACAGGATTCAGGATTCAGGATTTTTCACGAGTTGAGTAGGCCAAAACGCCTTTTAGTACTCGGTTCTCAAATTGTCTTAAATTTTCAGGGGGGAAAATGAAATGAATGGTGAGGTAAAGGGGGATTAGTGACAGAAAAAATATTTGAAATCAAGATAAAATCAAGGTAGATAGTGGAAGTTAACAATTATAGAAAACGAGCAAAAATTGTAAATATGCAAAAATAATAATAAAACAAATTACGTATTACAATGCAAAAACACTGCAATAACCATCAAAAAAGAAGAAAGAGAAAAGGATGAATAACGCTCCAATGGACGTGTAGCGTGACGCGCGCCTGACCTCGCGTGCCTAAATCTATGAGCATATCTATTGCATGTGCATTCATTACATCTTTTGTAATAAATAGTCTGTTATTGTTTATGTTCATTGCATTAACTACGGATTTACTATAATTTTTTGATTTATTGTTATGCCTACATTTTTAAACTTAATTGCGTACATTATTTTTATTATTTCCTCTTACTGAAGCTTCCTCCACGTTGATTTGTATTGCTTTAGTAACTGCGTCCACCACGTCCGTTAGTCGATTTAGAAAAAAGTTTTTCTTTATTGCCGGACAACAAACTCTTTTCAAAATCTAAATAATTTGTAAATATTTTCTATTTTTACTAATTTAGATTCAAATATAACTAGCAAGTTGTGCTACGTTAAATTTGTATGAATCGTAGAATCCATTGTTTGTTGTATACGGCTATAAGACCTTTCTAAGCACGTCTTAGCACTACAAATTGGGGTAAATAAAAATCATAATTTTTCTAACGCAACTGCAACATTAAATTCTATTTTTAGTATTTTGTTATCTAAAACTACCTCTTCAGCTTTTCTTTTAAACATACAAGCTAAAGTTTGAACTTGTGACTCTTTGGGAAGTTGATGTAAATAAGTTTTTATCATCCGTTCCCACAGTTTAAATTCGTTGTTTACAACAAACTTTTTTGGTAGCGTAATTGCAAATGCTTGTGCAATTTTTAACGTAATTCTATAAACTATGGATTCAAGAATCTCCATAATTTGGTTTCCAATCTGACTAATAATTGACGAATCATATTCGGTTTGTTTCACCAATAGAATAGACTAAATATATTTTCTTCTTTTTGGTTTCCGGATTTATGCACCAATTATGTAATGGTCCTACCTAGTAAATACATTATCTCGTAGGTTAAAAGAATAGTTAATGACAACTTGTCTGTGTCCTCGTCTAGATATTAGTGTAATTTTAAGAATGTCTTCTAATGACCAGTAGTTGGTTATCTCGAAGATACCGAAGTTCGACTAATCTAGATTAAAGTTATTATTAATCAATCAGTAATAATATAAGCTCCTAGTACGTTGGAAGATAAAAACACAGAGAAACAGAATCACATATTTAACAGAAATTGTATAAAATAATAATCAAACACGCTCCAACAACAATAGCAATTGTTGATTTAAACAAAGTTATTACACAATTAGTCTGGCATCTTCTGTAGTGATGAGAATTGTCATTTGGATCCTTCTACAATTATAAAGTATAATAATGTTATATTAAATCACATTATTGGATCGTTACAACTACAAACACGATTTATTTATTTGTAAATGCTAAATATTAAATTTGTTAAATTTTATTTATTTAATTTAAAATCAACATTAAAATATATAAAAATAAAAATTTAATAATTTTTATAAATCATTTACTTTTTTAATTTTCTATTGGTATGAATATTTGTGTTGGCGGCTTGCCTAATTTTAGCGTCTTTAGCGTCCTTGGTACAAGCTAATATATCAATTTTAATATGTATTTTTTATTTATAATAGAAATTGTTATTTATTTTTTATTAAAAATTATTATTTTATTTTGACATTTTCAATGGTAATAAATAAAATCTAATCACATTTTATAATTAACATAATTTATGAATGAACTGATATAGTATTTATAGTATATTAAATTTTATAAAAATTAAAAATATCTTGGATTAAAACTTTTGTTAAAACAAATGTAAAATTATATAATTTATTTAAAAAAGTTTTTGATTTAAACGTTTAAACATTTTGTTTCAAAATTGTGCATGTTTTTTTAATTAATTATTTACAACAAGAAAGTGATTTTGTTTATAAATACAAATTAATAAGGTTTAGTTATGTAATAAAAATTATTTAAGTATATTTTATAAATGTGCTATATATATTAAAGATGACAGATATTGTTGCACTTCACAAAATATTTTCATCTGTAGAAAATGGTTTAGAATGCACATTTGATCAAATTCAATTGTCACCGTCTTTTGAAACATTGCATTTAAGTGAATTTATAAATAATGAAGCATTTGATATAAATAATGGTGTAAAATTAAACAATATTAGCAGTTCTGAGGTTTGCATTTATTTATTTTAAAGGAATAAGTTTTAAAAATATTAATTTATTGCTTTATAATAATATAAAATATTAAAAAATGAAATTAATTAAAATACATTATAAATATTAAAATATTGTATTTTAATTTAATTCCGTAATTTTTTGATAAAATTAAAAAAATGTTTTAGTTTTTTATTTTATATATTTTGTAATTTATTTTTGTTGTTTATTTTTTACACAAAATTATTTTAACATGTGGAATTTTATCATCATTATCAATGGAGATAAACATCCCTTACCGCCCAGGATAGTCCAGATTACCAAAAGTCTGCAAAACACCAACTTTTGCAATGTAAATTTAATGAACGACATTTCAGGTGGGATTTAGCATAAATAAACGGACTGAGTTTGCATGCTACAATGTTTGTCAAAATTTTCCGTTGGTCACCCGGATTTTTTTCTATTCAAATAATGATTGGGCCTTCATAGTTATTCTGGCGGGATGAGTGGGTAATCTACGTAAAAATGACCAATCCATTTTAATTATCTTTCTTTTATTGTGTTGAAGATATATAGCAAATAAATGTTAATTGTCTTACAAATATCTGGAAATGGTTACAATATTTTATTAGTTAGTAAGTGGTTGTGTTCAATAGAAGACAGCGAGCAATACCATATAAATTTTAAACAGCTTTTTTCAAAATGGACTATATATATATATATATATATATATATATATATGGACTTTATTTATACCAAATACTAATTTGTTTTTAGTGACAATAGTAGAACTTAAATTTATGTTTATTTAGTTACTATTTTAACATTCCAGTTATCTCTAATTTTGGATAGATATGGGTTTGATCCCTACCACCGGCACTAAATGCAGGCCCACATTCGGCTTCGCCAAAATGTCTACTGCAAAAAAAATAATTTATGTAAAACGTTTAAATTAGTAAATAAATATATAAATATATATATAATGGTACTAATTTTTTAATATATATAATTTACATTTATAAATTATTTTAAAAATTTTCAAACATTATAATTTTAGATATCCTTTTTATCTCCTATTTTACGTAAACAGAATAATCCTATAAAAAATGGAAACGACAATCAGAATTCAACACAAATGTTTGATATTTTTTTAGATACTCAAAAAGAAAAAACAAAGTATAATTTAAATGTAATTTAATAAAATTTTAGAAATGATTGTACAAAATTATGATACTAATGCATTATATTAAATGTTTTTAAAATTTAATTTATAAAGATGCAATAATGTAAATATAAAAATTTAGCACATAACTTGTTTATTGATTTTTAAATGTACTACAATTGTATATTTAAATAAGAATTAACTTTTAATTATATTGGTAACTGAATTATATTTGGTAATTGAAAAAATTGCATGTAATCCGTATTTTTGTTAACAGTTGTCTTTATAACTCATGTTAATCATTTTACTCCATTTTCAATTTTGCACCAGTTGATATTTTATACAATTTTTTTACTTACAATATATATGTATATATAATTATAGTTTTTTTAATTATTATATAGTATTGTATATTTTATAATTGAAGTGACGTTTCTCTTGTGTGTTGTGCAGTCGCTAGAGAGGTTTTAGTTAAATACTCATTTTTTTGTAGTAATTGTTGTGATAGTTGTACTTACATAAAATTAATTACCTTGAAACAACAAAAGCAACAATAATAAACATAATAATTGCTTTTATACAAAGATTACAGAAAAGTATGCACAATAAAAACGTTTATTTACTGATTTATATTTTTATAAATGTAAAAACAAAAAATATTAATTTAATATTTTATTTATTCAGCTAAATTAGAGTAATATAAAAAATATACAATTTAGTTTTATTATTAATTAGTTGTACGTTTTATACAACATTATAAATATTTACATTTATAAATTTAGTTTTAAAAATGGTGTTTATATATATTTCAATAATACAAATTAAAATGTTAAATTATTTAATTATTTGTATTTAAAATGTATTTTAGACAATGGAACCCAATTCTTCTTATATGGATAATTTTGACCAAATCGTAATAAAGAGTAACCAGAACATAAATTTTAACGATTACTTGTTATCTGCTGCTCCTAGTGTTAATCTAGATATGCTCAAGTGGGATTATGCTGGAGATTTGGGTTTGATTAAACAAAATACATTAACAAAACAAGACAAAAAATTGCATTACGTTTATGAAAATACACCGAAAGATCAAATATTTAATCCAAATGTATTTACATGGCCTGCATCATTTTATAATTCTAATTTGACGGAACGATGTTGGAAAATAGTGCCAAATGAAAATAATTTACAAGCTACATTTGATAATAATCAATATTATTATAATTATTTATGTGAAACCAATAATAACACTAGTAACGAAATTGATTTTAATTGTTTACATTTTTACAATATGACATTTCATTTGAAATTATTATATTAGAAATGTTGATTATTCTAAAAGTGTATTTAATTGTCTAAACGTTGTTTTTAAAAGGCAAATGACCGTTCTTAGTAATATAATTTAGTTATTCTTTTTATTACAAACTGAAGTGCCGGAGTCAAACAAGTATTTAAAATTTAAAACTTGTATTCTTGTGAGAAAGAAATTAATTTTAGATACTAAATGGGAGTTTCTGTTTTATTGACTTATTTAACATAAAAATATGCTTAAAAGTGCGATGAAAAGGAGATACTCATTGACCCAATTGAAAATGCTATGTACCGCAACAGGTCTGCTTTTATCCAATGTAAAAACAGCTAAAGCACTGTTTTTCATTTCCCATTGTATCTACCATTTCACTTGCAGTTGCCGTGACAAATATATTGGTCGGACAACTTGTCGCTTATCTGAACGGGTCAAAGAGCACATTCCCAATTAGATTGAACAAAAGTTTAACTCAAATGAACGTCTGTTCACTTTGTCAATATTACGTCACTTGGTTCAAACAAAACACCGAGTTAACTTTAATGATTGTTTTAAAATGTTGATAACTTTTCAGACTGATATAATATGTTAAAAACACTTGAATCTGTTTACATTCACATACTAAAACCCATTTTGCGTGCAAAAAAAACAATTTATAACTTTATTAAATTTAGCGTGAACTTAACATATGCATGTTGCTTATGTGTAGTTATTAATGTTGAGTTAATTACATCATATATTTTTATTTAACATAGATAATTTTTTTAATACCAATTTTTATTTTTTAGTGTTTTGTTTATAGCATTATAAATTTGTGTTAATGTAGTTTCAATTTATTATTTTGCATTTTTTACAGCATTAGTTTTAAATTTATGTAGATACTGGATGTAGGAGAATTGTTGATTTCGTGTTTGCTTTAAAAACATTTAATTAATTTTTCAACTTTGGTATAATTTGGTATACATTAATACAATATATCAATAAGTTAAATACTAAAACTCATATGTTGGCTTACACCACCAGTTATTTTAATTGGTTCATTTAAATAAAAACAATTACATTGTAAATATAACAATAAATAATTAAAACTTTAATCAAGTATGTTTATTAGTCAAATATACTTTAAATAAATTTACTAAAATTTGCATTGTTGTTTAAATTTTAAGGCTTTTCTACTGCATCAAGTGTGGCACAACATGGTGCATTTATTTCTAGTCCAGATCCAGATTATGATAACGACAATGATGAAGAAGCTCAGACGTTGCCATCAATCATATTTGACAACAATTCAAATGATTCCAATTTGATTCAATTTGATTCACCGT
Organism: Cardicola forsteri; assembly: GCA_025895645.1. Classification (NCBI taxonomy): domain Eukaryota; kingdom Metazoa; phylum Platyhelminthes; class Trematoda; order Strigeidida; family Aporocotylidae; genus Cardicola; species Cardicola forsteri. Next base: position 140,940 of record JAKXYG010000449.1, read on the forward strand.
ACAAGATATGGGACACTGGAGGATTAATGCTCGATATTGAAAACGACAAAGAAGAAAATTCTGAAAATTTGTTATCAATTGGCAAATGTTGTGATGATAACAATCTTTGTCAGTCGACTTATGATAATAACATGTTAGATGTGACTGGCGATCGGCAACACAACAATTCGAAAGAAGCAAGTCAATCTGGTTGTTTTAATTCAATGCAAAAGATGCAAAATGAAATCAACAAAACGTCAACAATAATGATGCCATCAACAACGTCAAGTTTTTGTTGTAATTGGCAACATTGTGACAATGAAGGTGGAGAATACCAAATGACAAAATATAACAACCAATGTTTTGATCTAGCACCACAACCAAAATTAAGACAATTTAAACAAAAATATACGCGCGAACTACAAGTAAATATATGTTTGTGCTTAATTCAAAATATTTTGTATTTGGGTTTTGTACTTGCTTGTTTGACGCGAATTTTAATTTTAATTAAGTAAACACATACTAGGGTTAGGAGTTTGTGTTGTTAGCGTTGAGACTCAATTTTGTGTTTGTCCAGAAATAAGTGATGTACTTTAACCATTTGTTCTATGCAGGTGCTCATTTACAGATTAATATGGGAAATGTCGGTTTAATATGAATTAATTACATATTGGAATGCAATTTGTATTCTATTAACGTTAAAGCACTTTTTTTTAGTTTAACTAATGTCTTTTCGTACTGGAGTGGTAGACGTAGCTTCAAGTTTGTTGGATTCAAAACTAGTAGTTTGGCATGAATTGGTTTTATTGCCAACACAAAAATCGAGTCTTTAACAAGTTAAATATAGGAACAATTGTGTTATGTGTAAACGGTATTGATTCAGATTGTTTCAAGTATTTATTATTATTATTATTATTATTATTATTATTATTATTAACATTATTATTACTATTATTTTTTACTACTTTAAATGTTTTACATGAAACATTTTTAGCAGTGGACATTATAGCATTTAGTGTATGTGGTGGGGATCGAACTCACGCTTACCCAGTTTCGAGTCGACCATTGTACCGCTGGACTATTTCACTGGAATAGTTGGTAAAGCATTAGACCTGTGTGGCTTTGGGTTTAATTCTTACTATCGGAATTAAATACGGAACCCTTGTTTAGTTTTGCTAGATGTCCATTTGTTAAAGAAAGTTTCTTCTAAAACATTAAAGCAATTAACAAAAAAATTTGAATCCATCATATTTAGGTTTTTAACCCTTCAAATATCAATAACCAACTAGGTAGACTTTTTACAAAATGTTTTGCAATTTTTAGACTAACTGTATAACTCTCAAAAATTCTTCGTTGATGCTATTGTAATATATATATATATATATATGAAACAAATTACAAATTTTTAGAAGCACTTTTTGAAAAATTACATTTTGATTAATTAAATGTTATTTTAAAATTCAGTAATATTACTTTTGAAAAATGATTGGTGAAATTTTTGAAACATGTTTTTTTTAAATAAGCACAATTTTAAAACAAATTCTTGTGAAAATGAATCAATTGATTTGTCGTCATTTTCGACCGAATCGTTGTCTGCAAATCAAAAATGTTCGCCTGATATTTATTCTTTCTCAACCAGACCGATGGATTTACCCTTGCTCAATTTGAACAATCTAAGTGACGACAATTTGTCACAAAACATGGAATTGATGCAATTGACCGAAATGCCACTTTCCAACCAGGGTGTGTATAGTTTGTTATTCATTAGCAAATTGAATTTATTATTTATTATTGATTTACAATGATGCAATTTGTGCTGTGCCGGTTTTTGCAAATGTTAACCTTTGTTTTCCATTATTAGTAGCTACAATGGATACTGCATTCTTAGGGTTTCCACAGGTTTCACAGGGCCTAAATGGGATTTGTCAAAATCAACACATTGAAATTGATTAACTTTCCTTACATCACTTAAGCATATTAGGCACATTGACATTGTACTAAAATAATCATTAAACATCATTTTAGCAACACTAATATTCAAAACACTAAAAATATTTCTTTTTTACAAATAGCATTACCAAATTCCCGCTTAGATTAAAAACCCAGAATTTACACATTTCGATAACATAAAAATACTACTACATTGTTTGCTTAAAAATAAATTGTATTATGAAATATGTACATATATTCAAAACAGATATCACCAATTATATAAAGTGTATGCAGTGACGTGTGCTAGGTTATGTAAGCACTTATAAAATTATGTAAAGAAAAAATAATTTTCTTTGAAATTTTTGTTGCGTAATCGTTTTATGTTATTAACTTAATATGTATATAATTTTTAAGCGTAACTATTACCATTTACCCATTTGAATGCTATTTATCCAAAAATTCCAAGACAATGAACTATTTGTGATTATAAAAAAGTTAAAAAAACAAATCACTTCAAGTATTGATAGTCCATATTATTTTAGCATAATTACTTTGTTGAAAAAAATTATCTCTTTAGTTAAAACAACAAAAATTGAAAACTACAAGTTCACTGACAGGTACCATTTTGGACCCTGCAATATCATGACACATTTGGGTTTTATTTGTGCCTTTTTAACACAATTTTTTTAATGTCAACATGAAACTCAATTTCATATGCTGTAAAATGTAAGTAGTTTATTTTCCTAAATGCTATTCGTTTGTTTTATAGGCTGCACGTTATTACCAATTTTCGGTTTGTTTATAATTTTTTTCTATAACATTTTTAGTAATTTTTGAAAAGCGTATTGATTTTATTTTGAGATTTACTTAAATGACAATTTACAACCATTAAGCTTTCAGTTCAATGATTAGATATTTTTCAATTCGATAAATCTAGCAGAGTTTTTGAAATTATTTTTGTAACGAATGGCCCTGGGTTAAAATTTTAGCAATACTTGTTGTTTGTTGAATTCTATTGTGCTTAATTATTTTAACTTAACATGACAATAATGACAGTAATAATAATAGTAATTAAAATCATAATTTTAACCTATAATATTTTAACTATCCAATACTGTATTTGTTTCTTTAACAGACCGCACATTTATGTCAGTTATTACAACAGTTACTCCCACACTTATAACTCCCGAGCATTCTGTACGTTTAAAGAATCAAGAAAATAATAGTGCAAAAATTAACAATTGCCCAAACGGATTAAGCAGTAATATTATTTTTTGAATGTTTAACTATTTATAAATTTAAAAGTAGTATATATGTTTTCAAATAATAAATGTAACATTTATTCAAACATTATTTTATCTAATAATTAATGAAATTAAAAATTATTCCTAAATTTGATTCATTTTAATGCTTATTTAGATATTGATTTGCATTTGGAAAACAATAATTTAAAATTTGATAATGTTGATGAAATGAATAAAATTGTAAGTATGCATATTCCTACTTGCAATGAATATAAAATATCTTCTTTTGATTTAATTACAATTATTAAATTCATATTGATATTGATTGTATTAACAAAAAATGTAATTTAATTAAGGATTAAAGCAAAAATGCGACAGTTAAAAATAAACTGTAATTTACAAAAAAATAATCGAAATATCACATTTCTTATTTGATCTTTAACTTTAGTAAAATTTCTGATAAGAGCGTCAAATCATACAATGATCAATTTTCATTTACATTAACTGTGCTCTTTTGCACTATTAATAAATTTGATAGTGTTAAATGTAACACTGATCCAACCAATAATAACATTAACATTTATTTTTATTATTATTTTCAGTCACAATACAGGAATTTTCTTTATTCAACTCAGTTTTAAAATACGATTTTCTCTTATTTTTCAATTATTTGACATAATTTAATTTTTTTAGACATTTACCTCAGGCTTTTGCGATACTAAATAAACGTCTTTTCACCTGCAGGTGTCTCTGAGTTGATATACATCAACTTATGGGCTTTATTCTTTGCTTGTTTGTATTCCAATGTTCTGTTTTTTTATTACAAATATATCTCATTTCTTTATTCAAAAATTACTTTTTATTACAGATTGTTGAATGTTTTTCTTTTATTTACATTTACCTGTTTTTTTTAATAAAATAGGCCAATTTTGTATGGTGACTTCTTTCCCGTTCATTATTTGACAGATTATTATCAACGTGCCAAACTGTCAATCAGGCTCTATTTTACACTTGTCAAATAAATAACTAGTTGGTTTTTATTATTGTTGAAAAATATGTTTACTAGAACCATGTTTTGTAAAATTATGAAATAGCTATTTTCGTTTTTTCAACTACTCAATATACCACAATGTTATTCAATCCATTTATGTGTCCATTTATATAAGCTCGAAGTACTACTTTCTATAACTGAAAAATGTTGCATTGTTTACCCATGATTTTTCTAAAATTTATCTTTATAATTTTAGTTTATATTCAGCTTTAGACATGTATACACTGATGACGTTGAAGTATCTACTTTCTATACTAAGCTTTACAATTATTCCTAATTTTCTTTTGTCTTCTTTAAGAGTATGGTAATAATTTTTGAACTTTTTTCGTGTTTCCACTTACAATAGAAGTTTTTTTCCGTCTATAAATGTGAAATTTTTTTTCTTGTTAGCTATGCAATGTATTCATTTCCAAAAGTCATTCCATATTTCTATAATAAACTCACTTATTTAGTCTGGCCCAATTTTTTACGCTACTTAGACGGGAATTATAGACGTCGTTAAAAAAAACACTTTACTTTCTAATCAACCAATTAGAATCATTATAATTATATAAGTTTTGGGGCCACTTTTTAATGTTTAATACAACAGCAACAAATGCTGGTGGCAAAGACACCTTTTTATTAATTCCAAGATCGCATAGCATCCAGTATAATCCACTTCCACTGTTCACGGTTTTCGAAGTCGTGCACAGATATTTCAGTCTAATAAGTGTGTCATTGTTTCCAAGATAAAGTCCCACCCAAAACAGTGTAAAGATTGTCCCGAAAAGCATTGATCCAAATACATTTCTGACCACCTTTCCTTTTCTTTCAATCGGCATTCGGATAGGTCAAAGTTGCGTTACGTGAGATTGCATCGGGAATTTTACGAAGAACGTGTCCAAACCAGCTCATTCTTTGCTGTCGTAATACGGAGGATGCAAAATACCGTAATTGCTGCAAAACCTTTTTTTAATCCAGATTTGAGACTGACTGGATCGGTTTATTTCATAATCCTCTTTAGGTGGTACTAAATACAGGGGCTCTTGTCTAAAAGTTTACTAAATTTATACTTCTTAAAAATGTTATTATTCAATATTTAAATGCTTAATAATAAATATATCATTTTAATTACTAAAATTTGTATTAACAAAACAACAATTTCAACAAATGCTTTTTTTGCAATTCTCAATTCACTTTTGATCCATGTTTTACCAATGATCACGATACCATTTTCGTGCATGCCGTATTTATTCTGATTACTTACAAACTCCGATCAATATACGAATTGCTTTGTTATTAACCTATCAAAATGATTTATATTTATTGTTATGTGAAGTACTTCCACACACTTTAAGTATACATATAATATAACTCATTACGATGTGTAAATTGATTAATTAGTCTAATAATTATTATTTTTATTTATTTTGTACTTTTATTTTTTATTGTTTTGTTTTGTTGGATGGTACTAATTCTATGTTATATATGCATGCGTATGCTGAATATACTTTTATTGATGTATTCAAGCTTATACTAATAAATAAATTTTTTATTTGCAGCAAACTGACGAGTATATACACAAAGAAAATGTTGAGTTTGATTGCACAAACGTATCAAACGTATCGTGTCTAGATAAAAATGACTGTTTGGAAAATGAACAATCAAAGCACAATGCAATAAATTATTGCAATTCCATTATTGAAGATTTTGATGAATACGTTCCAACTAAATATCAAAATATTTGTATATCGAATTTGAAACTGCAATCACGATGGCTTATGAGTAGTTAGTTGTTACCGTGTTTTATTTAATGAAAATATTTAAACATTTGACTAGTTTATGTGTCGTTTTATTGTTTAAATGCTTAACAGCAAACATTTTTCCTCAAGCACAGTCAAGTAAACGCTCACATTTAGTGCGAGTTGGATCTGCCGCAATTTGGCTATTGTGGAATTCCTGTTTTTGTTTTTATTTCATAATTAGTATTTGTTGTTTTGTATAATAAATAGATAATAATAAGAACAAAAAAACATAAGTCGAATGAAATTGTATACAAATGTTGTAGATAGTGAGCCGCAATTAAACGCTCAATCAAAATCGGACACTTTTGGTGACTTATCAGAAATAAATTCAAAGTTGCCACCTGTTTATTTAAATGGAGCGCCCCACTTGTGTACCAACAATTCAAACAAAAACTTGGTATAGTTGATTTACTTTGTACTGATAATTTACATTATTTTCAATATTTAAATTATACAATAACATTTCTCGAATTTTAATTAACATTTATTAATAAAGTAAATATTTGATATGAATTTATATTTTTACACAATTTTAACAAATTACTTTTAATATTTTAATGTAGATGTAATTATTATTATTATTTATTATTATTATTATTATTATTATTATTATTATTATTATTATTATTATTATTATTTAAATTTATGGATATGTAAAAATAAAACGTTGAATTTTGTATTTATGATTTTATAGCTTATTTCATCTTTCTATTTAATATACAATAATTATTTTATTTTGTAATAGGCTGATGTAAATAGCCATTGCTTAAACAAAACATATTCAACAATATCGCGTAAAGTTTTAAAAAATCAGCACAATGTAATAAATCAGTCATTGACCGATCAAAATCAATCGCTGTCAACCTGTAGTCAAAAAGTTTTAGATCATGAAAACAATCTGGAATTTGTTTTGGCCACAGCTTCCCCACTTCAAACATTGAGGTGCAAAGAAACAAAGACGGAACACAACAAATTTAAGTCGCTAGAAGGTAGAGATAAAAGAAAAGTAAAAATGGACGATGACAGTTGGTTAGTTGAAAATGAAAACAATTTAAAGTCGAGCAAACAAATGAGTATGTTTCAGTTTTATAAGTTGAATAAATAATAGTAATGTGTTTTGTTTTTACTACTTATTGTGATGCCTATATAATTTTACTTTAGCGAATCCTAAATTCGTGTTGATAGAGGAAGAATATAGATGTAACTATGCTTGATATCTCAACGTTTTGAATACAATATACTAAAATACACTCTAGGGTAAAATAAACAGCAACCAACTGGGAAAATCAAAAATATTTATTTCTATTGTTTGGTGTGTTTCTAAGATGAAACGTAGTTAATTTCGTGATGGGAATAAGCATTTGAACTGCAACTACCGATACCAATTAATCAATCCTTTTCTAAACCTTTTGTTGATCGGTGATATAATTACCCTTTTTATTATTTTAATTTTAATTTAGTTTTTACTATTTGAATGTTTCAAAAGAATTACATTTAATTTTGTACATTTATTTTAATTTTTGTGTTTATTTTATTTTTGCTATTTTAAATGTTTTATGGGAAACATCTTTTAGCAATGGACATTTGAGCGAAACCGAACGTGGGTGAGTATTTAGTGCCGGTGGTAGGATTCGAACCTATACCCACCTAGGTTTGTGAATGAAGAAAATTTACAAAATGAATTCACTTCAGGATGGTAATATTTTTTGCCGTTGGTATTCATTTTACAGAACGAAAACAGATAAAACAATTAAGCTGATTCTTAAGATCAATTATAATTTTAAATTAGTAATTTCTTTTTAAACACATATTTAAGTAATTAAATGTTAATTTTTATTAGCATTTTGAAGTTACAATTATATCAAAGTTGAATGTATAAATTTTAACTATTAAATATTGTTTTCTTAATGAAATTAAGCACACAACTTAATAAAAGACTATTTATAACAAAAATTTGGTAACTTCAACTTATTATGCACATTGTGTTGTTTTTAAAATATGCTTTTTTTGGTCAACTCGACATTTTAAAATAAATATTTCTATAAAGCAACTATTAAGTACTTTACATTATTTTAAATTTTTAATATTTATTTTTACAAAAAAAACAAACAATTGGAGATAACAAATTAATTTAGATTAAATTTTTGTAATGAATTTTAACACAAATTTTTCTAAAGGATATATATATATATATATATATATATATAATACATTATCATTGAGATTTTTCCAGTTCTTACTGTCTGTATGTTTAGTGAAAAACATTTATTATAGGATTTTTAAAATGATATTAGAATTGTTAAATTTACTGCCACAAAACTCTGTAGAGCTATTTTATTAGCAGTGTATACTTTTCAAGTATTACACCGACTTGAGACCACGTCCCCTCTAGTTTCAGACCAACACATTATTTACTGAGTTACGGATGGTTGAAACAAACCCTGTAAATTTATTATTTATAGTAAATCTAAATTAATGCTAATTGCCCAGTGATCCCCCAAAGCCTAGCATCATTTTTTTCAAGGGGTGTATATATACTGTAAAATATTAAAAGAGTATTAAATAAATAATAATAGTAATTTTTAGTCAGACTGGAAATGATAAGAAATGATTTAAGGTAGTCTACATTTAGTTTTGTATTTAGTTGGAAATATTTCTTTTTAAACGTAGAAACAATTACAAACTTTCATTTTATAGTTGACACCTATATAAAGGTATTTATTTCATGCAATTAATATCTATTTTTCAGCATTAAGTAACACAATGTTACTTTAAGAGCAAAACGTTATTTTAAAAATATTAAACAATAATTCGAATGTATATCTATCTGTCACAACTCTAACTTGGTACTTACTTTAAAACTAAAACTTAAAAAAAGATTAATTTATAAAAAAATTAATGTTTTTTAATAATAATTTTTATTTGTTGTAATGTGACGTTATTATACTTATAGATATATTTTTGTTCATATAACTCCTATGTATAATGATAAAACTAAAATTATTAGCATTTAAAAAAATAAAAATAAAATATTTTTAATAAAAGTTAGAATATATTTTAAAAGTTAAAATAATTTTAAATATTGATTAAGTAGCATTGTTGCAAAACATGAAAAGATTTTCTTTATTTGTTACAAAAATTATTGTGCAATAAATAATAAAATACACTAGTTTTTTATAGTTGTAAGAAACAGAGTAAGAAATATGCTTGATATATTTTTATTTCAAAACAAAAAATTGCAATTGTTTTGTAAAACAATTAATTAATCTTTTTAAAATGTTTACTATTTTATAAGAAATTTAATACTGAATTATAAAGATTTATATTAGGTACTATGATTAGTTAATTTAGTACAAATTTTATTCTGAGTGTTTAAAGAAAAACCTATGTATGATAGACTCATTGGTTTGAAATGAAATATATAATAGCCACGACATTGCAAATTATACCAAACACTTTAAACAGTAGTATTTTTGTTTTAACTTAAAGTATTATTTTTATGTTAAAGTGTAAATAATTTATGTCAAAGTCACAAATGTTTTAAAAAACAATGTCGTACGTTACGTTTTTAAAAGGTTAACTACAATGAAAATAGTTTCAGTTTTTTAAGGTTGCTACCTAGAATTCTAACGTCAGTGTTATTAAATGTTTAACAGAAAAATGAAGCAAAACGTCTAAAAATATGCAAATTATAATACTATGTGTCCCAAACTGTTTTTGTTAAAATTAAGATGACATAATGTAGTACACTAACAACTTAATTATGTGCTTATCGAAAATTTTGGGCAAATAATTTTAAAACAGGTAATTATAATTAATATTTAATATTTTGTACTGTGTAATATAAAAAACTATAATGTAATTAAAATAATTGGATATGTTTTGTATTTTTGAATATTTTACGTCCTATTTAATGTTGGTTATTTTATTTATTTACTTATTTTTACTACCTTAAATCTTTTAATCAAAACATTCACATTTAATCTTTTTTTTATTTAAAATTTTTTTTACTACTTTGAATGTTTTGCGGTAAACATCTTTCAGTAGTGGAGATTTAACGTAGCCGAATGTAGGCCCGAATTTGGTACCGGTCGTGGGATTCGAACCCAGGTCTACCAGGCCCGAGTCGAGCGCTGTATCGCTAGACTATCCTGGTACAACGGTGATATGATATGATGATATGTAATCATGATATTACGATTGCTTATTATGTAATAACTAATAACATACATTGTATAATAAAAGTTATTTACGTTATTTATAGTAACATCTTTAGAGGTTATATATATATATATATATATATATATATATAAATCGACATGGCCACTTTTTTATGGGTTCTACGTTGAGAATTTACATAGACATAAAAAGATAATTCAGTTTAATAACATTTAGTAAAATGTTACACGACGGTCCGCATTTAGTGCCTGCACTCAATTCCATGTTTCCCTAATTTCAAGCTTAGTCTAGTAGTCATCTTTGCCACTTTTACATACTTATTATTACATGTTATATATATATATATATTTGAAATTATAGCGTGTAATAGTAAATTACAAAACTTGCCTACATCAAAAAATTCTACTTGTCGGCCTGTATTGACTAGCGCAACAAGTAAGAAAAAATTGACAGCTACACATGAAACGAATTCTGGTCGTTCATCATGTGAATTGAGATATTTGCTGCTGAAACAAAAGTTGAAATTGGTACGTGTTCGTGATGCCTATTATTTGCGTAGGCAAATTGTAAAACATTTGGAAAAAATGTTGGATTATTTGAGTACATCGTCCGAAAATTGGGTAAGATTTTATTTGTAACATTTGCAATTTTATTTTATCTGTCCAACGATTCAATAATTACATACATTTTTTTTGGTTATTTTTTAACAACGTTTAAAACGATAATGAACATGTTTCAACAAGTGGAAATTTAACAAAGTCTAAAATAACGATGTTAGTAGGCAAATTATAATTCAACTGCTACTATTCCATCATTAATTTGACCAAATTACAAGCATACCTGTATTGAGTTCACTTAAAGCATTATATTGATATTTTATTTGTGTTGGGCTGACATTTTATCCACTGAGCTTTGGTCGTTGTATATGTATCAATTATAGTAAATTGGACCAATTGCCAGTGACTTTCATTACATTGTATCGCGCTCGAATTCGGACCTCGGTGGGTATTGGGGTTCGAATCCCACCACCGGCCCACGTTCGGCTTTGCTAAAATGTCCATTGCCGAAAGACATGTTTCTCGTGCAAACATTCAAAGTAGCGCAAACATAAAATCTAGGACTAGATATCAGACGAATTACAAAAATATAAAACTTTTAAAAATTTTATTGTATAGTAGTAATAATAATAATTATTACAATAAATACTTTAATAAAAGTACAATTGTCGCTTTTAATTTTTCAGATTTTTATTATGTCCAATGTTTTAAGGATTGTGATAGCATTAGGCTATTTAAAAGTGGTTGAAAAACAGTTGCATCTAACTACTAAACGCAACGGTGTCTAATTTTAACACAAGGTTTAATTGCAAAAATATATAATGTTTGAATGATATGTTTTTTAATTGACAAACATTTAGCTGACAAATTATCCACTACCTAAAGATTGGGATACGGACAGTGCTTCATTATTTAGTGACGATCCAATGTGCAAGGATGATGTAGCAAAATATCAACAAAATATAGAATCAAATATTTCGCATATATACAAGCCTATTCCTCAACATCCTAGTGCTGATAAAGTTATTAAATCCAATAAAAAATGTATAGAAAATGGGGTAAATTTGGGACAAAAACGATCGACGACAAATCAGATGCATTCTCATGCGCATTCCGGTGTCAAATCCATTGTTGGTACTCCACTGTTAACAGTTGAACCTTTTAGCTATACACAAAGCAATACGGATACAGAAATGCAAATGTCCAATATAGCAGGCAAGTCGTTAAAGTATACTACATTTAGAACTAAACGTTTCACATCTGGCGGATTGTCTTACTCCCAGATAGCATTTTTATAAATTGCTATTCCTGCTGTTTGTCAGCAGTAACATGTGTTATTTTGCTAATGTAGAAATGCTAGGCATAAGATTTAGCGCTCCGTTTCCAATATAAGCATGACACCGGTAAAAGCAAAGATTGTGTATTATTATCTGTTCTATTATTTGGATTGTCCAAATATGTTTATTTATATAAAATATTGACAATAAAAACAGATTGCTATAAATATATTTTAAAACTGCTTTTACTTGAATAGAAATCGCAACTCAAGCACATGCATTTTAAACATATTAAAAATGCGGGCTAAACTTTTATCGATAGACGTTTCGCAAAAGGTCATTTTTAATCATATTTATAAAAAGCAATTTTAAATTAAATATTTTCCAGGCCATTCTGCAAAGAGCGCCAACAAAAAAAGCAATTGTATGTAATTAATTCAGATTGTTCAGTTCATGTTCCCTTATTTCTGAAGGCCAAAACGGCCAGACAACAAGTAAATACTTTCAACAAGCACAATATTGAAAGATGTTTTATAAATCTTATTTAAATGTCGACTTCTGTGTACTTTTATCCTTTGCTGCCTTTTGTTTTTCTTTTTCGTAATTTTTAAAATTCGATTTGTTTATAATTGTTTATGGACAATATAAATGAACATACCGATGTGGTCTAATGGATCACCTGGGATTCAAACCCCACCACTGGCACTAAATATGGGTCCACGTTCAGTTTTGCTAAAATGTCCACTACTGAAAGATGTATTTCCCGTAAAACATTCAAAGTAGTAAAAATTAAAAATTAAAAAGAATAAAAATTATATATATATATATATATATATATAAACCACAACTCGCATTTTTTTAATATTTATTATTTTGAATGTTTTACAAGAAACATCTTTCAGCAGTGGATATTTTAGCGAAGCCGAACATGGACCCGCATTTTTGTACCGGTGGCGGGATTCGAGTCTATACCCACCGAGTACCAAATCGAGCGCTGTACCGCTAGACCTCCCCGACATTTACAGTGCCGTTGAGGAGTCTCAAATCAATGCCTACCCAATTTTAACTCTAACGCCCTACAAACTCTGCCAGATTTTGTGACTTTTCTCAAACGATTACAATATTGCAGCTGTGTGGAGTTTTAATAATTCTAAAAATTGGACTCTTTTATCATTTTGCAAATTCCAATCACGATAAAATTTAGTTTGAATAAATTATAACTATTACAAGTATGCATAACGTACACATTGAACGTTAACCTCAATGTCAACAATTTTTTTTGTCCTACTTTATAAATGTAACATTGATTGAACAATTACAATACTACTACCAGTCCAGTGTTTCAATCCTTCCTCGTTCTCAATGCCCACATGGAATTAATTAGGTCGAAGTGTATGTAAAGAGTGTCAACTACTGTTACTCATTTATATTTCAAATTAAATTTCTAGTTGATTGTCCGATGTCGAAAGCCAAACACAACATTAGACGACCATCTAGTTTGACGTTGGATAGAGCAACACGACACAAGGACAAACATCGAGATAAGGTGGCCGACAAACCAATAAACGAAATGCTCAACATTATTTGTCAACGATTGAATAGGACCAACATCGAAAACCACTTAGAAATTGTCGAACGGCATGAAAATAGTTTCAATGAAATTGATCCAAAATGTATTGTGGGTGAAGCACGAGCATCTGCTGGTATACGATATACTATATATATATATTTGTTTATTTAATAATAAGTGTTATTATTGTTTCAAGGTGGTGGTAGGATGTTACAATATTTAGTTGCACCAAGTAATTGTTGTCTTATTGCCCCATGCTCATTTTTTAATTCAAAGCGTTTAAACCATGGTTATCCTTTGATTTACTAAATTTGTATATATATATATATATATATATATATATATAATTTATTTTCTTTTTACTACTACAAAAATGTTTTACCGGAAAACCACTTTTCAGCAGTGGACATTTGTGCGAAGCCGAACGTGGGCCGCATTTACTGCCGGTGGCGGGGATTGAAGTCGTACTCACTCAGGTTTGAGTTGAACACTGTTCCTCTAAATAATTTTCGGCAAATATATATATATATATAATGGGGATAAAAGCTTATATTTTGTTGTATGTTCGTTTTAAAAATTATTTATATTTATTATTTTGGCTGTAATTTTGTCATTTTACAACTGATAATGATTACAAGTACTTAAATATCAACAAAATTATTAGAATTAAAAAAAAATTATATTGTATTTTTTAGGTGGAATTTCTTGGTTTGAACCTTTTAATAACACTCGTTCTCTCAGTAAACCATCTAACGAAGCAAATGTAAATTTATTGCATAATGTATCAAGCAAATCTTCAAGGTTAATTAGTAAACCATATGCAGCCAAATCTGAAACAGTTGAAGATTATTATAAAATAAAACATAAAAATGGTGAGTATTTACCGTTTGTTCCCAATAATTTAATAATTTAAATAAATTATATTAATCAAATTGCAAAATAATCTGATTTAAAAAGGATTGTGGTATATATGGTAACAAAAATATAGCAATTGCCGAACGTGAGCCTAGTTGATAAAGGTAACGTGGCCATCTCTTCATTATTTTCCATATTTATAGGGCATATAAAAGATCGACTTTGATGGCTTGGTAAACGTAACAGACATAATAGAATAACGAAGTTTCTTGGCAGGTAGATGGCATTCTCGTAACGACGCCACTGACAAAACTGCCTGATTTTTTGTCAGGGATATGTCCCTAAGCTCAAGGTATACGTATACCTTAAGATACCTTTTAAGTATCATGGATGTATATTTTCACGCACCTGTCAAAACGGAAGCCCAGTTATACCGCTGTTCACTCGGTCCCTGCTGTTATTAGTCTACATGCATATCAGCACCGTTGTCGTAATAGCGTCCTATTATTTGATAATTGGATTTGATAACTGTACCCGTTTTTTGTGTGATGAATGCTACTTCTTCTGAAGTATCTAAGCCAAAAACCGTTATATATATGTGTACAGAGATCAGATTGTTAGCTATGCGGTCAAGCCCTCCTCCTTTATACAGGCTTGGAATTGGTTCATTTCTGATCTTCTCTAAGCGGAGTTCACATTGTCATAAAACCACCAAAATTATTATTATGGCCAATAGAGCCAAAGAAGTGAACGTATAATTCTAATGACAGAGTCAACTGAAAACCGTAAAAACGTTTAAAGTTCTAAAAGAATTAATTCAAGTGTGTCAATAAATGACGGTGTTGTGCATTAATTGGACCTGGCTATTTTATGTTTTTAAGATTTTTTAAAAATAAACAAAGTTGACCAACAGAAAAATTGGTCAAATAAATTAGTTATTTACCAGTCTATTGTTTGCAAAATAGAACGTTTGTTAGCAAAGCATATTTATAACTGCCAGACAAAAGTACATTGTAAGTTTGGTTATTTTTGTATCTAGCAATGGGGTTTTATTTTATTTAGAATTGTCAGATTTACTGGAATAATAAATTTACTTGGTTTGAGTCAACCAGGAGCACTGTACAGCTGTTTAATTCTTATGTAGAATCATCAGCAGTGCATACCTTTCAAGTTTTACACACACATCAACTTGAACCCACGCCCTATCTGGTGTCAGGCCAGCGAGCTACAAGTGGTTGACTTGACCCTGTAAATTTGTTATTTATAGTGAATCTGATCAATTGTAATTGTCCAGTGTCTTCAAATGCTGTCCGTTATTACCTCTAATAAGCAAGTGAGTCAACCATTTACTAGGACTTGGTCATATAGATCCTTGCATACTGCTAAGTTCATTAGCCTTATATAGCACGGTTTGGTTATATTTATGAATGGGGGTTTGAAGGGTTTTTATATTATTTAGAATTGTCGGATTAGTTTAGTTATTATTATTATTATTATTATTATTATGGTTATTATTATTATTATTATTATTATTATTATTATTATTATTATTATTATTATTATTATTATTATTATTATTATTATTATTATTATGGTTATTGCTATTATATTTATTTAGCCATTTTTATTATTAATGCTATAATTACTATTATTCTTACGGATATTATTATTATTATTTCTATTATTATTATTTTATTAACATTTTTATTTTTAGTGTTAATTTTAAAAACATTGTTATTGTTATTGTTATTATTATTATTATTATTATTATCAATATAACTATTATTTTCATCAATATTATTATTTCTATTGTTATTATTATTATTATTATTGACATTATTATTATTTTATTTTCCAAAACAACGATGTACTTTTTACAAACTTTTCAATACTTATGATAGTTTCTTTACATAAAAATAAATGTGTAAGTAGCACTATCACAATAATATAATACCAAAACAAATAATAGTCAAATATGTACATATAAATTAATTTTAAATTTTAAATATAAATAAAATAATTGCTCATTTAAAATGATTTCTTAGATGTTTTAAATAGATTATTACCAATATATAAATAATTCGTCTTTCTGTACTTTCAAAATATAATTATATTTTTAATTTTTTCTCTGTTTAATCGTCAAATGTCATATTTTAACTTCCATTAGATATTATGTATTGTGCAAAATATAAAATATATCAACAAAAATGTATTTATTTTAATATTGTACATTTTATTTATATTTCAAAATGTACAATACAAAATGCTTTTAAATATTTTTTGAGTAAAATTAGAAATATAAAAAATAACTGTAAATGTAGAAAAAAACAATGCAAACGCTTAAGCAAATAAATGGAATACTGATTAATCCTATTACTACTACTGTGGTATTTTTAAAAGTAGTATTGAACATAACTACAATAGCCAGGCATAAAAATTGATCAATATGGATTAGAGTGTCATTGCCGGTTCACCAAATGTAGATCGCAGATTGATTTTACTAAATCATAATTTTCCATGAAACGTTCAAATGGTGAATACTCGAAAATACATTTGTATTACAACTTCTTAAATAGCCGCGCTACACTAAATTGCCATACGTAACATATTTGTATTTGCCATTATCTTTGTATTTATCAATATACATTAAAAATTATATATAAATCCAATTTTATTTATATATATAGAAATGTTTTCTTTTCTGGTGTAAAACATAATAAGAAATTAGTTTTGACAGGTCTATGTTATTTTCAGTAAAGTGAAATAATGGAATTCATTTATCATGACAAAATAGATGATCCATACCTAATTAATGCGAAAATTTATGTCAACAGTTGTTTTATATTAGTTAAAGAATGCTGGTTAAGCAAAATTCATGGATGATAATTTTATTTGTTTAATTGTTGCTATGTACTTTTACCTTGTGTTGATGTTTTTTGTTGATAACATTAATTATCTATTAAGGTAATAAAATTTATATTCTTATTCTTATTCTTCTTCTTATTATTATTATTAATACTGATAATAATAATAATAATGATAATAATGTTGAAATATAAGTAATAGTAACAAAAATACTACTAATAATATTAATAATATAAATGGCAGTAACAAAAAGAATGTTAACAATATTAATAACAATATTATTATTAATAATAATAGTAGTAGTAATAATAACTATAATATTGATAATAATAATATTTTTTATGTTTATAGTAGCAGTCACTTTAATGTCAAAAAATACTTTGTTACTGTAGTGATTCTTTACATATATACTATGACTATTACTACAATAATAATAATTTTTTTCAGAATTTAACTATTTGTGATCACCAGATAATTTGCATTAATTTGGATAAATAAAAATTTGATTTGATTGCAATGACTACCTTTTTAGTGTTAACCGGGGTGGCCCAGCGGTAAATCGCTTGATTTAGATCTGGATGGGTATGGGTTCGAATCCCATCACCGGTACTAAATGCTGGCCATTGTTTGGCTTCGCTAAAATGTCCACTGCTGAAAGATAACTTTTGCGTAAAACATTCAAATTAGTAAACATAAATAAAAATAGTAATAAATAAATTATTAATTATTAATTATAGCCACTTTTCTATTGGTTCTTCTAAATTTACTTTTAATCCCACTTCAAATGTTTAGATCAACATTGAAATGATTTCTACTACTACTACTACTACTACTACTACTATTTTGGTCGAAACTTTATTTTAGAAGCAATGCAAAGTCGTTGGACTAAAATATTTGTGAACGTCTCCGAAAACTATGTAGGGAATTATAAGGGGTGCTATGTAAACTTGGAATTGTTAAAGAGGTGGTTTTGCCACCAGCATTTGTTGTACTATTATTATTAATAATATAATGATAATAATAGTAATAATAATTAGAGTATAATCATACTAATAAAATTGAAGTCTTTTTTGACTATAAAAACAGTTTGTCGATACATGTGTAAAAATTATTTAAATAACAACTAAAATGTCAGATTTTTTAAGGACATTTTTTAAATTTATTTTTTATTTTATGTTTGCTACTTTGAATGCTTTACGAAAAACGTTTTTCAGCAGTGGGCATTTTAGCGAAGCCGAACGTGGGCCCACATTTTAGTGCAGGTTGTGGGATTCAAACCCATGCCCACCGAGGTCCAAATGATTTTCAATATAATTTTAAGTTGGAATATATATTTTATTATCAAATATTCGACAAGTCCAATAACAGTTTGAAAAGTTTATTTATTTTTGCCTTTGGATTTTTGTAGTGTATTGAGTTTGTCAATTTATACACTCAAATGTATCAAATAATTATTTTTATTTTATTACTACTCTCAAGTATAGCAGAAAACATATAACAATTTTTTTTTATAAAATCGATGTATATTGGTTATTGAAAATGTTGACATTTTACAATTTGATGTGCTTGCTTGTTATGCAAATTAACATTTATTTTACACCTCTTGTATGCTCCAACTCTACTTGTATTTAAAAGAAAGTATGGTTTTTGGACATATGTTTGATTTTTTCAACATTGTTTCCTGTCTACGTTTAGACAACTTTACAGCATGACAGTATTTATTAAACCTATGTATGTAGGACTTACTAGTAGGGTAATTAATGTGACGCAATCCTCCCTCCAACGTAGCCAATATACCGATTGATACAATTTATTTTTAAAAAATTAATTTTTTTAAAAAAATTAATTTTTATATTTTAAATTTAATTAATAAATACAAATTGTGTTTTGAAATACTCTTTTTAGTTTAATATATATAGTGTTATTGTAAAACACTAGAAAATGTTGGCGTATAATTAAAATCGATTAAAAAAAACTCTAACTGCGGTTTATTGCAATGGCCACTTTTTTTTAAACTATTTATGACAAATTGTATATTTATTAAAAGTGATAAATAATATTGTTTGTGGATAATAATAATTGACTGTTTTTTCGCTGTTTTCCATTTAAAAGAAAGTTGGTTTATTAGGGAAAAACATGGTGTGACATTGTAAATTAGCATCTTGGTCAATTTATTCATATTAAACTTCCCAATTCCAAAATATAATTTGTGAGATTGGGTGTTTGAGAGTTTTTACTTTTTGGAGATTGTTAATTCAAAAACGAGGGTTAATTATTAAGTGTACAATTTGGGAGAAGAATAAATAATATACAGATTTTTGGTAGCATCTGGGTAGATTTAGGATATAATTATTGGTAATTTCCTTTTTTTGATAATAAAAAAGTATTATTTAATTTAATTTTGTAAAGTGTTTTTTTGTTTAAATGCTTTCAAAAAGACATTTTAACAAATGGACATGCTTCTTTTAAAACTACTGCATTATGCGTTGAACGCCTTAAATAACTGTGTTATTTTGTTGTTTCAGTTTTTTTAAATCTTTATTAATAAAATAAATCGTTTTCAATGTTACTTATGTAATTGTAAATGTTTTGAGATATATGTTGATTCAAAGCTTGTGTGTTGTTACTATTAACAATATGTTACCTAAAGTAATCCAATATTGTTGTTTTTTTAAACTTAAATTATTATTGTTAAGGAAACTAACAAATAAAACGTTTTATATAAAAAACATAAATAAAAATAAATTGAACACGGAAAAGCACATGCTCTTAAAAAACATTTAGCAAAATCTTTCAGAATGTAATACTAACTAATGTTTTTGTTCTAACATTTTTTCATATTATATAATGTTAGAAACAGGTTTTTGAAAAAGTTGTTTTGATAAATTGTTATTAAGGATTAATAATTTTCTATTACAATGGGTAAGACAAGTTAAAATGTTTATTTTTAATTATTGATTGTATACCTGATTCAATGTTATTGTCACAAGTGCTATTAAATCAAAATAATTTGTTCATAATTGTTGTATTTTAATGTTTATCTATATTAATGTAAAATGTGCCGGGGTGGTCTAGCGGTACAGCGCTCGAATTCGGACCTCGGTGGACATGGGTTTGAATCTTATCGCCGGCACTAAAATGCAAGCCCACGTTTGGCTTCGCTAAAATGTCCTGTTGAAAGATGTTTTTTGTAAAACATTCAGAGTAGCAAACATAAAAAAAATCTAAATTGTGAAAAGTTGTTCCAACCAGTTTATTCCAATTAATATTTATGTTAACTTTTATCTTAATCGTATGTTTTTGCTTAAGTAAAAAAGTACTAGTTTTTAAAATCTTTTATTATTTTTTTGTTTTTATGTTTGCTACTTTGAATGTTTTACGAGAAACATTTTTCAGAAGTGGACAATTAGCGAAGCCAAACGAGGGTCCACATTTTAGTACCGGTGGTGGGATTCGAACCCATGTCCACAGAGGTCCGAATTCGAGCGTTGTACCGCTAGACCACCCCGGCACTCTTTAACTATAACTCGTATGATCAACAAATCAATAAAAATTGGTTTTCTTGTTCGACTATTTATCACCAACAATTATGATAAATTTGAGTTGGCTTTAGTTTCTATTATTTTATTGTTATTATACATACACGTAATTATTCCTGAAAGTTCTTTTTGTTATGCACCATTGTATAAAAAATAATTTATTTTTAATCATTTTCCTTCCGTTTTAGACAATTTTTCATTGGACAAGAATTTAAATTATAATCAAAACAGTAGAATATTTGACATTAACGTTTGCTCAACACATTTGTCGAGAGACAGACCAGGTCGATTAGAGCACAGCGAATCAATTCACATTCAAGATCATCTCAAATTGCGCATGTCTAACTGGATAGAAAGATGTGAACAGCGTCAAAGAGCAATACAACGTGCTTCATTTGAACGCAAACTGAATAGAAATGAAAATGAACATAAATACAACGGAACAAATGCTTTTATGCTATACAACAATGCGAATGCGGGATTTATTAATCGATTAATCCGACCTAGTAGTGTCAAGTCAAGTAATTTTTTAAATTTTTGTTACAATTTTTGTTATCTACTATTAAACCTGTTCAATATGCCAGGAATCAAGTGACAAAGGCAGAGAATTTGAGGACACTTGGCAATTAGCATTGATCGGATTCTCTATGAATAATAAATTTACAAGATGTGTTTTAACTGTCCGTATCTCGGTGACTAAGGCTTCGGCCTGGCACTAGATAGGGTATGGGTTCAATTTTGTCTAAAACTTAATAGGTATGTACTGCTGATAATTGTAAACAAGAATAAAACAGCCATACAATCTGGCATGCAGTAAAGTTTAATCCAATGTCTATCCAGTTAAAAATGTGGCAATTCAATCGTGTTGTTAACATAGTACATGTATAAAATAAATAGAGAACGTCTTCTGAATTTAAACAAAGCATTTTGTTTAATTACGTCATATTGTTAAATTTTAACTTCCCAAATTTGTTTACATACAAGCAACAAAATTTATTGAACTTTCGTTGATAGTAATAAGCTATTCTTTGATTGAATAGTTACCAAGCCTTGAGAATGAGAGAAAAGAGTATTAAATCTTAATTAATTCTTATATTTGGTTGACTATTTATATATGTGTTCCTATTTTATGATATAGATTATTTTTAAGCCACTAATTTGCTTGTTTTTCAATTTTTAAATATGTCAATTTTCTTGTTTTTCATCTGAATTAGAATTTTATAATGATATTGGCATAAAATATTAGTTTTTATAAAATATTTTACTAATACTTCTAAAACGATGTTTAAAGAATGTTTTAAATGCGTCTTTATGTAATTAAATAGTATCACAAATGCGATTGAATTATACCGTTTTGATTTTGACAGCAGCTTGTCTATATATATATATATATATATATATATATATATATATATACAGCGACTAAAATTAAAATTGATTGACTTTTCTCACATCACTTAAGCATATTAGGCACATCAACATTTTACTAAAATAACTATTAAACATAACTTTAGCAAAACTAATAATTAAAATAATAAAAATTACCAGATTTTCGCTTAGACAAAAAAATCTAGAATTTACACATTTTGACAAGATAAAAATAGTTCTACATTATTTGGTTAAAAGTAAGAAGTTAATGAATTAACATTATTTTCGGTAAGCTCTAAAATGTCCGAACATATTTTTGATTTGGCACTTTCGTTTTTTGATCATAAAAGTAGACCACTTTGTTGGCACTGATTTTGATTTTTCAAACCAGATTCGTGCGGTACCAAAGTGTTACTCTTGTTCAGATAGTCAGACGAACCATTTAACCTTAAAAAATTGCAACAACCATTCAATTTGTTTTCAGAACGAATAATATTGCTGGCATTTGTTTTTGGAACATTCGGTGCCAAACTACCTAAAATAGCATCTACTTCACAAACACTAATAGTGGGGAAATCTATATTGGGATCAATTAATCCATTGTATAATAGTGGTGCTACATTTCTGTCAGCAATTTTCAATGATAATAAATTGGAATCATTTTGTTGATCAGGGGAATGAACGTGTGGAGGACCTCCAGCAACACTTGAAAATAGAATATCACCGGGGGTTTTAAGAGATAACGATAATTTATTTGGTCGTAAATTAACACAATCAAAACCTTTAAATCCATGATTCTCAGTTCCATTCATAATAAAAATATATACTTTTTGAAAAATCGATGTTGGCACTGGTTTTGATTTTTCAAACTAGATTCGTGCGGTACCAAAGTGTTGCTTTTGTTCAAATAGTCAGACTCCCTATTTCTCTCTCTCTCTCTCTCTCTCTCT
Organism: Cardicola forsteri; assembly: GCA_025895645.1. Taxonomy (NCBI): domain Eukaryota; kingdom Metazoa; phylum Platyhelminthes; class Trematoda; order Strigeidida; family Aporocotylidae; genus Cardicola; species Cardicola forsteri. Next base: position 164,090 of record JAKXYG010000449.1, read on the forward strand.
CTCTCTCTCTCTCTATATATATATATATATATATATATATATATACAGATAGTGACATTAAGTGAATCCAATGTTGACCTACTATGATATTGAAAGATATGTAGCACTTGTTACTTATCTTAGACGTATCTAACGCTTATTAATAAATACCTTAGATAATACTTTACTAATATACACAAATTTAACATTATTCGCAAAAAAATTCTTGATATAATACACAATAACATTCGTTTTAGCAATAAAACACAATACCACCATTAGGAAAACTTAAAAACAAACACAGATAATTAGTTTAAAAAAATAGTTTTATCTACTAAAATACATAAATATACAAAATAAAGGTAACAAACTTAATAATGTCAGTAATTTAAGTGATATCCGCGCTTTTGTTCAACCTCTGCCAGCCGTTTGAGGTAGGTATCTATCAACGTACCGATATAGTCCTTCAAAATGCGATTTTTAACAACATGATTAATTTTCGCTTCCAATGATACGTTAGTTTCCATGCGGTTTACCTCACGTTTTAAAATACCAAAAACGTTTTCAATTACATTGAGGTCTGGACTGTATGGAGGAAATTGAATAAAAGTAAGTTTTTTACTTTGCAAAGCTTTTGTGGTCTAAATAAGGAAAACGTATAGTAAATTGTAAGTTATGTTAAAATAGACATTACCGCTTTTGAAGTATGCACAGGAGCATTGTCTTAAATAATTGTTAATTGTCCTGTAGCATTTCTAGGCTATGAATCAAATCTCTAAATATTTGTACAGATTCAGCGCTGTTTAAATTGCCATTTTGAAAACTGATTGTACTTAATTGCAAAATATCCTTTGACACATGAAGGATGTGCAACTTTTACAGCAGTACAAGTATGGTTGAGTGGGCAATTTGGAATATAAATAACCTTTGAATGTTCAGGCCATGGTTCGTAGGATAGTGCACACTCATCTGTGAAGTATATGATCTCCAAAATGACGATGGATAATGTTTGTACTTTTTAGCAAACTCCACTCGCTATTATCTATGGGCACGACTAAGTGGAGGTATCTTAACAGCCACTTTAAGAATCAAGCCTTCTTACAATTGATTAAACAAAATTTTCTAAGTATTGATTTTTTATTTGTTTTACATTGATTGTTCGGTGTTTGTTAAGCTGCATAATTATAAACTGATCATCCTGTTTGGTTGTTGAACGTTTTCTACTACTTTGGGTGATCTGGGGCTTGTTTTATTGTTCAAAATGTTGTACACATCTATTTTCATGCATTCGGCAATTGTTTTTAACTTTTGTGCCCCTTTTATAAAACCTTTGACCTAATTCATAATCATGGCTAGATAAATAACGACGCTGAGCTGTTTTAACCATAAATATTAAGTGCGCGGAAATAAGAGCCTTTTTATAAAAATTACAAATTTTGAAACGGCAAATAAAAATTGACCTTGTGCTTAAATTATTAAAAATAATTTTATAGTTTTTTGGAAAAAATGTTTTAAAATTCTTTATATTAAAATACTTTAAAATAAATCGTTTATTGACTATTTAAAAATACAATACAAATTTGTAAATATATGTATGAGCAGTAATTTTATTTTAAAAATTATTATTTTTAAAAATAAAAAGAATATAAAATTAAAAATATTTTTTAGTAATTATTTTTTTAAATAAATGACATTTTTATATTTAATAAATTTTAACTAGAAAAAGTTAAAGTTTAGGCATCGCATTACCAGCGTATGTATTATGTAAATATATGTATGAGCAGTAATTTTATTTTAAAAATTATTATTTTTAAAAATAAAAAGAATATAAAATTAAAAATATTTTTTAGTAATTATTTTTTTAAATAAATGACATTTTTATATTTAATAAATTTTAACTAGAAAAAGTTAAAGTTTAGGCATCGCATTACCAGCGTATGTATTATGGTTATACATTTATAGAAAAATATATAGAAAATATATATATATATATATATATATGTATATATAAATCAAACGTTATATATTTGTGCTTGAAAAAAGATAACATTTAATTTATCCCACAGCTTTTGTTTCCCAATATTTTAATTGGGATTATTCAGTAAAGACGTGTTATTGTGCATGCGTAAACTATTATAATTGATTTGACCTCATTATTTAATAGTAACAAAAATGTTCAAGGCTACGAAAAGGTTGCTGCAATGTAATTGAAACAATTTAATAATGCCCAGTATCATTGTAGTTATAAATAAACAATTTTTGCACGTATAAATGTTTAAAAAAAATGATAAATATATTTTAATTCATTTTAATTCTTTTGATAAGCTTAACATTAAATTAAATTAAAAGCAGTTGAAATGTTTTAATTATAAGCTTTTTAAAAACTTATTTTAATTTTTTTTGGCTATGGATGCAATTTAATTCTGCTTTAATATATAATGAGCATTAATCAATTAGAACTTATCATTATGCTATTAGATTATATTTATATCTATATAACTATTACGTGTTTATGCTAAAACATGCGTTGCATGGTTAATTCAAAAACATAAAATAAATATTAGAATTTTGAATATACAAAACACTTGTCAATGAATTGAAATAATGTTTCTAAATACAATAATAAATTTGCCATTTTATGCGATTTCTCAATCTGCAAATGTTGTTTTTTTATGCATCTAATTAAAAACTGTTTTATAAAAGGATGGAAACGTGTTTTTTGTAAACGTCCAATCATTTGTGCTTTATTTAGTATCGCGCTTGAACACTGTGCACCAATCCAAGTTTGTATCGCCATCGTCTTTTAAAACGGCACGGTCAAATGGAATGGACATTTGTGTTTCTCGGTACGTTGTCACAATTATTATTATTATTGTTATTATATATAGTTGACAAAGGACAAATAATAACATTAATTATTATTATTTATTAAGTATAGAATTTACACATATGTTTTCCCATTTTTGTATGCAACCAAGCAAATGATATAATTCACTTTGTATGAATAATAAACTGATTAATGTTGTTTAATTTTATTTATTTATTATTATTATTATTATTATTATTACAAAACCTTTTTGCTTTAAAAATAAGCTTGGGCAATAATATAACAATTACAGCATAAAAAGCAACAACATAGTCCCATAATTCAAAAACAATTTGATATAACGTATTTAAACATTCTGCCAAACGTTTTGCTTGATCCCATAAAACATATTCCCGAATAGTTCTTAGCCAAGTTATCTGTAGTCTACCAACCTTTTTTTTACCATTTTCAATTGTCCATTTTAAAACAGTTTTTGCTGGTCTTTCGGGCAGTTAAAGTAGAATTTGACCAACTAATGTTCTTCGTCTAATTCTAATGATGTGATTTAGTGAACGAGAGTCAGTTCTTTTCATAATCTCATTATATGAAATGTGATCGCTCCAGGTAATCTTTAAAGTACTTTTAAGAGACCGATGATGAAAAACATGGACCATCTTATAGTTTTGTAAAATAATTTTGTAAAATTAGGCAGAAACATAGTGTTTACATTTCTAAAACTTAAAGAAACAATAATGCCTAAAATTAAATTAACATAAAACATAATCATAATATATGTTGATTGTACAGCCACCTCTTCATTAACTCCAAAGTTTTAATAGCTTCTCGAATTTCCGTACAAAAAGTTTATCGGATGTGAATTGAACTTGGACTGATAAATGAAGATTCTTGGCTAGAAGAAAGATTGACTATGTAATATTTTAAATATTATTTTGATCATAATTATGTAATATAAAACAAACTAGATGGCATGTCAAGAGATACATTTAACAAAAGTTTTAATTTTTAATAATAGTTCTTTTCCTGATTGTGTAAACCTCTGTCTGATTCAATCCGGAGTTAGATCAATTTTTTACAATTTGGTGATTGGACTTGCGTATAGAAAATAAAAACAAACATTTCCTCAGCCTACTTCAGGTGTATTTTATGCATTGAATAAACCACATAATAGTAGCTGCTGAACTGGGGAAACCAACTGTTACAAAGAATTAGGCGGTTTTGCTAATTTTGTAAATATTGGCGCCGTTACTAGATTGATTTTTTAGCGACTAGAATTTATTATTTTACTATGTTTAGTGCGCATACCAAGATATCAATTGACTATAGAAATTATAAAAAAATAATCATGTTTATGTGTTATTTGATTACATTTATTGCTTATTCATTTGCTTTCTCACATTCTGTTTTTTGTGCTGAAAATTATATTATTCTAACATTGACTTATACATTACAAGAAGAAGATAAAAATCGAAAAACAAAATATTTCAATGCCTTAATATTCAACTTAAAAATTTCTGGTATTTTTTGACAGAAAAACAAAACCTACTCGCGCATGCCATTCACAGGTCTGGTTAAAATAAGAGGAAGAGTGGAGTGAATAGTTAGCAGCTTGATCCGTTTGAAAATTATGGAATGCTAATGATTCTGAAGATTTGAGTAATGCTTATAAAGTTTCAATTTCTAATGGTAGTGACATTCCTGACTGTTTGTCCTCCATGTGGTGCATCCTTGACTAGGTGCTGAAAGGCATCTGGACTGAAAACAGCAGGAACCGAGTGCGCAGCGGTATAATTAGTATACCGCTTTGGCGGGTGCGTGCAAGCATACACCCAGGGTTCTTAAAGGATGTCTTAAGGTATACGTATAACATAAGTAGTTGTTCGGATAAGGAAGATAACCTTGACAATAAAACAGACAGCCTCGTCAATCTTTGCGGACAGTGGCGACGTTACAGGAATGCCATCTACCAGCCAAGAAACTTTGTTATTCTTCTACCTTCGTTACGCTTATTAAGCCATTTGAGTCAATTGTTTATATTCCGTATAAATATGGGAAATAATGAAGAGGTGATCATGCCATCAGTCAAAATGAATGAAAATGAATATAAAAATTGAAAAACAAAACATTTTAATGCTTTAATTTTCAACTCTAAAATTTGTGATATTTTTTGACAGGAAAACAAAACCTACTAATGCATGCTCGAGGGAAGTTGATAAATTAAGTCAATTAAAAACCAATCGTTTAAAAATGAAAATATTTGGTGAAGTATGTTTTGATAGTTTTTTTTTGTATATATTGGCTTTTAAAGTTATGACTTTTTAGTCCACATTATTATTGCTATATTTTGCAGCAATAGGATAATCAGAGTTCAAATTTGCCTAATAATTTTTTTTTTACAACTTCAATTTTATTTACTTGTTTTTTAAGCAAAATTAAAATTATTTTAGTTAATATTATCGTTTTTTATTAAATTCCTTTTTTCAATTTTTTTAAAACTTTAATTAAGGTAAAATTTAGGGTTTATTGTATAACAAGTTAACGTAATTTTTTGCACTTAAGTTAAAAAAAATTATTTTTGCATATTTTCTAATAAAATTTATTCAATAAACAGAAAATAAAAATACTTAAATAAATTGTTTTATTATACACACATTAGTTGGTATTAGGGTATATTAATTTTTGATAATGTACTGATAATCCAATTTAAAACATATCAATGTTGTAAAATCTATTGTGTATGTTTACAACCATTATTGAATTCATAAATTGCTTTTTGAAGTTTATTATGTTACACTTTAAACTTAATGAATTTGTATAATGTAATAATAATAATAATAATAATAATAATAATAATAATAATAATAATAATAATAATAATAATAATAATAATAATAATAATAATAATAATAATAATAATAATAATAATAATAATAATAATAATAATGATAATAATAATAATAATAATAATAATAATAATAATAATTATTATTATTATTATTATTATTATTATTATTAATGATAAAATGTAAGTCATTTTTGTGACGTAAAATAAATAATATTTTTTACTTATTTTGCATTTTATCAATTATTTTCCAAAATAATTTAATTTAATTACTTTGTTTTTCGTATGTTTAAAATTGTTTAAAAAAAAATATTATCTACATTGTGGCATCTCAATAATATTAGAAAATTACGACATTGTATTGCCTTTTAAATCGAAGCTTCAACATTAAACTAACAAACTCTAACTGGTAAACATACATTGTTGAAAAAACAGTAATAAAATTGGTTTAGGCAAACAATGTACACAGATTGTCTAAATTTTGTTCCATTATATACTGACAGTAGTCATCTGCTGTTTATAGCATAACAGGAACATTTAGAACAGTATTATAATTTTTATACTTTAAAGTAATAATACTAAGTGATATGCACAATTTAACAATGAAATTTAAATTTTATATCAAGAAAACTTGACGGTAATTAAAGTTATGAAGAAACATAATATAAAATACTAATTAACATTTTTAAATGTCTAAATATTGTGTATGACAGGCAAATTAAAATTTTGACACACTAACACAATTTTAAAAGCATAATAATTAGTTCAAGTGGATGAAGAATCTTAAATAAAAAAGTACCTGCATGCAATAAAAGTATATCTAAAAATGATCTAAGTAAAATTGACGTTATTGAACGCAACCGTAAGTGCACAAGTCACATTTGCTATTAATGCAGCAAGATTACTTATTTGCATTAGGTACATTTGGAGTTTACTAAAACATTTTTTAAGCCCCGTCTTAGCGGGTGAGTGCAAGCACACATCCAGGATCTTTAGAAGGTATTTTAAGGCATATGTATACTATATGTAGCCGTTCGGCTAAAGGAGATAGTCTTGACAAAACATTAGGCGGTTTTGTCAATCTTTGCGAACAATGGCGACGTCACAAGAATGCCGTTTACCAGCTAAGAAACTTTGTTATTTTTTTAACGTTTGTTACGCTTATCTAACCATTGAAGTCGATCCTTTCTGTATGTTGTATAAAGATGGAAATTAAAGAAGAGGTAATCACCTCACTAAGCAAAATGTAGCGAATGTTTTTAGCATTATATTGACACTATTGATAAAAATGTTTATAAAAATCTTTGACAAAAAACCGGGGTGGTCTAGCGGTACAGCGCTCGAATTTGGACCTTGGTGGGCATGGGTTCGAATCCCATCACCGGCACTAAAATGCGGGCCCACGTTCGGCTTTGCCAAAATGTCTACTGCTGAAAAATGTTTCTTGTAAAACATTCAAAGTAGCAAACATAAAATAAAATTAAAAAAAATAAATAAAATATTGTGTCAGGGTGATGTAGAGTTGGGTTTAAGTGCATTGCCACTATTAAAATGCGGACTTCCGTTTGATTTTGCCAAAATGTCCATTTTTTAAAAACTATTTTTTGTAAAATATTTAAACTTGTTACAAGCAAAAATAAAAAATGCTAATAATATTTTTTAAGAAAATAAAAACATTAAAAATATTTTCAGTTATATAAATGTAAACGTTAAAAAACACACTAGAAATAATAATCTTAAGTTACACAAATCAATTGCTTATACTTTAAACAACACATTTTTATAAAATAAAATAAATATTAAGAGGTATTATGTTAGTTAGTTTTTATAAATAAAAAACTAGAAATAATGTTTTCGTTTTATAATATTAAGAAAATCTTTATAGACTTTGTTTTCAACTCAAGTTAGGCTAATTTTATTTATTCTGATTATAAAATGTAAACAAATTTGAAAACATTTAATTAAAATTGTTTACATATAAAAAATTAATGAAGTTTTATTTATGTAATAATAAAACTCTTATTAGACAATACATATACAACTATAGAACGTTTTTAAATCATTAGGTTTAATGCTGCGACGCTGTATTTTTGTTTATGTAACCACTAATATTTGAATCAAGAAATAACATTTTTTGCTTAAAACAAGTTTATAATTATTTTATTTAGTTTAATTTAAACTAAAATATAAAATTCGATTGCAACTGTTGCCAATCGAAAGCGAACACATTTTAGTTTATAAAAATTAGTTAATCAATTAATTGGTGAATAATAAAAGTTGAAGTTGTTGCGAAAAGTTACTTGGCTAAGAAAACAATTATTTTGAATTGAAACAAAATTGCAAAAATTGGGGTCTTATTTTAGTTTGATATTACAAAAGTAAAACAGAGTTTACCACTTATTGTTTCCAAAAAAACAATACAATGTTTTTATGCTTTTATTATTTTTTTAACTTAACAACATAAATGGAACTTTAAAAGTGTTTCACATTTTAGATGTATAATTAAATGAAGGCCAGGTAGCTAACGGAAAATTTGGTCGGATATTGTAGCACGCCAACTCAGTCCTTCTATTTATGCTAAGTCCCCTCGTCCAAATGAATTATTTAAATGGGTGTCCGTTTTGTTTACCCTATGCAGCCAACAGAGATTATTGGAGGGGTTTAACTCGGGATGTAATTAACATTTAATGTCAACACACCTCAAGTATCGTTGATTAAGTGCACATTGCAAAAGTTGATGTTTTTGCAGACGTTTTGGTATTTGGACTACCTTGGGTGATAATAACCGGTGGGGGGTGTTTATCTCCGATGATGATGATGATGATGAATTACACAATTATAAATTAATGTAACTTACACATTACGCATAAATAAAATTTATTATAATTGAAATGTCTTCAATATTCTATTTGTATCATGTGCTATTTACATTTTAGAAAGTGTTGCGCTCGGTACTTTCGAAACATCATCAGAAAATCATTGTTTAATATTTTTCAAAATTTTTCCAAAGTAAATTTAACTCATTCCGTAACTGTTTTTTTCTTAATTCATTGTTGACTTTCTATCCTGGTGATTTTGTAATAATAAAATACCAAACCAATTTTGTTTTTTATATTAATTTTGTGTAAATTCTTTTTTTGTGATACAATTATATTGTCTTAATTTTGACTAATAGTTGGCTGTGTACTTAAATTGTATTTAGGTTTTAAATTTATTCAATTATAATTTGTAGCAAATATTCTTACCAATAAAAATGTTTTTCTAAGTATTTGCTACGTTGGTACGTACACAATACTGTACACATTACTAATTACAATTATTTAATAAACTTGTTCTGGTTATTAATTTATGTGTGTGTAATAAAAACATGTTTGATTTTCTTAATGTTTTTATTTGAATTCAAAAATACGACAGTTTCTTGTTTTATGCACTTTATGAAAATTTACAACAAGGGTTTATTGCATTTTGACAATTGATTAAAAAACATTTAGTTAAAATCTTAAAGAAAACTGTAAATTTTGAAAAATTATAATTTAACTTTAGTAAAATTAGAAAAAAACCAAATAAAGAAATTTATTTACCTTAAAGCGTACTAATAAATTTGCAATTTTTAAGTTGCTAGTAGTACTTATTAAAAGTTAAATAAAAATAGAACAAATTGAAAGAAAACCTGAAACTAATGATTAATGAACACTGTAAAATTACCAATTCCTATTCATGTGTATATAATGAAATTTAACAAACATTAATATTGGAAAATAATGTAAAATTTAAGAAATTAAAATAATTAAGATTTGACATTTTTTTCTTAAATAATGACAGCTAAATTTAGTCAATTAAAATAGTGACAACTTGAAATATAATTAATATTCACAAAAATTGTCGTTTTGTCATTCTTATTTTTATTGATTAATTTTTTCCCAATGTTCTGTCACTGTAAATGAATGCATTATTTACCAAAATACTAATGTTTACTTCTTTCAAATTAATTCAAGAAATTAAACAGTTAAACATTATAACTAAAACTTACAAATTGAAACTTTGCTAATCTAAAAGCACAAACTGTAATGCATTAATAAACTAAATTAAATTATCATAACCTTTAAAAATAAAAAACACTGGGAATTAATCAAAATAAAATTTGATACTTTTATTCTTAATCACTGTTAAAAATATACTGGTTAACTTGATAAGAAATACGTTTTAAGTTAAATTACTGTTCACTTGGCTACTTGCGTTACGCTAAGAAGAATATAAATTTCATGTGTTACTGTATTCTCCAATCGTGAAATTTGTCTATCGAAAAAACGGAAAAGAATTTAAAAAATATGTTTTAAACTAAAAACAGTTTATCAATTATTTCCATTTTGTATGTTTTAGTTTTTGTGAATTAAATTTCCAACTTTGTAATAATTAACATTATTACAAAATGATGTTTTAATAATGATTAGAAAATAAAATGAGCATTTCTCGCATTTGTCTATTTATTTAATTTAAATAAATGTACTTAGTTGGGTTTTGCACATTTATTTTTTTTAAAACACGTAAGAAAAGTTTTTGAATAAAATATTTAAATACTAAACAAAGGTTAACAAAAAAATTGTTTGCAAACTGTTAGGAAAAATTTAATGGGATTAAATGTTAAGCATGATTAAAGGTGCACATTAAGAAGGATGAGACTTTAGGAAACTATATTGTTGTTTCTATTTTGTTTTGCAAAATAATAAACACAATAATAATAATTATTATAAAAACTACTCAAATTTATTCGATGAAAGCTTTATAAAAATAAATAATTTGCAAACTATGTAAAAATTATAATTTTTGTAGCATTTTTTCTAATAACACTTGAATCTTTCAAAAAATATGACAAATTGATCATTCGATTTATTAAATATCGAAATAACAAATAAATATTTAATCTTGACAAGAAATGTTACATTAAATAATTGTTTATTTGCTGATTTACAAAACGTTTTTAACCAAATTATTTTAAAAAAAAATATGTGTATACATTGTTTATAATGTCAAAAATAAATACTATTTTTTACATATGATTTTGCACAAAAGTATATTTATTTATTGCATTACAAATTAATGCATTATTTTATATGTAATAAGTTATTTTTATTAATTTTCTTAATAATACATTTGTTTATTTGTTATTCCTTTTTGTTTATGTTGTAGTAGACATCCAGTAATTTGATGTTTTTCAGTATTAAGTTGGACAATTTGTAGGTTTATATTTACTTTTGGTGTCAAGATGTTAACGATAAATAAACATTTTTATTTTTTTACTGCTTTGAATGTTTTGACAAAAAACGCACCTTTTAGCAGTAGACATTTTTAACAGAACCAAACGCGGGCCCTTATTTAGTACCGGTGGTAGGATTCAAACCCATAGCCACTCAGGTCCAAGTCGAATGCTGTGCCGCTAGGCCACTGCGACACTTATGAATTGGATTTTAAACAAAGTGAAGAATTAAACAATCACATGACAAAACAAAATATATTTGTAAATTAAATTAAAAGAAAGAGAATAATGTACATATTTTCTAATTAGAAGTTTAAAATGTTTTTTAAATAAGTTTTTATTTAAATTTTTTCAGTTTTTTAGTAGGAATTTATAAACTTGCATTTTTTATTTATATCAATTTTCTTAACAATATTTCCACTGTTCTATTAAATAAAATTACCCAGTATGCAATTAATTTCTACATTTATGGTATCTAATTCCAAAATAACTGTTCCTGATAGACATGAGTTCAAATCCCAACTACCAACACTAAATGCGAGTCCACGTTTGGTTTTGCTAAAATGTCCACTACTAGAAGATGTCTCCCTTAAAACACTCAAAGTTGTAAAAAATAAACACAAAAATAAAATAAATACAAAAATTGGCATAGTTTAAATATGTCATATGCTTGTAATTTTTTTGTGTTTATTTGTATTGCCTAATGTATTTTAAGTAATTTATCGAAATAAAAATAATATTTTAAATTTTTGTAAAGTGTTGTACGTACGTAATGTTACAATTTTTAAATGTTAAATATTAATTGTATACTTTGTATATACAATTATACACTTTCGTGTTAGTAAGTACGAAATACTAGCATATTATCAAATTGTACAACAATGTTGAAATTGCAAAATTAATTAAAGGGTGTATTGCTACAATTTTATACACGTTGATTTAATTAATCAAAATGTTTATGTTGCAATAAAAATATAATTAAATTTCTAGTTATGTATTTCAATAAACAATGCTTTGATACCGTTGTAGAGACTAAATAAACGCTTTTGTTTGGTTATACTAAAATAAACTATAGTAATATATATATATATATATATATATATATATATATGGTTGAGTGGTTCAACGGTACAACACTTAACTCAAACCTAGGTGGGCATGGGTTCATAGCCCACCACCGACACTAAATGCAAGTACACGTTTGACTTTGCCAAAATGTCCACTGCTCAAAAATGTAAAAGATTCAAGGTATTAAAAAAAATTTTTTTTTAATGAAAATATATATATTTATGTAAATGTGTATATTTATGAGCAAACGTTTGTTGTAGAATAGGCCCATATTTTATTTAGTACAAAATGAAATACGCTTTTGACTTTATCAACATTACAACAAACTATGTTTTAGAATGTAACTTTATAAGCAGTGTCCATTTTTTAATTATCATGTCAAAAATTTACATTAACTATTTAACATTTTAAATAATAATATGCTTTATGGATTTAGTTTTATGTGATGCACATTTTAAATGGCACATTTCAAAATCACGCATATAATTCGATAAATGACATATTTTAAATATAATCCTCTATACTTTTTTAAAAATATACCATTTCTAGTTTGACTTTAATTGTTTTAAATTGTATTTAAATTTTAAATAGAATATTAATCTTTCTTAGTATACAAAATTATTCATTTATTGTTGAACTCCATAGCATGTTTACGCTATTAATTCTATGAAAGCCCTTTTATAAAATGTATTATTTTAAATCTAACCCATTAATAAACTAAGTGTAATAACCAAGTGAAACAAGTTAATAGTGAATACTAATTAAAATTATAATACGGAATGCATTTCATTGTTTGGTATTGTTAAGTTCTTACTAATTAAAAAGTGTAGGTTTTAAAACAAACTAAAAAATATGACTATAGGTTTTTTAAATATATTTATACATGTTTAAAAGGTTAACTTTTAACATCTAAATAAAAAGGTAGTTTGTGTTTTACTACCTAAAGCATTAAAAAACAATTAAAATAAAAATTAACTAAAATATTTTACAAATTAAAACAAAAGCAAATACAATAAAACAAATATAAATAATATATACGTATATGGAAATGAAACTTCAAAACATAGACAAGATTTATAAGATATTAAATGTTTTAACGTTTGGTGTAATAGAATTAGACAAAAAAATTATTTAGCTGAATTTTACGTTTATGGTCTTTAAGACTACAAGAACACTATTGAAACCACGAGAAATGGTAAAAAAGGTTGGTAAATCATGAAAACGTGGTTAACTATTATTCAAGTTGAACTTACTAAAATGAAATTAAATGAAAATTTTTGTAAGTAGTTTAATAACATGAAAGATTTGGTTGTTTTATTACTTTGTTTAGAAAAAATAGATTTATAATAAATGATAAAATTTAGATGATTTATATATCTATTGATATTGAACAATACTAGTACGTATTGTTAACAAAAACAAGCATTTGGATAAAAAATAAAACACTTATAAACAAATGCACCTATTGAATAAAAGAACAAGAGTTAAACGTTTCATTTATAAATATTGTGGGGTTTTTGAGAACTATATATTACAATTGTCAGATCCATCTGGTTTAAGCCAACGAGGAGCACTGTGTCAACGTTTTATTCTTTTTTTGAATGATTAACAGTGCATATGTTTCAAGATTTACGTAAATTTAACCATTTCCTATCTCGTGTTAGAGTGAAGCCTTAGCAAATAAGCTAGGGGTTTATAGTGAATCCGATCAATACTAATTGCCAAGTGTCCTCAAATTCTCTGTGTTGCTACTGTAAATAAGCAAGTAAATAATTCCTTTAACCAAGGCTTTTGCCATATAGGTCCTGACAAACTGGACAGGTTGAATAATCTATATAACACGGATTAGTTATATTTATTATTAGGTTTTCAAAGTTAATATATTAAAATTGTTATATTTAATAAACAAAACATCTACTCGGTTTAGGCTAATCGGGAGCATTGTACAATTTTGTTTAAAAATATCAGCAATTTGTTTAATTTCTGGTGTGGTCCACTAGCACAGCATAGATTTAATCCTTACCACTGGCGCCAAATGCGAAACCACGTTTGACTTTGCTTAAATGTCCTTTTCTTAAAACATGTTTACCGTATAACATTAAAAACAATCTCGTGATAGTTTGGCGGTAGAGCGCTCGACTTGGATTTGGTAGGCATGGGGTCGAATACCAACACCGCCACTAGATGCGGGTCTACGTTTACTGCTGAAAGATGTTTTTCATAAAATCTTTAAAGTAGTAAAAATTTTTAAAATAATTGAATATATATATATTTATATTACAGTTTGTACAAAATGCATATTTATGTGCAACCCATGAATTCGACATAAAATATGAAAAAGTGGTTATAAAAACAATATTTAATTGAAAACGTGTTCAAAATAAAAAAAATAATTAAATAATCTATTGTAAATAAAAAAATTATTTATTTTGAAATTAATTTTTTATAAAAAATTTTTTTTGGGAATCAGAATCGTGTTTCAAGTGAATTAGGTGAGAAACTATGTCCAACATTTATCCTATCGTTTTAAAACGAAGAAAAAAAATTATTTAAAGTTGTTTAAAAAAATTAATATTTTTGTTTTCGATTAATTTTGCCTTTCAGATTTGTTGAATTGGCTCCACAAACGTAACAAGATAAAAACTTTTTAATCTGTTAGACGGCGCAATTGTTTACAAAAATGATGAGGCCTTCTAATCTTTTGTTAAGGTTATTTCCATTAGCCCAAGGGCTACATATGGTATGTACATAACTTGAGATACTTTTAAAGTACTCTGAGTGTATGCTTGCAGCTATCTGCCACAGCGAATATCCAGTTATACTCCTGTGCACTTGGTTCCTACTGCCTCAATCTAAGTGCTTATGTACAGCTGGTCCAAGATGCGCTACGTGAAGAAACAGTCAGGAACATCGCGATCATCAGAAATTAAGACTTTATAAGAAATACTTAAATCGTCACAATTATTCGCATACCATAATTTAAAAATTATTCTACGTATTTGTTAAAAATGTGTATTTATAGTTTATTTTGCTTTTATGGTTTTTACACCTTTTTGAGATTATTTTTTATTGGCTAATGGTTTAAATATGTTTAGGTGCAAGATGTATCTTTAATGTGACATTAAAGTTCAATGTAATAAAATAATACTAATAATACCAATAATACTAATAATACCAATAATAATAATAATAATAAACTAATTTAACATTTTACAGTAATTTAATTACTTTACTTCGTCAAAAATGTTTAAAACAAAGAAGATTTGTGCAGGAAATCTTCCTAAGACGCTAAACTTGTAGATAGGTTAACACAAGTTATAATTTCACTACCAACACCAAATAACGACTCTTATCGAAATTCCTACATATTAAAAATATTTTTGTGTAATAATAATACAAAAAGTGTTCTATATATATTTACTGAAATGTTCTAAATTTAAATTAATCATCTGTCTAATTAAACGCCAAGAAAATGTTGACTTCATTGTTTTTAAAATTATAATAATTTATCTATTGAAGAATTGTCCAATTAGAATTATCAGATTCACTTGAATAATAATTCCACTTGGTTTGAGTCAACCAGGAGCACTGTACAGCTGCTTCATCCTTATCTGGAATCATTGGCAGTGCATACCTTTCAAGTTTTATACACATAAACATAAACCCACGCCCTATCTAGTGTCAGGTCAGCGCCTTAACCATTGAGCTACGGGTAGTTGAACTTGACTTATTTATAGTGCATCCGATAAATCTAAATATATAAAAAAAACCTTAAAAACCCATCAATAAATATTTTTTTGACAAACCAAACCATTACCCATTCAATACAATTTTCAACATCTTATAATATTTTACAGCTTTTACAATGTACAAAATTTGTTCAATTAAAAGTTGGACTAATAAAATAATACGTTTTTAATTTATATTCAATGTCTGCCTGCTACAGGTGTTTTCAAATATTTGCTTTCGTGTTGCATTTGTTGCTCAAACAAGGTGATAAACTTGTTCCTTCGAAGCCGTTGGTTGATATTGCGACATTGACACTTCAGTATGTAAACAAGAGGAGTTCGAAAATCACGATTAAATTTGACATAAATGATTGGATTAATTAGACTGTTTGTGTAGCCTGAAAAATAATTTTTAATCAAAAAAAAATATTTTAATTAATTAACGATGAACTTTTAAAATATCTGTTATAAATAATAGATGTAATTAAAAAATAAAAGAGTATTTTTGTTTATTACATGAAAACCATTGCTTCGTTTTATTGTATGTTAACCGTCTGCAAAAGACCATTAAAAATGCTTTTGAATGGAGATTTTAAAATTGTAAAACACAACTAATTGATTAATCGCAGAAAATATGACTAGTAATCTATTCTTGAATAATTAAATGAATTGCACACTAAAAAACATTTAAAGTAAAATAAGGTTGTAGTCCTACGTTCTACAAATTGAACAAACTTGTAATAACAATAATGATAATAATAATAATATTATTATAATAACTCCGCCTAGTTTGGATTAGAAATGATTCAATCTAGCCAGTCCCAAGCCTGGATAAAGGAGGAGGGTTTGACGCAAGGTTGGCAACCTGGCCTCTGTAAAAATTTATATTGCTACGGAAACAATAAAAGATGACGTCATTCCGGCAAACAACAACGTTTCTGGATGGCAAAGTTACCAGATGACAAGGTTGAGTGAAAGCCGAAAGAAAGCACAATCTTCGATTTACAGAATATTTAACGCCAACAAGACTTTGTTATTATTGTTGTTGTTTTGCTGTAATTGTTGTCTTACTGCCCCATGCTTATTCTTAAAGCAAAAGGGTTTTGTAATAATAATAATAGTAATAATAATAATAATAATAATAATAATAATAAACATAACAACAATAATGTTTTCTTATATAATTAATTGAAAATAATTTCAACAAAAGAAATGTAATAACCAAACGAATGTCATAAATACAATGTTTTTCACGTCAATCTGTTGACAAACTGTTTGAATTATTTTGAAAAATACTACATTTTAATTAGTAAAATGGTTGTTTACGTTGCTTACAAACATTTAGAAAACAAACGTCCAATTTTATTTCACATTAATTTGTCAATAACACGTTTTAAATTGTTCAAACTGTGTATTTAATTGATTTTAAAAATACTATAAATACCTTTTGTATATATAAATTAGTACAATTTTGTGTTAACGACAGATAATTGCCACTGGAATAAATAAATAAATATATGTATGTATTGATTTGTCCTTTGAGTAAATAATCATATTGTTTAAGTCAGTTATCCTTTGAATAAATATAATAGTTAATACACTTTGGTGAGTGTTTTTAACCTAAAGTTAAATTGATATTTACAAGGGTGCACACAAATGACAACAAATCAATCAATTTTTTACATAAAATTGAAATGTTAGTCATGTATTTGTATTGAATATGCAAATATTTTTTTTTCAAAAAGCACAATATCAAGTAAATTCTATTTTTGAAGTGTCAATTTAACTATTTTTATGTTGGTTTGTTTGTCACTAGACCACCTCGGGATTTACTGCATAACTACAAATTTAAAATATATCTTTATAAGTCTAAAATATTTTAAGTTTAAATTTGATGCCGACATCAAGAAGGAATGGAAAATATTGAATCACAAAATAAGAATATTAACATTGACCATTGATTGTTTTTTCAATATTAAGTAGTTGAAAATGATAATTTAAATTAGATGCATTTTCAAAATTATTATTATTATTAAGTTAGATGCAACAAAACTTACCCAACCATAAAAATACTTGAAATAAAGATGACGGTATTATTTCTTTTCCCGGTACAGTAAATAAATTGGCTATTGGAATAATTAACTGAATAAATAGTAAATTAAAAATTTTATATTAGTTAAATGTTATTATATATAGAGAAATGTACATTAACTACTTTAATTAATTAAATTATGAATAAATTTATTTTTCAATTTTAAATTAAATTATTTAACTTTTAATAAAATAAATTATAAATCAGAAATAAATTTCAATAAATATTTAACTAAATATAAGTTTCTTTATATTTTTTAATTTAGATAATTACTAATAAATAGGATTTCGTTTATATAGTCAAATATTTTTTAAACTTTTAGAAGACATTCATACTATTTTACGTTTTACTACAAGTAAAATTTTAACTAAATCAAACGAAAAATTTGCACAAAAGAAATTTAATCTTAGCCGGACTCATATCTGTAATAAAAAAATTAAGCCTAAAGATTGGTAATTAAAATTATTAAATAAATTACCAAAAACTACATGAACACTTATTGTACTTTAAAAACGAAAATGTCTACATGATCATTAGTCACTAAAGTTTATTAATAAAGACATAATTCAAACATTGATCTAAAAACGTACCGTACCAAAAATTGATATAAATTAATATAAAAGTGACATAATATGAATAAGACAAAAAGGATCCAAATGCTAAATAAATTAAACAAAAAGTTTAATGATTATGTAATTTTAATTAATAAAAATAATTACTTAAGAACAAGATTGTATTTAATCAGATATATATAATTATATATATACTACTGTCACAAAAATTAGCGCAAAAAAGTGATTATTTAACTTAAACATCTTTACCAACTACATAATGTACAAGAGAAATTTCACTTTGATCATAAGATATACAATACTATATAATAATTTACAAAGACTATACTTATACATACATATATATTGTAAGTAATGAAAAATTGTATAAAATATCAACTGGTGCAAAATCGAAAAGGGAGCAAAATTATTAACATGATTTATAACGTCAAGTATAATAAAAAACAGATCACATGCAATTTTTTCAGTTACCAAATAATTAAAGACATTACAAAGTTTAAAAAATTCAATAATTTGTGTAATCGCCTTTCTTTTAAACAACCTGATCCAGGCGTTTTGAAGTGCCGTCGGTGAGAGTGTTGATATATTCTTGTTTCATTTCATATTGAACAACAAGCCGAATGCGTTCACATACATCCTAAATTTCAGTATGTTTATTGGTGTTGCGCTTTAGATTACTAAATAAAGTTTTAATAACATTGATGTCCAGGCTGTTAGGTAGTAATTGAGTAAAAGATAGCTTTGTCGATTTTAGCCCATCTACTGTCTAAATGTAAATATAAAACAAATAAAGTGAACCTAAGTAAATATGACGTTACCTTTTTGGACATATGACATGGAACATTGTTCTGAAAACAGTAGTAACCTCCATGTAAGTGAGCTTTATTTAATAATAAAAAACATCCTTCATAACTGAAACAAATTTTTCACTATTTAAGGTACCAGATATAATTCTCCATTTGATAGGTTGATTATACTTAATATCAAATTAACACATCACTTGTCGATGGTGGGCTTTCTTTCTAACAACCAGGAGTAAATGTTTTTGAAAACTCGATCCATACAACACTTTGTTTTTTTAACCAAATGGTTCATCCCGAATCATTGTTTTATTAGCAAAGTATATGGAAGACTAATAACAAAGGTGTCGTTCACTCTATCGTTTTTTAAAAGGCTAATCTATCATCCTCATGTTTTTTAGTAATACATGGTTTAGCTTTTAGTGATTGAGGCGTTGAATCAGATTCTATTGCTCTGTTTCTTATAGTGGAATAAGTAAAACTGTTTAAACTATTTCTTTTAGTTTCTGAAATAGGTTTATTATAATTTATTTAATTCTATAACGATTTTCTGATCATCCGTAGTATTTGTTACACGTTT
This sequence comes from Cardicola forsteri, assembly GCA_025895645.1. Classification (NCBI taxonomy): domain Eukaryota; kingdom Metazoa; phylum Platyhelminthes; class Trematoda; order Strigeidida; family Aporocotylidae; genus Cardicola; species Cardicola forsteri. The sequence goes on from JAKXYG010000449.1 coordinate 183,829, forward strand.
TCTTCTAACATTATCATAATTTTGCGGTTTTTGACCATTAATAATTCGATAAATTAAATATTAACTATTTTTTAAATTTATGTTTCAAAATTAATTCGGTATACTGCAATATAAATTTGTATTTGGGATATTGGGGATTGTAAATGTGTGCAAATTTTTGCAATTATCTATACCAATAACTTTGTGTATAAAAACATACATTACCTAAAAGGTTTTTTGTTCTTTAGATAAATACAATAATAAATATATTTTTTAAACTGATGTAAATTACTTTTTTTGACATAAAATTAAAATATTTTATGTTTCTTTATGATGTTCAGCAAAGAAGGTACTTTTTACTGTATTATCAGCATTATTATACAAGTAAAAAATCTACGGTCTAATTAGAAAATAATAATTTAAACACCATTTATGCGTTCATTATTGCCACTAACTTGAAATCATTGTGAAAACTGTTTTCTACACTTATATTCTACTAATAATGGAAATGTTTGTTTACTAAATAACACTGTAATTATTAGACTATGAAGATTACTCGGTCATATTTTATGTTTAGCATTTAAAAAAACTAGGAAATACGGTTTTTAAAATAAAACAAACTAAAAATTCTAAAAAATTATAGGCAAGCCACAAACCTCAGGTAAAAACCACATTTGGAAAGGCATACTATAACTGAATTTTACGTAAGATTAAGTACAATTATCTAAAACAATTTTAGTAATTTATTTATGCTTTTTAAAACAAAATAAAGTGTAAAAATTAAATATAATTTAATTATTTAAACAAATATTTAAAATTGTATCTAGATTTATTTATTTGTATTTAAAAACACGGTAGTAAGAAACCAAATAAAAATTTGTTCAACTATATTTTCTTAACAAAAGATATTTATTATTCAATTGAAACAACAAGTATTACCCGAAAAAGTTTCCAAAATTTATTTTACCATATGGTTACATGTTCTTTTTTAAAAAATTAATTTGCCTACAAACTTTTAACAAAAAACAAATCAATTATAAATGTGAAGGCATAAAAATAAATGGACATAACGTATTAGCGTTTTTCCCTTTCACTTATGCTATGAAAAAGATAATAATAATAATAATAATAAATTAGTTTTTGGGAAACAAAAATAAAATATACTAAACTAAAATTTTAAATCCGTGATGTCCAAAAACAAAATCAAACAAATCTTGTTTACCAAAGTTTGTTTTTTTGATACAAAAACTTCGAACTTTCAAAACATTTTTTGTTTTCTTTGGGAAATGCATTTTGAGTAAGCGGCTATTAAGTATACTTTTGTAAAAACTACTTAATAGGTATTAGATGATAACTTATGAAAAAACAAGTAATATTATTGTATAGCTTAAAAATATTATATATATATATATATGCAGTTGTTTTTGAAGTTTAAGGTTTACTGTAAAATTTTAACTTTAATATTTTTTCCTTATTTTGAAGGAAAACAATATTTAGTAATAAGTAAATACAATTAAGAAACAACAACTTAATTGTATTTATTTTTTAAGTCAGGTAAAAATTATAACTACAAAAAAATAATTTAATTTTCGAAGTATTTCAAATTTTTTTTCAATTGTAACACGTTATTTTGCAAATTTAAAATAAAAAATAACTTTTATAACATTTATAAATTATTTTTGTTTAAATTAGAAATTTTTCTAAATAAATAAATACAAGGTTTAGGTGGGGTATGTTTATAAAACTTTATTACTTATAATCTATTTTATTAAGTTTTGTAAATATAGATTTGGTTTCAAACCAATTTTATAAAGTACTTTATAGAATGGAAAAGGCCATTTGATAAAAACATAAAGGAAAGTTTACCTTATATATTTGTTACACTATTATTAGGGTAATTTTAGGCATAAAATTATTTTTTAAATATTTGTTGGTTTGTTTTAATAATATGTTTAACTTTGGTTTTATTAATATAAAATAGATAACTGCAGAAATAGCTAAATGCTTTATAAATGGTGTACAATCAACAACAATCAATTTATTACATTTTTAATTACTGATACTGACAGTAATAACACCTAAACCAACTGAAATAATTTACTTAAAAGACAAATTGTATGGCATTTTTACAAATTATATTTACATAAATTACAAAGTTATTATTTTGTGTTTTTGAAAGTGTATTTTCAAGTGCATAAAACATACATAAAACAATTTAATTTTTTAGATAAAACGTTCTTGAATGTTATTATTAAGATGCCGCTTGTTTGTCTAAATAATTATATATATGTTGTACATACTGCATCTTGAGAAAACTCATGAGCTAGTTTGGACCAAAAATTATTCAATCTAGCCAGTCCCAAGCCTGGATAAAGGAGGAGGGTTTGAGCGCCCAAGGTTAGCAACCTGGCCTCTGTAAAAAATTCATACTACTACGGAAACAATACAAGAGGACGCCATTTCGGTAAACAACGGCAAAGAAGTGATCGCACGTATCTGGATGACAGAGTTACACAGATGACAAAGTTGGGTGAAAGCCGAAAGGAAGATCAATCTTCAATTTGCAGAATCTTTAATGCCAACGAAACTTTATTGTTGTTGTTTTGCTGTAATTGTTGTCTTATTGCCCCATGCTTATTTTTAAAGCTAAAGGGTCTTGCATAATAATATATACTAATAGTATTTTTGTATCTTCTCATTTAAATAAAAGCCTAAATATATTGCTGTCTTTTTGGGGCTTTTTTACTTAAAATCCAGAATTTACTTTGTAGAGATAATCCCAGTTAAAAAATATCACTGCCGTTGATAATATTATTAAATCATATACTCAAAACACTTAATCATGTATAAGTATATTATAAAAATCTACATTAAACTAGCGTTAAATGGATGTACAAGTTCTTAATTATTTTATATAAATTTCAGTTGACAAATTTTATTAAATGCAGTTTAGAATACATAATTAAAGAATAAAGCATTTTACAAAAATTAAACAATGGAAAAATAAACATATTAAATTTTAAATAATTACAATATTATTATTTATTATTATTATTTTATTTTTTTTATTATTATTATTATTGCTTTAATGTTTTATAACAAAGATATTTTTTAAAAAGTAAACACTTTTAGCAAAGTCAAAAAAAGTAGCGCATTTAGTGCCGATAGTAGGACTCCAATGCAGACTTATTCAAGTTCGAATCCAGCGCTGTACAAATGTACCGCCGATACAAAGTTTGCTTTAAAAGTGGTAAAATTGGCTAGACTTAAAGTGGATAATACAGACTCAACTTTTACTACCATGTTTAACTTATTATTATTAAATATACACTTGGCAAAAATGTATTGCGTAAAATAATTTTTTTAAAACAAACAAACAAACACAAGTGTGCGATTGTATTTACACACAAAAAATACGTTTTCAAAAACACTCATTATTCTCAATAACAATATGACTTTTTTAGTATGCAAAACAAGGAAACACTATTATAATTAAATTATATCGATAAAGTAAACAACTTACAATTAATTAAAATAAATTAACACACGCATCAAAACTTGGAAGTTTTAATTTAGAAATCCGTAATTATTCAACACGAAAGCATTTTGCCACTTTCTAATTGACATTTTAAATCATTTGTTTGTTAAATGTTTGAAAGTTAAAACAAATAAACAACATCTATCCGTATGTGCACATTATAGCGTAATCAAAGGAAATCCGTATTTGGCGTCGAAGTTCAATTTAGACTCGTAATGCATTGGGTGCCAATTTAGCACTCTTTATTGATGGCATGCAGCACTTAACTAATATGTAAAAACAATAAAGTATGGACATACAAATTAACTACAACATGTTGTTATCCATCGACAAAAAAATCTTTTTTTTCAATTGAGTTTTTCAACAAAGCAAAATGTAATTTTAGAAATCATATTGTAAAATATGCTAAAACTCTACTAGTAATATACTTCTTAGGTAATGTCTTTTTAGAAACAAAAGGATTTAGGTCAATTTACTAAATAATAAATGTTAAAAAAACAATGTATATAAACTCTATGTTTATAATTTATTTTGCAATTTCAATTAAGTGTAAGCATGATAAATAAATAGAAAGAGTATAATTATTAGAAGAACTGTTTTATTCTTAATATACGACTTACATAGTTACTATTTGACGTCTAGACTTAAACACATGGATTGTAAAATATTTAAATAATAAATATATAAGTGCTAAATATACTGAAAGTTGAAAAACATTCATGCAATTATGTGCAACGGAACCATTCAAATAAATGGACAAACCGAGATGTGAGATTTACACTGACAATGTTATAGGCCAAAAGCATGCCGCTGTAGTTAATTGCGCTTTCCGGTGCAGTAAAATGGCATTGACAGTATTACCAAAAGTTAAAAATTGTAAATAATAAAATATAATGTGTTAAAATAAGGTTTACAAAATAATATAATAAATGAAAATATTAGTTAATATCAACTCTACTTTATTAATCCTTAGTGGGTGAAACATCTAGTCAATTATCCGAGGAATAATAGCAAATATTGTAAAGTACAATTATTTTTAATTAAAGATAATTTATTTCTCACTTACATATATTCTCACTCTTTTATATAAATATGTGATTACTTTTACTATTATTATTGTTATTATTATTATTATTATTATTATTATTATTATTATTATTATTATTATTATTATTATTTTTATTAATATTATTGTTATTTTTATTAGCATTATTTTATCCACTATTATTATTATTATTATTCGAGGAATAGCAAATATAATAGTAAATATTGTAAAGTACAACTATTTTTAATTAAAGATAATCTATTTCTCACTTACATATATTCTCACTCTTTTATATAAATCTGTGATTATTTTTACTATTATTATTATTATTATTATTATTATCATTATTATTATTATTGATATTATTGTTATCTTGATTAGTATTATTTTATCCATTATTATTATTATTATTATTATTATTAAATATTACTGTTATTATTATTAATATTATTATTTCTATTATTATTTTTTTATTAACATTATTGTTATTTTTAGTGTTAATTTTGAAAACATTGTTATTATTATTATTATTATTATTATTATTATTATTAATATTATTATTATTATTATTATTATTATTATTATTATTATTATTATCATCATCATCAATATTACTATTATTTTTATTAATATTATTATTTCTATTGTTATTATTATTATTACTATTATTATTGACATTATTATTATTTTAGTGTTTTTTCCAAAACAACGATGTACTTTTTTACAAACTTTTTAATACTTATAATAGTTTCTTTACATACAAATAAATTTGTAAGTAGCACTATCACAATAATATAATACCAAAACAAATAATAGTCAAATATGTACATATGAATTAATTTTAAATTTTAAATATAAATAAAATAATTGCTTATTTTAAATGATTTGTTAAATGTTTTAAATAGATTATTACCAATATATAAATAATTAGTCTTTCTGTACTTTCAACATATAATGATATTTTTAATTTTTTCACTGTTTAATCGTCAAATGTCATATTTTAACTTCCATTAAATCTTATGTATTTATTTTAATATTGTACATTTTATTTATATTTCAAAATGTACAATACAAAATGCTTTTAAATATTTTTTGAGTAAAATTAGAAATATAAAAAATAACTGTAAATGTAGAAAAAAACAATGCAAACGCTTAAGCAAATAAATTGAATACTGATTAATCCTATTACTACTACTGTGGTACTTTTAAAAGTAGTATTGAACAAAACTACAATAGCCAGGCATAAAAATTGATCAATATGGATTAGAGTGTCATTGGCGGTTCACCAAATGTAGACCGCAGATTGATTTTACTAAATCATAATTTTCCATGAAACGTTCAAATGGTGAATACTCGAAAATACATTTGTATTACAACTTCTTAAATAGCCGCGCTACACTAAATTGCCATACGTAACATATTTGTATTTGCCATTATCTTTGTATTCATCAATATACATTAAAAATTATATATAAATTCAATTTTATTTATATATATAGAAATGTTTTCTTTTTCTGGTGTAAAACATAATAAAAAATTAGTTTTGACAGGTCCATGTTATTCTCAGTAAAGTGAAATAATGGAATTCATTTATCATGACAACATTGATTATCTATACCTAATTAATGCAAAAATTTATGTCAACAGTTGTTTTATATTAGTTAAGCAAAATTCATGGATGATAATTTTATTTGTCTAATTGTTCCTATGTCCTTTTACCTTGTGTTGATGTTTTTTGTTAATGACATTAATTATGTGTTACCTATTTGTCTACATGCTGAATGTAATAATAATAATAATAATAATAATAATAATAATAATAATAATAATAATAATAATAATAATAATATGAAGAAGAATGTCCGTAAAAAGTACAAATATATTGCTTCATTTTAAGTACGCATAATTTTGAAAACTTTGTTAATCTACAGGCCGATGATTATGTAGTCTTTACTTTTAATAATAAACAGCGTTTCTTAATAATAAGCTTGCTTTTAAAAATGCAATTGACCTCTTTAAAATGTTATTTAATAAATCAAAAAGAAGTTATTCAAAGTTAAAGTTTAAACGTCCCATTTACTTTGATAAATTTTTAACTAAATATTTACAATATATCACAACCAACCTGGCAAATAAAAAAGGGCAGCCAACACATAGTAAAGCATCCCATAATAATTCCCATTGTTGTAATTGCTTTCAGCTGTTCCGTACTAATAATAGATCCACGTTTGCGCAAAATATAGGGCGAATGCTTTGATTTGGATTTGGTTAAAACGATGGATTTTAATATCAAATTTGATTGAAATTTTATTAGACTATTTTGCATCAACTTTCCAAATTTCGTTTGACGTGTATTATCCGCATTATTTACATCCACATTGGTACGATGTAACTCGATATGAATAACCTTGTCATTTTTGACAATTGCCTGCTTGTGAGTAGCATTCAACTCGTTCGATATCAAATTGCCATTTTTTGAAAACTTGCGTACAATTAAAAATATACGAAAATAGAGACAAAGCATAATGCACAAAGGAAAATAGAATGCTGTAAATGTGGCATAAATTTGATAAATTAAATTTTTACTATAGCCGCAATAATTCAAAAATTTCGGCTTTTCAAACAAAATTACGGGCGGTATACTGATAAAACTGGACAAGATCCAACAGCACAAACACATCAGACTCATGCGCTTGGTCGTTCGTTTAAATACATACGTCAAAGGTCGAGTAATTACCAAATATCGATCGACCGATATCGAACACAAACTCAAAATGGAACCGGTACAAAATAGGACATCGAGTAGAATGAATTTGTTACAGATCGATTTGGAAAAGGGCCAATAGCCTTTTAATTGATAAATAATGGCATAGGGCAATACAAATATGCTGATTAAAAAGTCCGACATAGCTAAATTGAATATTAGCAAATTGGACGGTTTCTGCAAACGGTGGACAAATAATATGGCTAGCATTATAAGTAAATTGCCTCCAGCAGCCAGTGCACTTAACAGACTCAATAGTGTACCAACAATAATTTGATTGTACAATGTATATGTGGCAGGAAAGCATGATGCAACGTCAATGTTCAAATGAGATAGTCCTTGTTTGGCATGTCTAAAGTACTTTTCACACAAAATTGTAATGTTTGATGATAAATTAACAGACTCATTGATTGGTTTTAGCATTGTCTATGTAGCTGATGTAATAAATGACATTGTTAATTTGATAATAAATAGTATATGTCTACAACTTTTTTAAATATACATTCAATTATGTAGTTAATAAGTAAGAAGTAATAACAATAATGATAATAATAATAATAATAAACAGTTTGTAATTACTATTCAATAAATTGTAATGGCAATTGGAGAAAAAACTTTATAATCGCTCTTGTTATTGGTCAATTTTTCTATTGGTGGCCTATACACAAACAATTATTAATTCAGCCAATGTGACAACATTTTCACAATTTATGTAATATTTCTAAACAGAAAAATGTTCATGATTTATAGATGTTTTGAAAAAATGCCCCATAGGTTGTTCCGTTTTAGCGAAATGACACAAGTAATTTACTTTAATTATATATGTTTCCAAAAATATCCATTAATTAAGTTGCAAAAAGATAAATGCATATAATTAATATAACAAATTTAATTGCACCTAAATTTTATAAAATCTACCTTTTTAAATGCAATCGATATACATATACATATATATACATGCAAATAATTTTTTACATAAGGCAGTTTATTTTAATTTAATTAATTTTATACTAAGCAATTTGTTTTAAGTAATTATTAAATCGAAACAACAAAATATGGACAATTTTTTACACGTTGAACATAAATTTTTAAATTGAAAAAGTACTATCAAGCTACATAGGATTAATGTGCAAATTTAGTTTTAATAATCAGTGTTAGTAGGACTAGTAATGACAAATGTTATATGTTTGTCAAAATATTTGTCGAATTCAATTAAACCAATTAAATTGCTTTTATTTTAATGAAAAAATAATTTTGTATACACATGATAATTGTAGCTTTGTTGAAATTAGAAATTATTTACATTTATTTATTTCAACTAGTACATTTTCTAAATTAATGGTAACATGTTGTAATAATGTTATCCTAGAGGCTTCACCTCATCGTAGCCAATTCCAAGTCGGGTTGAGAAACGGAGAGGGTTTGAGTAACATCTTAGCAACCTACTTTCTGCAAAACAATAATATTGTCAAAAAGGAAGCAACAAGAAAGCATTACTTCATTGAACTACAGCAGACAAGTAAAAGCAACTCGATTCCGATGACGGGTTTTGCGAAATCCGAATAGAATTTTAATCGTCAATATGCACAGTCTTCCAAGCCAGAATCCTAATGTACAATCTTATGGATTAATCGTGTTATCCCATATATTTTTGTCAAAGCAAAAGTGTTTGGAAAGAAAGGGGAGAAATATGCCGTTTTGTTGTAAAACGGTGTGCTTTGTCAATTAGAAATGTTATTTTTACAAATTTATTCTATTTTTTCTACCATAAATGTTTGACAGAAAACATTGTTCAGCATAGTGAACATTTTTAGCAAAGCCAAACAAAGGCTGCATTTAGTCATTTTTTTTCATTTTGGTTGGTGACGTGGCGTCACCTCTTCATTATTTCCCATATTTTACGACATAGCAAACGATCGACTTCGATGGCTTGATAAGCGTAACACAAACGTGGAAGAATAACAAAGTTTCTTGGCTGGTAGACGGCATTCTTGTGACGTCGCCACTGTTCGCAAAGATTGACGAGGCCGCCTGATTTTTTGTAAGGGTTATCTCCCTTAGCCCCGAGGGCTACATATGGCATACGTATACCTTTAGATACCTTTTAAGTATCCTGGGTGTATGTTCACACCCACCCGCCGTAGCGGAAGCCCAGTTATACCGCTGTGCACTCGGACCCTGCTGTTATTAGTCTAGATGCCTAGGGGCACCTAGTCCAGGATGCACCACGTGGAGGACGAACAGTCAGGAATATCACCATCATTGGAAATTGAGACTTTATAAGCATTACTCAAATCCTCAGGATCATTAGCATCGGTGATGGAAATCGAACCCATGTCCATCCACATTTGAGTTGAGCGCCGTACTGTCCCGGCACAAAGTCAAATGTTTTGAAAGGGCCAGGTTAAACCTAAAACAATAATAATTCACGTTTTCTCCAAATACTTTAGTAATTGGTAACCCTAATAGTTTTCTTAATTGAGGTTAATCAGTCCGACAGTATTACGCCTTTATATAAAAAGATTACTACTTATTACTATTATTATTATTATTATTATTATTATTATTATTATTATTATTATTATTATTATTATTATTACATGAAGCTTCCATATCCTACTAGAGATACATTCGGCGTAAAATTTAAAATTTCACCATTAATAAAAATAAATGAATAACAAGAAAATTACAAAAAAGTAGTAGTACAAATAATGGGAACAAAATGAAATAGAATGTCATATGATAATGAGTATGAATATAGTCAATACAGTAAACATGTGATTCAAAAAAATAATTCAAAATGACTATACTTTGAATGAGTTATTATAAGGCACACTTGTTACTTTATGCTGTAGGATGTCCAAATTAGTTCAAATAAATGCGTGGGTGGAATGATTCCTACTTTGATGGGTTTATTAGAAGTTCGATTTTGTTTAATTCTGGATTGGTTAATACTCTGGATAGGTATGGCAGACATGATTATTTGTATTGATCAGTTTTGACTTTCATGTGCAGGTAAGTTCTCTTGGTTTTTCCAGTATCTTTAGATTTGTTTAGAGCTGTGTAGTGGGTGAGTGTTATTACCTTCAATCCTTGATGATAATTATATATAAGACTTAAAATGTTTATTAACGATATCATTCAATAAGATAGAATATTTAATTCCTGCAGATTTTGACAACATTATCTTGTTTTAATAAACCAGAAAAAATTACAGGTGATCAATATAATATTAACGGATAAAAACAAGATGTAACAAACAATTTAGTAATATAGTTATCAACATTTAGTTTTGCTAACAATAATAATGAGTTGCTAAGTCCATATTAAAAAAATGTCGATTAAAGTGTATGAATACCAATCTCACCGTTAAAAAACTAATTTTGCTAATTACACAAATCTACTTTAATGCAATTAAAAATTGTTTAAATTGCAAACGTTTTGCACCCAACAGATGGCAGAAGATGAGATAACTAAAATCTGTAAAAAAGTAACTATTTTTGAGAAAAAAACTTTACTTTTTCTTATTTAATTTAATTGTTGCTGTGTAAATATTTTACAGAAAGCATTTTAGCAAATGGATGTGAGTCAGCATTTAGTGTATGTGGTGGCATTGCAACCCATGCTTAGACCAAGTTCGGGTCCAGTACTGTACCAGTAGACCACCATTTTAATTTGGGTGCATGTGTGCTACTGGAACCCAAATTATTGTAATGTGGTAATCACGGGAATTATTTATAAACATTTAATACATTATTGAATGAAACTAATTATTGTCGTATTTATTTAATGCACATTTACAAATACAATAGCAATATTGTCTTTAGTTATTTTTCCACGTGGATATTATATTTAAAAGAAGCAAATAAACTAACACAAGAGTTTATTCAGTCATGTTAGAATTATTATCAATTGAATAAAAATTATACAAACTACAACATTTTTACCCGACAAGTAATTACAACTCATAAATCACAAAAAAATGTTTGTTCAGGCTTTGGTTTGTGTAAAACTTAGTAGGTATGCACTGCTGATAATTCCAAACAAAAATAAAACAGTTGTACGGTGTTCCGGGTTGACTAAAACCAAGTGAATTTATTATTCAAGTAAATCTGAAAACTTTATAACGAAAAACTTAATAAGTATATTGATTGATAGTGGTTGGTCAGTTAAGTTGTTCTTACTATTTTTTTATAAATCGAACATCACACAAATTAACAAATAAACAATCAACAAGTAAACTATTCAACTTGTCCATATTTGATTAATATAAATAACTAAAGCGCTGAAGTTCACCTGGATTTAATTATCACAACTGGCTAACTCAAAGTGTCGGGATGGTCTAGTGATACGGCGCCCGACTGAAACCTGTGTGGGCATCGGTACAATTTCCACCACCAGTACTAGATGCGAGCACACGTTCGGCTTTGCCATAGTATTTACAATTTAAAAAAATTTTCTGTATCGTATATATATACAGTTCTATATATGTATATATATGTACAGTTCTTGTAGTTATATAAAATAAATCCGTTATTTGTTCAACAGTCAAACCCATATTATGACTTTTTTTGATTATACACAAATAGGCATAAAAACTAAACACAAATATCATATAATTTGTTTCGATTATTATTTTTTTCAAACAAAAATAATAGAAGACGTAAACTGTGAGATAAATTGATTTCGTATATTACATATATATATATATATATATATATATATATATATATATATATATGATGTAATTAACTTAACATTTATAACTATACATACATGCACATATGCAATATGCATATGTTAAGTCCACGCTAAATCTAATAAGGTTACAAATTCTTTATATGTTTGTGACTGAAGAGAATATACGAAATGAATTCATCGCATAGTTTGTTTGGTATTATTTTTTTGTTATTTTTATAACTTAAATGTTTTACGGGAAACGCATCTTTTAGCAGTGGACATTATAGCAAAGCCAAAACGTGGGCCCGCATTTGGTACCAGTGGTGGTGGAAATCAAATCCCCATACCTACTCCGGTTCGAGTCGAGCGCTGTACCGATAGACCACTCCAGCATTTATTATAATATTTTTGTCTGATTGTTGCATCTAGAATATGTTGTAGAAAATATTTTTTAACAAGTGAGCACTTCGAGAAACCAAACGAGGGCTGTATTTGGTGCCGGTAGTGACACTTAAACTCCTGATTAACTAAGTTTAAATTCCGTGTAATACGACTAGACCACCTCTGCACAATGTGTGGACAATATATAAATATAAAATCAAAAATTTCAAACAAAAAATTGTAGCTTAATTTAATTTTTTTAATGATAAAAATAGTATTTTAAAAATTACTTTGTAAAACATGAAGTTATTTATTAAATGAAAGTATAAGAAAGCATTTTGTGTGTTAACCAGAAAAACATTTATATTGTAATAATAGTTTTTATCAATAACAATTCTACATTGTTTTAAACTACTAGCGTTTGTTTTTACAAGTTTTATTTACAAATAAATCAATTTAATTATTTTAATTAACAAACCATTGACGCACAAAAGAGCTTAAAAATTAGTTTTAAGCCAAGGTGGTATAGCGGTACAGTGCTCGACTTGAACGTAGATAGGTATCAAGGTTCGAATCCCACCAAAGACATTAAAATGCCTACTGCTAAAGGATGTTTCTTGTAAAACATTCATAAATTAATAAAATAAAAACAAAATGTTTTTAATTGACATAACGAGTCAAACATTATGTTAAATGTAGGTACGATATCTAACGGAAAAAACAATCGTTGTATTAATAACGTATTTTAATGTGTTTTTTAAAAACCAATTTCATGTCACGTACAACAAATTGCGATACTCTAGGTGTAAAGTGGCTAAAATTTCTAACTAGTTTTTGGTTTTTAAATTTTAAATTTCCCATTGTGAAAGAGTACTTTGCTTATTATTAAACCATTTATGTCATTAATCTCAATTTTCATAAAGTACACAAATAATAAATAGTAAGTCTGTTTGTAAACGTTAATTTAAAAAACATGTAACTACTAATAAAAAATTAAGTAATATGTATATAAACTCAAAAAAGATAGTTTATTAACTTTTAAAATTAAAGTAATAAGCAACTATGACTTAAGCATTTTCAAATAAATAAACAATTCTATGTTTAGTTGAATGATAAAACTGGATTAGGGTGAGTTTAAATTTTACCACTAGTAAAATATGCAGATCTTCGTTTAGCTACACTAAATTTCCAACCAAAGAAATTGCTTCCCATAAAACATTGAAACAATAACCATATAAAAACTACCTACGATCACATCGGTAACATGATTACATTTTTACACTTGTAAAAGTTATGTCAAATCATAGCTTTCATAGTTACATAAGAGTAGCAAATTAACTGATAGACGAAATCCTCATAGTGTTGCCACTTTACACAAATGTTGACAGAATCGTTAAAATTTTTGTCAGTTATTTTCTTTACTACGTTTTACGGAAAATATTTTTCAGTAGTAGATATTTTAGCAAAACCGAATGCGGGCACACATTTCGTACTAGTGGGAATCAAACCCGTGCCTACCCAGGTTCAATTCGAGAACACCTCGGATTATTAATTGATTACGTTTACTACTTTGAAGGTTTTATGGGAAACATCTTTCAACAGTGGACACTTTAGTGAAGCTGAACTTATGCCCGCATTCAGTGCCGGTACTAAAATGTGGGTCCTTGTTTGGATTCACTAAAATGTACACATTCTTAAAAAACAGTAAGTCAATCAATTAAATCAGTATAGCATTTCGGTACAATGAATAGTACTGTCACAGTTATATAGAAAAGCAATAGATTTGGTGAGTCAATTTTACTTGTTAAGTCCTTATTTTCGTACACAGCCAAAAACGTTAATGCCACGAGAATAAATAAAATGCAAACCATTGTTCACTCCTCTTCAACCATCAGCATCCCCGCTGCATAGCATAAGTATTAAAAGCAAAAAAGTTTTAAATGCCTTATTTTAGAAAATCAAAGCTCAAAAATATAGCAGACGATATTTTAAACAAATAATATTAATTGTGTTGGAGCAATCGATTTACTAGAGCGCTAAATTCAAAACTTGATGAGCATATGATCAAGTCCCACCGCCGGCTTCACTAAATGACCACTAGCTTAAAATTGTTTCCCGTATAACAAACATTGAAGCAGTAAGATAAAACAACAGTTTTATCAGTAAATTTTTATTTATAATAATAAAAATAAAAATAATAATAATTTAAATCCGGAAATATAAATTAGTTCATATATATATATACATATATATATATATATATAATACTACCTTCATTGTAAATACAAGAATAACAAAAATATAAACTTTAACCACATAAAAATATTTTTCAATCGGAAATAAACCGTTCTATTAATACATTAATGGTATAATTAAATAATATATGGCAACCTCAACTCGTGTATATACATTGGTATTGTTGAAAACCAAACTGCTTTTAAACAAATAAATCGATAAATCCTTTTACACACACACACACATAAAACCACCACTTAATCATAAAATGAACAAGCAAACTCAATCAAGCATATTGCAAAAGTGGCATGCCAAGTTTAATCTTTTGTCCGCGTTCAATAGTCCACCGGATGTTGGCTGCAGGAGCTTCAAAAATTAGAACAACGGTCGATCCAAACGTGAAATGGCCCAACTCATCGCCCCGACACAAAATGCCAACGTCTGACTGCAAATTCTTTTCGACAAAAGGCACAATCGGCGCCGCGGCAATCGCCGACATCGTCTGTGAACGAAACCGAATGTCATTAGACGACTTCTGATTGGTTGTCAAATCGGGATCGATATTTGTGCAAATACTTCCAACTGTCAAAGCACCGACAGCACTGAATGTCAGGAGACCGTGTTGCCATTGGCCAAAATAAACGACACGTTCGTTTAAAGATAGTAGTCCGGGTAATTTGCCCATTAGAAAAGGTCTTACTGAAACCAATTTGCCTGTCAATCATATATATATATATATATATATATATATATATTAGTGGTTGAGTTACAATCAAAAGAAGCCTAACGTTTAATTTTCAAAATCTTAAATACCTAAATTTAAAATTTCAATTGTGGATAACGATTTTGTCGCGCCCACCTTTTTCAAAACAAAAGAGTTTTGCAATAATATCAATAAACAATACAAGCCTGCCAAAATGCATACCTGGAAAGTACCTTCTAAATAGTGGTTTCCAATCAACAGGATTGTGAAAACGATGATAATCTCCAGGCGCCAAATATAGCACACACTGGTACAAAACATTGTTTTCATTACGCTTTTCCGCTGTTACATTAGGTATGACTGACCCCACAAAATCGGATAAGGAATAGCGAACACCCTTGACCTGTTCTAAAATACCATTTTCTGAATCTACACGACCAAAATGAATTACTTTTCCATCAACAGGACTGACCTAACAATAACAATTGTAGTTAAAAAAGTGAGACCATAAAAGTCGCAAACATGAGAAATAAAATATTGATTAATTATTAGCGGTAAATACATTTCATTCATTTATTGCGGTTGATGACTTTGTTACCTCTTCATTATCTATTTACTTGCATGGTATATT
Organism: Cardicola forsteri; assembly: GCA_025895645.1. Lineage (NCBI taxonomy): Eukaryota > Metazoa > Platyhelminthes > Trematoda > Strigeidida > Aporocotylidae > Cardicola > Cardicola forsteri. The sequence continues at coordinate 199,785 of JAKXYG010000449.1, forward strand.
AAACGATCAATTTCCATGGCTTGATAAGTCTAATAAATGTAGAAGATCAACAATGTTTCTTAGCTGGTAGACAGCATCCTTATAGCCACGCCACTGTTCGCAAAGATTGACGAGGTCAGCTGATTTTATCTCATTTAGCCCAACGGCTACATATGGTATACATATACCTTAAGATACCTTTTAAGTACCCTAGGTGTATGCTTATACCCAGCCGCCGTAGCAGAAGCCCATTCATACCGCTGTGCATTTGATCCCTGTTGTCATTAGTCCAGGATGCACCACATGAGGGAGGAACAGTCACGAATATCACTATCATTGAAAATTGAGACTTTATATAAATATCATTAGCATCCCTAACGGTAAATACCATTAAAGAATAATGTTATACAAATGCCATATAACAAATTTTATTATATGCGGCTAAAAAATACCAGCGTATCTAACAAAAAATTAAAGTTCGTAACTAAAGTTTTGAATATAAACTTAACTCTAAAGTAGAAAGCAAATTACTGTTAGTCCAAATTCTTCTCTTAAACGTATGTGGTATAAATGATCCTAATAGGAGAACAGACGCCAACCAGCATTTTCCAAGATGGAAGCAAGCATGTACTTATAATACTTGAAAGGTATTTTAGGGTATACGTATACCATACATCACCTTCGGGCTCAGATAAACAACTTTGTTGAAAAAAAGATAGCCTAGTTATGTTTTGTAAATATTGTCGCCGTTACAAGGAACTATGCAATTAATGCTATATTTGCCAAGATCGCCGTACAAATGGAAGGTGTGTATGTTGGTACAACGCCCATTACCGACTTAGAATACACTGATGATGCTGTCTTTCTAGCACAGAATAAAGTTCAGCTGTAGTATGCATTGGATCTCCTTGTGAAAGTTTCCAGTAATTCATCTAACGTAGTAAATCGTTAAATTTGTTTAGCTGTTGCTGCATTTGAAAGAATTTCTAATCCACTTTAGAAACGAAAAAACATCAATCTAAACACAAAGATAACAATTTTCTCCTCATTGGTTCACAGTGCTTCTGTATGCATCTGAAACCTGGACTCTTACAGGATCAGAAATCAAGAGGCTTGACAAATTTGAAGCAAGGTGTCTCAGACACATTTGGCACAAAGAATTAAACGAAAAAGATCAGCGACTGCTAATACGAGATGACTTCCAATTTCACAATCTTTCATCATTGGTATCGTAACAACGAAGATTGCGCTGGTTTGGACACGTTCGTCGTAGAAATCCTGATACAATCTCACGTATCATAACATGGACTTGTCCAAGTGCCGACTGGAAGAAGAGGAAAGATGGTCAGAAACGTACTTGGACGGATGCTGTTCGAGACAATCTTCACACTATCTTGATCGAGACCTTATCTTGGAAACAATGACAAAGTCGTTCGACTGACATATCCCTACACGCCCCCAAAAGGGATCATTCATGATGTTATGCAAACTTGGAACTGATAAAGATGTGACTTTACCACTAACTTTTGTTGTTGTTACAAGAAAACAACCTATTAACCAAAACACTTTGTCATTTCTTACGTTTCTTGCATATATAAAATATGGGAAACAATCATTTGAAGTGCTTTGTAAATATGGAAATAATAAAAGAATAATTATATCAGCGACCAATTCATTCATTGTCTTTATGAAACACTAACACGAATTATTTAAAAATTGTAATAAGAAAGATAAAACCAAAACCTTCAAAAACTTACTAACAATGCTTTCTGATCAATAGGTCGTTTTGAAATATCTATTTTTCGAGAAAAGAACTCTGCCAATGATCCATAGCGCGAAAATTCCAGACAATCAATTTCACTTAAATTAACACCAAAAAGTTGTGAATAAGTATTGTATACAAACGGCCGAACATAATAAGGAAGGCGTAATTCAAAAATGTAACCAAAAAACCGGGAAAATTCATTAGTTGGAAAAGTACAAGCAATTTTGCTCTATAAAAAAATAATACAGCAAATCCATCGTTACAATAAAACATCATTAGATCAAATCGCTGACTTCCTAAACACAACCTCCAAATTAAATGTGGTAGTCACGTTAGAATTGAATAGAATCAAATACACTACCAGTTAGTCTATACAAGAAGCAATATTAATGTCTGCCGTATTTAGCAAGGTTTACTATCCAATCCCAACAAAGTTCAAAGTGACCTTTACATTAGCCTATCCAAATCATGAGTATGTTTTTTTTGTTTTCTTTGGTCTGACCAATTACCGTTGTTTGTAATCTGCCCATTTTAATTTGTGACCATTATTATCCTTCATCCAGGGTATTATTTTATTAGCCATGCTCACTCATAAGTCATGAATCATTCGCATTTCATGTATACTGACATATTTGCACACTATTAACCATAGTGTCCCCTAAATAATAACATGCCTCTTTACACACATCATATTGAACATGACTTTTAAATATACGTTGATTTTGAGTTTTTTTTTCTTTTTTTAGCTTATGTAATTTAACCTTACTTTACTTATTTATTTTTAGACTGATGCTACACACTGCTAATTGCATTGTATTTTTATAATTGTACATATTTTTTGTGCTAAAAGCTACTTCTACTGAAGTATCTAAGCCAACAACCATAAATAAATAATAAATAAAAAATATGCAACAATGAAACCCATTTCTAATGAGTTGGGACATGGGACTATCAATAATGAATCACAAAAATCGTTATCTACTAAATGTATAATATTTTTATCAATTCTACAAAGAACCTAAATAATATTCATTTTATATGCATTTTCATTCAAACAGTTTTTAGATAATTAATAACAAATATAGTTTAAAAAACATTTATTCTTGCAATAATAAACTTACTAGTAAATTATCTTCATAATACTGAGGTAATTCATTAAAATTAAAAAATATTTTATACATAACATAAGAACAAATTAAAGAGCTGCAACCGATAACAAATTTGTTTCTTGGCTTAAAGCGTAAACTACCTAAAAACTCAACAACAAAAAATTTTTTAAAACGTTTTTCAATTACTCATAAACCTTTGACTGAATGACCGCCTCTGTAGATTGGAATTAATCCGAATTAGAGTGTTCATCGCATATGTTACTTACAATCTATCAAATAAATTATAAAATTCAAAAATGAATACCTATTATATATATATATATATATATATATATATATATATATATATATATATATATATATATATATATATATATAATATGAAACCAAACAAAGCATAATTCACTTCCAAACAAGCGCTCAACATGATTAACACTTAAAAATAAGAAGATTAGCCATACCCCTATATAAAAACTAATATAAGCTAGTGATACTTAAATTACCTTAATGGATATCACTAAAAATATACTTACTGTCAAAGCAAAAGCCAAAACAAATTAGGTATTCATAAAAAAAAGATGTAAGTCACTAAAAGTCATAAAAACGAATATAATAAAAATGTACTAATCATTGAAAAATAATATTAGTCAAAATGAAATTACTAAAGTAGTCCAGAGAAATCACTAAATTCGTATCTAAATATACCAATTGAATCTTACCAATTGCGTTGAAATCGTGAAAATAAACCGTCACTTAGTCCGCTAGTTGAGGCGCGCGTCACGCTACAGGTCCATTGAAGCGTTATTTATCCTTTTCCCTTTTCTTCATTTTTGAAGACTATCGCAGTGTTTTTGCATTGTAATATGTAACTTGTTTTATATTAGTATTATTATTGTATATTCATAATTTTTGCTTGTTTTCTATAATTGTTAACTTCCACTATCTACATTGATTTTGTCTTAATTTCAAATTTTCTTTCTGTTATTAATCCCCCTTTACCTCACCATCCATTTCATATTTCCCCCTGAAAATTTGCGACATTTGAACCGAGGATCAAAAGGAGTTCGACTCCTACTCAACTCGTGGAGCAACCTGTAACCTGTTTACTCGTATAATAATTCTTATCTCGTCAATTTTAACTAAACACAAAAGACAAACAAGAGTGAAAGTATACAAGCACTCCATTAAACCTATAAATTTATGCAAATTGAACTTAGTAAATACTATTCTTTTATATTTTAATTATTTTAACATGTTCAACACAATCTATTAAAGTTTGTTAAAAACAATTACATTAAACATGATTAGCTATTTATTACTCCGTACAATAACATTAACATAAATAATTGAAAAATTTTACATCTAAAACAATTTATTTGTAAACTATAAATCGCATATTTTTTTGGATTACTGGATAAATTAATTATGTAATAACTTATCTCATTGTAAATTGATTTTCATACAATGTAGTTTAAATAAAAAAAATATTATCGGATACTAACTATCTAATGTAATTATCATAGATTATCTGTTAATTGACTAAAAATATTATAAAACATTTAATAATATTAAAATATAAAATAAAATAAAAACAAACAAATAATATTAAGATATTTATAATACATTATATATTAATAAACAACATTATTATAAATACAAATACAACTACATTGTGCCGTAGTGGTCTAGCAGTATAGTGCTCTACTCAACATAGGTAGGTACGTGTTTGATTTCCACCACTTACACTGAATGCGGACCAACGTTTGGCTTTGCTAATGTCCACTGCCAAAAAAAGTTTTCCCTAAAACATTTAATACATTAAAAATAATAAATAAATAAAAATATATTACAATATAAACACAAGGTTACAATTTAAAAGATGCTGCAACTATAAAGGTTGAAGTTATAAGTGTAGTTATATTATAAAAACAAAGAAATTGTAATAAAATATTTTTTAACATTTATTAATTTTTAAAATTGTAAAAAATACAATAATAATTTGCATAATAAACAAAATTTACATTCAACAAGTATAACACAAAAATACATAACTCGTGAATATACCTAAATACTTGAATAGACCTGAAGTTACTTATTAAACATTAATTTTATTTTACTTTTGTTTTACGAAAAACATTTACAATAATTTAGAACATTTTTGTAAAAAAATTAAATATAAACAAAAAAAAATATAAAATTTTTTAATGGTCACGTTTGGCTTTATTAAAATGTCCACCGCTGAAAAATGTTTTTCGTAAAACTTTCAAAGTAGTAAACATAAAATTGTATATATATATATATATATATATATATATATATATGTTCTACCTATGTCATGTTGTAAAACTTTTTCTAGTTAGCGATGCTGTATTGTAAGTTTCTAAAGCAGTTAGTAAATACGTGTCCGTAGTAAATTCATAGAAATGTTTTCTAATGTTTAGCAATTTATTATTTTAGCAATATTTAAATTAAATTAATTAAAATAATTATTAACAGTTAATCAGTAAAAATGGAAGTTTTCAATAAGTAGGGAGCAAGCAGAACACAAAATGATGTAACATCATGTATTTAACAGAATTCCAAAGTATAATTTATGTGGTTTTGTGCAGTAACAATACCTTAAAAAAAATTATCTACAGGTAATAAAAATACAAAACACTCATTTAAACTCTGATATTTTTACCATTAATATCTCAATTTTTTGTTCACTAATCTTACTTCTCTGTCTGATTTATAGCCACCCTCTTTTTTTTATGGAAGCAAATAAACCATCCCAAAAACTTAAACATATTCTAACAAGGTCTCATAAACACGTCATACTTTTAAAAAATTTTAATTTTTTTTAATCAAATGGAATTCACTTATTTGTTAAAAATCTAAATTTGATGAGCAATTTCTCTCATTCTCCTTTAAAGAAGGATTAACACAACACGTTATGTAACCTACTCGTTTCCGTCAGCGTATCTCACCCTCCATACTTAATTTTATTTTTTTAAATAATACCACACCTATTGATTTTTTACAAATCCTTTTTCTACTAAAAAAGCTACCACGTCATATTAACATTTGATATTTTAATAAAAGTTAAATTAGTAAAAAATCTCACTTTAATGGCTCCAACCCTCGATTTCTCCAAAGCGGATTTACCTAATGTTCCCTTATTTTTTAAACATATTAACTGAACAGCGACAGTTAATAAAATATTGTCAACCTTATTTTCTATTATTTTCAAAAAATATATTTTTTTAAGAAAACCCTCAAAAATTCGTAGACCAGTTCAACGCTCCTTTATAAAACTTCTCCAGAAAAGGAACAAAGCCTTCTAACTTTGGAAAATATTTGGATTACCTGTCTTTCGTTACTTTTATTGTAAGTTTTGTAACAAGTGATTGAATCTAACAAAATATTTTAGATAGAAATTTATCAATGCTCTCCTAATCAAATCTGCTTCTAACCATAATATCCTCTTTAACTACGTTAAAAGTAAAACAAAAATAAAAGATTTTTTTTCAATCAAAGATTGTAAAAGCAAAATTCTGTCTTCTAAAAATGCGCGCAATTTTTTATTATTTTTTTAACACAGTATTTCACTTTCTTACTTCTACATCCATTGTAATTCTTGTTTCATTTTTACTATCCCTCCATACTTTTATAATTACAAAAAAGCTAGTTAATAATTAATTAAACTGCCTAAAGTCCACTAGTTTATGTGTTGATAGCATCCACTTCTTGATTTTTAAGAAAAATGCTAATGCATTAGCCATTCCCTTGATTTAAATATTTAATTTTTTTTATAAATTATAATAAACTGCCTTTTACCTAAAATGTGCGCACATTAGACTTATTTTTAAATCAGGTTCCAGGTTCTTACTTTTTTGTTACAGGCCAATTAGTATTTTATCAGCCTGTAGTAAAACTCTGGAGGGAATTATCAAACAATATTTTCTTTTTTTATTTTACTAAACACAACCTCTTACCTATAGTTTAACACGGGTTTTTTCTATGCGTTCTTATCTTACAAATTGTTTATTATTTACATCTGTATATAATTAAACTTACAAGCCGACACAATATTTTTTGACTTTTTTAGGGCTTTTAATAAGATTTCTCATTCCTTACTTTTCCGTAAATTAATTAAAATTGGCATAATTTTTTTTTTAATTGACTGGGTAGCTAACTTTCTCACAAATAAATCCTTTGAACTCAAAATCAAAGACACATTTGTAGATCCTTCTATAATTTTTATTGGGTTTCTCAAAGTTCAGCACTTGGTCCCTCACTATCTCAGGTATCCTCGATCAAGGGTATTGGAGTCACTTTTTCATTCTCTTTTTTTTAGTAAAGTGCTTTAGTCTAATTACATTTTTTATAAATAACCTTTTTCTTTTTAACCCCAACATGTTTCCAAATATTTACTCTAATTTTATTTGTTTTTATCTGGAATATTATTTCCAAATTAAGCTCCCAATTTTATTAAAGGATACAATCATCTTAAATAAAGCACAACGCAGCACCACTAAATTAGTTAAAGGCCTTAAACATAAAAAGAGAAAACGACTTTAAAATTATCCTATTTTAGTTTACCAATTATTTCAGCAAAACTATTTATACCTACTAGAAATAACTTTCTTTGTAGACACAGATTTAAACTTTTTAAACCCAGAACAAACTCTCGACTTAAACTACATCACTTTTTGCATAGAGTCATTAATGTTTGAAACCGTCTTCTCAACCATAATGTTAACTCTACCAATTTTTTTTTTCAAAAAACAGTTATGACAATTTTTTCTTTAAACCTAATCTCTAATTTTATAAATTTTTTATCTGCAAATCGTCCTATTTATACTCAAATTTTAACCTGTTCTCTTTTTCTGTTTTTAAATATAAAAAAAATTTTTATGCATTATTTTTTAATATCTTTTATTATTATTTTTTTAATATTTATTCTTATTATCACGAAACGTGAAGCCAAAAAGTCTCTGACTTAATTAAACCGTTTTCAAATCTGTAAATATAAATTATCTTGTGAAAGCGGAATGCAAATGATCCTGAGAATTTGAGTAATGCTTATAAAGTCTCAATTTCCAATAATGGTAATATTTCTGACTGTTAGTCCTCCACGTGGTGCATCCTGGACTAGGTGCCCCTAGGCATCTAGACTAATAACAGCAGGGTTCGAGTGCATAACGGTATAACTGTGCTTCCGCTACGGCGGGTGGGTGCAAACAAACACCCAGGATACTTAAAAGGTATCTAAATGTATACGTATATTATATGTAACCCTTGGGCTAAGGGAGATAGCCCTGACAAAAAATTGGGCTGACTCGTCAATCTTTGCAAACAGTGGCGACGTCACAAAGATGCCGTCTACCAGCCAAGAAACTTTGTTATTCTTCCACGTTTGTCTACGCTTGTCAAGCCATCGAAATCGATCGTTTTACATGTCGTATAAATATGGGAAGTAATGAAGAGGTGACCACATCACTAACCAAAATGAAAATGTCAAAGCACTACATGTACACATGTGCTAACTTGCAACTTACAATAATTAGATTAATAATTTAATACAAATTGCAATTAAAAAATATTTTACTATTACATGTTATAATAATTTAAATAAAATAATTATAAAGTTTTATGCCGTTATATAACATCTGGTCTTTTGACTCCACGCGTGCCGCTTTATCAGGCGTCTCTAAGATAGACCTTAAGACGGATCCTAAATTAGACCTTATTCTCCATCTAGTTAATGACATTAAAACTAGTAATATTAAGTTAAGTAAATCTGTTTAAAATGTAAACGAGTCCCAATTTTTCTTCTTTGTCTTTTCTAATATACATTCCAATAAGATAAACCAGCTTAAAGTTTCTGTAAAGACTCTTGTCTTGGCAGTTAAAAAGGCTTTTCCTCCACCTGTAACTAACGCCGTCCTTAGACTCTCTTAAAAATAAATCCTATTGGCAGCTAAACAATGTGCTGCCGACAAAACGAGGTAATACAGTTTTATAATTAGAAGTATTTCCGATACAATTTCAAGATTGCTTTCGAGATAATTAAGGTTTGCCACACCCATCCAATTAACTTCATAGCTACTCGTATAACCGTAAGAGTCATCTTTCCTTTCTTCTAACTTTTGTGATTTTATTGACATGTCTACTGAAAATGGACATGTTCACACTGAAACCATTTTCATTGGTCCAAATTATAATCATAAAATTTTATAATTTTTTTTTATATGACGGTTAACACTTGCCATAAGTAAACACCTAAAATAAAATTCTGCCTGAGCCTAAACTATTTTTCGTATAGGGTCATATCTACACGGAACAATTTACCGACCCATGTTGTTTCAGTTTCGTCATTAAGCTCTTTTAATTTAGCCTATGATAAGTATTATCATAATAATTTTATTTAAATTTTTTTTATACATATATATATATATATATTCGATATTTTTATTATTTATTGCTATTTGATACATTGAACCGAGTACCAAAAAAAGTTTTCTCCCGCTTAATTCATGAACAAAAAAAATTATTTAGAAATTTTACATTGTAATACGTAACTTGTTTTATTACTACTTTTAAATATTTATTATTTTTGCTCATTTTCTATAAACGTTAACCGTTCCACTATCTATCTTGATTTTGTCTTAATTTTAGTGTTTTTTTGTCATTAATCTCTCTTTACTTTATTATCCATTTTATATTTTTTTATAAAATACTAAAATAAGTTAAAAACCGAGTACTAAAAGGCGTTTTGACCTACTTAACACGTGAACAATCCTGAATTCTAGACTATAAAATTTTAATAAATTGACTTTTTTATTATTTTTAATTAAAAAAAAAATTGTTTTAAATTATTATTATTAGTAATAAAATTATTAACAATTAAAAGTTGTTATAGCTTATAAAAATGCATTTAAGTGAGCTATTTTAATATCAATTACCGAAGTATATAGCGAGTTAGACTTACGAAAGTATGTTCAGAACAATTTGTTTTTATAATTTTTAATATTTTACTTTTATCATAAATTGGTTAGTTAATATTAACATAACATTTTTACATTTTAATTTTTTAATAGATGAATATTAAGATAATAAGTTGTATTAATTTGTTGGTTTAAATAGTATAATGCTTAATAGTGTTAAAATGACGGATAAATACGAGTTCTAGTCTAATTGTTTTGTGATATTATGTGTATGGACGTAATGTAAAGGCACATGTAGTGTATTAATAGTTGCTAGGTAATTATTTAAAGTAGACAACTGTTTTTTGTATGTCAATTTTTTACACATAATTTTATTTTTAATTTAATATTTTAACTATTATATTTTACACATTTAATGAACAAATTATTTTTATTTGTATAACAGTTTTTAATATTTTTTTAATTACTATCTGATTTATGAAAATTTATGAAAATTATTTTTTAGTTATTACTAATTAATAGTGCATTATCACAAAACCCTTTTGTTTTGAAATAAGCGTGGGATCAATAAGATTATAGAAATGGCAAAAAATTTTATAATTTAAAAAGAACAAGGTGTTTTCTTTCGGCTTTCATTCAACCTCGACATCTGGATCGTGCTATCACTTCTTTGCCGTTTTTTGCCGGAATGACGTCCACTTATTGTATTTATATTGGCTAGATTGATGCATTTCTGATTTTCTCTAGGCGGAGTTATCAAGCATTATTGATTATTTAAATATTGTTTTGAATAAAAAACACAGTTTTATTATATAGTTGGATTTATTCGTTTATTTAAATAATGTAGTTTGTACAATTATATTTAATTGATGGCGATTAAACTTGATTAAATGAACGCTGATTTTTTTTTCTTTTTGTTATTATAATCTATATGGGCAAATAAATAAGGACTAAATATTGATAATTAATAAGTAGTGTATTTGATTAATATAGAACATTTGCCTACTCGTTAAAACGTACTAATTTAATTGTAGCTGTTTATTTTATTTTAGATAAAAAATGTTTTGTCCGTTTTTGCGTAAATGGTCTGCAAACCCGACCCAGCAAACTGTTCAAAATGGGATTAATTTAATTCAGAAATGTCCTATTCTCAATCGTGTATTTGATATGAATGAAAATAAAAATTCGCGTAATTACAGTATAGACACGTCTGTTGAATCTTCTAAACATACTGATGTTGAACTGAAAGTTTGCAGTATGTATATATATATATGTATATATATATATATATATATATATATATATATATATATAATTTAATTGTATATTACTTATTCATCCTTTGATGTGCTAAGGGTATTTTTTATTGTTACTGCTTCAATGTTTTACGGGAAACATTTTTCAGCAAGTGGATATATAACGAAACCGAGCAGGAGCCTGCACTAACTAACGGTAGTAAGGATTGAACCCATGTTTACCTAGATGTGATTTAGGCACTGTATCATTAGACTACTCTGACGTAATGCTTATGTTTGTGCATGTTTAACATATTTAATAGTATAATGTAAATAGCAGAATGATTTAAGACATTTAATTTACAACATAATATTAACATACTAAAAATGTTTAATAGTACATATATAAATATACATTTTTACCTGAGATTTTAATTTTTCGTATATATTTACAGAGAATGTTTCTGAGTGTTTTTTTAAAACATGTCCTTATATTGGGACGAATCCCAACACAATTATTAACGCTGACGAAATGAAAAATAATCAAACATTGACCACTGATAGTAGTAAGCTTTTAAAAGGTATGAATTATTCGGCTACTAAATTATTATTGTTTTCTTGGTCATTTCATTTGTACCCTAGATGTTTTATTGGATGGTATGACACCACATTTAAATATCGTTTTTATAGTTGATCTTATTAATTTTGAAAAACGTGTATTGCATTTTACTATTGTTACATATGTGATTGTAATTATTTACACTAAAGGTGGTTAAAAGGTTTTTTAATAAAACTTTCAGAATATTTTAGATACATATTTTACGTAGTTATACGTTTTTGCTAATAATCTATTTAACTTTTTAATGAATTACATACTTTATTTAACTTTGGATATAATATGCTATTACAAAGTTGTTTAGCTGTTTAGCTGCGATACTAGTTACTAAATTTCATTTTACATTAATGATAAAAGTTGAGGTAGGGAATTTGACAATGTTTTTGAAGATTGTTTTAAGTTAAAATATAATTTAATTTGCTCACATTTTTCAAAAGGCATTATGTACTAAGTCAGTTGAATAGTTTTAGGAAAATTTAGCTTACAAAATATAATAGGAGTATGTCCATTTTTTTTCAACTTAGAAAAATGTTTAATTTTTGGGTTAGATGTTTTAGTTTTCCTTAAAACTGATCAAAAGTTAATATATAAAGTTAAAGCCATTATAATAATTTATTTTTACCGATATTCACACAGATCGTGATTTTGTCACAATTTTGGACTAAGGTTTATACAAAATAATGCATTTTATGACTTAGTTTAATAAAGGTTGTTGATATATTTTTAAATAAACAGCCTAGATTGTAATTTAAAGGGAATACGAAATTGTCGAGTTTGGACAATTTTACAAAATTAGTAATATTAACAAAAAGCTGTGAATTTGAGAGAGCGGAGTCTTGAGTGAATAACGCATAATAGGGGGATACCTCTTCTATTATGAGCAGAAACTGCCAGCACAGTAATTGACACAATTGCAGTCATATCCTTAAAACGAGGTGCAATTGAAAGCTTTTGTTTGTGATATTAAAAGTGTGAAAAGATAACTATTTAAAGTGTATAAGTAGTTTAGGGAATAATTTTGTTAGTGGGATCACGTGTACCAAATAAATATAAGAGTAGAAAGCAAATTAAGAGTAATTTACTCGCGGCCTTGGTGTCAGGTTATTTGATCAAATATGGCTTATTACTCTAATTATTAGTCTGTTTCAAATTGGGTATCAGACAATTAACACGGTATGTGGCGTAACAAATTTGTTAACGTTAATGTTTGTAATCATATTTTCCACTGATATGAATATGCATAAATATTATTGATTGAAGAACAATTAGTTCTATTTTGTAATTTTACTTATATTTATTTAGATGGCACTATTCCTCGTACTTGTGCAATGTACAATAGATGGAAATCTGGTAGCATTCCGAATACGAAATCGTTTGTGCTAAATGATACAAACCTTTTACAAACGTCATCAACTCCCCACTTTGACTACGATTCATTTTTTTCATCTGAAGTTCAACGCAAAAAGAATGATAATACATATCGCGTATTTCGCAAAGTGGCGCGAGATGCAAATCAATTTCCGTTTGCCGACGACTATTCTTTTGGTTCGAAGCGTCGTGTTGCTATATGGTGCTCAAATGACTATTTGGGAATGAGCTGGCATCCGAAAGTTCAGGAAGCGGCAATGTATGTTTTAAATAAATTTGAGTTAACGTGTTATTAGTTTTGTTGTACCTTCTAGATTAATGAGTTTGCTAGTTATCTTCCAGCAGGACCTCGCTAATCCAATCGGGCATTTTGGAGATGCATTTAGCTAACTGCTACTAGTTGATGATTTCACGTAATGTATCATTTTTGTAGGATTATAATGCTATTAGATTATCCAAGCCTATGCAGAAGATAATGCTTAAAAGACCGAATCCACTCTTACATTTAGAGGCGGAGCTTCTATCCTGCCGTTCTCAATTATATATATCTGTTTTTATACATACACATATTGTATAATTGGCAGTGGTATGCGGTAATTAACCAATATATATCACACTTCTAATTTAATACTTTTGAAAGCCGTATAATTATTTTAAAGGCATTTTTCTCAATTAACAAGTTTTACTATGGGACATTTGCATACAATCTGTATTTGTAAATTGAATTATGGGTTGTTTGATTTAATTGTTTTACTATTGTTTGATAAAACATTTGATATAAAAATGCTGAATTTAAATTATCCTATTTTTAATTATTGAGACTTCATAATTTTATAACTTGGTTAGGTTAGAGTTACGATTGAGATAAAACGGATATATTAAATGGGAAAAATATACAGGTATTAATGGTGGTACGATGATCATTGTGAAATATTTTTATTGAATACCAATTTTAACTTTCATTTTCTACATTCAAATTGCCCTATCCCTCCACTACCCTCTTGCCGAAAGATCGACAATACACAAACATGGCACAGGTTCGGGTGGAACGCGCAACATATCGGGAAATACGATATTTCACGAGTCTATGGAAGCCGAACTAGCAGACCTTCACGGAAAGCCATCTGCTTTGATTTTTACGAGCTGTTATGTGGCCAACGAGTCCATATTGCATACGCTCGGTTCGCAACTGCCCGAATTGACCATAGTGTCTGATTCGGCCAATCATGCTTCGATGATTCAAGGCATACGGACAAGTCGCTGTGCAAAGCGTATTTATAAACACAACGACGTGCAACATTTAGAATCCTTGTTGGCACAAATTCCCAAAGGCGCACCCAAATTAGTGGCATTTGAAACGGTACATTCGATGACAGGTATGTACGATGTGTCCTCCCTACCTACATTTTACATCCCCAAGCGATAGTTTGCATTTAGTGTCGGCTGTGAAATTAAAACTTTTATCTATTCAATCATGGGTTTTTAAGAGTGACTTATTACAGTTGCCAGATTTACTTGTATAATGAATCCACTTGGTTTCTGTCAACCAGGAGCACTGTACATCTGTTTCATATCCTTGTTTGGAATAACCGGCGATGCATACCTTTTAAGTCTTACAGACACACGAACTTGAACCCAGGTCCTATATAGCGTCAGGCCAGCGTCTTAACCACTGAGCCTATCCATCTGTATCAATCCATTGTATAATGTGTTTTTCCGTTTATGACACAATGACAAAAGTTGGCATCTTTGAGCTGAGAGATTTGGACTTTTAAGATAGATTCACTGCCACCTATTTAGATTTAGAGAGAAAGAGAGAGAGAGCAGTTCATTAATAAAAACTATACCTTCGAACTAAACTAGGTTGGATTGGTCTTTTAAACATTATCTCCTGGATGAGCCAATAGTTACTTTTCTTACTAAATACTCCAGTAAAATTTAAAATAGCTTATTGTCAAGCAGATTAACAGGTTTGTACAAGAGCATTAGTGAAACACATCAAATGAACGATAAGGATAAATTACACATTAACAAGTTAGAATGTATGATTGAGAAAACGTGTTTAAGAAGAGTTTATTGATTGCATTCTACTAATATGCTTAACAGCCTTAAACATGTTTTATTATATATATATATATATCAGGTGATATTTGCCCTACAAAAGAACTTCTTGATGTCGCCGAACTCAACAATGCATTGACCTTTGCGGATGAAGTACATGCCGTCGGTTTGTACGGTTCCCGAGGTGCTGGAATAGCTGAGCGTGATAGACAAATGCATAGAATAGATGCAATTACGGGTACTTTGGGCAAGGTAAATAAGTATAGCTACTGAGTGTGTGTGTGTGATTTCATTGTGGTTGGTGACGTGGTGTCACATTTTCGTTATTTATTTCGTTTGTTTGTACGACATACTAAAGGGTTGATTTTGATGAGTTAATAAGTGTATCAAACGTAGAAGAATAACGAAGTGTCTTAGCTAATATACAGCATCTTTGTAACGCGATGCCACTGTTTGCAAAGATTGGCAGGTCATCTGATTTTTTGTCAAGATTATCTCTATTAACCCAAGGGCTACACATAGTATACCTGCACGCACTTATCCACCGAAGCAAAAACTCGGTTATATCGCTGTGCACTCGATCCCTGTTGTTATTAGTGTTGATGCTTATGGGTATCTAGTCTAGGGATATTACCATCTTTCGAAATTGAAACTTTATAAGCATTACTCAAATTCTTAGGGTCATAATTATCCGTGTGTGTGATGTTTGTAAACTACATTCACAATGTAATTGTAAAAGAATGACAAACGCGTCTGTTTTTTTTCGTTAACAAAGGCATATGCTTGTATTGGTGGTTATTTGGCGGGAAGTAGCGATTTTGTCGACATGATTCGATGTTACGCGTCCGGTTTTATTTTCACAACTTCGCTACCGCCACACATCCTGTCTGCTGCAACGATGAGTGTGAAAATTTTAAAGTCACAAGAGGGACAGCAGCTAAGAAACGAACATCAGAAACGTGTGTCGGTAGTGCGCAAACAACTTTCCGAAGCTGGTTTACCTGTAATTGAAACGCCATCGCACATTGTTCCGTTGCACGTAAGCGTTTTTTTATTGCCTAAATGACAATGTGTTTGGGAACAATTTGTACATATTTTGAAAAGCGAATTATTTATTTTTACTACTTTGAAAGTTTTACGGGAAACATCTTTTCGCAGTGGACAGTTTAGCGAAGCCGAACGTGGGCCCACATTTTAGTGCCGGTGGTGGATTCGAACCCAGGTCCAAGTCGAGCGCTGTACCGCTAGGCCACCCCGTTTTTCTAGACTGGTGTTTTTAATTACATTCATTCATTTGATTGGTAAAGTAGTCACCTCTTCATTATATCTATATTTGTACACCATAATAAATAATCAACTTCGATTGCTTGATAAGCTTAACAAACGTAGAAGGATAACACAGTTTTCCGGTTGGTAAACGGCGCCACTGTTCGCAAATTTGGTGAGGCAACTTGATTTTTAGTTAAGATTATCTCCCCTAGCCCAAGGGCTACACGTGAGGTACATGTACTTTAAGATACCTTTTAAATACTCTAGCTGTATGCTTACATCAATCCACTAAGACAGAAGCCCAGTTATACCGCTGTTTTCGATCCCTGCTTTGGCGCACCTAGTCCAGGATGCACCACATGGAGGATGAACAATCAGAGATATCACCATCATTAAAAATTCAGACTTTATAAGCATTACTCAAATCCTTAGGATCATTAACATCTCAGGGATGCTAATCAAAATAGAAAAACTACTATCAACTGTAGAAAATGAAAACCTTTTCACATTTTCCAATGGTCTTGAGAAGGCTTATTGGGTGAAGTGAATCATTAGGCGTGTGAGTTTTCGACTGAATGAGCATTCTCTTAAGTAGGATTTTGCAAAATGTTAACACCTACCGTGAAATAGCAACACTATTGAACAATAAAAGTGAAACTAAGCCATCTTGCCACTATATTTATTTTTAACATTTTCAACAATTCAATCGCATGCACGCTCCCATTACAAAATAACAGTCTGTTCAACTTTAATGCAGGTTGGTGATGCTCATTTGTGCACTGAAATTATGAAAGAACTTTTGCACGATTATGGCATTTACATCCAGGCGATCAATTATCCAACAGTTGCTAGAGGCGACGAAAGGCTGCGCATTGCACCGACACCGCACCACACAGATGAATTGACAAATCAACTGGTCGAATCGCTGTACAATGTGTGGCACAAATTCGATTTGTTTTGCAAACGAGAACAAACACCCAATTGAGAAATGATCACGTGTTGTTTGTAGTGATAATTAGACATGTAGAATGGTTGTTTTATTTTTTAGTTCATACATTTATTTGATGATTCATGGCGCTTTTACAATTTTACAAAAATAATCAGTTATTATTAAAAGTTTTTGCAAATTCTAAATAAAAATTCGGAAAACCGGGTGGTTAGTGAAGTAGTCGCCTTTTCAATGTATTTCAATATTTGTACAGCAAATCCCCGACTGAACTTTCACATAAGTTGGTGGAAGAGCCACCTCTTCATTAATTCCAAGTTCGTATGGCAATTCGAATCCTCATACAAAGAAGTTGTTGGATGCGAATCGAAGTTTTTTTGGCTGGAAGACCGTTTCTTTATGGCGACACCGGAGTTCACAGATATTGACGAGACGATATTCTTTGAGATACCTTTTAAGCTTCTTTGGTGTGTGCTAGCGGAAGTCTAGTGAAAGCTCAGTTATACCGCTGTACACTCGGTCTTTACTGTTATTAGTCTAGATGCCTAATGCGGGATGTACTACCCGTGGAGGAGGAATAGTTAGGAATATTGGAAATTGAAACTTTATAAACGTTACTGAAATCCTCAGGATTATTAGTATCCCGACAATAAAAATATTCATCTTATTAAATTTTTGTCTACTCACTTCAAAGTTTTGCTTGTAGTATGCAGAGTCGTGGGAATAACAATGGACAAATACACAAGCGTAGACTGCAGGTGACTGGAAAGATATAATCGTATTAGTTTCGACCTGTAAATGATTATCATTGATTTTGTTAGCCTACCTTAACAGTTTAGTTCTTTTTTTACTTTGATCAATGTTGCTTCTCAGATGTGCCATCACTTAATACAATAAACGTTTTCCACAATAAAATTTAAAAAGAAAACAATAATCATAATACAATAAGTTTCATATATTTCAATTAAAATTTACACCAATAGAAAACAGTTAATCAACCAAACAGAGTGAGGTTAGGGAATATATTGATCAATACTCAGTCCGATATAGGTCGTTTATACCAAAATCGTGCCCGATTATCATCACTGCAAGACATGAAGGCAGCTGTTGTAGGTGAATGGACAAAGCAGCGGATTGCTCCATTATGATCTAAAATGAATAAAAAATTCGTATGCCGTAGCACCACTAATATAAAAAATGTATATTTTCAAAACTTCAACTAGGTGAAGGTCACTCAACATTTTTTTTTCTGCCTACAAACTGGGTTCGATCAATTTGACTTGTCAATAATCAAAAGTGCATTCAAATTGTTCATGTCTAAGTAAAATGTTGATGTGCCTAATAATGCTTAAGTGATGTGAGGAAAGTCAATCAATTTTAATGTATTAATTTTGACAGAGCTCAGTTTAGCCCTTGTATATATATATATATATATATATATATATATATATATATATATATATATATATGAATATATATATATATATATATATATATATGCATAATGCACTTCAACCATCTATCAGTGATTGATTACCTTTCTAATTTCGTTTTCAACTAAGACATTTACTTCATTTTACTTGATTCATTAGGAAGTATTTAATAAACAATTATGATAATAATGTTGTTATCGTATCACCATGGTCACACCCTAAATGAAGATTGCCATAGATCAGGAGCCGAATGCAGTGGGTTTCCACCTCGGCAATTGCATACAATCTTTAATCCAGGATACTTAAGTAGTATCGAGGGGTACATATCTATGATTTTTTACAAAATACCCAAAAAATATAATTATTTTGTTGTTTATTGATTATTTGGGTACTACTTACTCAACGCCAATAAACGCTGTCTGTCGGCATTTCGCGAGTCCCAACAGCACAAACTTTTTGTTGCCTCGTCTGGAAACAGGACTGGAAACAAAAAATTGGGCGGGAGTAGTTAACTATACAGTGGAACAATACATTTAATTTGAAGCACACTCAAATGTAAAATTTAAAAACACAAAAGGATTAAAGACAGCCGGGTTGCATACAAGATTATAATAATAATCTCCCTACAAGAGAATCAGACAAATCCTATTTACCAGTTTGGTGTATTAAACAAATCAGCCATTTTGACAATTTCTCTATCATATCAAATTAAAATGAACAAATACATGTTCTTTTTGTGTCTTTTATAATAAAGTAGTTCATTATCGTGATTATGGTTTTTGCATTGATTCTGTTGACAAAACAGTACGGTTTCAGTTGTAATTTTTTAGTTACGATATCTATAATCTACTTGGTATAGATATACCTTAATATACCTATTAAGTACCCAGAGTATGCTTGCATCCAACCACCAAAGCGGAAACCCAGTTACACCGCTGTGTATTCGGTCTCTGCTGTTATTGGACTAGATACCCATAGACACATAGTCCAGGAGGAGAAACAGTCAGGAATATCACCATCATTGGAAATTGATACTGTAAACATTATTCAAGTCCTCAAGACAGCGCTCGAATTCGGACCTCGGTGGACATGGGTTCGATCCCATCGCCGGCACTAAAATGCGGGCCCACGTTCGGCTTCGCTAATTGTCCACTGCTGAAAGATGTTTATCGTAAAACATTCAAAGTAGCAAACATGAAAAAATAAAAAAACCTAAACTAGTTGATGAGTTCAGTGTTTATAATCTGAAAAGCATGAAGCAATCATATTGTTTTGTAGAAGTGCATCTTTGACCAAAATGTCCATTTACTTGTCAAGTAAGATTTATTTCAAAATTTTCGCAGTCTACCAACGTCTTAGGCTTCATCTTTAATTTTCCGTTTCGAAACTGTTCTTACCATTTTTCGAAAAGCAAACGTAGAGCTCCATCAACCAACTTTCATTACCTTATTGTGACACTGTCGTATAAAGGAAAAAGTTAGTTCTTCACGTGATCTTATTGTTTAAAAAATGTAATTGTGCCAAGTAATCTTCAAAACTTATTATTATTATTATTGGTAGAAGTTGTAATATTTCCCTAAAGGTACATTCAGTACAGCCATTAGAACAAATACTGCAAAAAATCTGTAAGAGTATCAATCTAAAATAATTTGTTATGCCCAATTGTCTTTTCGTAAAAATAAACATTTAGAATTAAAAATAGTAGCTGCTTCATATTTACTTAGCAATATTTATTTTAAAACGTTGTATCAGTGTAAAAAACATATTTTAAAAGCTACTTCCATTAAAACGATTACCAAAAGCAACTTCTGCATTTCTTATAATAAATAAATTATTATTAATTTATGCACTTAAAATCATAATTTAAAAATATATTATAATACTATAAGTTTATGTTTCTACAACAAACTATTAACGTTCTTGTTAATTTAAATAAAAAATTAATTTATATTTAAAAAATAATCAACTAATTATTTTTTTAATAAATAATTTTTAAAATATTCTTATTTTAAAAGGTTTCCACAGGTACATATCTTCTAACTAAAAATCCGATTTTACCTTGGTTGTTATTTTAAAAATTTTGGCTTATTGTTAAATATCCACTATAACTTGTTATATCTTGTAAAACAATTTAAAAATTAGAATAATGTTTTTAATAATATATTGGGTATTTTCTGAAAA
The DNA here is from genome assembly GCA_025895645.1 of Cardicola forsteri. Lineage (NCBI taxonomy): Eukaryota > Metazoa > Platyhelminthes > Trematoda > Strigeidida > Aporocotylidae > Cardicola > Cardicola forsteri. Next base: position 220,679 of record JAKXYG010000449.1, read on the forward strand.
ATATTGAAAGCTTATTTTTTATTATTTATTTTCCTTTGTCAAGGGATTTAGTAATGTAATGAACAAGACTATCTACACAGTCTAGAGGAGAATAACTATTTTTATATGCAAATTGATGATGATCATTACTAATGTTCAATGTAGGTTTGAGGTTATCAAGTATTATCTTCTTAGTTAAATTTGAAATCACTGAGGTGCAAGCAATTGGGCGCTAGTGTTCTGAATTTGTTGATGGGACAAAAACTTTGGGAATAGGTGTGATTTGTGAGATACATCAAGTATCAGCTACTTCACGATTCATAATTTATTCACTTATTATTGTAGATAATGATGGAGCAATTTATTTATTTATGTTTACTACTTTGAATGTTTTACTGGAAATATTTGTGCCGGTGTGGTCTAGCGGTACAGCGCTCGAATTCGGACCTCGGTGGGCATGAGTTCGAATCTTATCACCGGCACTAAAATGCGGGCCCACGTTCGGCTTCGCTAAAATGTCCACTGTTGATAGATGTTTCTCGTAAAACTTTTAAAGCAGCCAACATAAAATAATAATAATAATAAAATAATAAATCTTTCAGCAGTGGCCAATTTAGGGAAGTCGCAGAGCTTTAATAAATTGCAACTTATTCCATCAGGTCCAAGTGAAGTGCTCGCTTTACAACTGTTAATTAATTTTTGTATGTTATAGTTGATAATAGGTGTTAAATAATTTTTGGTCAATTGATTAAATTCTGATTTGCTTGAGTCGTTTGAAGTAAAAAAATCGTTCAGTTCTCTAGCATCCATCTTAAATTGATTTGTTTTTAATTAATTAAAATATTTCTCAATAGATTGTGAATCACGGTTTAATAGAAAACATTTATTAACATAGCTATTAACTTTGTTGATTGTAAGCTTAGTTTTCTTGTTTAAGCTTTTCATTTAGTATATTGATTTGATTTATATGCTACCTCTTTTTGTCGTTTAAGCCTTTTAAGATTAAATGTTGTTTGCAATCTCAACCTTAGCTACATCCACATTGATAAGATAATCAATTAGCTGATCATAGAAACAATTAATTTCCACAGTCCTAGCAGGTGTCATCTAAATATTTATAATGTCAATATTTGTTATAGTGAAACATATTCAGCTCTGCAGTTGACAATTAAGGACTCAATTCCATTTTCCGAATATTCAAATTTATTGTTTATAAAACACTTTGTACATACTTAAAATTTTACGGTTAGAAGAAAATATTTATGCAACAAATATTATAAAAATTATATTAATTAATTTAAGCGATGGTATTTTTATAGTAAAATACATCGATATTTTTTAAGCTAAAATGTAATTTACTTTTGCCAGGGCAACAATTGTTTATAAAAAATAATAATATGTGTTACAACCTTACAAAATTAATTTTAAGTGTAGTTAAATTTATTTGTAGATAAGAAACTTAATTTCAACATAATACAGACTAAAATAAAAATAATTATATTTTTTAAAATCGCTAGTTAATAGTTCTAATTTTTTTTGGTTGGTTACGTGGTCACCTCTTCATTATTTCCCATATTTATACGGTATAGCAAACGATCGATTTCAATGGCTTGATAAGCGTAACATCAACATGGAAAAATAACACAGTTTCTTGGCTGGTAAATGGTAAATGTGACGTCGCCAATGTTCGAAAAGATTGACGAGGCCGCCTCATTTTTTGTAAGGGTTATCTCCCTTAGCCCCGAGGGCTACATATGATGTACGTATACCTTTAGATACCTTTTAAGTATCCTGGGTGTATGTTCGCACCCACCCACCGTAGCGGAAGTCCAGCTATACCGCTGTGCATACGGACCGTGCTGTTATTAGTCTACATGCCTATAGACACCTAGTCCAGGATGTACCACGTGGAGGACGAACAGTCAGGAATATCACCATCATTGAAAATTGAGACTTTATAAGCATTACTCAAATCCTCAGGATCATTAGCATCCCAAGGTTTAACAAAGCGTGGTTCTAATATTAATGATATTTATTTCGTTTTTTGTATAATAAAACATAGCATGTATAAGCATATTTAAATTTAAAAAATATATATCCAAATCATTTTTTTATTAAAATTTAAATTACATAAAACTATATCAGCATTTTAACTAAGAACATGCCAAAACACTTAACCCCAGTGATTACAAATACAAGCCATTACATTTATTATTCAATATTTTGTAATAAATTATATATATATATATATATATATATATATATATAAAACAACTTAGTAACTGTAAAAATTAGATACATTTTACATTTTTTAAATATCTGACGTTATATTGTATTCAAACTTTTTATTCGTTACAATATATATACCTATAAAATTCTACTTGCATTTTAATTATTATATAATATTGTATATTTTATAATTAAAGTGATGTCTTTTTCGTATGTTATGTGATTACTAGATGTTTTAGTTAAATAATCACTTTTTAGAGGGTATTTATTTTAAGGGTTGTACATAGATACATAACTTCGAAAGCAATAAAACACGACTACCGGGGTGGTCTAGCGGTATAGCGCTCGAATTTGGACCTCGGTGGGCATGGGTTCGAATCCCACCACCGGCAATAAAATGTGGGCCCACGATCGGCTTCGCTAAAATGCCCACTGCTGAAAGATGTTTCTAGTAAAACATTCAAAGTAGCAAACATAAAATTAAAAAAAATAAAAAAATAATAATAAATAAATCCTATCATTTCGCTTTCATATTTCACGTGTAAACTGACAAACAATAAACAATACCAATGTTATTTAATTTTTTGCTAAACTTTCATCCAACATACCATAATCCTCCGTGTGATTAAAGACCGACATAGATCGGTGTGCTTGATTGCCCACAGTTCCAGCTCCCGTGTACGTAATAAGGCATCGTCCCGTTGCCAATTCCCACAGTTTGACTGCACTGTCTTTACCAGAACTTAGAATATACTGTACAATATTAAAGGTATGATAATAGAATATATAGAACACAAATTGAATGTATTTTTATTTTTTTAAATTTATGTTTGCTACTTTAAATGTTTTACGAGAAATATCTTTCAACAATAGACAATTAGCGAAGTAAAACATGGGCCCGTATTTTAGTGCCGGCGATGGGATTTGAACCCATGTCCACCGAGGTCCGCTAGATCACTTCGGTGTGTAAAAACAATTTTCTCATCCAAAGGATTTGTATAATTTAAAACATGGGATTCCCAATATAATTCCAAATAAGAATATAAGAAGACGTAGACTGTGAGATGAATTCATTTTGTATATTCTCGCCAGTCACAAGTACATAAGATTTTAGTATATATATATAGAAAAAAGGGGGGTACAGATGATATTTAGGTTAGTACAACAAACATTAAGACCAAGCTAAGTTCAATGCAGTGACAACCTGTTTTTGTGCACACAGAGTAGGTTTCAATGTGTGAATATAAACGGATTCAAGAATTTTCAACATATTCGAAGCAATTAGCACTATAAAACAATTTTCAAAATTGTTTTAAACTTCACTGCCGAAGGTCTCTCTTTACCCAACATTTCCCGCCTCATATTGCATTGATCAGTTCACTTGCAGTTTGCGGTGACAAGTATATTAGTCGGACAATGTGTCGCTTCGCTAATCGGGCTAAAAAACACATTCCAAAATGGATCAATAATAGGTCAGACAATTGTATGCAGATAAACATCTAGAGTTTTTTTAATTTTAAAACAGGCGAGTTTATACATTTTTGTAAACAGAGATACTATCTATTAGCCAGAAAACGTAACTACTTTCCTATATTTGTTGTGCAAGGTTTCGTTCGCGTGTAAAATGATAGAAGACAATTGTTTTGGATGCTTTGCAAATACCGTGGTGATGTAGCGGTACAGCGCTCGACTCGAACCTGGCTGAGTATAGGTTCGATCCCCCAAAACCGGCACAAAATGCGAACCCACATTCGGCTTCGTTCAAATGCCCACTTCTAAAATACATTTCCTTTAAGACATTTAAAGGAGTGAAAATTAAAATTTAATTTAAAACATACGAAAGTGACCATGTCGCAAACCAATGAAAACATTGAAAAAAAGCATTTTCATTATCTTTAATCAATAATATATTTTCAAGATTGCAACCTCACCCATTTTTTTCTATTGTCAATATATGTATTTATTGTATTTATTTTACATAGTCAACCTAATTGCTAAATAGAATTAAATGGTAAATAATCAAATATAAACTATTTGAAATAACCGAGAATTATCAGAGAATGGCTTTCGTTGAAGACTTTCACAACTTAACCAGTAATGCGACCTAATTTGACAGATAAACATAGATTACATTGAAACACTAGAAAAAAATCGGTGAATTTATCTAACTGAGCTCAATTATTTTTGAAAAGGTTTCGAACTTTCCATAGATTCAACGTCATGGTTGCTTTTTTGGAACAGCGATTATTACGCACTCTTCAGATCGTTAAAACTTCGGATTAACGAAAGCTGGTTCAACCTTAACAAAACTGTTTAAAATCCATTGAGTTTTGCTTCTTTAAATGCAAATCATTAAACTATTTTTCCAATATTATAACTCACTAACTGTTGTTTTATGGTGTATCGTCTGTACAACTAGAAAATAGCCTCTCAAATGGACAGGATATATAACGTCGTTTTTTGTAAGCCCAATCACTGTTAAGATGGGAAAGAAATGGGGTGAGGATGTGGTTTATAGGTTCAGCGCTCGACTTAGACCTGGTGGACATGGGTTCGAATCCCATGTTTCCCGTAAAACATTCAAAGTAGTAAAAAAAAGTATTTATGCTAAATATTCCTGTCCAAATAAAATTCCAAATTTTTCGTGGTATGTAGCCCCAATTGATGATAGTTTTATAAACAGGATATAATACCACTTGGATATCTTAGCTAAAATCAAGTTACATAGAAGCAACTGCACCGTTTCTTCCTTTTTTACTAAAGAAGAAATCAGTATGTTGCTATGAAAGAATTGTACATCATAAGTCTTTATAAGATGGTGACAAAGCCACCTTTTCATTAATTTCAAGTTCGTATAGCAATTCAAATTCCTATACAAAGAGGTTGTTAGATGTGGATTGAAGTTGGGAAATATAAATAAAGTTTCTTGGTTAGAAGAATGGTTCCTTGTGACGACACCAGAGTTCGCAGAAATTGACGGGACGACATTCTTCAAGGTTGACGCCAGTTGGCAGATTCACAAGCCTGATCAGCTACATACGGAAAAAGGATACCTTAAGATACCTTTGAAGCATCTTGGGTATACGCTAGAATCCATTTGCTGAACGGAAATCCAGCGAAAGCTCAGTTATACCGCTGTGCACTCGGTCCCTGCTGTTGTTAATATAGATGCCTGTTGGTACCTAGTGCAAGATGCACCACGTTGAGAAAAAACAGTCAGGAATATCACCATCATTAAAATTTGAGACATTGTAAGCTTTACTCAAATCCTCAGGATCATTAGCATCCCAAAAATAATTATGTAAAATTCTTTTACAGATAGCGTTAGAGATGCATAGCCAAACAACATTTAGTGAGCTACATATATTCCTAAATGGTTCAAATATTTAATCAACTATTGATAATTTACATTTGAGATAGGATCAGTAAGTAAACCGTATGAATTGTAAACAGTTTCTGTTACAAATTGAATAAACTTTTGTAAATCCGTTTGCAAACGTATAATAGAATCAGGTTCAAGGTTATCTCCACCTTTGTTATTTAGTGTAGCGTAATGCAATTTTTTAATCTTTCTTTTTTCAAACATAAGTGGTAGTACATATAACCAAGTACATGTTACGTCATTTTCTGTTTAATTTTGCATCCATCTATAAATTTCTACCCTTTGACATTTATATTTTTTGCTATACTAAATCTGCTTGTATGCATTTAAATATGTACGCTAACAGCAATAACAAAATAAAATAATTTTCAATTAAATACAATGCGGGTTAACATTCACCATCATTTCATAATTAACATTATATGAACTTGTTAAACAATTATGAACGACATTTGATCACACTCACTTTGCCATTACGCGAAAACACAACCGAACAAACGGCTGCACCGTCGTGAGCAGCTTCAAATGTATTGACACATCGGCAAGAAACGCCGTCCCAAATCTTGAAACTGCCGTCCATTCCGGCCGTTACAAAGGCGTTGCCATTGGGCGACCAACGCACCATATTCACTTCACTCAAATGCTGATCTTCGGGAACGGCGGAGACGTAGCAACGACACGTTTGTACATCATACAGGCGTACTGTACAACAAGACACAATAGATGATCAATGTATGAAATAACAGGTTCTTATAGAACAGACCGTAAAAGATCAACAAAATGCAATTCGGTTTAATCAAAAAGCCTCAGAGAAATATGGCTTATATCTTATTACAAAAAAACAGTCCCTTTGAGAAATGAAATCATTGTTAATAATAATCATAGGATCGATCAAAGATAATACATAATCCAGATCATCAGGAGTTCGCCTCTCTACTGCAGCTTTTAGGCGTTTAAGTAAACCTTTATGGAACAAAAATAATATTTCTATTAAAACTAAGATTAGAATATTTAAAAGTTTAGTGCGTTCTATTCTACGTTATGCTTGCGAAACATGGAATCTCATCCAAGTGATTATACAAAACTTATTCAATTTGGGCAAAGCTGTTTAAGAAGTATATAGTTTCACTCCCTATCTTCTATTGAACGCAACCGTTTAATAACTAATAAAACATCTGAACTATTTCTAAATATTTGCAGTACACTTAACATTCATTAGCCATGTATTTCCAGCACAATAAGAGCAAGACGACTTAAATAGATTGGCTATGTTTTATGAAAATTGCCCACTCATCCAGCCAGAATAGATATTGAAGCCGAACCTTGATAATTTGGACTACCCTGAGCGATAATAACCGGTGGACAATGTTTATCCTTAATGATGATGATGAATTACAGACGTAATCTTTCTGTTTAGACAGTAATATCGATGATTTTGAACCTAATACTAATAAAAAGTCGTAGTCCAAAGATAGAGTATCATAAAAATGTGTTAAGATGGTACATACACACACACACAAACACGTAAAATTTACTGTTTTTAAAAATACGAATTATGTATTTAAAACAGAACGTATGAAATATTCATGCAAACATGTAAGTTGGATATAAAGTAATCACTGGATAACAATTTAAAAGTAATGAATATAGTCCACCATGAGACAATTTTACAAAATACTCCACAGATATGTTAATATGTCATTAGCCACGTGCCAACATTTATTATTAATATTATGATTGGTAGTAGTAGTAGTAGTAGTAGTATTGATAATGTCAGTACAATTTTCTGTGTTAATCACGTGTACAATACAAATAAATTTTAAATTAAGCGACTAAAATAAACAAAAAGCTTAAAAGCACAAACTTATAATGAATTGTCAATTAACCCGAAAAAGAAAACATCGTTAGGTCAAAAACGGGAATGGGATTGAAATGCTGCTCGTAACTGGATGTATATGGGTTCGAATTCTACTATTGGCACTAAATGCATGTGCTCTCGTGTCTCAATCTTTGCTATGTGTCTACAATCGTTGATCATTGAGAATTTTAAAAATCTACTCAGCTCCTCACAATTATTAGCATCCTATCAAAACCATCATGAAAATAATTAAGCACTTTATCATGAAATTTGATTTGATCTTTTTCACTACGTTCAGAAAATGCATCTTTCAGCAGTAGATACGTCAGTGAAGCCGAACGTGGGCCCACATCTAGTGCCGGTGGTTGGATTCGAACCCGTGTTCACTCAGGTCCAAGTTGGAGGCCGTAATGCTGGACCACCCAAGTACAAATAAAATAGGAAAAGAATAGATCGATTACGATAACAAAAAATATTAATACTTATAACACGCACACTTAATATAATGTGGGCGTTTCTTGCAACAATAACAACAACAACAACAACCCAAATTGAAATAGCAGTTTACAAGTAAGTTGAAAAAAATACAAATTAAGATCAAAATGTCACATACATGTTTTGTGCTGTGTACCGACTAGTAGGAAGTCGCCAGAAGGATGGAAATGCAGCGTACGAATGGGTGAAGCTTCCTGCAAACGAGAAAATATAACAACAATAAAAATGGTTGATAGCAAGACCACTTATTGACTAAATTTATATAACATCTCAAATAACCCATTTAAAACAAATATTTTTCTAAAAAAAATAGTTAAAAAAATATCAAGTAAATTCAACACATTTTCAATTTTTATTTTGTTGGATTTTGCTACATTGACCTCTTTTTTTTGCTCACTTTTTTAAGTACCTTTAGTAAAAGGTAATCGTCGTTATTTCGACCCTGTCTAATACGAGAAATTCAATTTTTTTTATATTAATGGTGTAAATGTCCATATAATTGCAATACATGTATATAACAAAAACGTGCCTACTGTATGGAACTTATTATGAATTGAATATTTCAAAATCATCTGCATAGATCTCTAAGCAAAAGTATGTTCATTTTATTTATACAAAATTAAGCAAAACTAAAAGAGGACATTTAAAGGTAGTAGACAAAGAAAATATAAAAAATTGTGATAATGAATTTTTGAAAAACGGATAAATTTTCTAAATTTGATTTGGAAATCTTTTGTAATACATGTTCCATTAAGTTGTAAACAATGATTCACATTAGTGGAGTTTTGTAAAATGTATGAAAGTTATTTTTTATAATTTTAGAAGAAGATAAATTTTAAAATGTGTTTGCTGATTCTACGAATTTCGGATTTAAAAGTCATGTATGATGCGGATTTTGCAGAATACAAAAATTTTGCAAAATAAGTTGCATACGCGTCTTGTCTTCATAGTTGTTGTTATAAAATGTCTGAAATGGATTTATACTAACCAATGTTGAAGCAGCAAGAAATTTTAAAAAATCTTAACAAATTATTTCAGTTTTTATTTTAACAAAATGCTTCAGAGCAGCGGAAACACGGACAATATCATAATCAAGGATACACTTTAAAATTGATAATGTATTTTTTAGTAAACCTTCGTACATTTGATTTTATACAACCTGGATTTAACGTTATTAATTTTGTTTTGGGTTTTTCTAAAAGCTAGGTTAACAAGTTGTAAAATAAGAATATCATTTATGCTATAAAAAATCGAATTTTAAAAGATTATATTGGTACATTGATAGTTTCAGATTCAAAACGACCGGTAGAAGTTATAAATAGAAGTGAATGTTACTTGAATTTTCAACATTACAAAATGTGTAACATTTTCTTTTTATATTAATATATTTTGGCCAATAAAATTCCTTTTTTAACAAATTACATGTGATTATTTTTAAGTTTTAATAAACGGAGGTATTAAGATTTATTGCCAGAACGAGTGTTGTTGTATATTATAATTACAATGTATTTTGCGAAATATATATATATATATATTGGTAAAGTATTACCTAATGTATTTATTAATAAGTGTTGGATGTATCTAAAATAAGCAACAAGTGCTAAAAATATTGAAATATTATAGGTCAATATAGAAAACAGTTATGTCACTATCAACAGTTACTTTCTTAATACGTATCAGTTGCTAGAAAATAATCATATTATGAAATACGTATACATATATAAAAATAAATTAATAAAAGCTATACAATTTAAATATTTTAAGTAATATTCATTGATTTCCAATATGTTTTCAAAGAGTTCAAAGTAGGGGACTCTGAGTTTTTTAATATAATGTTCTGGAATTTGATTTTGTATTATATAATTAATTTGTTTTATTGAAAAATTTCGACCCTATATTAATGTTTTGATATTATTGCAGTTAACATTCTTAAAACTTATCATTTGTTCAATTATTATTATTATTATTACAAAATACTTTTGCTTTAAAAATAAGCATGGGGCAAGAAGATAACGGTTATAGCAAAAAACATCAACAAAGTCCCATTGGAAAAAACATGGGCAACAAAATTATTCCATGTCTTCAAACATTTTGCCAGAAGTTTTGTTTAGTCCCATTAAACATTCATCTCAGTTAGATCTTCCCAAAAGATTTGTAGTTTTCTGTGGTCTACCAAACTTTAATTTATCATCTTCAATTATCAAATCCAAAACCGTTCAGGCTGGTCTTTCGGGTAATAAACGTAAAATTTAACCCAAGTAATTGTCTCCGTCTAATTGTAATGATGACATTTAGTGAACGAGTCAGTTCTTCTCATGAGCTCATTGTTTCAAATGCAATGACACCAAACATTCTTTAAAATACTTTCAAAACACAGGCGATAAAAAAACATCCAACATCTTATCAATCTTCTCTGATTACTTCCACGTTTCACATCCATATAATATCGTAGGAATGATTATTAATGTGTACAAACAAAGTTTTATCATCAGACGGATAAAAGACCATGTTGATTTGAGTCAATAAAAAACTGACAGTGTATTCCCAACTCCGGCTATAACATTAATTTCAGTTTTTTCGCCTCTACCAGGTATGTAAAAGAATCAACGGCATCAATATTTTGTACACTAATTTTGATAAATAATCGTGTGACATTGTGCACAAAACGTTCATCTTAAAACAGTTAATCTGCAAGCCAACACATTCTAGTGTCTCACATAGACCAATATAATCTGTAAAGTCCAAATTTTCTAATCTGCCATAGTTCCATAATCATCATCATCATCGGGAATAAAAACCCTCCACCGGTTATTATCGCCCAAACTAGTCCAAATTATAAAACTTCTACAAAAACAACAACTTTTGCAATGTGCACTTAATGAACAACACCTAAGGTATGCTAACTTTATATGTTAGTTACATTCCGAGTTAAACCTCCCCAGTAATCTCTATTATCTGCAAACAGTAATCAAACGGATGCCCAATTAAGTAATTTATCCGGACAAGGCAGCATAGCATAAATAAAAGGACTGAGTTCACGTGTTACAATGTCCGTACAAATTTTCGGTTGGCCACCTGGTCTTCTTTTCCACTCGGATAATAGATGGGCATCCATAGCTATTCTGGCTGGATGAGTGGGCGATCTACGTAAAACATGGTCAATACATTTTAATGATTTTTCTCTTATTGTGTTAGAGACACATGGCCAATAAATGTTAAATGTCTTACGAATATCTGGAAATGGCTGAAATATTTTATTAGTTATTAAACGGTTGCATTCAATAGAGGACAGCGAGTAAAACCATATGGATTTTAAACAAATTTTCTTAAAATGAACAAGCTTTTGTATATCTACTTGGGTGAGAGTTTAAGTTTTGTAGCATAGAGTAGAATAGGACGTATAAACTTTTATATATTTAATAGAAATATTACTTTTGTTCCATAAAGATTTACTTAAACGCTCAAAGCCTGCAGTAGAGATGCGAAATCTCAGAAGAAATAAATCCTTTGTTATCTCTGATTGAGCCTAGGTACGGAAATTCATCAACCACCGGTAGTGGGTTACCATTAACAGTGATTGGATTTCTAAAGGGGACATTCGCTAAAGACCACTGGTTTTCTAGTATTAAGAAATAAACCATATTTATCTGAGGCTTTTTGAGTAAGTCAAAGTGCATGGTGCAAATCCTCTTCGGTTTCTACCATAGGAACCGCATCGTCTGCATATTGTAGAACCACTGTCTTGCAACTATCATGAGTTATGCAGCCCTCAAATGATCGAGAAACTTGATCAAAGATGGTAACAACTACAAAATTGAAGAGTGTGGATGATGAAACACATCCTTGGTATGGTTCCATTTGATGACATAAAACGAATTAATCGTAAACCGAGTCATAATAAAATTATTTATCAGAAGAAACAAAAGCGGTGACAAAATACATCGAACACAGCAGTCTGACCACTTTAGTTTAAACACAATTACTTGAATTTTCATATATAAATAACGCATAAAAATCGCATATTTCCATAGTATTTGGCGTGGACTGATTAAGCACTTTTTACAATACTCATTATCTGTTATAAGTGAAGAACCATTTATTCCTTTAATTAGAGTGTTGGTTTTCTTTCTAACTCCTAATAGTTGTTTCTTCTTTGCATCTGCTTCCTAACCAATCATGTACAATCATGTAATGTAATAGCAATATTATAATTTAAAAATATATGCTGCTTTTTCTAATTTTGGATTTAGCATTTTAGAGTCATGTGTAGTGAAGCTTTTGCTAGACATCACAAATATTTTGTAAAATAAGTTGCATACGTGTCGCCCAAGTAGTTATTTGCTTAAAACGTGTAGGATGATCAGTTTTTGTATTCTAATTTAGGTCAAAAACAAGAATGTAAACATCTTTAAAAAAAATTGAAAAACAAGCAAATGAGTTACTTGAAATAAATTACATTATGAAATAGGTATACATATAAAAAGTAGATAATAAAAGATATACACTTTTAATATTTTACGCTGCTTTTCACAATATACTGATCATTATTTGAATAGTAAATTTATAAAAATTCTGAATAAATTATTTCAGCTGTTATTTAAACAAAATGCTTCAAAGTAGTGAAAACGCGCTAAAAATAATACCCCAGTAAACACTTCAGAATTGGTAATCTTTTTCAGTATACCTTACCATTTACTATGTTGCCTGTTATATATATATATATATATATATATATATGAATGCATCACAAAAACGGTTTCCAGTATATGGACATTTGAGCGAAATCATACAAGGTACTGTAGTGCTAAAATATTGGTCTAGCAAGTCAACGCTCAATTCAAACCTGGGTGAGCATGGGTTCGATCCCCATCACCGGTACTAAAATGCGGGGCCCACGTTTGGCTTAGTTAAAATGTCCACTGCCAACAGATATGTTTCTCGTACAACATTTAAAGTAATAAAAAGTTGAAATAAATATTTATCGCCTTTCATAGAATTCAAATTCTTGCCCACTCAGATTCCAGTCTAGTGCTTTAACCACCCCATCGGCCACCGGATCAACCATCTCAGAGAAAAAGAGTACAAACTGGTAGGGTAGATTCGTTGTGAGCACAATGTGCCTGATTAGAAATTTCAATAAAAAAAAAATCATGCTTCGTCGTTTAATTGCGAAAGCTGCACTACAATTCCTCCCGACAAATACAATCGTATTCTTCAATCCAAACTTGCATTGGTCTCGATGTTTCGACCAATGCCATGTAAAAGTCAACAAAAATAGGCCAAACCTACAGGAATGTTTCTTTGCGCTTTCTTAACCGACGGATTAGAAAAGTCAAACAATTTGATGGTATAATCTTTGCTTCCACTGACCAAAATTTGCAACGTTGGATCAGGATGAAAATCTACGCACGTGACTTCCTACAATAAAAATAATGTTCAAAATTTAAATTGGTTTGCAAATAATGAAAAAATAATTTGATAATGCTATTTATAAAAAAGAAATATTTTGAATGTCTTGAATACTTGTATTGTAAAAGTGATGTTTAAGAGTCATTTTAATAAAATGTTAATGTATACCTAATATGCTTAAGTGATGTGAGGAAAGTCAATCAATTTCAATGTGTTTATTTTGACAGGTCCTATTTTAGCCCCTGTATTGTGAAACAAAGTGCGTTTTCATTATTATTACTTAGTTATAATATCACAATGATAAATAGCTTATATCAAACTATATATTACGGAAAGCATCTTTCAGCAGTGAATATTTAAGTAAAGCCAAACCTAGGCCCGCATTCCAATGCCAGTGGTGGAATTGGAACCCATGCCAACTCAGGTCCAAGTAGGGTGCTGTAGAGTTAGACCACATTTCTTCTACTATTTTGTCATGTAAGCATTGCATCAAATTTTCAAATAGACTCATACACGAATAACAGAACATTAGTCTTGAAAAAAAGTCATTATTTTAAGTCCTCCCAAATAAACGTTTTGATTAAATGCAATAGTTTTTGACAGTTCGAATCGAACGCTGTACCACTGTCAAAGTTATCTCTCTTAGTCCAATGAGTACCTATTAAGTATTCTGAGTGTATGCTTGCATTCATCCGCCGAAACGGAATCCCAGTTATAACACAGTCAACTCGATCCCTGTCGTGTTAGTTTAGATGCTTGGATTTACCTAGTCTAAAATGTACCACATAAATGATGAACAGTCAAGGACATCATCACCATTAGAATTTGAGACTTTAGAAGTATTACGCAAAGCCTCAAGATCATTAGCACCCCTAACAGGACAGAAAATGTTTCACGTACCATCATTCCTAAAAGTTAGTCGTCTTGCTAAATCTGTGACAACAACAATGCCTTAACCGGTCGCACAACTCAAACAAACGAATGCAAAATAGATTAGTGCTCACAGCTGTATGATCGTATAGTGTTCGAATGACAGGATGCGTTTCCATCTGCTGTTGCGGTGTCTCGTGAGACAAATGATCGGCAGTCGAGACGCTTTTGGCCAACATTCGTTCAACGTCCAAAATCTTTGCAACACAATACAAACAATATACATATTAAATAGTTTGCGAAGCAAAATTCGACAAAATTACAATTTGGAAAATGTGTGTGTGTTTGTGTTTAATAATCTTGAAAAGTGACAATGGTAGAAACGGTTTGTCGATCAATAATTATCATCAAAGTCGCTGCATCGCTGTCCAAAGTTCCAGCCAAGGACTTTGATTAAGAACCGTCCATCCATTCGTTCACTGGATTTATGTCGAATAGTTGAACAGTATCATATCGGTTTGTGAGGTGCCGTACTATAAAGCAGCTTTTTAATATTACGTCTCAATAACTTTTACAAGTGATACAATATTTGTTAAAAGGCACTGCGTACTGAACGTCATCTTTAAGAAATAGTTGGTTGCTTTCTGTTGTAGATTACAGACCTCTACTCCTGTCATTCCTCAATGGCTTCTACCGCTAACAACATACTCTATCCGATAGATCCAGTCACTGTGTAATGGTATACCACACACCAATCAATTCCTAAATCTTATCCAACAGAAATTGTTATAGTAAGTAAAACATTATACCCACCAATCAAATATTTATGAGTCTATAATCCACTGTAGCCAGTTTGTTATCTGGTTGAGAAAAGAAGATGAAATTCCAACCTGACTTAACGTAATAGAAGTTAGTGGCAGAGCCACCTACAAGAAGAGGTTGTCAGATGCAAATTAAACTTAAGGGAGATAAATGAAGTTTCTGGACTAGAAGACTGCTTCCTTGCGACGACGCCAGTATTAACAAAAATTGATGAAGTGATCTCCTTCGGGGTTGACGCCGATTAACAGGTTTACAAGCCTAGTCAGCTATATATGGTAAATGAATATCTTGAGATACCTTTTAAGCATCTTAGATGTATGCTAGCACCCATTCACTGAGCGGAAATCCAGTGAAAACCCACTTATACCGCTGTACACTCAGTCCCTGCTGTTATTAATATAGATGCCTGTTGGCACCTACAATTGACTTTAAGTATTGATAGTCCATATTATTTTAGCATAATTACTTTGTTGAAAAAAATATAACTTTCAAGTTAAAATAGCTAAAATTGAAAAATAAGAGTTCACTGACAAGTACTATTTTGGACCCTGTAGTGCACGATGCACCACTTGGAGAAAGAACAGTTAAAAATACCATCATCATTCTCAGTAAGCATTGCTCAAATTCTCAAAATCATTATCATTCCCAACTTGACTTAACGAGATAACGCCATTGGATCAAACAACGACAAAGAAGTACAAGCAACACAATAACTGATTATGGAAGCCGAAAAAAAGTTTAATATTGAATATGTAAAATATTTAATACTAAAAATAAAAAGTACAGTCACGTGGCATAACTTTGTTGCCTCACGCTATCTAGAACCAAAAAAAGAGTGGTTGCACTGTATAAGTAGTGATAAAGCAACATAATAATGACAGGTACAATTAGTCAACCATCCGTTGTCATGGTCTCACATAAATTCTTGTTCATGCACGCGCAATTGTGCATTCTAAAAAAGCACAACAACCGACTGAAATAAGCAAATAAAAAAAACATGACACCGATATTACCATGCAGCATCACTAAAAAAGTATAAACAAAATCCTACTTTGATTGACGAATCCAACGAACCCGTGGCAACCAATTGACCTGTATAAAGTAAATAAGCAAAGGAACACGTTCATCACTTTCTTTAGTATCGTGCAAAACTACCAATTCATTCAAACCATCCAAATTTGTACACCTTCATAATTTTTGTAAAGTACATTGAATCTGCTGACACACAATCCATACCATCGTCACAGTTTCTATGCATGGTTGATTGTGGCAATATTCATGACCAATGCTCAATGTTCTAGTATAGTTAAAGAGCAGAAGTCGGACTATTCCGTAATTCATCCACTGCTTTACTGTCAAACTTTTTATCCCTTACATAGGAGCATTGATGTGTCATTTAATATTGTATGTCGCTAATGAAATATACAGCATTATAAATAGACTGAAATAACGACCAACATTATTTTTGTTAAACCCCAGATACATGTCTTAATCACACTAGTAATCTTTAAAAAATAACGTAATAAAACGAAGTTTTATCCAAGTAGATTACAATTTTCAAAAATCAATTATTAAAAAAAATATCAGCAGAAATTTAACTAAAACAACTTCAAAAATACCATTTAAAAATGTAATTATTAATAAATTTTTTAACATTCTACATTGTCTTCCTAATCGCGAATGAATATCCACGTCCGGGGGTTATGGATTGTATTTTGCTTTATTAATAGAGTGAATGTTGTTGTATATTATAATTAGAAATAATTTTTGTGAATAATACTACTTTATGTGTATTGCTAAAGTATTATCTAAATATGTATTAGTAAAAGTTAGATATGTTTAGGATGAGTAACTAGACCAGAATGCTACAAAGTATCACAATGTGTCCATTTTCGCACGTCAACCCTTACTATTTATAATAAATTACATAAACTAAAATACTTTAAGGTCAAGTGTTTTAGTTAACTATTAAAATTATTAATTTTTAAAACTATTGACATTTTGTCCATTTTTTACATATAAATTTTTATACAAAATTTTGTTTAGGCAGCACAATGCTCGACTCGAACCGGAGTAGACACGAGTCCAATCCCCACCACCGACATCAAATGCAAGCCTCCGTTCGAATTCGATAGAATTCCCACTATCAAAAGGTGTTTCCCGTAATACATTAGCACAAGCAACAATTAAAAAATTGAAAAATGTTCCATATTCTTAAAATGCTATAAACCCGTGAATTCGATCAATAGAGTGTACCTAAAATAATGGAAAACAACCTTTTTGTAAACAGTGGTACTTTCAGAAAAATGCACTCTATTGACCAGCCAACCTTTATTATTTTCCTACATTTGTTGAGTATGCCCGTTTTTATTCGCAAGTAAATTGCGATGTGAAGTAATCCAGCAATGACCATATTACATCCAATATATATATATATATAGTAATATAGCTTTTGAAAACTCCGTTTTACAAACCGCAATGTAAGTTATTGAATTTTCTAATGTTCTATTGCTAGCCATAATCGTGTAACTTTTAACTAAAACAAATTACTCTTATCTTTTAAAAATTATGCTTTCAGATAACAAAACGTTAATGAAAAATTCATATAAAAATATAGTCAATAGGTAACAATTGAACCATAGTTATAATCAATCCTGAAAATTCTAAAAAAATCTGCGATGCTAATGATCTTGAGGATTTGAGTAATGGTGATATTCCTGACTGTTCGTCCTCTATGTGGTGCATCCTGGACTGAGTGCCCGTAGGCATCTGGATCAATAACAGCAAGGATCGAGTGCACAGCAGTATAACTGGGCTTCCGTTACGGCTGGCAAGTGCAAGCCTACATGCAATGTACTTAAAAGGTATCTTAAGGTATACGTATACCGTATGTAACCCTTGGGCTAAGAGAAATAACCCTAGCAAAAGATCAGGCGACTTCGTCAATCTTTATGCACAATGGCACCCTCACAAGAATGACGTCTACCAGCTAAAAAACGCTGTTATTATTCTACGTATGTTTTGCCTATCAAGCCATTAAAATCGATCGTTTAATATGCCGTACAAATGAAGAGGTGACTACGCGTCACCAACCGCAATGAAACATGAAAATTAAACATGAGACCAATATCGGCCAAATTTGTAGCATATAATTAATCTTTTTACTATTGTTAATTTTAAAATAATAAAAAATGGCTAAAAATACTTACCAGTGCTATTAAATGCGGCAGCTCTACACGCAGCTTTATGTGCAGTCACATAACAAGTTTCATACAAGGCAGCTTCGGGAGCCATCGTTGAACCTAAAACAAAATTACAAAATTACGTCAACTAAAACGCATTTATTTTAAACATTCACAAAATAAATTAAGCAAGTTAAACGTACTTTCGCTTTCAATCTCCAAATCGATACCTGTTCCTGGGGCAATACTTTCACCTTCAATAACTCCAGATTTTTCATGTTCTTCTACATGTGTAAAAAATATACTGTTTTGTAGTAAATCATGTGCAATAATATAAATAAAATTAAAATACTCACATACCGTGTATATACAGGGACCAAAGTGGGACTTGTTAATAAACTCTTTTTTTCATTTTTTTTTCGTTTTAACTTGAAATATATTTTTTTCAACAAAGTAATTATGCTAAAATAATATGGGCTAACAATACTTGAAGTTAATTGTTTTTATAATTATAAATATTTAAGTGTCTTTGAATTTTTGAATAAATAGCATTCGAATGACTGCCGGGGTGGTCTAGCGGTACAGCGCTCGAATTCGGACCTCGGTGGACACGGGTTCGAATCCCATCGCCGGCACTAAAATGCGGGCCCACGTTCGGCTTCGATAAAATGTCCACTGCTGAAAGATGTTTCTCGTAAAACATTCAAAGTAGCAAATATAAAATAAATAAATAAATGGTAATAGATACACTTAAAAATTATATGCGCAATAAGTTCATAACACAAAACGATTATGCAATAATAATTTCAAAGAAAGTTATTATTTCTTTACATAATTTTACATAACCCAGTACACGATGGTAATAATTCTAATAACGATAAAAACATGAATGTGATGTAAAAACTAGAGATATGTATTGATGACATCTTTGTAATTGAAGTAAACCATGCAAAAATGACTCCATGTCTTCGTGAAACAAATATCAGATGTAGAAATAATACTACATATTTCACTTGTGTTATGTTTAAATACTCATCTTTCATCTGTTAATCCATATATTCATCCTGCTCAGTAAAATTTATTGCATGAACAAGTTCCTAAAATAATATGCAACAAATATCTAATTTTCTCACAATTTACGTCTTCTTATATTTTTATTTGGTATACAATAATTGGTTTGTAAAAAATTATTCATTTATAACAACCCACCATCAGATGAAGCAAGACCCAATTTCACCAAACGAAATAGTCGATTTGATGGTCCACAAGCCAATGATGGACTCACTAAATTAACCAGGTTAACAGCCATAGTCTGAAAACCATCATAAAATAATTGACTTTATATATATATATATATTAGTCAGTATTAATCATATACCTGATAATTAATCTGTACAACAAATCGCGTTCTTTAAAAGACATTTCAATAAAATTCGAAATAAACTTCAATTAATACAGTTGATCTATCTGAAAATAAAATAAACACATTATTGAATTAAACATTACATTTGTAATTTATTGTGGAAAAATTTTTAAAAATCTTTGATTGTGTTTTAAAACATTTAAGTAGTATCATAAAAACACTTTAAAATTATTTATCTAATAACCAGCATTAGCATTTTTTCAACAAATAAAAAACGATTACTATTTACATTCACTAAGTCTTATCTATTGTTATAAAAACACCTTTAAGAAGAAAGATCGACCTCTACTTAGCTCGTCCACAGATGAGGGATAGTGAAACAACCTTTAACAATAAAAGTTAGCTGTGAATAAGGATGCTAATGATCCTGAGGATTTGAGTAATGCTTATAAAGTCTCAATTTCCAATGATGGTGATATTCCTGACTGTTAGTCCTCCACGTGGTGCATCCTGGACTAGGTGCCCCTAGGCATCTAGACTAATAACAGCAGGGTCCGAGTGCACAGCGGTATAACTGGGCTTCCGCTACGGCGGGTGGGTGCGAATATACACCCAGGATACTTAAAAGGTATCTAAAGGTATACGTATACCATATGTAGCCCTTGGGCTAAGGGAGATAACCCTGACAAAAAATCAGGCGGCCTCGTCAATCTTTGCGAACAGTGGCGACGTCAAAAGGATGCCGTCTACCAGCCAAGAAACTTTGTTATTCTTCCACGTTTGTCTACGCTTGTCAAGCCAACGAAATCGATCGTTCTACATGTTGTATAAATATGGGAAATAATGAAGAGGTGACCACGTCACCAACCAAAATGAAATGAAATGAAAATAAGCAGGCGTGGACCAAACGGATACTGAGGTGTTAAAGTCGTTAACGCGTAAACAAGAAGGCAACAACGATTATCGATGTCACCCTGAGTATTATCATCAGCAGCTCAATTTAGGGATAGTACTACTTGCTCCACCCTAAGAAAGATTTAGAAAAAGTCATTTAAAATTTGCTCGTCTTCACGTTAAAATGGCTGACCGCGGCTAACTGGTCTATATACTCGCGGTCGAAACTCTTACAAAAATCAATTAAATGCCGTGGTCAACAGGGCAGATACTGAGAGCCAGATTAAAAAAATACCATTCTCAAAGTCCAAACCAGGCGGAATGTGACTTACGATAATGCACCATTCTGGTTTTAATGGGCTCACGGAACGTGAAATCACTGTCTGCACAAGATCGCGTTACTACTGAATCTAACCGTCATAATGTTAATATTGTATGTGTTCAAGAAACCTGTCATTCAGGACCTTGTGCTGTAAGATTACCCTCAGGATTAAACATGTGGCCTTTCAATGTTTCTAGACCCGCCAAACATGATATTGCAATCATTATGTCCTCAAATGCGACGAAAGCTATCATTAATTAGTGCCCTATTAATTCTAAAATTATAACCGCCCGCTTTCAGACTGGGAATTTAATTTTAGGTATAGTAAATGTATACGCTCCCACATTAAACCACACTGAGTCGAAAATAAAAATTATTGGAGGACACAAAAACAAATTTAGAAAACAGATCAAATTTTATAATGGTAATGTGGGATGTTAACACACATATACCTTACAACATGATTTAGTGGTCACTAACACAATATTCCAACATCATCCAAGTCACTTAACCACGCATAAGAGATAAGATTGCCGCTCTCAAATTATGTTCTTGTTTCTCGTAACTGGTTTTCATCAATAAAAAACGTGTGTGCATCCCATGGTTGCAGTACTGGAACCAAAAATGGAAGTGATCACGGGTTATTAAAGTGCACACTCTCACTCAAATTTCTATCCAAGCAAAAGCACTTCAATCGCCCAGATTACAAATCTATCAAAAATACATCCCATATTCAGAAATCCTTTAAAAAATTCTATTTAAATGCTAATCCTTCAATTAACTATAATAATAAAGTAGAACATAATTGGAAGTTAATCATATCGAAACAAAATGCCGCCTCTAGGATAGTACCCAAGAAACTCAACATACAACCAACATTCCAGATTTCTATCTCCACAAAAATTTTACAAGATGATTTTTTAAACAAAAATCGGCATAGTAAATTAAATAAAGACAAAAACAGGAATATACAACGAAGTTCAATAATGATCAAGAGATATATTAATCACATGTGGGGAAGGAATTAGGTGCTGTAATGCGTAACAATACTCAGACCTTATTCAAGATCAATAAACTCTTCAAAGAACATTCCTTCCACAATCAACGCTCATCAGTGATTTCTGCAAATCAATAAACATTCCACTTTGCAAAATTACTTAACCCCCAACAAACACAAAGCGATGGACGCTTCCAATCAGCTCCATACACAATCCCCCATGATTAGTTTCGAGAGGCCCCCCTTGCATGAAAAAATCATTTTAGTATGTCATCATCTGAATAATGGGAATGATACAGATGTAGATAGCATACCAATAGAAGTTTTTAAACATGATGGATAAATATCATACAAGATCTACACTCCTTGATAAGCTCCATTTGGACAGAAGAGAAAATACCAGAAGCATGGTCACAAGCTATTATAATCCCAATCCATAAGTAAGGTGACACAACTGACTCCGTTGATGATAAAGCAATCAGTTTACTTTCGGGGCTTCAAAAATATTATTTTACACAAGATACGTGGTAAACGTGAGTCATACATGACCGCAACAGGCTGGATTTCGTCCCGGAATGGGATGCATCGATCAAGTCCACACTGTTCGTAGAACGTTAGAACTGCGATCGCAATACCATCAGCCTACGTAATGTGCATTTATCGATTATTCAGTCGCCTTTGATACTATTAATCGCAATCTGCTGTAGAATCTGTTCATTACCAAAGGAATTCCTGCCAAAATTATCAACATTATTAGATTTTTGTATACGTTATGGAACGCAGTAATACGGAATGGAAATTCCTTAACTGATGCAATCTATATAAACTCAGGTATCCTCAAGGATGTGTTTGAGCACCCGCACTCTTCAATTTTGTAGTTAATACCATCTTTCATAAAGTTTCCCAATTATTTGAAGGCTGTATAACCCATGATGGTCATAAGAAGTGGGTATACAATAAGCAGACGATGCGGTTCTTATGACAAAAACCGAAAATCTGAAAAATGCAGTTCGACTTACTCAAAAAGCCTCAGATAAATATGGTTTATTTCTTAATACTAGAAAAACAGTGGCTTTAGCAAATGTCCCCTTTAGAAATCCAATCACTGTTAATGGTAACCCACTACCGGTGATACATAAATTTAGGTACCTAGGCTCGGCCATTAATAACAAAAACTCCAGCTTTTCAGAGATTCGGCGTCGTATTCACCTATGCTGTAGCCTTTGAGTATTTAAGAAACAAAAGTATTCTTTCCATTAAAACTAAGATTAGAATATATAATAGTTTAGTACACCCTATTCTACTTAAACTCTCACTCAAGTAGGTATACAAAAGCTTGTTCATTTTAAGTAAATTTATTTAAGATCCATATGGTTTTACTCGCTGTCCTCTATTGAACACAACTATTTAATAACCAATAAAATATCTCAACCATTTCCAGATATTCGTAAGACACTTAACATTTATTGACCATGTATCTCTAACACAATAAGAAAAAAACGATTAAAACGGATTGACTATGTTCTACGTATACCACCCACTCATGCAGCCAGAATAGCTATAGAAGCCCATCTATTACCCAAGTGGAAAAAAAGACCAGGTGGTTAACCGAAAATTTGTATGTACATTGTAACACGCGAACTCAGTCCTTTTATTTATGCTATGCCGCCTTGTCCAAAGAAATTACTTAATTGGGCATCCGTTTGATTACTGTTTGCAGATAATAGAGATTACTGGGGAGGTTTAACTCGGAATGTAATTAGCATTTTAAATCAGCACATTAAGGAAACATTACAAGTTAGTGTTTTTTCAAGCGTTTAGTAATTTGGACTACCTTGGACTTTGAGAAATGTTTATTCCCGATAATAATGATAATGATGTTATAAAAACAACTTGTAGTCTAATACAACAAATTATACGTTTGTTACTTGTATTAAACATTAATCAATTTTATTAAATTTAAATTAAAAACCAAAAATTCGACTTAAAATTCTGTGACAAAATTGTTATCATATATTGTATTAGAATCTAATTAATTAATCATAAATGCTCGGATAAAATAAAAACAAATATTTTCTTAAATGGATTAAAGTTACAAATAACCGATAACGCTACCAGCTTATCCTCATCTAAAAATGAATAAACGCTATAAAAAATTGCCATTTTCCAGGACTAATGAAAAAGTTAAATACACGTCACGCTACACGTCTCATTCATCATTTTTTCTCTTCTTTTTTAAAAATTATTGCATTGTAATATGTAACTAGTTTTATTATTACTTTTACATATTTATTATTTTTGTTCATTTTCAATAATTGTTGACTGTTCCACTATCTACCTTGATTTTGTCTTAATTTCAAAATCTTTTTGCTGTAACATATTCCCCTTTACCTCACCATTCATTTCATATCTCACCTACAAATTTGAGATAATTTTTATTAAAAAACCGATACAAAAAACCAAGTTATTAAAAGGTCTTTGACCAATCAACTCGTGTATAAACCTGAAACATGAATAATTTTGTCAAACATTTTTTCATATAAATGTTCGGTAACAATATTCCAATTTAAAACAAAAATTTACAAATATTAAATAAAAATTATATTCGCTAAGTAATTACACATATCTGCTAAATTACAATTATACATTTTAAAAAATCTGAAACAAAAAGAACTAAATCGCACAGTAAACGCAATTTCCTAATATATACATATTATATATTTATATATAAATTAAAAACAAACTACCTTTAAACTATGTATAAAATAATTATTCAATGTAAAACGTGGTAAAAAATTATACTCCACTTTGTTTAAAAAACGACTCAAGGTTAAAATCAATAATGTGATTGTAGCGGTGAAAATCGAAGAAGATAATTTGCAGTTGCAAATAATAAACAATATTATTTTATTTTATCGAAAATTATTATTTAATTTTTAAAAATTAATTTTTTTTAAATATTAACATTTTTTGTTTGAATGCGTCAACAGTACATACCAGTGGGAACGGCTATAAAAACAACCGTCTCCGCGCTGTTAAGCACTCTCATTACATCTTGTTATTCCGTTTCCATTCGGTTCCATCTTGGTTTTCTTTTGGTATTTCCCACAAACTAATCCTGTAGTTTTTGGCAATAATTATTTCCAGTCCAATCTTGGCGTTCTTATTCGTTACTACACGTAATCAGTACAGACATAAGATATTGTAGAGAAATTACGACTAGGCAAACTCGCGCAATTTTTGTCGACAAGCAACGTTGCTTGTTTTATCAAATCGCTTCATCTCGCATTTAGTAAATCAGATTACGTAACTGGCAGATTGGAGTCAATTCGCTAAATGAAAAACATATATAAACATATATATACAACTCTTAAGCTAATTAGTGTTAAAAACGTAGTTATTAAAGTAAAACATCTGTAGCCATCACATAACTCAAAAAAAGAACTCAGTTTAATCATAATATATACAATATTATATAATTGATAAAATACAATTACAATTTTATTAATATCTATTGTTATTATAAAAAATAATTGTATAAAAGTTAAAGTTGTTCAAAATTACAAATCTGGTAAAATTATTAATATAAAATATAACGTCAAATATGAAAAAAAAAACACAACACATGGAATATTTTTAGTTACCAAATGATTGATTGAATAATAATGAACAAAATGTTTAAGAATTAATGTGATCGCGTTTCTTTTTAACCACTTGATCAAGGCGGTTTGGAATGCTGTCGATGAGATTATTGATACATTCTTGTTTCATCTCATATTGAACAACAAACTGAATACGATCACACAAATCCTCAATTTCAGTATGCTTACTAATGTTGCGATTTAGCATACTGAAGAAATTTTTAATAACATTTATGGCCGGACTATTAAGTGGTAATTGAATAAAAGAAATTTTTTATTATTTTAGCTCTTTTAATGTCTAAATGTAAATATAAAACAAATAAAATAAACCTAGGTAAATATGACATTACCTTTTTGAACGCATGACATAGAGCATTGTCCTGAAAAACATTAGTAAGCCCGGTGTGAGTGTCTTGCATTTCATTATAAAAACTTCCTTCATTAATGAACAAATTTTTCACTATCTAAGATACCGGATATAATTTTTTATTTAATAAGTTCATTATACTTAATACCGAACCAACACATCACTTGTCGAGGGTGAGCTTTTTCTAACTACCGGAAGTAAATGTTTTTGAAAAATTAGGCCCGCATAGTACTTTATTTTTATATCCAAATCGTTCATCCCGAATCATTGTTTTATCAGCAAAATATACCGAGCGCCAATAAGACAATTTTTTGTTTAATCCACTTGTTACAAAACATAAATCTACATTTTTTTGTTTTTTTTATTAATAAATGGTTTAACTATTGGCGATTCATGTGTTAAACCAAATTCTCTTGAACGGCTTCTCACCATCGAATAACTAATTTTTTGTAAATTATCTTTTACAATATTTAAAATGGGCTTGTTGTAATTTTTTTAAATTTTATTAAAATTTTTCGATCATCTGTCTTACTTGTTTTTTTCTTCCAATATTGTTATAGTTTCTTGGTTTTTGTCCATTCAAAACACGATAAATTGTTGTAAGACTTACTTTGTACAATTCTGCTAGTTGTTTAGGCAAAAATCCATAATTTAATTTTTTTATAACATGGTGTTCATTGTCATTAAGATGGTAATCTTTTCTATCGTTGGCATTCATTTTACAGAACGAAACAAATAAGGAAATTAATCTGATTCTCAAGGTCAATTATAATTTAAAATTAAAAGATTTTTTTAGATTATTGAAAAAAATTTAGTTACAAAAGAATAGTAAGTAATTTTTTAAATATATTTTTAAGTAATTAAATTTTAATTTTCATTAGCATTATGACGGTACAACTGAATCAAAGTTGAATGTTTAAATTTTAACTATTAAACGTTGTTTATTTTTAATGAAATTAAGCACACAAATTAATAATCGACCAATTATTATAAAAATTATATAGATTCAATTTATTATCCACGTTTATATAAGCGTTGTTTTTAAAATATGCTATTTTGGCCGACTCTGCGTTTTTAAATAAATATTTCTAAATAAATATAAAGCACTTATTACATATTTTACATTATTTTTAAATTTTAATATTTATTTTTACTAAAAAATAATTAAAAATAACAAATTAATTTAGATTTTTTTCTGAATTTTTAACATTAATTTATTCAGTGACTGTATATATATATATATATATATATATACGTGCATATATATGTCATATGTTAAATGTATCGAACACTTTTTTGTACATATTTTAGATAATGCTTTACTAAAATATTTACAAAATAAGAATTTTTAATTATAATATGCAACATTTTTTAAATTTTTTATTATTAATAGATTATGTTACAAACTGCTAGTCTATCGTTTGAAAACATTGAAAAAAATTAAAACACTTAGATTTAGGCTGTATATGTCTTTTTTCCTTGTTAAGGTTTTTGTGGATTAGATAAGTAAAACATATAGTAAATGTACATTCTAAAAAAAGTACATTAGTAATTTTAAAGTATAAATTAGAGTATTTTTTAAAAATGTAATGTATAAAATAATTTGTTTAAAATTTTTAAAAATTTTTATGGTGTGGAGAAATATTAGAGCTTAATAATAATAATAATGATAATAATAATAATAATTTATATTTAATTGTGGTTTATTGTCTCAATATTATTTGTCTTTTCCTTTATTATCTCATATATATCCCATTTTTAACTTTCACTATGTTGATACAACAATTAAACAACTTTTTCTACTCAATCCGTAATACAAAAAATATTTGTCAAAAAACAAACAAAATTACAATTAAACAATTTATTTTTAATATATAAAACATTACAAACAAAAAGGACTACGTTCTGCGTATCGGAACTGGAGGTTGATAAAATATTCCAATTAGCACACGATTGAAAATGATGTTTAGCGAAATTGACTCCAAGTTGTAGGCTGCGTAGCCTCCTTTCACTAAATGCGAGATGGGGCGGTTTGATAATAACAAGCGACGTCGCTTGTTGTAGAAGGTTGCGTTAATTGAAGGACCCAGTCGTAGAATCTCTTTTCCCCAAATACCTTACGTTTGGTACTGATTACTTATAGTAATGAATAAAAACGCAAAGTCGTGTCGGGAAAAAATATATTGCCAAATTACAATCGGATCGTGGGGAGAACCAAATGGAAGCTGGAAATGGATGGATTGCAGACAGGAAACGGAAGTCCACAATGGCGTGGGAACGGTTGTTTTTATAGCCGTTCCCACTCGATATGTACCATTGATACATTCAAACAAAATTGTCAATATTCGAAGAATATTAATTGTCAAAAATTAAATGTTAATTTTTTGATGGAATAAAATAATATTGTTTATTATTTGCGACTTCGAATTTTTTTTGTCGATTTTCACCGCTACAGATGTAAAACTACAAAACGAACATAAAACAAAATTTTACTTATTGATTTTGATATCTCGCTTATTAGAAACAGGTTTTTTTATAAGTAGTTTTACTACCTCCGTAGTGTATTATCTCTATATCTAGAATAGACGTATTGCTATTTAAAATTATTAAACAAATTGCATTACCTAGAGTAATAAACGTTATTTTAATTTTGCTTTAAAAATAAAAATGCATCCACGGTTTGCACCAAAGATAATTGTAGGTTATTATCAGAAGACTGAACATATAGAAATTAATATATTTATTCACTTGAACAATAAATTTATAAACAAATAAATAAAATTATTAAAAATACTATTTCAACTTTGAACGAGAACTTTTAAATCCTTCCAAATAACGTAATTACGACAAAATCATTCTAAATTAAATGCGATTTCGTTTCAAAAAGCGCTGCGACAAAAATTTAAACATTAAATACTCTTTTTTCTGACTGTCCCATGCAACAACGATATACCTAAATGCTACCGTTTTTAAGGAATTATTTGTTTTTAGTAATGTTATATTAGTATTGTCAGATTCACTTGAATAATAATTTTACTAGGTCTTTAAGTCAACCAGGAGCACTGTACAGCTGTTTCATTCTTGTTTAGAATCATCAGCAGCGCATACCTTTTAGGTTTTATACACACATGAAATTGAACCTACGCCCTATCTAGTGTCAACTCTGTAAGATCTCATAGAAATCTCGGCCCTAATTTACTTTAATTTAACTTGATATGGATAATTATCAACACCTCAGCTAAATTTAGTCAAAAAAACTTTTGTGTAATTTAAATTATTGTTCGGCAATTTATTATTGCAAAATAATTTAAAATTTCATACCAATACTGTTTACCAATAGGAAAAACAAGACACAATATATTCACAAAACCACTGTCATGTCAACAACAAACGTGGTAAATTTAAATACAAAAAGGCGCTTTAAAACAAAATTTAAATAAAATCAAAAATGTTTGAATGTACAATAATGTAAAAATTGTAATCGAAAAAAAAAATTATAATTATTTTAAATATTTTACTCCAACAGTAACAAGGCTAGCGCCTTAAATCCTAGTAAAAGAGTTATCTCACTTGCTAAACCGATAGTAACGTAGCGGCATTTGAGGACATTAGGCAATTAGAATTAATCAGATTTACTATAATTAATAAATTTACAGGTCCAAGGTTATCTACCTATAATTCAGTTATTTAAGGCGCTGGTTTGAAACCAGATAGGGTGTGCGTTCAATTTTATGTGTGTAAAACCTGAAAGGTATGCGCTGCTGATGATTCCAAATAAAGATAAAACAGCTGTACAGTGCTCCTGGTTGACTTAAAAACCTAGTAAAAATATTATTCAAGTGAATCTGACAATACTAATATAACATTTCTAAATACAAATAATCCCTTAAAAACCCATTGATAAATACAACCAAACTGTACTAAACCTAGTAGTATGCAAGGACCTATATGATAAAATACTAGTAAAAGAGTTTTCTCACTTGCTAAAACAGTAGTAACGTAGCAGCATTATAGGACACTGGGTAAATAGAATTGTATTTTTTGTTTATGAATCTATACAGTTTATTTTTAGATGGTTTAAAAATAGGTGAACACCGTTTGTTAAGTATGAAACACTTTACACTATAAATTTGACCAATAGAAATGTTAGTTTAAAAATTAGTGTGGATTGATATGAATTGTAAAACAGTCAATAGAAAACATGGTTAGTATTGTTTACTAACAGTAAAAAAGTAGTTCGTTTATTAAAATAAAATTTTTATTTTATCGGAACTTGGCAATTTGTGTAAAAAAAGATTATTGTTATCTTAACAATTTGAATACACATTAGTTTCTTAGACTGATATTTCTCATTATTACTGTTGCTACACTCGCTACACGTCCATTAGAGCGTTATTCATTTTTTTCTTTTTTTTTGCAGTGTTTTTTGTATTGTAATAGATACTTGTTTTATTATTATTTTTATATATTTATAATTTTTGCTCGTTTTCTATAAGTGTTAACTTCCACTACCTACCTTGATTTCATCTTGATTCCAATTTTTTTTGTGACTAATCCCCCTTTACCTTACCATCAATTTTATTTTTCTTTTCTGAAAACTTGAGACAATTTGAGAACCGAATACTAAAAAGCGTTTTGGCCTACTCAACTCATGAAAAATCCTAAAAATTATGAAATACAGTAAATTTATTAATATTTTAAATAGTACTACAAATACTACAGTTATTATTATTGTTATTATTGCTAATAATGTTAATATTAATAATAATATTAATTTTTGTATTATTTTTATTATTATTAACACAATTATTATTATTATTATTATTATTATTATTATTATTATTATTATTATTATTTATATAAAAATTTAAAATGTTTTCTATCAAATAGAGACAATGATTATTTATTATACATACATAAGTGGTAAAAAAAACGGTAACGTAACAAAATCTAAGATTACTATATAGAGCTTGTGTTTAAATTAATTAATTTTTTTATAACAAAAAAATTTGGTATAGCGGTACAGCGCTCGAATTTGGACCTCGGCGGGCATAGGTTTGAATACTACCATCGGCACTAAAATGAGGGCCCACGTTCGAATTCACTAAAATGTCTAATGTTAAAAGATGTTTCTTGTAAAACATTTAAAATAATAAACATAAAATAAAAATATAAAAAATAAATACAGTAATTATTAACTACCTTAAAATATAATGTAAAATTATAAGGATTTATTTTCAAAAAGCTAAAATATTTTTTTAAACAAATAACATTTTTATTTTAAAAAAATGTAGCTAGAAATACTTAAATTTTGAATAACGCATTAGGTGAACGTGTTAGAAGTCACGTAAGTTAAAAAATGTTTTGTACAAATTGAATCTTCACAACGTGTAAACTGTTTTATTATCTTAAAAATATAAAATAATTTATTAGAAAAACAAACATTTTAAAAATTAAATTAAATTGCATTTATTACTTTGTACCATTAATGAGTTTTGTATAGGATTAGAAAATTGTCTGAGGTGTAAGGCAATTTTATTGCTGCAAATTAAGAACTTATTGTTATTATTATTATTGTTTAAAAATATAAAAAAAAAAATAAATAAATAAATAAATATATATATATAATTACATTTTTTTAATGTTATAATAAATAAATTATATAAATAAATAATTCTTTGTTGTTTGTTTAAATGTGTTAGTTGTGTAGGCTGTAATTAATGTAATATTTTGTATTTATTGTAATATTTAAGCGTGCAGGAGATTCATTTTTTGGGGCAGGTAACAGTTGATTCTATGAAAAATTTTGGAAGTTTAGAATATTTTTTATTGTATAATATGTGTATGTAATGTGCATATGTATATAATGTGTATAAATTATCTACTATTAATTTAATAATTTGAAATTTGTTAAAGCACAGAATTGGTATGAACATTATTTTTGATTATTTAATACTGCAACAGTAGTAGTATTACTTTTTTGTATGTATGTATATAAAAATATTAAAATTTTTTTAGTGCAGTTTATAATATTTTTAATTTTTTCTTTGTTACATTTTTATTAGTATGTTTACCAATAAACACTTATTTTAGAATTATGTGCTAGTATTTTTTAAAACAGTTTTTATTTTATTGTTTTGTTTATGTTTTAATTACAGGCAATTGGGTTGACGTTTGATAAAATTTGCTTATTACAAACAAATAAATAACGTGTGATAGGGTTAGTATATTACATGTAATTATCGAGTCATGAGTAACAATTTTAACAAATATTAGGCAGATTTTTTAATTTTTTAATTTTTTGTTTACAATTTTTAAAAATTTATTGTATGTACAAGGTTCTGTGCCCAAGAATGTTTTGCAAAAACGGAGAAGATATGTTATTAATTTATCTGTCTATTTATTAATTAAAAGTTTTTTGGGTAAAGTAATGATTTTTGTTTGTTTGTTTTTGTATTCGGCTCATTAGATACTATATATATATATATATATGTGTATGTGTGCTGACATTAAATGTTAATTACTTCCCTAGTTAAATCCCTCCAATAATCTCTGTTGGCTGCATAGGGTAAACAAAACGGACACCCATTTAAATAATTTATTTGGACGAGGAGGCTTAGCATAAATAAAAGGACTGAGTTCGCATGCTACAATGTTTATCCAACTTTTCCGTTGGCCGCCTGACCTTCTCTTCCATCCGGGTAATGGATGGGCTTCCATAGCTATTCTGGCTGCATGAATGGTTAAAAAAATAAATGTTATTAAAATATCAGTCTTTAAACACATCACAATCAAAAATATTAATTACTTGCTACCACAGAATGAGAGTATAAAATAAAATATTATATTAAATGTAAATATACAGGTTTATTTTAAGATATTCATATAACAATTTTAACGTGGATAACTCACTCTGTGGCAGCGAGTAATTGATATTTTTGTTTGTAATGTGATTGAAGATTGATATTTTAATAACATTTGTTTATTTTTTACGATTATTCGTTATTGCTTTTAAATTTGTTTAAAATGGATGCCTAATATTTGAAAATTAAACAAGAATTTTTATGTATGAAAATGTAAATTAAGGTACATGGATTGTTGTGTATTAATTTTTAACTATTTAATTTTAATTTTTCTTTTTATTATATTTGATAAACAACATGGTTTTTTCTTATTTTTACGGTATTAAGTTATTAAATAAAATGATAATGTTCAACAATTTTTGTTTTGAATTTGTCTATTTGTATATATAATTATTAATGTTATTTTTTAGTCAAATTCACCGAACTAGTGGTTGTTAGATTTTATAGAATGATTTATAAAACGCGAGGAATATTGCATGTTTAGTAATGCACCGTATTTTACAGTTTAAAGGAGATTTACTGGTGAAAGCAGTTAATGAAATTGTTCAAGTTAATGAATTAAAAGGCATTCCAGTTTGTTCTGTTTTTTAATCACATTTTTTGAACTAGTGGTGTAGGTTTACTGAATTAAACAAATTACTCAAAGGCTTTCGTCCTCAAGAATTGACTATTATTTCTGGTCACACCGGTGTAGGTAAAACTACATTACTTTGTGAATATTCCTTGGATTTGGCTGAACAAGGTGTGTCCACATTATGGGGTAGTTTCGAAATGCCCTTGCGAAAAATTTGCAGAACATTGATTCATCAATTTGCCGGGTATGTTGTACTTTAAAATTTTTTATTTTATATTTTAGAGAACCGCTTGATCCAAATTTACCGTCTCGAATTGTTGAATGGGCTCACATGTTTGGCGAAACTGTACCCATGTATTTTATGAATTTACATGGTTCTCACAATGAATCAGAAGTTTTTAAAGTATAGAATTTTTTTTAATATATAGATATGTTTGGAAATAGTTTGACCTTTTAAGTTAGTCGAACATTACATTTTTAATTGATTATTGTGTACATTTTTAATAAGTATTTTGAAATTTGTGTTTTTATATAATTATTAATTACTTTACGATTTGGTAGCTTATAGGCTTAGGATTATAACGAGTAACACCAACTACTTATATACACTGTTTTTCTTTTGAGCTATATTCTGATTTAAATATTTTTGTTGTTGTATTTTTAACTTGATTTGTAAGTAATGATTTTGATTTGATTGATTTTGGTTGGTGACGTGGTCACCTCTTTATTATTTCCCATATTTATACGACATGTAGAACGATCGATTTCAATGGCTTGACAAGCGTAGACAAACGTGGAAGAATAACAAAGTTTCTTGGCTGGTAGACGGCATCCTTTTGACGTCGCCACTGTTCGCAAAGATTGACGAGACCGCCTGATTTTTTGTCAGGGTTATCTCCCCTTAGCCCAAGGGCTACATATGGTATACGTATACCTTTAGATACCTTTTAAGTATCCTGGGTGTATATTCGCACCCACCCGCCGTAGCGGTAGCCCAGTTATACCGCTGTGCACTCGGACCCTGCTGTTATTAGTCTAGATGCCTAGGGGCACCTAGTCCAGGATGCACCACGTGGAGGACTAACAGTCAGGAATATCACCATCATTGGAAATTGAGACTTTATAAGCATTACTCAAATCCTCAGGATCATTAGCATCCCATTGTAAGTAATGGTTAATAATAAATAAAATAAAAGTTAATGGTTAAATATAGAGAGTGCATATT
Source organism: Cardicola forsteri (assembly GCA_025895645.1). NCBI lineage: Eukaryota > Metazoa > Platyhelminthes > Trematoda > Strigeidida > Aporocotylidae > Cardicola > Cardicola forsteri. The sequence continues at coordinate 255,151 of JAKXYG010000449.1, forward strand.
TTAAGAATAGCTGACTATATATATATATATATATATATATATATATTTAAGAATAGCTGACTATATATATATATATATAGTTTTACTTAAATTAAAAAATACGGCATTTTGGGGAAAAACACTTGTATTGAATTCATTATGCTACGCCTTCAGTTAATTTGCTAATTATTTTATTTTTTTTGATATCAAGTAAATTTACTACTGCTCATTTAAAATTATTTATTTATTTATTATTTAGATTATAATAAGTATGTCTGAAAGTTTTAAAATAAATTTTAAGAAGCGATAAATTAACGTCAGTACTGATAACAGTTGTAATTTCAATTAACATGATTTTTTAAATTATTTTTAGCTTTTCTGTATGAGTACAGTTATTATATAATATAATTTATTATATGCAAATATATATTGTCAGATATTGTTAATGAAAGTGACTGCTAGAATTACCTGGTTTTATGAACATTAAGATGATGTGATGTATGTTTTATTGTACATTACGTTAATTTTAGATTATTTAAATAATGTTTGTTATCATTGTTTTATTTACTTAACCGAATTACTTTTCATTTGTGTTTGCAGTGCATTAGTAAGGACTTATTTTTTTAAAATGTATTTTACATTAGCTACTTATTAGTAGTTAAAATTAATAAATGACATTTTTAAATCTAAATTATCTGTAACCCCAGTAATAAATTGCATTGTATTCGAATACAGATTTTTATATTTTAGACTCAATTGTTATTTTATCTGTTTTAAATTTTTATAATTTTAAAACGTGAGTTAAAATTTATAGTCATGATTTACGGTTTCAAAAAATGAACTATTACACTGGTTAATAAGATTATTCATTCATTCATTGTGTTTGATGACATAGTTACCACTTCATTATCTCTATATTTGTACGGCATATTAAACGATTGATTTTGATGACTTGATAAAAGTAACAAACGTAGAAGAATAATAAAGTTTTTTCGCTGGTAGACGAAGCTATTGTCCGCAAAGATTGATGAATCTGTCTGATTTTTGTCAGGGTTGTCATCTTAAACCAATGGTTACACACATGCATATATATTGATATACTTTTTAAGTATCTTAAGTGTATTCTTGCACCAACCTGCCGTAGCGGAAGCCCAGTTATATTGCTATGCATTCGGTTCCTGCTGTAGAGGAACAATCAGGAATATTATCGTCATTGGAAATTGAGACTAGGCATTACTTAACTCTTTAGGATTATTAGCAGTGGTTTGACAAGCTAGAAAATCAGATAGATCCATAATATATTTTTACAATCTTTAAACATTTTTTAGTATTTGCAATGAACTCGAATATATTTACATTATTTTATAATTTTTTGATAGTCAAGCGCTTGTCTATGTATTATATGCATTTTGTTAAATGTTTTACTCCAAGTTGGGGCATCAGACGCTTTATTTATGGTCTTTTTAAAGTAGGATTAATTTTGATTGCAATCCGTTCTACCAAACGTTGCTTTGAGCAAGCTGTATATTAGTTATGAATGATTAACAACCGTGCTAAGTAAAATACTTTTGTTCAATTTTGTTAACAAAAGACTATGGATGTCGGCATTCGCGATTTTCAAGTGGAACATATTTTGATAGATAATTTGCAATTTTTGTTGGGTTCATCTGATAGCAATTTGAATGATCGTTTTTTGCGCCAAGATCGATTTATTCAAAATCTTCGAACGTTTATTAATGAAAGGGGCTGTCACGTGACTGTTATTGCACATCCGAGAAAAGTAAGTTTTCAAGATTTTGAAGCAATTGGTTACAGTAGACGATGATAAGTGAAAAATTTTATTTTGTGAATGGTGCATATATATTGTTATGGTTGATATTAACCGGTTCATTATTGCGAGTAATATGTACAAAGTAGACAGTAGTGTTGCGGGTCAAATTCTGCCTTGTTTGAGCTCTGAGAATGGTATTTTTAGACCCTTTTTCGTGTGGAGCAAGCAGTGTTGTCCATAAATAGGGCTCTTTGGTCATAATACTCAGGGTGACACCGATAACCGTTGTTGCTGCTCCGCTTTTGTTCAACTATGCAATCGATGGTATAGTTGCCAAGGTTTCTGGACAAATGGGGGGCGTGTATGTTGGTACAAAGCCTATCACCGACTTAGAATACGCTGATGATGCTGTTCTTCTAGCTGAAAACGAAGATCAACTTCAGCGAGCATTGGATTTTCTTGTGAAAGTTTTTGGTTACTTTGACCTGAAGATCAATCCCAAAAAACCAGTCACAGGCTCCTGATGCGAGGATTGTATTAAATGATGCTGTGCTTCCCAAAGTAAATCAATTTACGTATCTGGGCTCTTCGAGTACTTCTGATGGAGGTTCATCTAATGAAGTAAATCGTTGAATTTGTTTAGCTGCTACTGCGTTTGGAAAACTTGCTAATCCATTATGGAGACGAAAAACATCAATCCAAAGATAAAGATGAACATTTTCTCTTCATTGGTTCGCACAGCTGAAACCTGCACTCTTACACAGTCAGAGATCATGAAGCTCAACAAATTTGAGGCAAGATGTTTTAGATATATTTGGCACAATACTCGTTTTGCATCACGAAAAAGATGAGAACTGCCGAATTCGAGATGGTCTCCAGTTTCATTAACTTCTTTCTTTGGTATCGCGACAACGTAGATTACGCTGGTTTGGACACGTTCTTCGTAAAAATCTTGATACAATTTCACGTTCCGTAACTTTGGTTTGTCCAAATGCCGATTGGAATTAAAGGAAAGGTGGTCAGAAACGTACTTGGATGGATGCTGTTTGGGACGATCTTCACCCTATTTTGATCGGGACTTTATCATGGAAACAATGGCAAAGTCGTTGGACCAAAACCGTGAACAGTAGAGAGGAATTATTTGAGATGCTTTGAGAACTTGGAACTAATAAAGAGGTGGCTTTGCCACCAACTATTTTTATTCTTATTATTCTTGTTATTATGATAATGAGGGCTTGAGTAAGGCGTTTCAATTTCCAATGTTGGTGCTATTTCCGACTCCATATTTCCATGTGGCGAATACTGGACTCTAATTAGAATAAATTAGGGATTGATTGCACACTCGCATAAATTGACTTAATTCTCAAGTTCATGCTTACTTTAAAGGTATATCATGGTGTACTTATATCGTATGTAGCTAGTTGATCAAAGAAAATGATTTGTTAGCATGGAAATAATAAAGAGATGATTCAATCATCAATCAACTGGTTATGAAGGAATATTTAAGGTCAAACATTAAAAAAAATTTTTTTATTGTTTTTTAATATGTATTCTAAAAAGTTATTTGTTTTATGTTAGTTCAAATTCAAATTAATTGTTATTTTTAATCTCTAAAGTATTTCGGTAATCCATAGTTAAAATTTTGAAAATTGATCTATCTTGAATAGTAATTTTACTATATAGCATAATTGGATTTTTACAAATAAGAATTTTTTATATTGATTAGAATGTTGACGTGTGCTCTAGTAATACAGTGCACAAGTCGAACCTGGTTGGCCATGGGTTCGATTCTCACCACCGGCACAAAACGCAAGCCTACGTTTGGCTTTGCTAAAATGTCTACTGTTGAATGATCTTTCTCGTAAAAAATTCAAAGCAAAAATAAAATTAATTAATTAATAGATTCTAGTTTTTTCTTTGTTACTTTACCAGTAGAATTTAGTGCCAATGATGGCAATCAAACACATACCTTTCCAAGTTTGAGCAAAGGGCTGTACTGCTAAGCCTTTTTTGTCAAGAATGAAGAGGCCGTTTAATTTCTCGTCAGGATTATCTCTCTTAGCCCAACGGCTACATATGTTATACGTATGCCTTAATATACCTTTTAAGTATCCTGGATGTATGCTCGAACCCACTCACGGTAGCGGAAATCCACTTATACCGTTGTGCACTCGAACCTTGCTGTTATTAGTCTAGATTTCTAGGGGCATCTAGTTTAGGATGTCCATGATGAATGTTTTACAGGAGGCATGTTTTAGCAATTGGACATTTAGCGAAGTCGTACAAGGCCCGGTAGTGGCACTCGAATCCATACCCACTCAAGTTTGAGACCACTCCGGTCGGGACGGTTTATAGTCTTAATTGGTGGACTCACATTGCTGATTGAATCCAGTTTTTGTTTGGCTACATTGAATAAATTGTTTGTTTTACTGAGTCAAAGTGCAATCTTATTGAGAAACCATCAACATTTTTAATTACCACTTGACAAAATATCAATGTTTCTTAATCTATAGGAAGTTCCGAATTCATTGTTAACTATATCAAGTTTGTATGGTGGAGGAAAAGTGACGCAGGAGGCCGACAACGTGATGCTTATCCAAACCGAATCTAATTCTTCAGTGCCCAAAAAGTATTTACAAGTAAGCGTACACTATCAAGATTAGAATATTTAGGAATTTAGTGCCTTCCATTCTAATTTATGCTTGCGAAACCTGGATTCTCACCCAAGTGGATATTACAAAACTTGTTCAGTTTGGGCAAAGCTGTTTAAGATGTATATAGTTTCACTCCCTATCTTCTATTGAACGCAACCGTTTAATAACTAATAAAACATTTGAACTATTTCCAAATATTTGCAGTACACTTAACATTCATTAGCTATATATTTTCCAGCACAATAAGAGCAAGACGACTTAAATAGATTAGCTGTTTTATGAAGATTGCCCACTCATCCAGCCAGAATAGATATTGAAGCCGAACCTTGATAATTTGGACTACCCTGAGCGATAATAACCGGTGGACAATGTTTATCCTCAATGATGATGATAAAATTACAGACGTAATCTTTCTGTTTAGACAGTAAAAGTGCTGCGCTGAAAAACAGTAAGGTTCTTACGGGGTAGCATTGTGAAACCCTCGAGTAAGTTAATAATCGCTTTAAAATTGTATCATTATAAATCATCAATTTTAATTACCTTAATTTGTTTGGATACCTTAACAATATATAGGCTATTTGTCGTAATATCGATGATTTTGAACCTAATACTAATAAAAAGTCGTGGAAAATAAAACCTAGTTGCCAGCGAATATTGTAGCACACGAACTCAGTCCTTTTATTTATGTTAAGCCCCTTGTTCAAATAAATTACTTAATTGGGCGTCCGATTGCTTACCGTTTGCAGACCATTGGAAGGGTTTAATTTGGGACGTTTCTAACATTTGAAGTATACCTTAAGTGTTGTTCATTAAGTTCATGTTGTGAAAGTTGATGTTGTGCACGCTTTTGGTAATTTGGACTGGGCGATAATAACCGGTCGTGGATGTTTACTGCCGATAATATTGATGATTAAAATTGTTAAATTTACCAAATAATTTTATTATTTATTTTGGTTGATGACGTGTTACCTATTCAATATTTTCCATATATATGCGGTAAATTCAACGGTTAACTTTAGTGGCTTGATGAGCGTAACAAACGTAGCAGAATAACAAAGTTTCTTATCTAATAGACAGCATCTTTGTGATGACGCAAAGATTGACAAAGCCGCTTAATTTTTTGTCAAGGTTATCTTTTATAGCCCAACAGTTACATATGTTATGCGTATGTGTATGCTCGCATTCACTCGTCAAAAAGGAAGCCTCGTTATACCGCTGTGCACTTGGTCCCTGCTGTTATTACTCTAGATGCCTGTAGATACCTAGTCCATATATATATATATATCTACGATGATGATAATGATGATGTTTACTTTTTATTCAAAATTACTTGTTTGTGTGTGTGTGAGTGTGCGAGAAAGAGAGATTATAATAACCACAAGGCATTTTATTATATAGAAACTCCAAACCACCCTTTCACTGTTTTAACATAATCATAGACAACCGCTCTCCATTGTGTACTGTTTTGAGCAAATACGACTGCAATTGTGATAGCCAGTTCTCTAATTATTTTTGTTTGAAATGTAAAAAGGGACGTGACACAGATATTCAGCATCCACCACCATATTTTTCTTTTTCAAGCAAAGGATCAACTGTGTGTTTCTACTTTTATAAATTTTAGTGGTTGATTGTTATTATTTTTACACTTGCTTTGTTAACTGTGCTGAGAATCTAAATAATAATTATTATATAACCTTAAGTTTTTTAATGCTTAATTTGCAGCGATTGTAACTAGGTATTAAAAAATGAAATCCATATTTGTACTACTAGAAAGTAGTATCGAGTTGTTTAATTTCAAGTGTCTTATAACGCACAATTTGGTTTTAGTTCAATTATTTATTTATTACATTGAGTTTTATTGTCGCACTAGAGATACATTTAAAACATAATCACATTTTCATTATTAGGTATTAAAATACAACGCATATATATACACACACACGATAGTACTAACGATAGGAACAAAATAATCTATAAATTGAAATATTTGTACAACCCATATTGATGATGTCATTTTTTTGGCTGAGATAGTATTTACAAATTTGTGCCAATTAATAGTTTACCAGTCATGTTTGTACAGTCTTCTATATATGTACAAATCAGGACAGAAATCTGTTTGTGTGTGTTTATTGAATAATGGGTATTATTTGGAGAGTGAGATAATTGGATATTTTTATTTACGTATTTAAATTCGGTTGTATATGTATATTCAAAAGCATGCATGGCTTACGGTACGTTGTTTCATATTTTGGGATGCTAATGATTTTGAGGACTTAAGTAATGCTTGTAAAGTTTCAATTTCCAATAATGGTGATATTCCTGACTGGTCGTCCTCCACGTGGTGCATCCTGAACTAGATGTCCCTAGGCATCTAGACTAATAACAGCAGTGTCCGAGTGCATAGCGGTATAACTGGGCTTCTGCTACGGTGGGTGGGTGCAAGTATACATCCAGGATAGTTAAAAGGTATCTTGAGGTAAATATATACCATAATTAGCCTTTGGGCTAAGGGAGATAACCCTTACAAATAATGAGGCGGCTTCGTTAATTTTTGCGAACAGTGGCGACGTCACAAGGATGCCGTCTACCAGCCAAGAAACTTTATTATTCTTCCATGTTTGTTACGCTTATCAAGCCATCGAAGTCGATTGTTTATATGTCGTATAAATATGGGAACTAATAAAGAGGTGACCACGTCATCAACCAAAATGAAATAAAATGAATGTTTCACTTTTGCCGGGGTGGCCTAGTAATACAGCTCTCGAGTCGAGTTTGGGTGCTTACCGGTTCAACCCCCACCACCGGCACCAAATGCGGCTTTGCTAAAATGTCCACTGCCGAAAGATGCTTTTCTCGTCTAAGCATTTAACGTATTAAAAATAAAAAGTAAAAGGAAAAGGCTTTATTAATTAATGTGTGGATGGGAGTAAATTATATAGTACTCAGGTAAGGCAGGTATTATTGTGTGAGTTGCAAAGCGTGGCCATTGACTCCTCAATTGTACGGAAAATAAACGTTTTAGATGCCAGATGGCAAAAATTAAATATATCAGTAATGAAGGCGATCAATTTCAGGATTGTTAACCAGATTACATTGTGGTTGGTAACATAGTAACCTCTTTATTATTTCTATATTTGCACAATTGATAAGCGCAACAAACATGGAAGAATAGCGAAGTTTCTTGGCTAGTAGACGGCATCTTTGTGAAGGCTACACTGTTTACAAACGTTGACGAAACCTGATTTTTTGTCAGGGTTATCTTTCTTGGCATGCGTATACCTTAAGATATTCTTTAAGTATCCTGGGTGTATGCTTGCAGTCAGCTTCTGAAGCGGCAATCCAGTTATACCGCTGTGCACTTGGTCCCTGCTGTTATTAGTCTAGATACCTATAAGCACCTAGTCTAGGATGCACCACAAGGAGGAAGAACAGTCAGGAATATCACCATTATTGGAAATTGCGACTTTACAAACATTATCCTAATCCTCAGGATTATTAGTTAAAAACAATCAGTAACCGTTTATTGGTGATTGGTAGATTGAACTTCCCGTTTTTATAATTGCCCAGAGAATTGCATTTTTAAATTGCAATGATGCTAACCTTTTTTCGGTAAGAAATGTTTTATTTATTAATGGCATTATGAACCAGAAGTGGTATTTTCCATATGTTTATTTGTTTTTTAGGAATTACGTGTACGTGCTTGGCATAATTTCCGATATAATTTTAAGAAATATTTATTGATTAGTAACAAAATGAATGCTTTGGACAATTTACGATATTTTAAATTATTTTATGGATTATCATGTCTGTTTAAGATTCAACTGATTATATATATATATATATATATATATATATATATATATATATATATATATATATATATATAACGGTGACCTCTAATTATTTATGTATGCTATTTATAAAGAGGCAGTCGCTATCTCTGCATATCTTGCATTCTCTTTTTTTAACTAGAAATGAGACTAGCTACAGCCGTATGGTAGACTAATTTTAGCTTAATTTAATTTTGCATTTTGTTTTTAAAACGGAAAAGCAATTGTTGAAATGTCTTGTTTTTTGTTTGTTGTCAACTTTTCATTATTCCTAAAGGCAGACTATTCTTTTGTGTAAAGTAATTTGTCGGTCGTTGGATAAAATAGCAACTTGACTGCGGTGATTGTCACTTTTTTTATCTTTTTTCCTATGCAGTGAGTCATTCCATGTGTATGCTTTTGTAAACCTGTTTGGTCGATATGTTGCCTTGTGATGTGTCACATCGGAAAAAAATGTAACTTGTTATGATGAATTGTGGTTTTTTCGAAAGTACGGATTTTTTGAGTGTCATTTTTGCCTAAGAAAATTCCCCCATTAATGTTAGAAATATTGAATGGCAATTTTCAAAAATATGTTGCTTTTTATGTTAGTCTGTGTAGTGTTTAAGTTTAAATTTGTAAGTGAAATAAAATTAAATAAAGTTACGGTTAACTCATTATAAGACACGGTGATTTGGGATGCCAATGATCCTGAGGATTTGAGTAATACTCATACAGTTTTAATTTCCAATGATGGTGATATATATGACTTCCTCTTCTGTGTGGTGCATCCTAGACCAGATGCTTATAGGTATCTAAACTAATAACAGCAGGGACCGAATGCATAGCGGTATAACTGCGTTCCCGCTTTTGCAGCTGGGTGCAAGCATACACTTAATAGGTGTCTAAAGGTATACGTATACCATATGTAGCCGTTGCGCTAAGAAAGATAATTCTAATAAAAAATCAGGCTGCCTCGTCAATCTTTGCAAATAGTGGCGATGTTACCAGGATGTTGTTTACCAGCCAAGAAACTTTGTTATTCTTTTACATTTGTTACGTTCATCAATCTATCGAAATCGATTGTTTTATACGACGTATAAATATGGAAAATAATGAAGAGGTGACCACATCACCAACCAAAATGAATGAATGGAACACTGTGACTTGTGCATGAGTGCATTGCATTGTTATTAGAAATGTGACATTTTTGCACATTGAAAAAAATCTGTAAATTTATTCTAGTCAATAGTTTACACTTTATACCAAAGGAATACAACTATTGTCAGGTATGAGTAGTAAAAAATTTTAAAACATCAACTTTTACATGTTCCTAATGTACGACACTTGTGTTATGCCAACTTCAAATGTTAATGACATCCCGAATTAAACAGCTTCAATCAAGTAATTTATTTGAACGGGGGCGGGAAGGGAGGTTAGCATGAATAAAACGACTCAGTTCGCATGATACAATGTCAATTTAAATTAATCATAGACCAGCTAATCTTCTTTTCCACCAATACAAAATTTGATTTAATTTTTAGACTCAAGTGTTTTCAATGTATTATAAAAAACGGACTAGCTTTTAGTGATCAAAAATAAAGTATTTTTTCTTCTACTCTTTACTAGTAAATAACCAAGTTCTTGTCAATTAAATGTTGCGATTTGAAAATCGAGTTGCACAGTAAGTTTTTTAATAAACAAGTTTTTGACTTTTAAACAAACATTTACAGTATTTTATCTTTTTTACACCTAGAACTTTTTTAGCAATTTATTATTAATTGTTTTTCCAATTATTTACCGCAATATTTTTACAATGTTTTAAAATGGAAAAGTTTATCTTTAATAACACGTGGATGAAAAACAGTCAGGATTATCACCATTATTGGAAATTGAAACTTTATAAGCATTACTCAATTCCTTAGGATCATTAGCATCCTTGTCGCTGTAATATCTTAATGTAATAAATTCAATCAATTTGTCAAATTATTTCAATTACTAATTATTAAATATTAACTGTTTTGTGTGATAAGTGCTCAACCCACATCGCGATATATTAGAATATGCAACAGCTGAGACATTTGAATGAACAGTGTCACAATTTAAGGTTGATTGTGTGGGTGTGAATTTACTACACATGACATATTGTGTGCTTATTTCTTTAACTGTCCCCAAACATCTATTTTTGACAGTGCTCAATTTACTAGGTAAATTTTATTGTTTTCTATTTTTGTGCTACACACGGCTTTCAACAATTAGATCACCCCGGTTCAAATATTGCATTTATAGCACAACTTGAAATGCTAATGATTCTAAGGATTCGAGTTTCAATATCCAATGATGGTAATATTCCTGACTGTTCGTCCTCATCTGGGTTGGCTTACTAATATAAATTGTTTACAATGAGCCTTTCATGTATCACTGCGCTTTTGGTCATATATAGGAATGGTTTTTAGTGATACATTTGTGTAATTCGTGTTGTTTACACCCACCCACACGTATTCGACAAACGATAAGACCCTGTGAATAGCAAAATGATAAGTTATATTTGCATGTAGTAGTCGAATTACTTATGCCAGCAAATGTGTTCAATCGATTGTGGACGACATGAGTGTTGATCTGATTTTTTAGTCTGGTTCGTGCATGTTTTCTAGTTTATCCGAAATCGATACAATTGGTATTTTTTGTTGTTTCAGGTTCAATTTACACTTTATGGCTAATTGTGTTGTAAACACACATACACACGTGTGTGTGCAATGTTTTTAAAAATGACACGTTAGATTAAACACTGGCATACTATACTGTTTACATTGTTTGTCTAAGTGGCTTGCATTTATATTTGTAGTATGCCTTGTCGATGTGAAAACACTGCGAAGTTGGCGAGATGTGTAGCGCTTATCAGTACGAAACCATATTACTTTGGAAATGATGGGACAACAAGAGTTTTCCATCTACTTTAATTTTTATGCATTGAAGGTCGTACATGTAGAAGATTTAATTATCCTTTCACTCAACCCTATCGTTAAAGTAAAGTTTTCATTTCTGTACTGTAAATTGGTTAAATAACGTTCTCTTGTCATTTCTATATATGTCAAAAGGTCAGAATGCTAACCCTATGCCTTTTTTAACCGGATTTGTAATTGGTCACGGTGGAGGTTTAGCGCTTAAACCTTTATGTAGTTTCCAGTTCCAATGTTGCTAACATCCCCCAACTTCGTATTTTCACGTGATTTATCATCAAAGTTAAGCACGAATCGAGTTCTGTTTGTGCCAATAGGCGGAGCCGCTAATGTCAAAAGGTATACCTACCACTTGGCTAGCTGTTTTTACTAAACGCATCATTGTCATATGATTAGTGATATGGTCACCTCTTGATTATTTTCGTATTTCTCGGGCTTATTAAACGACCACCTTCCAATATTTTTATATGTACATCAAACGTAAGAATGTAATAAAATTTATTAAGTGATTGATATTTTTATGCAGGTACCACTATTTACGAAAGCTGAAATAACTTGATTTTTGTTAAGGTTGTCCTTCCTATTGCACTCATGTCTATGCTAGTGTGAGTTTATGAGGCAACACAGAGGTGCAGAATAAGGACTTTGTGAGCATTATTCAAATTGTTAGGATGATCATTACTTCAATATTTATTATTGACAGTATTTAATATATTATATGACACAATCATTCATGGATTTTGATCAACCCTAGTGCAAAATTTGTCATTTTTACGAAGAAGACGCTTTGTGCCAAGCTTTATTCCCCATTTGATTTGTAAACGTTCTATTGCATGAAGTACTAACTTATCTATAAGCGTTACAGTTTATTTGTAACAATCGCATTTGCAGACATGATTTGAGTATTTATCCTTTGAAAATAGTCACACTTGTGCATAGCGGTATAACTGGGCTTCTGCTACGGCGGGTGGATGCGAGTATGCACCCAGGATACTTTAAAAATATCTAAAAGTATACATATACCGTATGTAGCCGTTCAGCTAAGGGAGATAACTCTGACAAAATATCAGATAGCTTCGTAAATCTTTGCGAATAGTGGCGACGTCACAAGGATGCCGTCTATCAGCCTAAAAACGTTGTTCTTCTACGTTTGTGATGCTTATCAAGCCATCGAAATCGATCGTTCATATGTCGTATAGATGTGGAAAATAAGGAAGAAGTGATCAAGTCACTATCCAAAATGAATGAATGAACACTTGTAAAATCACGTTCAAACTTGTTTTTAGAATGTTTTGACAAATGCTTGTTAATTAATACTTTTTCATATTGATGTACATTTTGATTATGGTCAATACACAGTATGTAGACTATTATAAATGAATTTTGAGTTTTTATTAATTTATTTTTTTACGAGAAACATGCCTTTTAGCGGTGGGCGGTGGGATTCACATCTAGGTCCAAGTCGAGGGCTGTATCGCTAGAAGTGCACTTTTAACATTATTATTATCCATTTATTTTGTATTCGGTACAAGGACTGCACATGTATAAACCAAGACCTTAGATTATTTGTTTACCAGCTGTCAAGTGGATGATAAAAATGTTTTGTTTACCCATTTTGACAAAACTTTAACGATTTTGTGATTTGAATAAAGGATTTTGGTTGTTTTTATGACGTTTGACGCTCATTGTTCGAAATTAGACGATTTTCATTCATGCATTTCATTTTGGTTGGCGACATGATAGCCCCTTCATTATTTTCCGTATCTATACGTCATATAAAACGTTGTCTGTATTTGTAAAGATTGACGAGGCCGTTGGATTTTTTTGTCAGGGTTATCTCACTTATCCCAACGGTTACATATGGTATGTGTATGTATATCTTAGGATACCTTTTAAGTATTCTGGATGTATGCTTGCACCTAACCACTAAAGCAGGAACCGAGTTATACCGCTGTGCACTCGGTCCCTGCTGTTACACCTATAAGCACTTAATCCAGGATGCACTACACGGAATATTACCATCATTGGAAATTGAAACATTATAAGCATTACTGAAATCCTCAGGATCATTAGCATCAATCATATGATCAATTGACTCGTGTTTATGTTGTATGTATATGTGTGTACAATGAAGACATTATAAAGATGTTTTAATCTCTTCAATTTGGCGTTCGAAATACCACTCAGATACTGCGTATTTTTGCAAATCTTCCTTATAGTGTTTTCAAATAATTTGGTATTGATAAAGCCGTTTCGGTTATAAACAACTACACGCATTCTATTGTAGAATGAAAATTTTAAGTTTTTGATGAGTTTAAGAATATTTGTTTCAAGAATTATTAGAATTGTTTATCACAACGTTTAACATGCAATTGAAAACCTATATCGATAATTCGAATAAATTTAAATTATTGATGGATTAAATCGTCAATGTATTTTAACCTATGTTATTTCTTAAAAACGTAGATATATATATATATATATATATATAATTGATCTAACGTGACTTATGTGTTCTTTTTGATAGTGTGTTTGTATCATTCTAATTGCCATTGTGTTTAGTTACTTGTGCTTGTAAATAATTACTTCTGTTCGTATACAATAACATCATTTATGTCATTTCCCAATTTTCATGAATCTATATACATACGTGTGTGTATTCATAATTATATTATTTTCCATTCACGCAAAATTCAATAGAATTCTGTAAACAAATGAGTCATTGAACACGAAACTTTTATAAATTTCTAATTGGTTATTTTTTCTAGTTGTACCGGTAAATCAATATAGTCTAAAGGCTTAATCATTTCGGGTAAATATATATATGGCCATTACAACAATTACCGCAAAAAATGTTTACTAAGTTAAAACATCTTTAACAACTACATAACATACAAAAAAAACGTCACCTAATTATAAAATATGTAATATAATGACTAGAATACAAGTATATTTTTATAGATATATATTGTAGCGAATGTAAAATTTACTTAAAATATTAACTGGCTCATAATCTAAGATGATAAAAGTATCAACAAAAAATATAACGTCAAATAATTTTTTTAAATGAAAAACGTATCTAATTTTTAGGGTTACCAGATAGTTTTATATACAATTTACTTCAAGATATTAAATAATAAATGTAATTGCTCGTGTTTTGGTATGCTCTTGGTTAAAATGCTGATATAGTTTTATGTAATCTAAATTCAAAAAATTGATTTGGACAAATTTTTTTTGATTTAAATATGCTTATACATGCTATATTTTATAAATAAATATCATTCATATTAGAATTATTAAATGGTGATTTTGAACAGTATAATCATTATTTTATTCTGTGTTACGTTTAAATTAAATTTTTTGTCTAAACAAAATATATTTAAATACAATTACAATTAATTTTGTGAGGTTATAACACAGATTATTGCTTTTTAAACAATTGTACTCTTGGTGTAGGTAAATTACATTTTAGCTTGAAAAATATTGTTATATTTTACTATAAAAATACAACTGCCGAAATTAATTAATATAATTTTTTATATAAACGTTATTTAATACTTTTTATAAAACCAATTTAATATTTGTTGCATAAATATTATTTTCCAAACTGTAAAATTTAAAGTTTGTACAAAATTTTTTATACGTACCAACTTATTTTAGTATGCAATATATTAATCCTTTTAAGTTAGAATTAATATTTAAAAATTTCATTTTACTGTTACAATGTACCTTTGGTACTTTCTATTTGTAATGAAAAATTAACTAAACTGTCTGTAATTAAAAAGTTAAGACATATCATTTTTTCTGTCCCTTGCTATCAAAAAGTAAATTCGTGTTAATTATATTTTATAATTTAAAAAATTAGTGCATTTTATTGTTTTTAAGTTACACAATAATTTTTTAACAAACAAAAACTAAGCTTTTGATATTCTTAAGAAAATGTGATTAAATTCATATAATTTTTAAGTTGTTTTAACAAGATATACTGCATTTTTAATTTTTATGCAAATACAAAATCTAACAAATCAATATTTTTACGTAAGAAGCAAAGCAACGTTTTCAGACTAGATTACAAGGTAAAATTATATTTTGAATTAGAAAATACCTTTATGGAAAACCCTTAAAATAACAAGCATATTTTTTAAATTGTATATTTAAAAAATAAAATAATTCCTTTATTAATATAAATCAAATTTTTTAATTAAGATTTTTATTGAAGTAATAATAACGTTCAAATCTGTGTTATACAAAACAAAAACTTAAAGTATTAAAATGTATTTTTAGATATTGATTTAAAGCATATAAATTATTATTCAATTATTTATTATAAAAAAGCCTATTTACTTAAAAATAAAGCAACTATCAAGTACTTTAAGTTATTTTTAAATTCTTAATATTTATATTTACGAAAAAATATTTGGGCCTAACAGATTAATTTAGATTAATATTTATAGATTTTTGCGGTATTTGTTGTGATGGCTATATATATATATATATATATATATATATATATATATATATATATATATATATATATACAAATAATTATTATAAAAATTATGTAACTTCAACTTATTATCACGATTATATAGAAGTAGCTTTTAAAATATGCTATTTTGGCCGATTCAGTCTATTTAAATAAATATTTCTAAGTATATATAAAGGAACTATTAAGTACTTTACATTATTGTTAATTCTCAATATTTATTTTTTTACAAAAAAAACAATTGGACATAACAAATTAATTTAGATTTGATACTCTTATAAGTTTTTGCTTTAATTTTTGAAATGGCTATATATATATATATATAACTGTGGCATCGTAATAATCTAAGGGTTTAAGTAGTGTTTTAAGGTATATGGGATAGGGGAAATAAGCCTAATAAAAACTCAGACGAGCTCGTCAATTTTTACAAACAGCGGTGACGTCACATGGATGCCGTCTACCAGCCAAAAACTTCCTTATTCATCTATGTTTGTTATGCTTATCAAGTTATTGGAGTCAATAATTTGATATGCTGTACAAATATGGAAATAATGAAAAAGTAATTAGGTCATCAATCACAAGGATAAATGAGTGAAATTTTATTTTTATGTTTGCTACTTTGAATGTTTGCACGAGAAACGCATCTTTCAGCAGTGGACATTTTAGCGAAGCCGAACGTGAGTCCGCATTTTAGTGCCAGTGATGGGATTCGAACCCCGATGCCCACCGAGGTCTGAATTCGAGCGCTGTACCGCTAGACCAAATGACGTCGAACCACAAGCAACTGTGATTACGTCACCGACCAAATGGATGAAGGTAGCAGTAATTGAACGGAACTTTATATTGATTAGTTTAAATTTAAGAGACGGGTACGTATTAGGTGTTAAAACCCTAAAACTATTTAATGATCATAATGTTTCAAATTGGTTCGTTAGAGGACCAAATTGGAGTGATCTAGCGGTACATTGGTCGACTTAAACTTGGATGGGCATTCAATCGGTTCTTACCACCGGCCCACTAAATGTGGGCCTACGTTCAGATTTGCTAAAATGTCTACTGCTGAATAATGTTTCCCATAAAACATTGAAAGTAGTAAAAGTAATTTTTTTTAATGGAGGAATGTGACCAGAATCAGTGACTTCTCACAAATGAGGGAATATTTACCTGAATGGATTTTAGTCAAGTTTTCTGTAGTCTACCAACTTTTTTCTTATCATATTCCATTGTCTATTCCCTTAAGACTTGTTGAAGATTTGTATGGCATCATAGTGGATTTCTGGACAACTGACCAGTGCCCTGAAGATTGGCACCGTGCTACTATTGTTCCTGTTTGCAAGAAAAGAGATCAGCAAATACCTGCTAACTACAGAGGCATCAGCTTACTTTGCATAGCTGCCAAAATTGCCACCTCAGCAGTAGTTGAATGGATCCGCCAGGAGAGGGAGAAGACCACTCGTCCTAATCAAACTGGTTTTCGTCCTGGTATGGGATGCATCAATCAAATTTATACGCTTTGATGCATTTTTGAATTTCTGGCAAAGTTTCAGCGTCCTACGTATGTAGCCTTCATTGATTCTATCTTGGAAACAATGGCTAAGTCGATGGACTGACATATCCCTACACGCCTCCGAAAATCGTGAACAATGGAAAGGGATTGTTCGAGATGCTATGGAAATTTGGAACTAATGAAGATGTGGCATTGTCACTAACTTTTGTTGTTGTTGTTGTTGTGTCTATTCCCAAACTGTTTTTTGTCCGGTAAACATAAAATTTGATTAAGTAATTTTCTTTGTTTAATTGTGATGATGTTATGCAGTAGACAATATAGATCCTGCATTTTTGTGATTGATTTTTTATGGCTTTCACTTCATTTTGTCATCGAAATCATGATTTTACTTTTGTCGTATCCTTTCGTTATTTTAGCAATATTAATTTTTCAATGAAGCCAAGCTGTTAACCTTTCTCTTTATCCTTCTTCGTCATTACCATTTTTCCTAACAATTTGGATTAGGTCTGGTATACTTATGGTTAGGTTGTTGATGTAAGTTAGCTCTTAATAATAAAGCAAGTTTAGACAGATAATTCCTCATTGTGCATATACTTATAGGTGTTTTGTTTTCTTATACTACAAAGATTAATAATATTATTTATTGTTTATGTGCATTTGACAAATCAACTATTTCACTCTTAAAAACCTATTAATAAGTAATATTAATATTACTACTATTAGATACAAATTTCCAGCAAAAGTTTTTTTATTTTAGTCTGTGTAATGTTTAATTTTTTATATAAAGGAAGTGAGTTTAGATGAAGTTGAGATTATCTTTTTTAAGTGTGGAACACAAGACAATGTATTTTTAAAACAATTGTGTCTTTCGCAGGAGTGAAATGTTATCTTTAAAATTATCTTTACATATTGAAATAATAATGCCACTATTTGTTTTTATTAACGACATGATGACTAGTTTACACCTTGTACCAACTCAATACAATATTTGTTGACTTGAAGTGGTATTGTATTTCGAGGTATCCAGTATACTGGGATGCTAATGATATTGAAACTTGGAATTAATGAAGGGGTGGCTTTGCCACCAACTTATGTTATGTTATATACTGATTTTTTTTCGATCAAATAATAAAAAAACGGTTTAATTTTTTCTATGATTAAAGAAATAAAACAGAAATTTTGTAGGTTTATTAACAAATAAATAAATTGTAAATTATATTTACGATTTGCAAAAAACTAGGTTATTCTAATTTTTTAGTTGCACAATAATTTATATTTTTTACACTTGAAATTATTATTATTTGCTTTCTTAATGATTAACGGAAAAATCGATTTTCCGAAACAAACCTTGTTGTATCCTTATCAAGGTTATGTTAAAACAAATAATTGTAATGTCAATGCTTTGTTTAATTAAATATAAATTTTAATTGTGGAACAATAAGTCTAAGTGAAATTAAGCAAGTAAATTGATTATAGAGTTATGTAAATTGCACTCACTAATTATATTTGTGTGTTGATTTACAAGTCTCAATCAAATGTAATTATGACAAGTTACATTAAGTTTCAAAATAAGTTAAACGTTTTTCATGAATAGTCATATTGTTGGTAAGTAGGAAGGTTTTTTTCGAGTTGTACATATTTAACGTTTTTAAATTACTTAATTGGTTGTTCAAATAGTATTCAACACTCAATTATTAGTTGGGAGAACGTTTTTAGTAGATACTCCAATTTTTGCATTCATGTATTTTACTTGTTTTAGAGCTATCATTTCAATTAATAAATTATTTCTCTAGTGAGTTTTCACTAGTCAATATTTTACATTTCTCTTAATTTTGGAATTTTTGTGCAATTAAAATTGATTGATTGATTTTTTTCCAATTTAAACTCATTTTATAAGATGTTGATTAAAAAATCCTTTTCATCAAATTGTTGAATGTATAATGATCGATACCTGTTGTCCAATAACTGTAGCACGCAGAGCATGTGACCTACAGCGCTCGACTCGAACCTGAGTGGGCATAGGTACGATCCTCATCACCAGCACTAAATGTGGGCCCACGTTCGGATTCGCTAAAATGTCCACTGTTGAAAGATGCGTTGAACGTAGTAAAGGGATGCGAATATTTGCCATGATTGTATTATTCCATAATAGACACTTGCTTATCCAAGCCACGTTAGTGTTGTTTCAATGTCAACATTACCAACACTTGTTATTTGATATTATTCAGACAAGGAATAGAAATGTAGTATAAGCTCAAATATATATATATATATATATATATATATATATATATGTGGAGAGATAGATTAGGTCATAATGCCGCAGGGTTCATCCAAGCATTTAAACTTTTGAAGTGGACGAAATATTTTTTGCATTTTACAACTCAATTTAATGTCGATTTTGTCATTAATACCAAATGAGTTTACTTATACAAATTTATGCATAAATTTATTATGGTTCACACAACAAAAAATATTTGATTTATTTTTGAAGTTGCTATTAGTCAGCAATTCATATGCTAATTGAGTATGAATTAAACATTTGAAACTTGTTTTGACCTATTTATTCTACCCCGTCTCTTTAAATATTGAAAAGAAAAGTATGAATGTCAAATTAAGCACACCATCGATTATTATATAGGTCGGGTTTTTTTTATCTTTTCTTAAGTTGTAATTTTATTAATCATATTTGAACAGGTCGTTAAGAATCGCCACGACGGTAGTCTGGGTACAATCGACTTGAAATTCAAAAAGGATCGTCTGTCGTTCAGACCTATAGATCGTGAGTTAATTGTTCAAACTGGAGCATCGCACATTCCCAACTCTTCCTAATTGTGACTCTAATCCTGATTTTGTTTTCTATTAATTATAAACTCCAGAATATCTAATTTTTTTTTACTTATACAAGACTTGTTGTTGGATGTATATTATTTTTTCCTTGTCATGTTTTAATTATTTATACATAGTAATTCGACTATATTTTTAAGCGGCTTTTGACAAGTTTTTTTGCATTTATATTGACAAATTATTTTTTAAGAGAGAAAACTTTGCTTTTATTGTACTTATTTTGTATTTTTTGAATTTTGCCATGTACATTGTTTTAATACGACAAAATACTGTTTTGTATAATTAGATTAAATAAAATTGATTAACGTTTTCTGAAAGAAAAATTAACCGTTTTTTAACGAAAATTTCATTTTCTTGTCTCCTGTTCACTCTATTTGTATTAGTTTTATTAACAAAGTAATTTTTTCAGTGAAGTGCATTATTTATACAGCATCTAGTTTTTGAAGACGGTGATATACCTAACTGTAGCTCCATGCGGTGCCCTGAAATAGAACTAAAGCAGGACCCTGGTGATCATGACGATTTAACTGTGACTTTGGCGGATGAACGAAGATACCGAACTCTGTAAAAATTGTAATTTCCTGTAGTAACAAACTCAACGGTATTGTTGGATGTTATATGCACACAAAATGTGAAGATCATTCTGATTGGCAAGCTTCGTCAATCAGAGTGAAAGTGTATTTCCTAAGTTTAAGGTATATTTAACATACATTGATCATTCTCGTTCAAATAATTCCAACATTATCGAATTCAAATACAGAACTACTTTTACCCAATTGAATGCCTTATCGTTGTTCATAAGGTTATCCCGAACTATTACTGAGTCATTGATACATAGACACGCAAGTGTTGTTTTTACCTGGTCTACTGCGTACCTGACAAATGATGTGTTTCAACTCTTAAAATTAAATTTTAGCTAGGTATACTGAAAAAATAACATCTGTTTATGATATCAGATGTCAAACGTTTACACAAGTTCAAAAAAAGAATTAAAGAACCATTTTTGGATAATTAAAACCTGGAAATTGTGTTACGTATTTCGTACTGAACAAACATTTTACTAAATTGAGTATTTGTAATAGACTTAATAACTATTACAATCCAACCATTTATATAACCTCAACCCATTAATTTCCCCTTTGTACACCATTACGATATGTTTGATCGCATTTCATATAAAGCTCTTGTTCACGTTAAACGTGAAAAATGTATTTTTATGTATGATAAAAATAAAAATACAACTACCATTAACTAATCATTCAGTCCAATTAACAGTTACTTGAAGAAAAAAAAACAAAAATATTAAACATGATGTTCAAAAAAGAAATTTAAAAAATATCACAGTTCAAGTGTATAATACAACCAAATTCTTTTCTATTCGTTCAAATCAATCAATTCTTTTATAGCCAACTGGACTTCGTTCGAGTTCAAGGTGACAGACAAACAAATGTTCTGCAATTCGAGCTGATCGAGCACACCAGCACGAATCAAAACGCCAGCCAAATCTTGTGCTAATTTTGACGTAGTCGAACAAGGAGCATTTGAACATTCATCACGTTCGACCGAATTACTTCCAGTTGGATTGGACAATTCGATCAGCTTTCGAATAAGGCCCCTTTGGGTGGCCACCACGTCGACACGCAATGCAGTTGTCGAAGGATTGGTTTCTATTTGGCAGTTAAGAACCAACAGACCCAACGATTGTTCCAAATATTTCACCAAAGCATCGTAAGCTTGAGACTCAGAATTAAGCAAAATTTGATTCAATTGGTCTGACTTAAAATCGACAAAGTTTTGTTTGCACAGTGCATCGTTCGTTTTCAAATAATCCGACGTTGTCAAATGAGGTTGCGGAACATCGACACTGGACGGTGGGGATGGCAACGGTTTTGAAGTAAGAGAAATAGGTATGTTGGACTTGATTGGATGTCTGGCGCGTGAATCGGAAAAACAACAAAAAAATAAATGCAATAAATTCGATTTCGATCGAGCTTTAGTGTTAACTTTGCTATTCGGACGGCGGTTTTCGAACACTTTCGTCTGCTTTGCGGGTGACTCGGACTCCAAAGCTGCATGGTCAATCCAAATAGATTTCGATAATGAAGGTCTGTTGGAAAATTAAAACAAATATATGATTATTAGTAAACAATCAAAAGCAAATGTATAGTATAGATTAAAGTAAAACTGCAGATATATCAAGGATATGATACAAGGCGTAGTTCACTATATATAGTGCCCAACAGAAATTTGGAAAAACAACAACAATTACAATTTTGTGGAAATGATCGACAAAAAATTAAAATGAAAAAGGGATACTGAGTATATGTTATATCCCGATACAATATACATTACTTGACGAAAATATTTTATAAAGCTAAAGCCAGATAACTTACCCAACCGCTGATTCTTGACAATGTGAAAGCGAATCGGAGATAGATAGTACATTTTGATCCGAAACCTCAGTATACAATGGAATACTGGAATTTTTAGGTTCGTCAATTGTATGATTCATCGAAGCGCAAAATGATTGGTAACTGGAAGGACAAACTTTAATAGCCAACAACTGAACACAAATTGAAATTTGTCCATGTCTACGTGGAACACATGCAATTGCTTAAAAATACAACAAAGGTAGTGTAATTATTTATCACAAAAATAAAACTAATAACACACTTTGGTACAATATTATTATGGTTACCAATGTTTGATACTTGAGAAACTACAATAGCTGTATATTTAAATAATTTGAAACACGAGAATGCTAATTGTAGCAGTATACACTTCAAGTCAATTAACGCGATGGCAGACAACAAAAGTTGATGGCAGATCCCCCCTTAATTATTATAATCACGGTTTTTAAAAGCGTGTAGAGATATGTCAGTCCATCGACTTAACCATTTCTAAGATAAAGTCTCAACTAAGACTATGTGAAAATCGTTCCGAACAGCATCTGTCCAAGTACGTTTCTGACCACCTTTTCTTCCAACCGGCATTTGAAAAAACCAAAGTTATGATACGTGAGATAGCAATCGGATTTCTACGAAGAACGTGTCAAAACCAGTGTAATCTTTGTTGTCGCGATATCAATGATGGAAGATCGTAAAATTGAGGATCATTTCGAATTTGACGAATGCTGATCTTTTCGTCCAATCCCTTGATACGGACAATGCGAAATGAGTGTTGTGCCGAGAGATCTGAAACATACTACCTCTAATTTCTTAAACTTCATAATCTCTGAACATGTAAGAGCTCAGGTTTCAGTTGTGTAAAGAAGTACTGTGCAAAACAAATAAAAAAATGTTCACCACGGTGTTTAGATTAATCTATTTTTGTCTCCAAAGTGGATTGGCAAGTTTTCCAAATGCAGCAGCAGCCAAAGAAATTTGACAATTTATTATATGAAACACCGTTTGAAGTATGTAAAAAACCCCGAAACATAAATTATTTTACATTGAGAAGTACAACATCAGCTAATACTATTCTCGCATCACATGCTTGAGACGATGAATAATTTTTTGAGGTTAATCTTCAGACCATAATCACCGAAAACTTTCACAAGAAGATCCAATGCACGCTACAGTTGAACTTCAGATAGAACAGAATTGTCAGTGTATTTGAACTTGGTGATAGGCGTTGCGGCAACATATACAACTTCCATTTGTACAGAAATCTTGGTAAATATAACATCAAATGCATAGTTGAACAAAAGTAGAGCAGTTATTGTCTTGACGGACACCACTGCAAATTTCGGACAGCTTTATAGTATATCCCTTCTAAATACGGATTGTAGTAGCTGAGTTCATGTACGCAACATGTGAGAGATTCACAATTTTCAGCGGAATTCCGTTACGTAACATAACGAATCAAAGTTGTTCTCTGTTCAACGAGTTGAAGTCTGATTAAAGTGAAGCAACCAATCTTCAGTTGAAATGCCAAACTATTTATCTTTAATTTGTTGCCACAACATAGCTGATCCAACTTCTCGTGAACATTTCCACTGTAGTTAAGGTAGACAGAAACCTCTCTCATCTGCTACATAATCACCATGTTTTTGCTCCTCATAACTCTTTCGAAATTCCGCATGCAATGTCCTTGCTTCACTTCTTCTCCAAACATTCTTTGCTTGTGCATAAAGATCACGAGGATTAGTGGACAACCAGAAAACACAGTGCAGAAGAATGATAAACTATAAAAAAATGAGTTTCAAACAATCCAAAACTGTTTTTTAAAAACAAGCAATGTCAATCTTGTAGCGACTTACATGCAGTTGTAAATGCCCGGGTCGAAACTTAACAGTACTTTACGTTCCATGTTTGTATCCAAAGCAAATTACAAATGCATATTGAACTTAGGGGATAAAATCTATTAGTTTAAAAACCTCAACCATGTAACCCAGCCGATGTTTACAAAAGTTGTCGAAGTTATTATTTGAGCCGTTACTTCCAGCACATAATAACACAAATTTAAACAAGCGCTCTGAGATACTACTCGACTATATCCATTTCAGGTTATACCCTTCTTGTTATTGAACGACTATTAATCAAAATTATGTTTCCCGCAAAACATTCAAAGTAGTAAGAATTAAATAAATAAATAAAAATCTAAACATCACAAATATTACTGCTATATGTACCAAATTATATTACAAATATTTTTGTTCCTTGAATACAAAAATTGGTTAACAATAAAATCGTCCCTTTATTTCCAATTTAAACAAACTAGCTAAAAACCTCATAGAAAAAAATATATTTCTATATATGACAAGGTATCTTATTAATAGCAACACTATTTAGAGATTTAAAAAAAGTTGCCTTATTTCATTCCAGAGTTAATCCCTTTAGGCAACTACCTACATCTAATAATTGAATACCTCAAGATATGTTTACACATACCAAGTTGCAGTTGTACACTAAATGGGAAACCTATATAATCTGATGAAATTTTGTGTTGATTCAGGAAATATATAGGAATAACTCCGCCTAGTTTGGACCAGAAACGATTCAATCTAGCCAGTCCCAAGCCTACATAAAGGAGGAGAGTTCTAGTGCAAAGTTAACAACCTGACCTCTATAAAAAAATTATACTGCTATGAAAACAATAAAAGGACGCCATTCCGACAAACGGCAAAAAAGTGATCTCACATATCTGGATGATAGAGTTACACAGATGACATGGTTGAGTAAAAGCCGAAAGGAAGATCAATCTTCAATTTGCAGAATCTACAATGCCAACGAGACTTTGTTATTGTTGTTGTTTTATTACCCCACGCATATTTTTAAAATAAAATGCTTTTGTATTATATATAATATATATAGAAACGAGTAAAACTTATAGTTTCAAATTTTAGTAATGATGACATTCTTGACTGTTCCTCATCCATTGGTACGACCTGGACTAGGTGCTCATAGAAATCTAGACCAATAAGAGAAAGACTCACAGAAGTCCCGCTCAATGGATAGGTGGTAGCAGATGCCTCATCAATTCTTGTAAACACTGGCGTCGTCGCAAGAAAGCTGTCTCCTGGACAAAGTTCAACTCGCATCCGACATTTGCGCATATAAATTTGGGATGCTACTCAAACTTGAAACTAAGGAAAGGGTGGCTTTTCCACTAACTTTTGTTCCTGATATATATATATATATATATATATATATATGCAATAAAACAAACGAAGTTAGCAAAAAAAACGTTACTCACAATTTTGAAAACTTGTATTGCTTTGAGTAGAATAAGAAACAATACGTCTACTGCAATCCAGGTAACTTGCTAATTCGTGATGTCCAGCTTGGCGCAAAGCGTTTAACAGTAAGACAAGACCAGGTGGGGGTAGACTTGAATGGACAGAAGTTGAGAAAGTTTCATTTAAAATAGGAAAACCTATTGCATCCAATAATTTTGAAGGTTTTTCAGAAACATCAGTTTTTAAAATTTCATCACTAGCTTCTTGGGATATTGCATGATGTCTTACAAGATATTCCAAAAGTGGAGCTTGTATATCTAATTTTTGAAAAGCCGTCAAACTCTCATTAGCATTCATTTTTGCTATTGTTGGTTTTTTTAGAAGCTTGTTGTAATTATCAAGATTACAATACGGATCCTCATTATAATTATCTTTGTCAGATAATGTTTTCACTAATTGGGTCGTTCCATGTTCTTTGTTACTTTTAACTAAATTGGAGTCTGAACAAACTGGCAGTAAAACCTCACATTCGGATGATTTAAAACAGTCTTCTAATTTATTTACATGATTATGTGCAGATTTGTGTTCCGAAATATTAAACTGTACATTTGAATAATCGTAATTGTTGCTGTGATCATAACCATTATAGAAAACGTCAAGCATTTATACCACTAAATGTGACCGATTATATAATTTTTAAAAGTAAAATTACTAAGAATAAATCATAACTATCTACAGATTAAAAAACCAAAGCGACAGCACATAAACGAAGAAAAACCTATTTAAAATCGGACTAAAAACATAGATTAAAACAAATTAAATTAAACTTTAAAAAAATTATAGTTATACAAAATTGTTTTTTTTACAAATTAATTTTAAAATATTATTAATTAAAATTTTATTTAATCTTAAAATGCTACGTTAAAATTTGCACTTCTCTTTTGATAGTTCCGTTTTAACTAACCTATAAATTGTATTTTAGCCGTATGACAAAAAGAATTTGTCGTTTTAATTTTATTGTAAATTTTTTTTAATATATTTTAAAATATCACTTATTTATTTATTCATTTTTATTTTTTTATTTTATGTTTGCTACTTTGAATGTTTTACGAGAAACATCTTTCAGTAGTGGACTATTAGCGAAGCCAAACGTGGGCCCGCATTTTAGTGCTGGCGATGTCGGGATTTTAACTCATGTTCACTGAGGTTTTAATTTGAGCGCTGTACCGCTAGACCATCCCGGCACTTGCATTTTAAAACATTCAAAGTAGTAAAAATAAATATAAATAAAATATAAATATAAATATAAACAACATTAACAAATAGTCCACCGAATATTTTTTGTAATGGATTGTAAAAACAGTGTAAAAATATTACTTTTAGACGACCTATACAAGTTAATACACGAGTTGAGTAAGAGTAAAACTCCTTTTGATCCTCGGTTCTAATTATCAATAATATCAGTAAGATTCGGGAAGAAATATGAAATGGATGGTGAGGTAAAGGGGGATTAGTCACAGAAAAAAGTATTTGAAATCAAGATAAAATTAAGGTAGAAAGTGGAAGTTAACAATTATAAAAAACGAGCAAAAATTATAAATATACAAAATAATAATAAAACAAGTTACGTATTACAATGCAAAAACACTGCAATAATCTTCAAAAAAGAAGAAGAGAAAAGGATGAATAACGCTCCAATGGACGTGTAGCGTGACGCGCGCCTTATCTTGCAAGTGAAGTAACCTTTATTTTTCCCACTCTCTGGTTCTCAAAACCTTTTATTAATGATTTCAACCACGAATCTTAATATAATTTTTATTCTTTTAATTTTTAAAATTCTTAAGTAGAATCATGGTAGCATTCCCCTTGATGGTGTTTATTTATTTATAAACAAAAAATTCTACTTAGGTTTAATAACACATACAACACATACGATTAGCAGTATTAAACTTTTACAGTACATAAAGCTAAAAACGTATTACATTTTCAAACTCCAAATGCCAATAAGTATTAAACTAATTTTAAACAGTGTTGTTGACACCAGATAAAACATGAGTTTAATTTTCACTCGGGATAAAGGGTGCGTCACGCTACACGTCCACTGAAGCGTTATTCATCTTTTTCTCGTTTCTTCTTTTTTAAAAATTATCGTAGTATTTTTGTGTTGTAATAAGCAACTTGTTTTACTATTCCTTTTGTATATTTATTATTTTTGGACTTTTGAATCTGTGCGATACGCTTGCATGACGTTACGGATCAAAAGTAGATTGCTAATTGTATTGTGCTCATTGTTACGTGTTGCTAAATTTTTTTTGTTTTTGGTTTGAAGGTATCTGTGTTTTTCTGTATCTGTTTTTAGTGTGTCAGTGTTTATTGTGCGTAGCTTGTGCAATGTGTGGTAACACTAGCACTATTTTTGTCTTTTAACAATTATTACTAGTCTAGTTGTAGTAATAGTTTTCTTTATTTTCTTGATTAATCTATACATCAGTTTCTTAGTTGTTTCCAAATATGACTTTCTCCAATTGTAAAAGTTGGCATTTTTGTGCACTTTGTGGTAATTGTTTTCATAAAGCGTGCTCGGGGTTATTATGTAAACACTATTCGCAGCTTGCTAATAGTCCGATTGACTATAAATACATGGATTACAAATGCGAAATCGATTTACGGCAATTGCTTCCTGCCAACGACAACAAATTGAATAATATCTTAGAAACACTTTTAGATTTAAAAACCTATCTTTCTCAAATTCATAATCTTGATACTAGATTAGATAAAATCTCCCGTACTTTAGCAGAATGGTCCACAAGCTCTCTGAATCCCAAACTAAAACTAAGGCCTTAAACTCCCCAATTTTCTACTTTTCTAATAATGTTATGTCAGAACAATACTCCCTAAAAGACCATATTTCCAACTCCAGCTCTTATTCTTTAGCAGCTAAATCGGTTCTAAGATTTTTCTAGGAAGAAATTTTGGCTGTCACGCTACACGTCCATTGGAGCGTTATTCATCCTTTTCTCTTTTCTTCTTTTTTGATGATTATTGCAGTGTTTTTGCATTGTAATACGTAACTTGTTTTATTATTATTTTTGCATATTTATAATTTTTGCTCGTTTTCTATAATTGTTAACTTCCACTATCTACCTTGATTTTATCTTGATTTCAAATATTTTTTCTGTCACTAATCCCCCTTTACCTCACCATCCATTTCATTTTTTCCCCCTGAAAATTGAGACAATTTGAGAACCGAGTACTAAAAGGCGTTTTGGCCTACTCAACGCGTAAAAAATCCTGAATCCTGAAACCAAGCAACACGTTGAGGATATTAAATGTGATTGCAACATCATTATTAAAGGTAGTGTCACTAACTATAAGGAACTGGTATTAGACATCATTTCTTCATATTCCTCTAAAGTTAATAATTTTAAATTATGTAAACTTTTCTGCAAGCGCCCTCACTCAGCTTCCTCATTTTGGTTACTTTCAATTATTCTCTCACTAAGAAAAAAATTATGAAGGGTTGGTTAAGCGTTTGCTCTAATTATCCTGGAGTTCATATACTTAAGGATATCTCTAAGGACGAACGTGCCATAAATTTTTTTAGGACTTTAACCTTTTTAGATAACAGAATTTCAATACTTTGACTCACCCTTTTTATCGTTACCAGATATATGCAATACCTTTAGTGATTACTGTAAGTCTGTTTTCAATCCCGATTATTATATTAGTCCTCTTTCTGAGCCTGTTCTTGACTCAACTTGTCTCACTATTACGTCCTCTTTAGTCTCTAAGTATTTATCTCAACTTAAATCAACATCCCGAGGTGCGGATGAACTTTACCCGAGAGTTCTCAAAAATGTGTCTCTAAACTTGCCCCTTCCCTTACCATTATTTTTAACCGCTTTATTCAGTCTGGTAATTTACCTGCTATCTAGAAACTTGTCTTTTATCTGCCCATTTATAAGACCGGCTCCAAGTTTAAGTCGGATAGTTTTAGGCCGATTAGTATTTTGTCAGGTTCCAGCAAAATTCTAGAGAAAATCATTAAATCCCATCTGATTAATTTTATCACTATGAACAACTTCATTAATCAGGCTCAACACGAGTTCATGCTTAGGAGATCCTGTCTCTCTAACTTGCTGGCGTTTACTAAGAGCATTACTTGCATGCTGGATCGTTCACCATCAGTCGATGTAATCTATTTCGACTTTTGCAAAGCTTTTGACAAAATTATGCATTCAGCATTGTTAAGTAAAATAAAAGCTTTCGGGATAAGTCTTCCTTTCCTAGAATGCATATGTAACTTTTTCACTAATTGTCATTTCAGTGTCAAATTAGGAAGCGCAGCCTCTTCTCCCTCTCAGATCACCTTAGGAGTCCCTCAGGGCTCAGTTTTTTAGATCCTCTTCTTTTTGTTATCTATATTAATGACTTGCCCATGTTTGTTCAATCTGATATCCTGCTTTATGCCGATAATGTCAAAATTTGGGGTTCTAACCCCAAACAATTGCAACAGGATGTTAATAACATTTATCAGTGGTCCCTTGATAATGCACTAGCCCTGAATATTTCTAAATGTAATCACTTCTTATTTGGGAAACCTTCAGGAAACCGGTACATAGTCCCTAGTACTCAAACTATCACTACGACTAACACAGTTAAGGATTTTGGTGTGACTTTTTGTCTTATTATAACAGAACCACTTTAACCTGCTATCGTCTAACTAAGTTTTTTAGGCGTAATTTAAAAAACATCCCTGCCGGCTGTACCCGACTCCTGTATCAACTTTACATTAGGCCGCACCTCGAATACAGTATTTAAGTAACGTTCCCTATCCTAAGGGCAGACAAAGTTAAACTTGATAAAGTGCAAATAAGCTTCACTAGATTGCCGCTTACCCTCAAGAGCCTTCCCTACCCAAAGCGTCTGGAAGTTCTCCGTCTCTTTCTACTAAAAGATAGGAAACTCCGGGGTGACCTCATTTTAGTTATCAAACGTATTAATTCTACCCAGTTTAAATATTTATTCGTCCTCTTCAACAATCCCCGTAGATGACACCCACTCAAACACTCCAAGTCCCAAGTTCATTCCTAACTAGGTCTTTATCATTTTACTTATAGGGCTATTTCTGCATAAAACAGTCTGCCCCCACATGTTGTGTTAGCCCCATCCCTCCAGGCGTTCAAATCGGCGTACAATATTACATTCTTAATTTCACCTAATACTTTATTTCCTTTTTTTGTTAACTATTTATTTCTATGTGATACCTGATACCCTAAACAGAGTATTAAAAGGAGTTTTCCTCCTATTTAACTCGTGTACAAACCTGAAACCTTATTAAGGCTTGTTAATAATGATATACCAAAATTTCGGCTTTTACCTCAAAGTCATACTCATTTCCCCATCCTACATCGGCTCAGGCAATTATCTCCTCTTTTCTCCCTCTCTCCTCTATAAAGGTACACTACACAAACGCATTAAGTTTACTCAATAAATTATCTGAACTACAAGAAATAATTAGTGTTACCCAACTTCACAATGTTAGAATCACAGAAATTTGACTTTCAAAAGACATACTTGACAGTGAAATACCTCTACTAGGTTATAGAATAACTAGGCAAGACTCAAGTAAAGGTAAAAGTGGGAATTGTTTTTTCTATATCCGGGACGACTTATCTTATACTATTGTAACCGTACACCGATGCATTCCTCAGGAAAAATATGAGTCTATTCATTTGGCATTAAGTTCCCATACTGTCTGCTTTTTATTTTATCGTCCCCCTTTATTATCCAAAACTTTTAATGAGGCTTTTGTTTCTGAACTTAAACATTACCTCATTCTTTCCTACAAACATCGCATCCTAATAGGAAAATTCAACTGTCCTTCCCTTAACTGGCGGTCTCTTTTTGGTTCTAATCCATTTGATAATAGAATTTTAAATTTTAGCATTAAGCATTCTCTTAATCAGCATGTTTTATCACCTACCAGATACAGGTTCGGCTCCTTTCCATTATGCTTTGATCTTGTTTTTACCAACGAATCCTCATCCATTGATTCTATTTTATACCTATCCCCTCTTGGAAAAAATAATCATATCCTCGTATTTTTTAAAGTGATTTTTTTCTCATATAGCTCTCGGAAGAAGCAAAAAATTCTAACGCCAATTCCTGATTTTAAGAAAGCTGACTTTGGGAAATTTTGTCAATTTCTTGCTTTGGCCTACTGGGGTCCTTTATATGACAATAATTTAGAACGGGCTTATTTACATTTTGTTAAATTAATCAAAAAAGGCATCAACAAGTTTGTTCCATTTTGATTTTCCTCTTACACTAGTCCAAAGTTTCCTAAAAAGATTGTTCATTTAATCCAGAGACGGAACAGGATTATCTACTTTTGGAAATCTACTAAGCTCCTCTGTTTCTATTACAATTATATCTCAATTAAAAATCAATGCTCTAGTCTAATTAAGTCGCATAGGGACTATATAGTTCACAAACTTCTAATTAAAACCAAGGATAACAAAAGCACTCTTTTTAATTTTATTAAGGACAAGCGTGCTTCCGAAATTTTTTTACTTTATCTGAAAAACGACATTGGTTTACTTCTAACTACACCTGAAGCTTGTAATAGTTTTAAAGATTATATTTACTCGGTGTTTTACCATTCTGATTCTCCCCCATTCCACTAACTAGATTTGGCCCTTTCTATTGGTTTTTTTACTCCAAATGTTTAATCAGTTCTCAGACAGCTTGAAAAACTCAAACCAACCTCATGTGGTGCTGATGGTGTATACTCCAGAGTTCTGAAAAAATGTGCTGTGATATTGGCATTCTATTTAATTTATATTATTAACCTCTCCACAATCTCTAACCGATTTCCACACATCTGAAAGTTTGCATTTATTAGACCGATATTTAAATAGGGCTTTAGATTTACTCTTGAGAGCTATAAATCGATTAGTATCCTATCTGCCCCAAGTAAAGTAATGGAGAGCTTAATAAGGACTTCTGTGCTAAATTTCATCACTAAGCACAAATTAATTAATTATGCCCAACATGGTTTTTTGCCCCACAGGTCCTGCCTCACTAATTTAATAACATACACAGAAAACATCACAAGCTTATTGCACTCAAGGCCCTCAGTAGATGCCAATTATTTTAACTTTGCAAAAGCGTTTGACAAAATACCTCACGATCTATTTTTAACAAAGCTAAAATGAATTGGCATTACTGAGCCAATCTTTGCTTGGATCACTGACTTTTTTACCAATCGCTCTTTTAGTGTTCGAATAGGTATTTCTTTGCCAAATTAGTTTGGGTGTTTTCTAAGAATCAGTATTAGGACTTCTACTGTTTATTATATTCATTAACAATTTACCTAAAGTAGTTTTTATTTTAGATCTTATTTTAGTCTATAAACTCTTTAATACTAACCACTTTAATCTCTTTGCCCTCTCCAACGATTCTCGTTAAAGACATCCGTTTAAGATGTCTAAACCTAGGGTTTATTCTTATTTGAGTTCTCATCACTTTTCGTATAGGATTATTTCTGCATGGAACAGTTTACCTGCCCATATCGTCTCGGCCTCGTCCCTAAATTCCTTCAAATCGGCCTATGATTTGTACTACCTTCATAATTTTATTTAATTATTTGCTTTTTATTACTTTTTATTTTTATATTGTTTTGATATTGATACCTGATACCCAGAACCGAGTACCAAAAAGAGTTTTCTCTTCTATTTAACTCGTGGATAAATCTAAAACTTAAAAGTTTAGTCCAACATTTTGCTGTATGCAGATCATGTCAAGATCTGGGGATTCAACCCGAGTCATCTTCAGGTTGATATTAATAACATCTATAAGTGGGCTGTCAAAAACTCTTTTTCTCTAAATCTTGCTAAATGTAAGCATATATCTTTTGATAAACTATCTGGAAACGTCTTCTCAATGCCTAATCATAACTCCCAAATGACAAAATCGGTTAAGTTTATAAAGGATCTGGGAGTAATAATTGACTCTGCGCTAAAGTTTACAGGTCATTATTCTAGAGCTACTCAAATTTGCTACCGACTAATCAAATTTTTTAAAAAGAATTTAAGTAACCTTTTCCCAATGTGTGCTCGTTTGCTATATATGCTTTATATCAGACCGCACTTAGAATATTGTGCATAGGTTACTGCTTCTATCTTAAAATCTGACTCACATAACTTCCAAAAGGTTCAAAAGGCTATCTCTAAATTACCTAAATTTTTAAAGCATCAAACCATGACAGGCTCTTTTTTCTAAAATTATTTTTTTAAAGAAATCTTATCAATCTTATATCAATATTTAACATCTGGTTTCTTCTCACCTTTCTTTTCACTAACTAAGAACTCTTGTAGAGGTTATAATCTCAAATTGAATAAATCCAGAGTACAATCCAAGTTGAGACTCCATCACTTCTCACAGAGAGTTATCAACGCTTGGAATAGTCTATCTTAATTGGTAGTTAATGCCAATTTGGTCTCGTCATTTAAAGCTGCTTATGCTCGTTATGCATTATCCAATTTTACATAATTGTAACTTATATTCTATAGCTGGTTGATGGTTTATATATTTTTAACTCTGTTTAATTTTTTTTAACATAATAATGTCGATACGTCTAAACCGAGAATTAAAAGAAAATTGTTTCTTACTCGGCTCGTAAACCAACGTGTAACCTGTTTGTTTTCTATAATTGCTAATTTCCATTATCTACCTTAATTTTGTCTTAATGTCATTTTTTCTGTGACTAATCCCTCTTTACATTATCAATCACTTTATATATCCCCCTGAAAATTTAAGGCAAATTAAGAACCAAGTACTAAAAGGCGTTTTGGCTTACTCAACTTATGTACAATCCTAAAAACTGTAAGTGTAAATAATATTTAAATGGCTATATTACCTGTAGATAATTAAAAAGATATACCACTAACAGTTTTTAAAAATTGTGTAAATTTATGCAGTTTACTTGTTAAACGTTATTATTAATAATAATTTGTTATATTTACAATAATAAATAACGTATTAAAACTGCAATAACAAAATATTTTATGCATCAACTTTATTTATTTCGTACTTTTGCGTTTTTAAGTCAGATAAAAACCGATGTAGTATAAGATCACGTCGATTTCTATTCTAGTAACAACTTTATTTTATACTGTTATTTATGTAAAACGTATGTAACTACATTGCATTCTATCCACTTAATCTTAGTTACACATTTAATGGTAAAAATAAATAAATGTACCAGCAGTTAGACCTTTCTAATTTTACTTTTATGAAAATATTGTGTATTTTGCAAAGCAGTGTCGATATAAGTGCTTATATTTACGTGTGAACTGAGAACTAGGTCTCTCCAGATGTTTTAATTTTATACATAATATGGATGTTGTATTTTGAAGCCGCAAAAGTATATTAACCGCAATTATTATAACAACCCAACAAAGTTCATTAAAAAAAATAAATTGATTTTTTAATAATTTTTATCTGATATTAAAAAATGAAATGCTGATTATCATGAGGATTTAAGTAATGCTCATAAAATTTTAGCTTCCAATTATGGTGATATTCCTGAATATTTTTCCTTCAACTGATGTATTCTGCACTAAGTGCTCATAGACATCTACACTAATAACAGAAGGGGATCGAGTATGTCATGTCTGCAGTATTTAGCAAAGTTACTATCTAATCCTAACAAAGTTCAAAGTGACCTTTACATTAGCCTATTAAAAACATGAGTATGTTTTTTGGTAAAGGCTATATCTACAAAAAAATGTACAAAGTTATTTTTTTAACTTTTTATTTTTGTTTACTGATTGTTAATAAGTAGTTTACCTCTTAAGATGAAATTTCCTTTTAATGAAAGTGGAAAAGTGACGTGACAGCAAAAAAAAACATTAAATACCTTATCAAAAAATCAAATAACCAATAAAATGAGCAGCTAATGAAATGTCACTTATCTATAAACAATTTGTAAAAATTTTTTTATTTTATTAAAAGGAAATTTCATCTTAAGAGGCAAACTACTTATTAACAATCAGTAAACAAAAATAAAAAGTAAAAAAAAAACTTTTTGTACATTTTTTTGTAGATTTAGCCTTTATTTTATTAGCCATGCTCACTCATGAGTCATTAGCATGTCATGTATACTGTTATATTTGCACTATTAACCATACTGTCCCCTAAATAATACCATGCCTCTTTACGCATATCATATTGAAACATACTTTGATTTTGAGTTTTTCTTTCTTCTTTTAGCCTATGTAATTTAATGTTACTTCACTTATTTATTTATTTTTGAACTAATGTTACACACTGCTAATTGTATTATATTTTTATAATTGTACATATTTTTTTGTGTGCTGAAAGCTACTTCTACTAAAGTATCTAAGCCAATAACCATAAATAATAATAATAATAATAACTGGTATTCTACTTCGACGGATAAGTGCAAGTATATACCCAGGTTTATCAAAAAGTATTTTAAAGTATGTTTATATGTAGCGATTGGGCTAAGAGAAATAACTAATAAAAAATCAGATTACCTTATCAATTTCTGCAATGGCTTTGTCACAAATGTGCCATGTAGCAAACGAAAAACTTCATTATTCTTCTACGTTTGTAACACTTACAAATCCATCGCCATACAAAAATAGGAATAATGAAGTAATCAATCAAGAGTATTTAAAAATTGTTCACTCTACACTTCCACGTAGATCAAAAAGCGCTAGTCGATTGCATTTAAAACAAAACACATTTTACCTACCACTGAAATAAGTTAACCTTAACCAAAGAAATCTATTTAAAATTCTTACATAAACACAAGTAAACTTGGAAAATTAAAAAAAGTTGTATTAAAGTAACGCAACGTTTGTACATTTTGTTGCACTTGTTAGTAAAATGTTTTAGTCGGTTGTGTGGTATCGAACTACAAGGCTAATATTAATCCACCAAGAATTGATAAGTCCCCAACGGTATCAATTTTCAAAGTTGTATTTTAACCCAATATTTATTATAATTGTTTTCAAAACCCATTCTCTGCAAAAAGCATGTGGCAACAAGAATATACATTAATTTTTGACTTTAAAGATTGAAATTCTATTAGAATTTCGTCATCGGAATCATACTTTTATTTCTTTGCCGCAGTTTAATGATACGGTGTCCCCTCGCTGTTTCTTCAGCAATGCTAATTTTTTAGAGGCAAGGTTGCTCATCTTGCGAACAAATCACTCACCTTTCTCAGTTGGACTTGGGACCAGTTGCACTCGTGCTAAATTAATTTGCCAAAACAACAAGTACTACTACATTTTCCAAAAGAAACATTTTAAAACACACTAGAGTCATCTTATTGATTGAATAGGTGTTATAACAGCTAACACATCCAAGAATATTATCACACCGACGACAAACATTGATTATAAAAACTGTTTAATTATATAAAAAGATCTACACTAACATTAATAATATAGACTGAATTTGTTTAATAACGTTATGAGCTTCAAATAATATTTGAAAAAATTCCGGTAATTAATCATCAAATAAACGTTCAAAATGTTTTTGTTAAAAAATGCGTTCTTTAAAAGTTAAAAACATGCGTAAAAATAAATGTAAAAACAACAAGCTTTAAAAATAGTTGCGTAAGTTGAATGCATAAATCAACCTCATCCAAAACTTTATTTACCGAAGGAAGATAAATGATGCGGAAGCGATAAAATTAAATAAATTAATATTGCAATACATTGAGTTTTAGAAATTATCCGTAGCTGTTGTTTTCAAGCCCCGACCCGTGAAATTGGTCTTGAATTGTTCTGCAACGGGATATTCATCCTAAAACATAAATAAATGTATAAAGCAATGACAGTTTGCAATTAGAATAATTCATTTCATTTTCATTCAAGATGATCGTGAAATCTAATTATACACAAAAATATACGACAAACTTGGGACATAAACGGCTTAGTAGTTAAAACGCGGTATCTAATATCGGTTAAAGTACCCATTTTTGTACTTCTATATGCATTCTGAACTTGAAATAAAGTAATTCACAGAAAACTGAGAGCACAGACATACGCCAGATGTTAAAGAAACATCTTACGTTATGTCCTTTGGATAAAAGGGTACATTCCAACAAAAACTTCCAAAAATCTTGTAAAAGAAAACAATACAGAATATAAAATGGTTCGAAAACAAAACTATAAAGACTTAGCTCTGTTATACTATAGTCCTGGATCGAAACAAATGACAATGACAATACATTCTATGTTCCTATAAGAAGAGATTAACGGATGCGAATTCAACTTGAAAGGGGTGAATAATATTAGCTAGAAGACTACTTCTTTACGATGACACCAATGCTTATAGACGATATTCTCTTACAGATAAATCCCCAAGAGCTATCGAAAGGAAACTTTTCATATTTTTGTTACTTTGATTCAGGTGCATAATTATTGGCTAATATAGGTAGAACCTTTCCATGCAATTTCGTCAACTCCGGCGGTTCTTTAGCTACGTAAGAGGTCAGTAGCCTTGGAAAACTCTGCAGCTGATTCCATCTCCTATTTTCCAGTTGATCAAAGTTTAATTAAAATTGAGATAGGGTATAAGAACATAATTTTTATCAAGATAAACTGTCTTAACCTAACCGACTACATATGACAATGGATAATAAGAGATACCTTTCAAGCATCTATGTTGTATGCTAACACCCATCCACTAAGCGAAAGACCAGTGAAAGTCAAGTTAAACCATATGTACTCGGTACATGCTAGAATTACTCTGAATACCAACAAGTATCAAGTCCAGAAAGAACCACGTAGAACAGTCAGAAATATTACCACCATTGGCAATTGAGATGTTACAAGCATTACTCACATCCTGAAAAACATAAGCAATTGCTTAAAATAGAATACTACAAATTGCAAAACGTTCCAACAATACATTCACTTACAAAACTGCCGTCATTTTTTTGAATACACAAATTAATTCCGGACGACTTAGCTGTAATCACATCGGCCAATTTGGATTGTTCACTCAAATAAACTTGACAGCCGTCTGTTTTGTCAATATTCACAGTAGACAACTGTCCCAAACACTGAAAATAAATAAAAATATTTATTAAAATAGGTAAAAACATACACATACATTTATTTTGTTGT
Organism: Cardicola forsteri; assembly: GCA_025895645.1. Classification (NCBI taxonomy): domain Eukaryota; kingdom Metazoa; phylum Platyhelminthes; class Trematoda; order Strigeidida; family Aporocotylidae; genus Cardicola; species Cardicola forsteri. The sequence continues at coordinate 294,019 of JAKXYG010000449.1, forward strand.
TGACATAGTCATCTGTTCATTATTTCTATAATTATACGGTATATTAAACGATCGACTCTGATGCCTTGATAAGTGTAACAAACGTAGACTAGTGAAGGTTCTTGGTCAATCAACGGCATCCTTGTGACGGCGCCATTAAGAACACATATACAGTAGTTAAATACCCATAGAGAATGACATAGATATAATAGACTCGTTCCAGATAGACATTGGTTCAAGTAGCATAATGGTCTCACCAAATTTCCTACTTATCGAAAAATGAGCAGTAAAGTATTTTTTTTTAAACAAAGAGAAAAAATTGATAAATATAATTATCTATTCGCTTTCTCTTGTTAATTTATCGTTTAAAAATGAGTTTTTAAAGAGTTCCAATTGTCATATTCACTTAAATTATAAGTTTACTTGGTTTCAGTCAACCAGGAGAATTGTACAGCTAATTTATCCGTTTGTAATCATGAGCAATCTAACACACGAAATAGAACTCATGCTCTGTCTGGTGTCAGACCAATGCTTTAACCAGTGACCTATAAGTGGTTGAAGCTGAACCTGTAAATGTATTATTTATAGTAAATTTGATCAATGATAACTGCCCAATATCATAAAATGTTGTACGTTGCTACAGCTAACGAGGAAGTAAATGATCCCTTCTCTTAGGGCATTTTACCATACAAGTCCTGGTATACAGCATAAATTTAATAGCCTAAATAGCACGGTTCTGTTATGTTTTATAATAGGTTAAAATTATCAGATATATTCAAATAATATCCTTTATTTAAACGGACCAACCGGATTGTTAATCAGTCGTATTTTGTCTTTAGTCACGTGACTCAGTCACACCATTTTCATGTTTTAATCCTTCCTTCAGCTGGATGCAACACTGTACCAAGCGAACACATGATTTTGAGTAAAACATATTTGTACTGTATATTATTTTGAAAGCAATATCACATCGGCTGACCTAAACAAATATTACGTCAACTTTATTTGATAAATGTATTATTTTGCATACAAAAAGTACTTTAACATATGTACATGTACTTCCGTATTACAAAATATCGACTCAAATTACTTTATAAACGTTACAAACGTATAAAAATAAAGACGTCTTCTGGATTATAGATGGCATCCTTATGACAACGCCACTGTTTACAAAAATTGACAAGGACACCTGATTTTTTGTCAGAATTGTCTTCCTTAGTCCAACGGCTACATGCGGTTATCTTTTAAGTATCCTGAGTTTATGCTTGCACCCACCCGCCGTAGTGGATGGTCAATTATACCGCTGTGCACTAAACCTATACCGTTAACATTAGGATACTTTTTAAGTCATCTGAGCTTATCCGCCAAAGCGGAAGTTGCTGTGTTAGATACAATAGATGCACCAAGCACAAGTTATGTTACATAAAAATGGAACTTTGTAACTAATAAACAAACCATAAGAAAAATAATAACCAGCTGACATTACCATCAATTAATCAATCCCATTGAATGTCATACATTTAACGCATATTTAAACTGGAATTAAAATAATTGAATTACTGAATTATAAATATTTGAAACAATATTACAAAAATCTAAAGTAATGCCCTAAAAGTAATATATTGGTTAAAATACTGGATATATAAATAAATCGATAAAGTAACCGAAAATAGATACAAAAACAGCTGGAATATTTTCCTAATTTGGAAGACATTCTGTTGAAAAATCAATGTCATTCATTTCACAATGTTTTCATGACAGCCTACACACACCAATACTAAAATAATCAATCATAATTTAAAATTAATCACGTGAAAAATCATGGATTGAACTAATTTTTTACAAAAATGCACTACAGCATAGTTTATAAACAACAATAATTTCTAGATCACACACAAATACCGGATTCAAAATAGGCCTTTACTTGAAAAACATTGTAAAATGCTTCGAGATTCATATTGACAAACAATCAATCAACAGTTCTTCTTCACAGTAAGATAAAATAAAGTTACACAAACGCTAGTAGTTAAATTCTAGTCCTATCGTTCTTGAATACATTGCCACAATTAAATAACCAAAAATGAAACAAGATTTCCTGTCCAGTACGTACGTGTACGATGACTCTAGCAACGCGACCATTCAGGATTATCATCATCATTATCGGGATAAACACCCCACACCGGTTATCACCCAATGCCTTACACATATCTGAAAATGGTTGAAATATTTTGTTAGGTTGTGTTCAATAAAAGACAGAGAGCGAAACCATATGGATCTTAAACAGCTTTGCTCAAACTGAATTAGTTTTCACTTGGGTGAAAGTCCAAGCATAAAGTAGAATAGATCGAACTAAACCCAGACTATAATACTGTTAGATTAACATGGAATAAGTGTATAGATAAATTATAGCTGTTTCAATTCACAACTTGTGTCAAATATTCATTTTAGTTACCTTAATACTACGGGTTCAAATAAGAAAATTATACAAAATTAAGAATGTGATTCGCAACATTACTGTTTCGTTTTGGTGTATGTATGTGCCATATTCCCAGTTATCTACTACCATGTAGCAACTAAATTAGTAAGAAATGTTAATTTTCCCACCTGACAGAGCTAATACTATATGTAAGTATTATATAAATTATTATACAAAACAGTTTTGCTTTAAAAATAAGCATGAGGTAATAAGACAACAATTACAGCAAAAAATAACAACAAAGTCTCGTTGGTATTAAAGATTCTGTAAATAGAAGATTGATCTTCCTTTCGGCTTTCACTCAACCTTGTCATTTGTGTAACTGTCATTCAGATACGTGCGATCACTAGTTTGGACCAGAAATATGCAAGTAATCAAACACAAATGATCAAAACGTGATGTCACAATTATTACAGAAATTAAAAAAAAATCAATAAGACCACACGTGACAGCTAATATCAGAATCATTTTAGAATGTACAAAGTTATTATTTCAAAGTTTGTAAAGTATTACAAATAACTTTCTTACACTTTTGCCATGAAAAACGATTTTCACAAAGCACACAAACGTAAGGAAATTATGAGGTTACTTGGCGTGTGATAATCTGCATGTACTGTTGTAATATACTCTTGACTAAGTAGTTTTGATGTAACTTCAAATAGATTGTGTGTACTTGGAATGCTAATACTCCTGGGAATTTAACTAACACTGCAGCAGGTAATTAATTAGAATCGACAGCATTAAAAAAATTGTATTTGAAATATATTTTTTTGTATTTTTAAAATATTTTTTACACAATATAACAATCTTAATTATTTGTAATTAAAATGGTTTAATATATGTATAAAATTAATTGGTAAAACAATTATTTAAAATAATAATAAGTTCCTATACAAAAACATAATTTAACATCACACGTTCACTTGGTTAATATTTACGATACAAAGACATTAAGTAACTTTAACACAAAATGCATTTTTCATTCCCGTACAAAAATTATAATGTTTTAATCGGAATACCATCTATAATCGCACAGTCTATACTAATGTCAACAAAGATTAATTTTTGTCAATCTTTGCGAGCAATGGGACCGTTACAAAAGTAGTCTATTAGTCAAGAAAATTTGTTACCTGTCTACGTTTGTTACGCTTATCAAGCCATCGAAATCGATCGTTTATAAATACTGTAAAAATATAGGAATAATTTAAAAAATGACTGTCACAAACCAAGTAATTTGAAAAAAATTACAAACATAAGATATAATTTGATTATTAAACATTTTTAAAAAAACGCAGTGAATTGAAAAGTAAATAAAATAGTAAAAATTTTTGCTATTTGTTTTTAAAAGTATGAAATCGATTTAAAAATCTACCATAATAAACGTTTCGTTTAGTTGTAGACAGTATATAATGTATATATAAAGATGAATTTTAAAATGTATGCTGTTATTTAAGAATTTTGAACTGAACATTCCAGAATCACACTTGGTTTACATCTTGCAAAAGGTCTCAAATCTTTTACACAAAAATAATCGCTCATATACCTGGTTCACATTTGTTATACCAAAAGTTACAAAAATGGAAAAGCAAATTTAACAGTAATAAATTTCTAAATTCTTAACCAATTGTTTCAGTTGCTTCAAAGTATTAAAAATGCTTATAATAATTCTCCAACGTATATTTCAGCATTAGTAATGAGCTGTTTTAGTATAACTTACAATTTATCTTATCTTTCACCTAATTAAACCACCAAAATATCATTAAGCAAAAATATACCTATAGCCTCAAGTAAAATGTTACCATTTTTTAGTTTCCTCAATTTATAAGTTAATTGGTAAAAAATACCTTGTAAAAAAAATCATTTATGTTGAAAAATCGCATTCAATTGGAGTATATTAATACGTTGGTAGGTTTCTATTCCAATTAACTTAAATAATTAAAAATTATTAACGTGACTTAAACTGTTAAAATTATAAAGTTTGTTGTCTATTTTACATATTAATATATTTTCCTAAATAAATGGTTGTTTTAGTGCTAGAATAAATGCTTTTGCATATTATAATTAGAAATTACTCTTTATGTTGATTAAATATTTTCTAAGATGTGCATTAATATAAGTTAGGTATGTTTGAGATAGGTAACAAGTGCTAAAGAACCGGTGCGTTAATTTTCAATTTGGTATCGTTACCTACCGCAGTAAAGTTCCAATATCAGTGTGGTGCATCCTAAACTCAAACTAATACAGATCAAGGACCAAGTGTACTCTATATTTCCGCCTTGGTAAATAGGTGCAAGCATACATGTAGGGTAATAAAAAAGCCTCTTAATACATACATAAACCTATATCATAGCTAATAGTTCGGAAGCAATTGAAAATTATTAGCATTACAGAATATGCACATGTTCAAACCTTTTAATAAGAATATAAAGTGTAAAATATAAAAATTCCCAATATGAGATTTCAACAGAAGCACATTTTAAATCAATATAATGCAAAACGTATTGCGAAGTCATACATAACACACCATTATTGATTATGTATAAATGTCAATTACACGTAAATGAAAATAACCGAAATCTAAAATGTGGTATACACATTTACATTGAAACAAACGTATTAATTTTAGTTTAATCTAATAAATTACATAAAAATGTGTAAAAGTTGGTAATACTATAAAATCGACGACTTATCCAAATTATTATTAATGTTACCTAAATCCGTCTTTTGATCGAAAATCAGTGGCGCCGTCACAAGGATGTTGTCTGTCAGCCAAGAAACCTTGTTATTATTCTACGTTTATTGGAGCCATCAAAATCGATCATTTAATATTCCGTATGCATATGGAAATAATAAAGAGGTAATTATGTCATCAACCACAATAAACTAGGCTTATTCTACGGTGGTTAGATACAAGTATACATCCAGGATAGTTAAAAATCATTCATTTTGGTTGGTGACATGGCGTCACCACTTCATTATTCGCCATATTTATAAGACATAGCAAACGATTGATTTCGATGGCTTGATAAGCGTAACACAAACGTAGAAGAATAACAAAGTTTCTTGGCTGGTAGACGGCATCTTTGTGACGTCGCCACTGTTCGCAAAGATTGACGAGGCCGCCTGATTTTTTGTCAGGGTTATCTCCCTTAGCCCAAGGACTACATATGATATACGTATACCTTTAGATACCTTTTAAGTATCCTGGGTGTATGTTCGCACCCACCCGCCGTAGCGGAAGCCCAGTTATACCGCTGTGCACTCGGACCCTGCTGTCATTAGTCTAGATGCCTAGGGGCATCTAGTCCAGGATGCACCACGTGGAGGACTAACAGTCAGGAATATCACCATCATTGGAAATTGAGACTTTATAAGCATAACTCAAATCCTCAGGGTCATTAGCATCCCATAGTTAGAAAGTATCTTAGGGTATACTTATACTAAATGTAGCCGTTGGGCTAAGAGTAATAACCCTGACGAGAAATCAGACAGCCTCGTCAATGTTTGCAAACAGTGACGTCGTTGCAAAAATGCCGTCTTCCAGCCAACAAACTTCGTCATTCTTCTACTTTTGTTATATTTATCAAGCCATTGAAATCAATTGTTTCCATGTCGTACATGCATGCTTCCAGTCTTGCACAATCTCAACACGGACTAAAGCAAATATGGAAAATTAAAAACACTCTAACTGCAAACTCACTTGAACTTCAACTTGCTGGCAATTGACGACGTCGACTGATGATATCAAGTGGTCAAAAACAAGGCCGGTCTTTTTGCAATCATCTGTGTAAAGTGTAATCAACAACAAAAATGTTGAAACAATCAAATAAAACAACATCGCAACAACTGTCACCATTGTAGATTAGTAAAGGACACATTATAATTTGTACCACATTATTTAGTAGGCCATCACCTACACAAACCATAACTGATAATCGTGTTTGTGTCTACCTTTCCATCGACCATTTTATCATTACATACCATCACAATGACTAATAAAAACAGCTTTTTTTTCCAAAGTTTGAATAAATTTAATGGCAGACATCATTGTGTACTTCAATCAATCAACAGTTACGTCTGATAAAACCCTTCGACTACATATGTTGACTAGGTCGAATTTCAGACACACAATGAGACTTTGTGATTCAGCGCCCATGAACATCTCGATAACGCTGCACACACACACAAATAGATCGATAACAAGCTATTTACCACATACAACTTCGTTGCATAGTAGAGAAAAGGGTTTAAATCCCACTCAATACGGGTGGTTCCCGCATGGCTGTACTATTGATTTCAAAACCCTTCCGCTCTGAGGAGCATGGAGCAACAAGATTGTACATTAAATTTTCGACTTCCGAAATTGTGTATATCAAAGAATCAATTTCTATTTAGTGAAATGGTGTCTTCGTGTTGTCGCTTTAGCAATATTCATTTTTTACACAAGTCAGGTTGCCAGGTTGTCTCCTCTTTTCTCAAACCGAACTAGAGACCGACAAAGGTGGAGTTGGCTCTCGACTTGGTTGAACTAAGTGTTCACTTTGTCAAAAATGCGCACCATAAGACAGTGAAGCAATAAACTACCAAAAATGAATATCCATCGTTAAAAAACCCAAAACCTTTCAAATCGGAGACTAGAAATCGTACCACTGACTAACATTCACCTCACGAATGTTGACGTATCGGCAGTCAGCTAATATATATTCAACCTTGCACTTTTACTAAAGCAATAATTATCAACATCGGGGATAAACATCTCCCACCGGTTATTATCGCCAAGGATAGTCTAAATCAGCAAGTTTGCAAAAAACTTCAACTTTTGCAACATGCACTTAATGAACGACACTTGAGGTATACTGACTTTAAATGTTAATTACACCCCTGAATTAAACCCCTCCAGTGATCTCCACTAGCTGCAAACGGATGCCATAAATAAAACAACTGAGTTCGTGTGCTACAATGTCCGTCCAAATTTTCCGTTGGCCACCCGGTTATTCGAGTAATAGATGAACTTCCATAGCTATTCTAGCTGGATGAGTGGACGATTTACGCAAAGTATGGCCAATCCATTTTATTGTGTTAGAGATACATGGCCAGTGAATGTTAAGTATCTTACAAATAAATAAAGCATTCGGAAAAAAATGACGAATTATCCCTCCAACTTGACTTACCCAACATAATTGAATTGACTTTTCCTTTGACTTGAATCGTACACCTATTGCACTTGTGCACACACACTGTATGCTTAGTTTCGGTATTCACAATTTGCAAATTATTTTCATTTGAAAAATGCTCCTGCAATTTAAATTAAAAACGTTTTAATTCATATGTTCATCTTGATTATAAAAATTGCAAAAAATGGAACACAAAGATCAATAATCAGTGATTTTCTAAAATGAACCTTCCCAATTCACTATATTTGGTATAAAACTAAGATATAAGAGCCAAACTTCAAACCTTAAACCATTCAATTGAAAAACCAAAGTTGTTACTACTAAATTAGTAAGGCAACAAGCAAGTTATCTGGTGGTTGTTCTTAAATCGAAAATAGATTCAATGCGACTTACACTACAGCCTACAGTTTGGTTAATGACCAAACCTCATTAAACTGTCTTTATGCACTTCATTTTGTCTGTACAATCTTTGTTGGATAAATGGATATCAATGGTATTTGGCATACATTCCCAGTCTTTCGAGTGCATGTATACAAATATCCAATAAAAGGAAATGTAATACAGTTTCGCTTTAGTCTGACAACGGAATGCTAATTATCCTGAGAATTTGAGTAATGCTCATAGAGTTTCAATTTCCAATAATGGTGATATTCCTGGCTGTTCGTCCTCCACGTGGTACATCCTAGACTAGATGTCCACAGGCACCCAGACTAATAACAGCAGGGACTGAGTGCTATAACTGGGCTTTCATTGAACTCCAGTGAATAAGTGCTAAACATCCAAGGTACTCAAAAGGTATTTCAAGGTACCTAATTCCCGTATAGTCGGTTAGGTTTGTAGATCCGTCAACCGGCGTCAACGCCCATTTCTCCCAAAGATCACCTCGTCAAATGCTGTGAACACTAGCGTCGGCACAAGGAAGCGATCTTCTAACCAAAAAATTTCAATTACGCCCCCCCCCCAAGTTCAACTTGCATCTAACAACTTCTCCGTATGTGAATTCGGGATGCTATGCGAACGTGGAACTAATGAAGACGTGGATTTGCCACTAACTTTTGTTGCTTTTTGTTGACTACAGAAACTAGAGACTAAGTACATATATATGAGCATTACCCAGTTTTAATCATTCATACTGCCCATAACAGAACATACAACAATCCACTTGTTTCCCTTCAGCTCCAAACACCCAGATTTCTTCGCATCACCAATGCCATTTGTCAAACTCGTGTTGTTGTTCGACTTGGACAGTCTGTTGGTTTGGACTGGGTCCTGATTGCGCAACGTCGGATTCTTGTGTGTCTTCATGTTGTCGGTTACTTTGCGCAAATGTTGAGTAACAACCGAACCACGATTCAAGTCGGCGAAAAGTGACGAGTAATCCCCTGCGGTGGAATTCTAAATGGGAAAAGGAAAGGAATAGTTGATTCAATGTGGTTGGCAACGTAGAGTCACTTTTTCATTATTTCTATAGTTGTACAATACATGAAACAATCAACTCTGGTACTTTTGTGGCAAGAAAACTTCCTCACTATTTTCTGATTCGTACATTATCTCAAATAGTCGCTTCCTATTGATTCAATGGATAAAAGTACCGTACAAATAATGATAGTCGTACGGTTGCTACTGTTTACAAAAATCGATAAAGTAACAATTTTGCCAGAACCAACTTCCTTATATTACTAATAAACTATTAGAAACCTTGAACAGTTGAATGTTAACATATTGCTGAAAAAATATTCATAAGATGTTTGCTAGTCTTAAACTCTTCAGTGTGTCTAACGCTACTAAAGTAGTGTCAGAAGTAGAATTTGAACTTGTAAACAAGTAACTTGGCGTATCAATATACTAGATTGTGTTCATTGTTAGAGTTTGTAAAAAACTTCAAATAGATTCAATCAAATTAGAAATGACACAAATGTTACACTTCTATTCCATATCAAATTGGAAAATTTTAATGATATACAATGTTTCTCCAACAGTGGATACACATATATACCAGGACAATACAACAGTTGGATTGATAGAATATTATCCGAGCAAACATGGGTTCACATTAAACTATCCATACTTTGACTCTATTAAGTTGAAAAAAAGTTAAGCATCTAAACAAATAATAATCTTTTGAAATTGAGAGTTTTGTTCATTCTCCTGGTGCGATCACAAGTAGACGAGTATAAACCAAAAAAATTTGAATAGCAACCCTAGTCGGTCAACCATTTTTATTGTGACTATTTTCGATAAACTGAATTTATCTGCATATCGATCCCCCCACATGGTTTTATCACAGCAACTACTGACTACTTTTAATGCTACCTAAACTGTTGCCTTTATCTTCTTCTTTAACGTACCATATTTTCTAAAAAAAGATGTGCTTGTACAACACTCGTATCGTTTTACATATACCCCGAAACATTGTGAAGGTTTACAGGGAGCTAAACGTTGGAACGTATCGTGTAAGCGACTTTTTCCGATCCCATCAAATCATTTTAAACAAATAAAAGCTAACTTTAAAAAAATTGGAATTCAAGCTGAGATACCTTTCCTGTCATTTGTCTTAACCATAAAGAAAATAGACAAATGGATGAGTGCTATAAGTTGTTCAAAATGAAAAACACTTTTTCCTAATAAAAAATCAACAGACGTGTGTTTACGTTGAAAAGTTTGACAAGACACAAAACTGTAATTGCAATTGAAACTAACTTCCTAGTTAAACAATCAAGCAGTAAAATAGCAATAGGAGTTTTAATCTTCAAACAACAGTATGGTTTAGTACTAGATTTGGTTTTACTCAAATTCCAAGTTGTTTGAAATAGATTTAAATATATAAAAACGAAATAAAATTCACCGTATCTACTGTAGTAACCACAGTATCCGGTGGAGGTGGAGGAATTGCAGAAGAGGGCCCATTCACAGAATTGTTACTGGGTGATTTCGAAACCCTTGCACTCCCAGGTTTGGTTAAAGCCTCAACTGTAGCTGGTCTTCCCTTCGGATTCCATGCCAAACCAGCAACGTGATATTCCTTGACATAATTACTAAGTGATGTCCATAGTGTCATCAACGATTTTGTCCAGGTCACATGAATTATATCTCTAGTAAAATTAATAAGAATAACAATAAAGATATATAATAGAATACGCATAAGCAGTCAATATATAAGATTCTTCATCATAGAAGAATAAATCCCTATCAACCAACATAATCAAAACAGGTTATGCCCTTGTAGTATTTGGGAAATGTTTATCCCCAATGATGATGCCCGTATCCTAAATCAGGCGTTTTAGTCTCGACACTTTTTAATTACGCAACATTCAATAACAAACGGAGTCGCCTGTTCAAATCGACCCACCGTTCAAGTTTAGTAAAATTGGCCACATAACCTTTCTGGAGTCAGTCCATTACAGTGATGGAGACGACGCTAGAACGCTAGTCTGTCAATTGTCAACCAACAACAATTGCGCAATCCATAAGTTTAATATCAGTTTTGTGTTTATACATTATTTTAATATTGTCATAGGTGTTTAACTTCTCTAGCTTTTTATTACTATTAATATAAATATAAATGTATTTATTTAGCAATTTTAAGGTATGGAAAATCAGATCTTAAAGAAACTGAAACTGGTTGACCAGCAGCGTAGACCTCGACAGGTGCTCAATAGCCCATACCACCGTTTGATACCATGGATCCGGAGCATTGGTTCAATCTCTTCGAATTAAATTTCAAGTATTATGGCGTAACATCAGAGGAAAAACGGTACTTCCACCTAGTGCATAGACACCCATTAGATTCTTGGATGCACCAAATCTAATATGCAACATTTGAAAGCAACAATCAGGAATATCACCATTATTAGAAATTGAAACTTAACAAGCATTACTCGTATCTTTGAGATCAGTAGCATGAAATTATATTGTTAAAAACAATTTATCATAATGATCTACAAGGAATGCAAAATCCACTTACTTAGCTTTAAATTCCTTAATAACACGATTTGTATAAAATTCACCGGCTTCTTGCATCGTTTTTACAAATGGCGCAGGAGCAGGAGTTTGTGTAATCCAACCAATAGCTGCAATCGATTCGGAAACTGCAGATAAATGATTGAAATAAGAATGTGTGCGATGTTTATCGCGGAATTCCTACAAAATATCAGTAAATCATCATCAGCATTGCTATTATGCAAAAAATTACAAATTGATAATTTATTTATTTATATAATGGAAGTAGAACTCATGTCCTTCTAGTTTTGAGTCTAAGGCTCTATCAACTCTACCAGTTCAACACATAACAACAAGTATATGAATAAATAGAACAGATATAACCACATAGAACCACAAGATTCATATTATATAAATAAACAGTAAAACTGTAACAATAAAAACGCACTGAAATTTCATCAATTTGTTTTGACAATGACGAAAGTATCAACTTGAATTGACTTTCTGTTGGTTTTGAATGATTGACAGCCAAACTGATTATATCAGATTCCAAAGAAAAACATTTGGCAACCATTGATGCCTAGAAATCAATAGCAAATTGAACTTACATGAGTATGTACAACATCCCCAATTTTCGAACTAAGATTGACATACTCTTTCAATTCGTTTGCAAGTAAGTTTTGGAATTCTTGTACCGAAATAGGTACTCCACCGTTTGTTACTAATTAATCAATTACCTAAATGAAAATTAAACATACTTGTTGGCAAAGTTGATTGATTTTTACTTAAAAGCGATTGTTCTAAAACAACAGTAACCTTTTCCAAACGATCTAATAAAGACTCAAAATGATCCATATCTGTTATAAAAAATATAAATTAAAACGATTCAAAAGTCGTATAAACAAAAGGTAAAAACTTCAAACAAATAGTCCGATTTACTGTAAATCACTACAAAATAGATTGTTGACATAATCATCTTTTATTATTTCTACAGTTGAGATACTAATAATCTTAGAGACTGGAGTAATGCTTAGAAAGTCTCAATTTCCAATAATAGTGATATTCCTTACCGTTACCACCACTTAACGCAATTCGGACTAGGTACACTCATACAAGCACAGAAAAGACCGAGTGCACAGTGGTATAACTAAAATTCTGTTTTGGAAGGTGCATGCAAGCATACACCTAAAATATTTAAAAGGTATTTCACGGTACGTGTAGCCGTTGGGCTAAGGATGATAACCCTGACAAAAAAGCGGCCTTGTCTATCTTTGCAGAGGCGCCATCTTAAGGATACCATCTAAAATAAAACTAATAAACCTACAAAATTCAACAGTTTAAAATGCCGTACAAATATAAGAAAACAATGAATAGGTGACCAAGTCATCACCTAACATGAATGAATGAATACAAACACAATTAAAAGCTAAATTAAAGTATTTATATATTACGTTTCTCCTGGGCTAAAAGATAACCTAAAAATCCATCTTTGCAAACAGTAGCACTGTCAGAAAAAAATCATTTATCGGTCAAAAATCTTTGTTATTCTCCTATGTTTCATATAATATTAAGACCATTTGAAGTTGATTGTTTAATATGCTGCACAAATTTAATAATAATAATAAAGGGTGAACACGTCACCAACCAACAATAGAAACAAAGTAACTTTCATAATCAAACACTTCCTTCTTTATTTTATGTGTAAAAAACCTCTTATGTGCAACAAATGTACATCAAATAACCAAAAACATATTTGTTACGATATCACCTATCTTGACATCAGTTTTTCGGAAAGAATATTAAATATAAAAATAAAATAATACAGTAAAAAACTATAATTAAAACAAGAAATTAAAACTAAGAAAAACAAAGAAATTAAAAACTTGAAAGTAAGACTACTATGAGGGGTTATCGGTTAAGATAATCTTTATTTCAAATAAATGCTTGTATCAAATATCATATAATCCTATTAACACAAAATTCAAAAATATCAAAACCCATTAAGCAAAAAATAGTGTTATCTTTAATACTGACCAACAATAACTAACAACAACAGGTATTACTTAGTTTAAGAAATAAATACAAAGCAAAGTAAACTTTTGAAATATTAAAACAAAGAAAATTATTAATTTAAACGTATTTTTATTGCAAATATTAAAAATAAATAAATAAATTTTAATAATTTTATTTATTATGTAACAATTAAATATAATTTAAGTAATAGCAGGATTCAGGTTTTTTCACGAGTTAATTAGGCCAAAACGCCTTTTAGTACTCGGGTCTCAAATTTTTTCAAATTGTTAAAAGGGAAATATAAAATAAATGGTAAGGTAAAAAGGGAATTAGTCACAAAAAAAATTTAAAATTAAGACAAAACCAAGTTAGATAGTCGAAGTTAACAATTATAGAAAATGAAGAAAAATTATAAATATACAATAATAATAAAACAAGTTACGTATTACAGTGCAAAAAAAAAATTACGTTTTAATGGATGTGTAGCGTAACGCGCGCCTCACCTTGCGAGTGACAATACTTTTTTAATACATAATTTCGTTTCTAACTACTATTTTAATGCATTTTTAGTGTAATATTTATTTTAAATAAAAAATTATTAAATTTTAATAATTACTCAGATTTGGAATAACGGTAAATGTTGTACGTCATACAACTTTTAATTGTTTTTAATTGGTCGAAATTTGAGTAAATTTTATTGGATGTGGGTTCTGTTCTCTGATTGGTTTATTTTCTAGTTAAGCTGTAATTGGATATTTTGAGCACTATTTAATGTAAATTTTTTTACTCGCGCCTCATTTTGCAATAGCGTCAGTTTTTGCAACGCACTGGACTCGATGTATTTATTACAATTAAAAAGAGGTAAAAAAATTGTATTCAGGTTTTTAAAACAGATACCCACAGTTAGTATTATCACGATGTGTCTATATCAAACCTTGGAGGAGGTAAATTATTTCCGTACAAGAAGGTTTTTTATAGATGCACTTTTTACTAAAAACGGAAATTGGAAAGTACTGGAATTCGTAAGATCAAGTAACTTAATTTTTATGTAATTTCTAGTAGAACTAAAAATTTAAATTGTCCAGCCCATTTTACGGTTAAACTGAAAAATGATCATTATGTTATAACCGCAGCAAAATTGAAACACGATCACTCGTGCTCAAATAAAAAACTGCATTTGATCCCAACAGGAAAAGGCTATTGAAGGAGGAAAAATCTGAGTTGAAACTATTATTTATGCAAAAATGCCCCATTTCCCAAATATAAACCTACGCTTGCGACAAATTTAAAAAAGAAGTCACAACGAGGGATTTGTATAATCTTCGGTAGAAATTGGGTCACAGTACGATGAGATTTAACTAATTTTTTAGAAACTGCAAACCTTGAAGAAACGCTGTTTCGTTTAAAGGAAGAAGGAATAGTGGCATGCGAACGGGACAGCGATAGAAAGTACAGTGTAATCAGTTTTTGCCACGCTGATCAGAAAGCCTTTTATAGAAAATTCCCTAAAAATGTTTGTTTTGATGCCACCTACAATACAAACAAAGAGAAGTAATTTAAATTTAGTATTAAATGAGCTTTAGTTATTTATTAGTGGCTTTTGTAGTGACGGATTCTTTTGGTCAGTCTATTCCCATCATGCATAGTTTAATCAGAAATGAGAAAAGTGTAACGTATATTACTGCGTTACAGCACTTAAAGCAACTAATGGGTGACACCAGTGGAACAAAGTTGCTCACAATCGATTGTGCTCTGAAAGAAACATTTCCCAACTACGCCATAAATTTGTGTTATTTTCATATTCTTCGGGCTGTAAACAAGAAAGTAAGTATGTTTTATAAATTCATGAAATAGTTGAGAACAAATAGAGAACGCGATTTGTTTAAGAAAATAATGAAATGTCATTCCATCAGCAGGTATGTTCTGCACGACGGTATAATAAATGTAGATATTTCCAACTTTTAGATCAAATGAAACGTCGATATCTACATATAAATTCCATTGTAAACAAATACTGGTTATCATTAAGAAATTTGTGGGTTGAAGCATTTAAAACAACAATGAACGTTGGAAATTTCACTAACAATCATGCTGAAAACGCTCATAAACATTTAAAAAGATCTCTCTCGCAATGTTTCTCTTGCCAAATGTGTGGTACATATATGGGATTACATGGCTTGAAAGATGTACAATTTGAGAATTAACAATCATTGTAGTATGCAACACGAAAACTACGATAAACCAAAAGTAGTGGAGGATGTGCTGCAAAGACTGACACCTTATGCAGCAACAAAGGTCAATGCACATTGTAACAGAAAGGAACAGAAATGTCAAACTTTTCCTTATCTTCAGTTTACAACTTTGGTTGAAAGTGAACGCGTGCGCTACTCAAATAGGACGTATGACGTTATAGTTAACCGATTGGACAGTACTTGCACTTGTATATTCTTTAAAACTGTGCATCTTCCTTGTGAGCATTTAATAGATTCGTTTCAAAAAAATCTTTTATATTCGGGTATGATTGTTTAATAATGCTATTTGTAGATTTATTAACTTACTGTTGCAGATGGACGCGTGATTACATAATTCCGTCGTACAAGAAATGATCAAAAACAACTTTTAAAAGTATATCGGTGCCAGCGTCCAACGCATATCACTCTTCAAAACGAACATGGAACCAAATGATAAATGATTATTATCCCAAGTAAGGTAAACTGTTTAACTATTTTTTTTAATAGCAATACTGTACCCGATTACTGGATGGAGTACATTCATGGGGCTAAAAAACTAAATGCTGTGCCTAGAAAAGGAGTTATTCCAAGTGAGAGAGATATTAAGATCAAAAAGTGAGAATACAATTTGTTTATGGTTTGCAGTCTTATGAGTGATTATCAGTTATGCGATGCTTCAAGTGTACAATAAAGAATGCACGATGGGTTTTTTATAAAAGTTACATTTTTTTGGTTTTTTGTACCTTTGTGGATAAGACAAGAAATTATTTTGTATTTTTTTCGTAATGTGATCCAAATAAATTTTATTATTTTCTGTTCGTTTTTTGTTTATTACAAAAATTGAGGAATATTTGCAATTATTAGAATAATATTAAAATGGGAAATTGTTTGATTGTCTAATTAATGTCCTAAGTTAACGCGTGTGATGAAACTTGGATAAACAGGCTCAAATAAGTAACCAAAATTGAATATTTTATGTAGCCATTACTTTAGAACCCTGAAATTACTGTACTGTTGACTCAAAATAACACTAGTATTATACTTATGCATTTCAGTTTCTATAAGAATTAACCTCGTTTGTAAAGAAAACATTATTTGACCTAATGTATGTAGAGTATAAACAACCCTTTCCATTCATTCTACCAAATTGCTTTACTTTTGTCGTAGTAACAACATTTATTAACAATTAAATATTTATCTTTGTCCGGTTTAATTATTAAAATCGCACTGAACATGAGTCATTTTTAATATACTACATTGACGATATAAAGGTGATTGAATCAAGATGCACATAATCATTTTTTAAAAGTTAGACATTGCTAAATTTGATTTTGTTTACTTAACCGATCTCAATTGGGTATTTATTTTAGACATAGCACAATGAATAACTTCTTCCTGCAGTAAATAGATAAATATTACTATTATTTGTAATTTTATTAATTTTAACTACTGGATCAACTTGTTACTATGATGGAACAGTAGGCACAATTTTCACTGATGACAGTAATCATGAATAATAATTTTAAAAATTTCAACTTTCTGTCTTAGTTCTTAATCAAGCATATACAATTATGTTCATGGCCATGCATCATGTGATAGTGTTTACTATTTGTAAAAACAACCTTCTCATTCACCTTGTCTTACTAGTTAATGAGCGCATATACATTATGCACATGATACAAAAATAACCTCCAGATTTAAGACTTGCAATACTGATACGACAATGCAATATCTCCTGTCCCATTGCTATCCATTTATTGGTAAATCAAAAGGCTTGTGTAACATTATTGACGGCTAAGCACATAACGACTATTTTATGTAATTCTCACATCATGTGATGATGTAAAAATAACATTTTATTTAAATTCTATCGTAAGGTATTAAATAAAATAACAATTTCTTATTTTAGGAAACATCCTAATATGACACTCAGTAAAATGCAGGTTTAGTTAAATAATAGTTATTACATTGTAACAAAAACCAATATAATTATAAAATATAATCCCTTGTTGTAGTTTATGATAGGCATCTACTTTAATGATAATCTGTAATTTACCATTTATACACAATTATTTTTCTTTAGATATTTTTTACATTGGAAATATGCATTTTGATAACAGAATTGTTTTATTTAACCATAAAACAAGGGTTGATTTTATGAGCTTAAAGTACAACGATTATAAAGGTCTGGTTAAGATTTAGTAATGAATTATGATTAATAATAAATAAGAATTTACAAGTATTATTAACAAAAACCAAATAGAACACTTTTACAATATAAATAATAAGAATAGCGTTGAAAATAGCAAGTTATACTATACAAAAATTCACTGAATTAAAAAACGATATAATATATAAAACCAACGCCTCAGTTAATAATTAGCATAAATAAATAAAAAATTTTAATAACTTTTTTATTGCTTATAAAGATTAAATTGTAAAATTTAACTATTTTTAATAATGTAGTACATCATAAAAATACATTATTCTGTGTTCCTCACGTAAAAAACATGTAATTAAGAACTGTGTATGTGCCGTTTTTTTAACAAATGCAAATAAATCATTAAATTTACGACACATTATGTCAGTATCTATTATTATCTACAAAAGACCTATATAATTACGATAAACTGCGTTTATTTTATTACAGTAAAACGTTAGTCAATAGTAAAAATTTATTACAGTAGTGATCTTTTATCGATTTTAGTTTACGTACATATTGTTCATTCTATGCAATAGTTATAATGTAATTTCTTTCTGTTGTTAATATGATATGTGAATAATTGGAATATTGTCAATTATTTTTATAAATTAAGTAAATAGAATGTGTAAAAACAGATTAGAACCAAACATTATACACAATGCTTTAAATTAACTAATAATAGTACATGAATTACTAATAGTGTTTCTACAAAATAGAAAATTTGCATTTAATAAAACATTTTAGTGTTACTCTATTAATTTTTAAAATTAATAATTTAGTAACTTTAATAAATAAATAAAACTGTATTATTTTCCAAATTAACAATTTTATTCTAATATACTGACTATTTTTTACCAACAGTAGATAATAAAAAGCTTATTTTCTATTGGCTGATGTAATTCCACCGACACCCCTACTGAAAATAGACACATTTACACTGAAACCATTTTCATTGGTCCAAATTATAATCATAAAATTTTATAATTTTTTTTGTGTGACGGTTAACAATTGCCAATTGTTTACTCCAAAAAGTGTGTACACATTCCATGTTCCAACACTGGTTAAGATTTTGGCATTAAAGATTTTGCAAATTGAAGATTGAGCTTCCTTTTGGTTTTCATTTAACCGTGTCATCTATGTAATTCTATTATCCAGCTAAGTGCAATCACTTTTTTGCCGTTGTTTACCGGAATGGCGTCCTCTTATTGTTTCCATAGCAAAATAAATTTTTACAGAAGTCAGGTTGCTAACCTTGTGCTCAAACCCTCCTCTTTTATGTAGGTTTAAGACTAACTAAAGTTTGGAATAAACAAATTTTCTATACATATAAAATTTAAAAACACACTGTAACTAAACATTTAAAGTGGTTATTAAATCACTCTTAAAAAACTGTTTAAAGATTTACTATAAGTTTGTTTTAAAACCTGTATAAAAGTACAATTAGTTAAATCAATAAAAAATTTTTTAAATTAAAAATAAAATAAAATTTATTTTAGTAATCGCTTTACATTATTGATTATTATATTAGACCCCATTTAGAATATTGTATCCAAGTTACATCCCCCTGCTATCGACCTGCTATCAACTTATGAAATTTTTTAGGCGTAATTTAGGAAATATTCTCGCTAGCTGTACCCAACTTTTTTATCAATTATACATTAGACCGCATCTCGAATACTGTATTCAAGTAACGTCGCCTATCCTAAGGGCAGATATAGTTAAACTTGACAAAGTTCAAAGAAGCTTCACCAGACTCCCACGTACGCTAAAGAGTTTTCCTTACCCCAAGCGAATGGAAGCGCTTCGTCTCTTTCCACTAAAAGATAGGACACTCCGGGGCGACCTAATTCTAGTTTTCAAACTTTTAAACTTTACCCATTTTAAGCACATGTTTGCCCTTTCCCATGATTCTCACAGAGGACACCCTCTTAAGCTCTCCAAGCCGCGAGTTCAATGCCGACTAGGACTTCATTATTTTTCACTCAGAGTTATTACTGCATGGAACAATCTGCCCCCGCATGTCGTTTTAGCCCCTTCCCTTCAAGCATTTAAATCTGCATATGACAAATTTTACCTTCTCAAGTTTACCTAATGATTTTCTTTTGTTAATTACTTTTATCTTTATTTATTTATTTTTTCATTGATACTTGATACCTTGAACAGAGTATTAAAAAGAGTTTTTTTTTTATTTAATTTTTGTACAAACCTGAAACCTGAAACCCTACCTAAAAGCGGACATTAAGATTCTAGACAAAGTACAGCGTAGGTTCACAAAGACCTCTAGACAGCTCAAGAACGTAAGCTATACAAACCGATTAAAATCTCTCAAGCTCTTTCCATTGCAAGATAGGAGGCTCCGGGGCGATCTGATCTTAGTTTATAAATTATTAAGGTCAAAGGGTGCCGAACAACCTCTTGTCCCTGCGAATGATTCTCAAAGGGGGCACCCTTTTAAGTTATCCAAACCTAGAGTAAGTTCCCGGTTACGTTTAAACCATTTTTCGTATAGGGTCATATCCGCGTGGAATTTTCTACCTAGCCATGTTGTTTTAGCCCCGTCTATTGATTCTTTTAAATCGGCGTATGACAATTATTTTCTCCATGAATATATTTAATTTCATATTCTTGTTTATTTTATACAGCTTTATTATATTTATATACATAATTTTCGAGATTTATTTTGTCGACATTTGATATTTTGAACCGAGTACCAAGAGGAGTTTCTTCCTACATAACTCGTGATTTTACCTGAATTACCTAAACTATTTGTATAGAGAATTAAAACAAAATAAATAAAATGTAATTAATAAGAAATTTAAATAATTGTTTTGCAAAATTATTAAAACATGCTTTGTTCTAAAAAATTAATATATAATAAAAAATTAAAGTAATTATTTTAAAATGTTTATTAACGTTTAAAAAGTGTTTATTTATTAAATTAATTAAAATAATACGTACATATATTTGATTATTTTTTAAATTAACTAAAAAAAATTTATGCATTTATCTAAATTATAATTAAAATATAAAAAATTTAAATATTTAATAAATAATATACTAAAAAATAATTTGTTTAAAAATTTTTTAACTTTGGTACTTATTTGAGTAAGACTCTAGTTTTGTTTTTATGGTGTGTAAAAAGAAATATTTTAAAATTTAATTGACAATAAAATGGAAAAATCTGTTAAAAATATAAATGGAAATGAAAAAATTAAAATTATTGTAATTTTTCCCGACGGTCGTTTGGAATTTTTTATATTATGCGTATGTTTAATGTTTTTAAAATTTTACGCTGATATTATAGATACAATTAAATTATTAAATTATTAATGGTTTAATTATTAATAAATTAAATTATTATTTTATTTTGTGTAATTTATTTTGAGTCTATTGTTATGATTTTTTTATTAATACAATATTTTATCAAAATTTTTAATTTTATTTGCCGATATATATAGATAGATTGCAAAAAAGTTACTATTATTGTTGTAATCAAACAATAATTAATTATATTTATTAATTGTTTTTTAAATTAAATAATTACAATAAATTGTCTAAATGGTGTAAAATTGAAGGAAATTACTAATTTAAAAATAAAAACTGAACGCTTAAAAATATTTAAATAACAACTTAAGTTATTGTTTTAATTATTGCATAAACATATTTTTTATTAAATTTTGTTTAATAAATATAATCGTGCTAAACTCTATTTTTATTTGCGCATCAAAAGTTTTAATTATTTTATTAACAAAAGTTTATTGTTTAGAAAAAAATGGGAAACAAAAAAGTTTAATGTATTTTCGCATGTTAAAATCTTTTGTTTTATTTTACATGGCATTTATTTTAATTTATTTAAAAATAACTTAACGAAGGTTTTTGTCTGCTAAGATATTTTTATTATGTGTTATTTGTTATTTGAAAACCGTTCTTTTTTGATTTTTAAATAGTAGTGTAGAATTTGATTAAATAAGTTTTATTTAATTGCGGTAATGCTATTTAGTAAAAAACAGGTTTTTTAAACATTTAATTATTTAAACTGTTTTTTAAACAAATTTTAAAATGTTTTCTAGATATTAACAATAATAAAAATTCACCAGTTTGTAAATTTTATTTTTTCGTTTTATGTTTTATTTCGTTACCAAGTTTGGTTTTTAATATTAGTAGTAATAAATAATAATTGCGATGTAATATATAAATGTATTGTTTGTAAATAAATAAATAAATTATACAGATTTGTTTGTGATTTTTTTAAAAGACAAAATGTTTTTATCTAAACTTGTTTGCAAAAAACAACTTATTTTATTTGTGTTATCAAAAGTATAAAAGATAACAAATTATTTAAATGCATATAACAAAATAATATTAGTAATTTAAAGCAGTTAAACTATCTTATTAAATATTCTAATAATGTATAACATTTTTTTAGTGTTATTAAAATAAATAAGACATTTGAGTGCATTTATGTTATAACAAAAATAAAAATTGTTGGTTTAAAATTAAACAGCATTGGATAAAAATGCAAACTTTAATTTTTATTAATTTTTAAAAAAACTTAATAATAATACAAATTTGTGAGATTTAAATTGTTTTTTAATTTAATAAAATTAAAAAAGAATAAATTCCGTTATGCATAATTAACTCTAGATGGCAGATTATAAAATAAAGCAGTCTAATCAGTCCCGAGTGTAAATAAAAGGAACGTTATTGCAATTAACACAACATCCGACAATAAAAATAATTACGCCAAAATATTTTAAAAATTAAAATGTTTTAAGTTAAGTTAATATAAATTAAATAATTTTTTATAAATGATGTGTATAGATTTTACATAATTGCAGACGGGTCAGATTAAATAAGCGAGTCTAACAGAGAAACCTAAAATGGTAGTTAAGAGTATGTATTATAAACATTGGATTGCTAACAGTTAAAAAAGAAAACACATTAATAGATAGATGAAAGCTAAATGTGCTTTGTTTTTAAAAAAAGACAAAAAGAGTTTTAAAACAATTAAGTATTTGTACATTAAAAATAAAAAATAGAGTTGATACAAGCATTTTAAACAAAACAAAACAAAATCTAGTTAATGCGAAAAACAGTTTAGTAAAAGAAAAAATTAAAAAGTTAAGTACAGGTGGTATGTATTTTAATATTATTAGTATTTGCGTAATTTAAATTGTACATGATAATGCAAAATGTAAAATTTTTAAAAATCTTAAAGAAACATTCTGTAACATCTATTAAAGAAAAAAGTAATATTTAGAAATAATTTAAATGATTTCGTAGGTTAGTTTAAAAATGGTGCTGACAATTGATATAGTAGTTGGAAATTTAAAGATATAAACGCAAAAAACAACTTCTGCAGCTAAACATTTATTGCTAAAGGTCGTTCCACTATCCGCAACCTGTGAATGCGTTAAGTAGGAGTTGGTTTCCCTCTTTAACGGATACTAATTAAAATTTTGGGGATAAATGAAGTTTTTTTAGCTAAAAGACAGCTTCCTTGCAATGACACCAGTGTTTACAGGAATTGGCAAAAAGAATTTTCTTGGGTGAAATAGGGGTTGACGCCATTTGACAGATTTACAAGCTTAACCGGCTACCTTTGGCAAATGGATATTTTGAGATATCTTTTAGGAGTTTTGGGTGTATGCTAGCATCCATTGACTGAGCGGGAGCTTAGTGAAAGCTTAGTTATACCGCTGTATTTTTGTTGTTATTAGTCCAGATGCCTGTGTGCGCCTAGTCCAAGATGTATCACGTGGAAGAGGAACAGTTAGGAATATTACCATTATTGAACTTTGAGATTTCGTAAGCATTACTCAAATCCTTAGTATCATTTTTATTCCAAACAATAAAACCTGTAAAGGAAAAAAAGTAGTCTAAAGTAAATTTTAGCAATTACAATAACAGTACTGTTAAATTATAAATTAATACAACAAGAAAGTTTTCAATTTAACAAATAACTGTTTTAACAATTAAATTAAGTTAAATAAATATTTATACTAGTTAATTTCAATATAATATTAACTAAATTTTAATACAAAATATAGTAGTATTTCTTTTAAACATTTGTTTACATTGTGACAACCTTAACATTATACAATTAATAATTAAAAACGTTGTGTTTTTTAAATTAAAAATGACAATTAATTCAACTCTAAATTATTTTACATTAATGATTAAAAAAACGTTTTTGTCTCTACTTTGTTAGGAAAAAAATTATGGACATGAATTATACGATCTGGCAGTTAAAAAACTTGGCAATTTTAATTATTTTTATTTTGATTTATTGTACAAGGATTTCAAAGGAAATCAGGTAATTTTAATTACAGTTTTTATTAAAATGAAAAAAATAATTTGAATGTTTTAATAAAACATTTTTATTTACCATAAATGAAAATATATATTATTAAATTAAAGTGCAATTAAAAGTTTATACAACATTATGTATACTAATCTATTTAATTACATTTTTTTAACCTTTACTAGCTATTTTGTTAAATCCGTTTTAAAAAATTGTAATTTAGTTGTTATATTTCTTCTATTTAATTATACATATAATAATCTAGTCATACAAATACTTTTACAAATTAAAATTTGTTTTTAATTAAAAAAATTATATATTACATTAAAAAAATATCATTAGTTTTATTCAAGTATATTGTTAAATTACTTTACCAAAGAAAGTAATAATAATTTTTATGTTTACTTTCTAATCATTATTATATATGAAATATTTTAAATGTTGAATATCTTAGTGCTGGTTGGATCACGATCGGTATTTGACGAAGCCGCTACGCAACTCGTCAACACCGTCGTTAGAATTTTCGTTTGTCGTCAAATTTTACATCCAATTTCCTAATTTGATTGAAGATAATTTGACGCGGTAATTACACGGAATTTACAACAAAATAATAATGTTTTCATTAGTTTATTATTATTAAGCCATGGATTAACTTTGTATTCAATTTTTTTTTCAATTTTAGCTATTTGTTTGCATTGCAAATCAAAAAAGATTTTTTTAACGGTTTATTACACAGCAATCAGAATACTAGTTTACTACTTGCTGCATTTATTGTTCAATGTAAGTTTTGAAGCACAATAGTGTCAATGTAAATAAAATGAAACATAATTGTATACTTAATAACTGATTGTTTTTAAACAACCAGTTTTAATGATTATTTATTATTATTACAAAACCCTTTTGCTTTAAAAAATAAACATGGGGCAATAAGGCAACAATTACAGCAAAAATTAACATCAAAGTCTCGTAATTTAAAGAGAACATAAGACAACAAAATGTTTCCATGTATTTGAACATTCTGCCAAACGTTTTGTTTGTGCCCATGAAACATTTATTTCAATTAGATCTTCCCGAATAGTTCTTAGCCAAGTTTTCTTTGGTCTGCCAACTTTTCTTTTACTATTTACAATTGTCCATTCCAAAACCGTTCTTGCTAGTCTTTCGGGCGGTAAACGTAGAATTTGACCAAGTAATTTTTTTTTACTCAAATCAATATGGTCATGTTTTTCCACTTGCCTAAAAGCAAAACTTTGTTCGTACGCATTAATAATCATTGCTACGGCAATATATGGGAGTGAAACGTGGAAACGTACGGATAAGATTGATAAGATGGTAAATGTATTTCATCGCCGGTGTCTTGGAAGTATTTTAAAGATTACCTGGCGCGATCACATTTTAAATAATGAGATCATAAAAAGAACTGATTCTCGTTTTAATGATATTATACACAATATTAATATTTATTACAAAAATACTTTAAAAGCAAAATATGTACAACGCTGATCTAGTTGCACAGCGCTCAACTCGAATCTGGGTAGGCATGGGTATGATTCCTACCACCGGCACTAAATGTAAGCTCACGTTCGGCTTTGCTAAAATGTTTACTGCTGAAAATGGTGAAGAAACAGTAAAAAAAATAATTTTGTATAATTTAAGTCCTTCTGTTTATAATTTGAAAATTGGGAAAAATTTAAATACATAGATTTTTGGTTATTTACATAGGACTTTAGTATTTTAAATTATTCTTTATGTTGTTTTTTTTGGTTTAAATCTATTATATATATACATAAATAAAGACTGGCTCTGCGTTTCAAAATTATTTGTTTAGTACGAGGTTAGAATCAGCAAGGGTAGAAATATATATTTATGTAATACACATTTTTAACAAAAGTATATTTATAATTTACAAAAATAATTTAATTTGTAATTTATATATAGGTAGCATCTCTTATTTAGATAATATAACAGTATAGTCATTTTTCTAATATTGCGGATTTTCAAGAATGTACGTTATAAATGTGCTAAAGGTTGTTCCTTGTTAATGACACGCATTTTAAATAAAAACAGTACTCAAACGTTATTTTAAAAATGTATTTTGTTTTGAGAATGTTTAATCAGTAATTTACAATAATTAATAAAACTAGTCAACATTCAGATTAAATACCTGTGCTATTATAAAAACAAAATATAATTAGCTTACTGTACAATATATTTATGCAACATTGTAAATCATATTTATTAAAATTTGTTAATAGTACTTAAAACCTTATCCAATTGTTTACAAGTTTGATAACTTGGATAATGTGCCACATTGTCACAAATAATTGTTTGGTAAAAATTTTACAAAAAACAATGATCTGTATTGAAGTATATTAAAATCGTCTTTTTTTACGTTTTAGCTGAATTGGGAGATTATGTTGAAAAAGAAAATAAATCGGTAAATTATTTGAAAAAACACAAAATGTTGCAGGCAGCTCCGAATTCTTATTTAGTCCGACTTATGGAACTTCATCAAAATTTAATGTTAGCTTTTTGTTGTTGGTGGTGGTTGTTTTATTATTATTGTTATTATTATTCAATGTTTAAAATACATCTAGCACATTACAACTTATATTTGACTAAGAAGCTATGTTAAACACATGACGGAATAGAATAGTAGAACTACTAATTATGCGTTGGTAATGCTTATACAATGACTGGAAAATGACAAAATTTTGAACACAATAAAAATGTTTATTTGCATTTTGGGAATAATTTAAACATGATTGAAATATAATACCATGTTTTATATTGTGTTTGTCTACAAGTGTAATGACTCTTATTTAATTACCGGAATGTCGTCCTTTTATCATTTCTGTAACAATATAGAATTTTTTAGAGTACAGGTAGCTGAATTTACGTTCAAATTATCCTTCTTTATTAAGGCTTGGGACTGGCTAAATTGGATTATTTCTAATCTCCTCTAGGTGGAGTTTATATATATATATATATATGTTTATACTTAAAACGACTTGGTTTACTACACAACTCGTTGAATGTTTTACATTGTAGAGGCTTGTCTAAGTCAGAAGCCGACTATCATCTATTGGATACAGCCAGAAAAGTTGAATTGTACGGAGTTCGCTTTTATCCAGCCACAGTAAGAAATTATGTTTGGAAAATTTTGAAACTTATGAATGTACATGCATTTTACACAAATATTAAATTTTTTTTATTATTTTCTAAAACAAGGATGCACAAGGAAATGATGTCAATTTAACTGCTAATCATGTTGGACTTATGGTGTTCAAAAACTTAACACGTTTAACTTCGTTCAATTGGTCGGTTATTCAAAAGTTGAGTTTCAAACGATGCAAGCTGTTTGTTAAAATGCATGCCGATTTTTGTGTAAGTTTTTAAATAAATAAAATTTAATTAAAACACCATTTTAAATGTAAAATTATTTGTTCATATTTCACCCGATTTAGATCGTCCGGCATCCGTAATTATGAAATAAAATAAAATAAAACATGACGTTAAAAACAATTTAAATATAATTTCTGTTTATAAATTAATATCAAGAATTAATAAGATAATTTAATTAATAAATTACGTAGTTATGTTTATTGATGAATACTTTTTTATTTGGCTGTTACTTCTTGAATGTTTTACGAAAGAGTCCATATTTAGCATAAAACTGGAACCCATATTCATCCAGTACAGAGTTTAACGCTTTACCAAATCTGTTATCCCGGTGTTGATTTAGAACCGTGCTTAAATCTCTATGTATGAAAGAGTAAAACAACGATATAAACTTTATTGAGAATTAATCATGGACAACTAAATAATTATTTCTACATTGTGCCGGGGTTGTCTAGCGGTACAGCGCTCGATTTGGACATGGGTAGGCATGGGTTCGAATCCTACCACCAGCACTAAAAAGCAGGCCTACATTCGGCTTTTCTAAAATGTCTACTACTGAAAGATGTTTCCCGTAAAACATTTAAAGTAATAAACATAGAATTAAAAAATTGCTTTATAACACTGCCGAGATGGTCTAGCGATACAGCGTTTGACTTGGACCCAAGTGGGTATAGGTTGGATTCTCACTACCGGCACTAAATGCGGGCCCACGTTTGGTTTTGCGTAAATGTCTACTGCTGAAAGATGTTTCCCGTGAAACATTCAAGGTAGTAAGCATAAATAAATAAATAAAAAAGAGTAATGTTTTCAATTAGATAAGAAACAGTTATATTTATTATAGTTAATATTTCTTCTTTTTCAGCTTTTCCCTCTTTCATAAGAGATAGCTGTCTCGGGTCAATTTTCTTTATTGGGTTTTGTATTAAACCGGTTTGAAGCATTATAGCCATTTAATAGTTTTGGAGGGGGATTTAATGCCGCAAATTATTCTTTTTTATCTAGACGTGGAACTGATTAGATTGGTTTATTTTTGATTTTACCTTGTATTGATAAACGTAAAATGTATTCCAAATTTTTTTTATTAATCAGCGTTATGCATGAAGATCGTCAGTTAACCCTTTAACGATTGAGTATTGGCTTACAATCCATACAATTAGAACTGTTACTTCTTTACTGGGATTGCATAGATTTTATTTTAAATTAGCAGTAAAAATAAAATACAATAGAATTAACAAACAATTATTATATTAAACTTGGAATTAGTATTATGCAAGTCATTATATTATTATTATACAAAACCCTTTTGCTTTAAGAATAAACATGGGGCATTAAATATTCTGCAAACCGAAGATTGCGTTTTCTTTCGGCTTTCACTCAACCTTGTCATCTGGTAACTTTGCCATCTAGAAACATTGTTGTTTGCCGGAATGGCGTCATCTTTTATTGTTTCCGCAGCAGTATAAATTTTTACAGAGGCCAGGTTGCCAACCTTGCGCTCAAACCCTCCTCCTTTATCCAGGCTTGGGACTGGCTAAATTGAATCATTTCTAATCCAA
Source organism: Cardicola forsteri (assembly GCA_025895645.1). Lineage (NCBI taxonomy): Eukaryota > Metazoa > Platyhelminthes > Trematoda > Strigeidida > Aporocotylidae > Cardicola > Cardicola forsteri. The sequence goes on from JAKXYG010000449.1 coordinate 323,296, forward strand.
ACTATTTTATAACTATTCCGTCCCAACTCTGGCCGAGAAAGTACTAGGGTTTGATCGCGAAGGTTAACAACTTGGCCTATGTAAAACAAATATTGCTAAAGTAACAACAGGAGAACACTATTTTATTAAAATACAGCAAAAAAGCAAAAGTAAGTTGATTCCGATGTCGGGGTTTGTCATGCAATTCGAATAGAATTTCAATTTTCAATATTGAAAGCCAAAACTTTAATTTACAATAATATGGAACAATTTTGAGCGACAGGTGTTTTTCAATAAATAAACGAAATAATTAATTTAAATTCAAGTCATGTTCCAAATCAAACAAACTGGGTGTGTATATTTAATAGGTTATAAATAGAATAATGCTAAATAACATTTTTGCTGGCTGTATGTTTTCTAATGCAATTAAGGAAATATACCAATATGACTACCTAAGTCGCTAGATATTTACATGAGTAAACAAAGTTTTAAAATGTACTACCGGCACTAAGTGAATATTGTCATTTGGTTATTTTAAGTGTCCACTTACAAAAAAATTGTTTTTAAAAAGAAACAGTCATATAAAAATATTACCAAAATATTAAAAAATAAGCAATTTAAAATCTTGTTAATTTAATATCTATATTGATTTTTGTTTTGTACTATATATATATATATATATATATATATATATATGGATGATATATATATATATATATATGGATGTGTCTATTTTTATTAATGGTTTATTGGTATTTTTTACGATAATTTAGGCTACGTAAATGATTGTTTAGCAGAATATTGATACAAAGGAAGAAACCTAATTGTTGTATTATGGAAAATAAAAGTAATAAAGAAATTAAATACTTTTTAATGTTTATAAAAATGCAGTTAAAGTGTTTATTTACTTATGCTCCACTTTGGCTTGGGGTAAGAAAAACGGTAAAATTCATTTACTTTTCTTTTGTTAAACCAAGTGTTTCCAAAATTATTGCGTGACTGCAAAAATGCAGTCGAGTATAACAATAATTAAAGCAATGTTCAAACGGTTGTTTAATTATGTTTTATAAGTAAAAAACGACTAAGTTTTTACAATTTGTTAAAAGTGTTAATAAAGTTTTTCTCAATAAGTACTAAAAAATCTAAATTAATTTGCATTTTTATTTTTACTGATTATTATTATTATTATTATTATTATTATTATTATTATTATTATTATTATTATTATTATTATTATTATTATCATATTTCAATACATAAACTTGCCATTAAAGTTGCCAAACTCCAAATACAAGATAAAAGCTTATTAGTTGGTTCTAAAGATACTGAATAACACAATAGACAAATAATTTGAATATTTAAACAAATGTTTCAGACTACATTGGGTGCAAGTGAAAACATTGTAAAATTCACATTTACTTCACGAAGCGGCTGCAAGACGTTTTGGAAATTTGCCATCGAACAGCACAAATTTTTTCGTTTATTCCAAACGCAAAATTTTCCCAATTTGACTGCGTCTGACATGTCCGATCGGCGAAGGCGTTTGGAAGAATTTCGCAAATTAAATCGATCGTACAGTTGCGCCAATGTTTACAACACGACGAACCATCAGTGCAAATGTTGTCATAATCATCATAATCATAATCATCATAACCTTTATTGTCAAAAAACCCCATTGCAACAATTCAATCGATGCCAACACTATAAACATTATAGTGAACGTAATTTGACTAAATTGGCAGTTCAAAATGGCGACTTTGAACAAAACCCAGCCAAATGTCGATTTAAAATAGGAAACAAATTGAATTTGAGCGGGGAAAATTTGTCCTTTAAAACGCTGCGCAAATTACGAATAAAGAAAAGTTCGAATTGCCGGTAGTTACATTTTTTAATTTGAAAAATAAACATAGTTGTTAAATTTTGTTTATTAAACTAAGTACACCATGTTTATAATCAATTAGAACTGTTAAATCTGGCAATATGCTAGGACCTGTATGGTAAAGTCTTGGTGGAAGGAACTACTCACTTGCTAAATCGTTAGTCACTTAGCAGTATTTGAAGTCGCTGAGTAATTAGAATTGATCAGATTCACTATAAATAATAAATCTACAGGGTCAAGTTCAACCACTTGTAACTCACTGGTAAAGGCGCTGGCCTGACACCAGATAAGGCATGGGTTCAAGTTTACGTGTGTATAAAACTTAAAATTCATGCATTGCTGATGATTCTAAATAAAGATAAAACAGCTGTACAGTGCTCCTGGTTTATTTATTATTCAAGGGAATTGAACAAATATAATAATTCATCCTTAAAAACCCATTAATAATTTTATATTGTTAACTATTGATAATTATTGGTACTCACATTTTAGTTGTTACTGTAACAAGAACGTCTTGTTTGTTAGAATGCTAGTTTATCTATTAAGTCGCTTGTGATATTGCACAATTAATTCGATCAAAAAGTTTTGTTTTTAAATTACAAACAGATAAAGTTATATAATAATATTGCAATAGCAACATAACATAAATATGTTTTTCAATTATTTAATAGTAGATTATAATATGTAGTGTGCATATTACAGTTTTTGCGTTTTAATAAAATATATTTTTTAAAAGCGCTGTTTATTGGAAGTTATTTTTTACATACACGTTCCAATTTTTAAATTAATCTAAAAGTATGAGCTGTAAAAGTTGGAAAAAATAACCAAATGTTTTTAATAATAAATTGCTAATTTTAAAACATGTACAAGTGTATTGAAATATACCTAGACGTAGCGTCTGTAATAAAAGTGTCAAAGTGGCATAGTTAGTACAACGCTAGACTGTAAACTAAGTGGGTTTAAGTCGTAATTCCACCATTTATTGCGGACACTCATCTAAATTTCTACTTGTAGAAAAATATTTATCGTAAAACATTTCGGCGGTAAAAAATCAAAAATTAATTGTATGGTGAATATTTAGGGGCTTGTCCAAATTTAAGCAATTTTAGAGAACTACTTGTACTATTAAGCTTATATCATACTTGAAAATTTTAAATGTTTATATATCATTTAGTTTAAATTTTGTCGTTTTCCAGTGGAACATTGGATGGTAATTATACTTTTTAATATGGTTGTTTTTTCTGTAGGTTTTGGTTTGATACATTTTTAGTGTAATTATTGTTTTATAAATGTAGGATTACTAGCTATACGCTTTAATCTATTACATTTTTTAACCCAAACTTGGGACCCGCATTTAGTGCCGATGGTGGGATTCAAACTTATGCTCATTTATGTTGAAGTTAAGCGTTGTATTGCTACGATACAAAATCGTTAAAAAAATCATTAAAATTATTCTATTACGACGTTTTTGCACATTAAAATTTTTTCTGATTTTTCTTTTATTCTAATGATTTAATTAGATTATCGTTGCTTTCTTTTACATTACTATATATATATATATATATGGTAATAATAAATATGGGGCAACAAGATAATAATAACAGCAAAAAAAACAACAAAGTTTCATAACTCGAACAAATACGAGGCAACAAATAATTCAAACATGTTCAAACATTTTGCCAAAACGTTTGTCTGATTGTACGAGACACATTCATTTTAATTAGATTTTTCCAAATTGTTGTTAGCCAAAGTTTTTAAACTCTACCACAACCGTTTTTTGAAAAACGTTGACAAATAGAATAACACATCTTATTCATTAAATTTGGTATATCATCGCTTTGTATTGTTTTTGTTTGTTTGTTTTTCTAATTTTACAAAATTACAAAAACGTTACTTTACAATATCGAGTTAGAAATAAAAAATATACATATTTTGAATGTAGGCATTTAATATAGGATTAAGGTCTACAAAGTTATTTTATATCTGACATATATTAAACAAACAACAATTTAATTTTGATGTTTTTTCAGTAATTCTAAACAAAATCAAAATTTGACAAACAAAGTTTTACCAACTGTAACCAACCAAATGGATGACATGAAACAAATCAAGTAAACTAGTTTTTATAAAAAAAATGCATTTAATTTTATTACATTTTTTATTTAATTACTTATTCGCCGTTTTTATGCTTCAATTGTTTGCAAAAAGCAACTTTTAGCAACTTATCTATTTAATTCTAACTTTTATTAATTATTTTTAAATTGTAATAAATCAAATTAACTTTTTTGATTGCTATAATTTTGGTAATTGTAGAGACAAACATTTAGCATTAATAGCAAACAATAATTTCTGTTATACCATTACATAACTTAATTTATTTTGAAAACCGTTTAAAAATGTTTTCACAATGCTTATACTAAATATTTATAAATTTAATTAATTAATGAAATTTAAGGAAAATTATTCAATAAAGTTTGAACTGAACAATATACTGTCTATTATTTTCCTAATGTTATTGCTTCTCTAACACTAATATAATAGATTAAAATCTACGGGAAAAAACAACTGAGTATCTATAGCTCTAGTTTATTAATAAAATAACCTAAAGGTTATTGTTTGTTAGACAGTAACAAAGTCCTTAGATTATTTAGGATAGCCTAAAGTTTTAAGTAGCTAAACTACAGAGGAAGACAGCTGTAAACTTGGCAACTGAAATTAAATAAATCTTTCGGCACACTTGTGACTATACCTTTCAGTTTTTTATTAGTCACCGTTATTTTTATTATCGGCGTTTAACCGATTCAATATTTATTTACATTTTCATTTGCTCATATTCCAAACGAAATAGGTTTTATTGCAGGTTGTAGAAATTTATATAAATTGAATGCAAATATATTAGAATAGAAGTCAAAATTAATTTAGTTAAAAAATTGATTGTTATTTACAAAAGCTGTAATTTTGAGTTTGACCAACTTAATTTTTATGTTTATTTGGGTGATTTACTGCTCCGTTTTTATATCCATGTAATTACATAGGCTTACATACACACATTAAGTGTATGTTTTAAAATTTAGTATGTACATATACAACTAAATTTTAATGTATATATAATCAGTTGAAGCTTAAACAGACACAATAGTATATAAATAACATATTTTCCACTATATATTTAAGGAAATGTCACAAACAATTTAAATTATTTGCAGTTTAAAACAAAAATAAGTTATTCAAAATTTAAGCATATATTTTATATTTTATTTTAATTTTATGTTTACTGCTTTGAATGTTTTACAGAAAACATCTTTTGGCAGTGGATACTTGAGCAAAAGCGAACATTGGCCCGCATTTGGGTATCGAACCCATGCTCTCTCCTGATTCGAGTAGAGCGTTGTATCGCTAAACCACTTCGGTACTTTGTTATCTAGTTAACACATTTTATAATTAAAATTGAAAAGTTTGAATAGTAATAATAATTAATCCACTTTTTTCATTTTAGCAAAATTTATAAAAATTTAGTCCATTCATTGTCTAAATATATAAATAATTGTACTGTTATTAAAAAATAGTAATAAATAAAAGTGTTATATATATATATGTATGATTAGTTGCTTATTAACAATAATGAACAAGTTTTTAATTTTTTTTTACATATCTGTGGTGCATTATTGGTAAAGCCACTAAAAGAAAACTAAAATTAATGTTAAAGTCAGACTTGATAAAGGAACGTTAGACTTTTATAGACTCAAACCGTTGTTGCCATTTTTTGCACTCGTCCAAAGATAAACAGCTACTTGTTTATCTGCACGTGATGCAGTTAGTAATAATAATGACAATAATATTAATAATAATAATAATAATATTATTAATAATAATAATGATGGATAATAAAAAATATTATAATTTTTTGAGTATCTCTACTAAACACATTTTTTTGACCCAGAAGGAGCTCATATTTATTACTGATGGTGCAATATGAATTCCTATTTAGGATGGCACAAGTTTAGCGAAATGATGACTTATGTCACCCAAATATAGATTGTTTTAATCGGTTTTTTTATTTAAAACAATAGCCAAAATACAGTTATTATTGCTTTCAATACACCGGTTACTGTCATGTGCATTGTCTTACTGCCTAATTACAGTGACTCAAATGCAATTGTATTGCCCTATACCGACGCAACAACTGGTTTCATTCAAACTGCCTCCGGTTCGCTCAAATGTTTGAACAAAATGTTGACCAAAAAATCGATATTTAACGGACATCACGTCGAATTGTTGCGCCTTTCGCTTGGATCGCTCAATCAACCAATGGATTCAACCAATAATAATTCGCGTTCGTCTTTGAGAAATTTTGAATTTAAATTAAACAAGTAAGGACGATTGAAATGGATAAATATTTGTTATGTTATGCATTATAAAGTTGAAATTAGGTATGTCCTAAAACAAGACTGTTTTATTTACAATCAAATAGTTAAATTATCAGCGATTGTAGGGTGTTAACATTTAGCGCAACACTATTTAAAATGGCACTGGGAGTTAACAAACAATTAAAGTAACTGTATTCAATTCATATTGCATTTAACTTTCCCAAAAGGTCAAGTATAATTTGTTATTTATGTATTTTTGCTACTTTGAATGTTTTACGGGAAATGTGTTTTATCAGTAAAGATTACAGGGAACCGAACATGGGCTCGCATTTAGTACCGGTGGTGGGATTCGAACCTACCTAGGTACAAATCGAGCGCTGTACTGCTAGACTTCTAGAAATAATTAAACACAGTTTAGATTTAGCTTGATCAATACAATATTTAAACTGAAATTAATTTGACTATTTGGGTGATATTTAGTTCTATGTTATTAAAACGGACTTTATATTACCGTCGAAATTTTAATTATTTATATGTTTTGGTGCTCAAAAAATTAATGAATGAGCAGTATTATTAATAATGTATATGGTAACAGTTGCTTTAAACTTGTAACGCTTGTAACGCTTTAATTTCATTTTGAAAACAGTTAAAAATTGAAAATTAATACTACAATATTTTATTGTTTAGAAAATGGAATAAAGGTAACTAATCCACTATTGTGCCGGGGTGGTCTAGCGATACAGCGCTCGAATTAGGACCTCGGTGGGCATGGGTTCAAATCCCATTACTGGCACTAAAATGCGGGCCCACGTTCGGCTTCGCTAAAATGTCCACTGCTGAAAGATGTTTCTTGTAAAATATTCTAAGTAACAAACACATAACATAACATAACATATTGTATAAAAAAGCAACCATGATTTTAAACATTCTAAAATAAGTGTTTTATGTAGCTGAATAATTGAATATATTAAGTTTGGTTTAAAATAATATTTTATTTTGCATTAACTGAAGAAGATAATAAAAAAGATAATAATCAATACAAAACATTATTAAACAACCAAATAGGTACTTTTTTATACATAATTTTATATCATATTTTGTCTACATTAGAAAGATATCAAAAATATTGTTACAAACAGCAATTTTTCTTTTAAACAAAATTAAGCACAACATAGAAATACATATTTTCAACATTTATTAACAAATTTTATCAAAACACAAAATAACAAAAAAATTAATTCAAAAAAACAATTTTAATGTAGTAATTTCTTTTATCAATTGCAATCTTTGACAGTTTGACAAATAATGCTTTTAAGATTTAAATAATTTTATAAATAAAGTAAACTGAATTTAAGTTTAGATTGATTATAAAGTCTGATTTCTTGATAAAACATAGGTTTAATTTACTAAAAATGAAAATTTTTATTTGGTAATGCCAAACTATATACTTGCTAAAATGTTTGTTTGCATTAACATTAGGAAATATAATTAGAAAAAATTATATTGGCAACCATATTAGATGAAACATTTAAACAATTAGTTTATTTTTATTTAGATCTAGTTTTACAATCAACTTTGATAGCAGGTAAAAGTTTATTGTGTAAGCAGTTAGTTTTATGTCGTATATATGTATATATATATATATATATATATATATATATATATATATATATGCCGGGGTGATTTAGCGGTACAGCATTCGACATAGATCTGGGTGAGCATGGGTTCGAATCCTACCACTGGCACTAAATGTGAGCTCACGTTTGGCTTTGCTAAAATGTTCACTGCTAAAAGATGTTTTTAGTAAAACTTTCAAAATCGTATACATAAATAAAAAAATAAAATATAACTCTAAATGTTCATAAATAGCATGTAAACCAGTAACCCTGATATAATATTACTATTTTTAATTAAAATTATGCAGAGAAAATCGAGCATTTAGTACGGATTCTGTTGGTTCTGCATTTGCTCCAAAACGGCCCAAATCTCACAGTCACTCGTATGTTCCCAGATTATATTCAACATTATCGGATCGTAACTCAACGTCTACTTTAAATCATCAATTTGACTCTTGGGAGTGGCCAATTCATGGAAATGACCGTAAAAATAAGAATGTAGACAATAATGAAATGAAACAAACAAACAATGAGGAGTTGCAAATGGATGATTTTGTAAATGGTACGTATATGTGACAACTCTGTTCAGACCTTTGTATTGACAATTGCAAATATTAAGCCAATTTGACTTCCACTTGTTTTTACGATAAATTTTATATCTTTTGGTACACTCAAACCATGTGTAAAGAACGAAAATCTTAATGAATTAAATTATGTTAATATAATTTATAAAACGTTGATTGGATGCAGTGTAGCATACAACTTTCCATTGATGCAATAGATTAAATGCTAAGATATTATATAAATAATTATATAATTCTATTTAAACACAGGCAATAAATTATTATTGTACATGTTGAGGGTCCAAAAAGGAATTAACTAAAAAAACAATACTAAAATATCTAAATTTAATTACAAAGTATTTGTATTTTATTCCAATGGTAGTCACAGCCCTGAAGAAGTTATTGATATAACAAAAATATTTCTAAACACAACAATAAAGCAAACAAAAATAGATTTTGGAATATTTAATTCTTGTAAAATATAAATAAATTAGCGCATGTTGTATTTTTAATCCTACATTGTACTTTACATATTTTGGGCATTAGTCAACTTAGGAAAACCAGAAAAAATATTAGAAAACAAAATAATAGAATTGTATTCAGAAACTTCCTTAAAGTAGATCATAATAGAATATTTTTTGTCATTGCCCCAAGCACTAAAAGTGCCAAAAGGTATAATAATAATAATAATAATAATAATAATAATAATAATAATAATAATAATAATAATAATAATAATAATAATAATAATAATAATAATAATAATAATAATAATAATAATAATAATAATAATACTAATAATAATAATGCTATACAAATTAAATATTTTACATACATTTAGCTATTTTTAAGAAATGTAAAAGTAAACTGTTTTTAGTTAATCTCAGATAAAACAATGTTTTTTAATTTACAATAAAATTATTATTTTTTCCTATTACATAAATTTGATTACAACACAGAGCTTTTTTAAATAACAACAATTTAAATAAAATTTATTTTTAATTAAATATACAAAATTGTAGAAAGCAATTTACTTCACTTAAAAACGAACGTTAACGTTGGTATTTAAGTTTTTTCTGTAATTTGTTTGTGTATCATTTGTAACATTTGAGACGTTTTTTTGTTATCTGTTTTTGCTTCATATTGATGGATTTAATTTTTTAATACATTAAAGGATTATGGATTTACATATAGAAAATAAAGTTTATACATATTGTAAAATGAATTATAAAATGTTGTTATTAATACTTTACATTGAAATAAAAAGTCAATATTATTTAGATTAAAAAAACGTTACAAGTTTTATAGAAATTTGAATTTTATAAATAAAGCAAACGGAATGAATTGTGAATAATAAATTAACTATACAACTGTAAGTACGCACATAAGCAAACTTTATAATTACGTTTTTAATGCCTATATATAATAAGAACAATTATTAAATTATTTTTTGTTTTTAATTGATCCATTAGAGCAGTTACAAATACGTATTCAAAATATAGCAGTTGAAGCATTAGACTAATAAATCTATTTTTTATTAAAGAAAATAGCAAAATATCAAAACATTGCGTATCGGTATAAAAATCTACTCAGACTGAACTTGACTAAGATCTTTCCGAATGTACTTTTAATGACATAACCTTTTAACAAAATAAATTTAAAATTTTATTAGTTTTGTAACAAATGTAAAGTTCAACGTCTGTTTAAAAAATTGTATTTAAAAATTATTAATATTCTTCATTCTAATGTCAATAATATAAAATATGTAGTTATTGGTGTCCTTAAGGAAACATTAAGGAACAAATAAGTGTGTTTAGTTTAGTTTTTTATGTTGGGGTGTTTTTATTTGTAAATTCATTTCTTTAAAATTTCTGTAACAACATTTTTTCACAATGGTAGAACTGCTATAGGAATACATAAATCTCATTTCCTGCTTAAAACGTTTTCAAAGTAACCCAGAGTTGAGATAAATGTAGGCAAATCTGTTAATATAAACATCATTATTATTATTGTTATTATTATTATTATTATTATTATTATTATTATTATTATTATTATTATTATTATTATTATTATTATTATTATTATTATTATTATTATTATTATTATTATTATTATTGTTAGCATTATTATTATATTTGTTTTACATTTTTAATTGTTTTATGTTAATTTGAACTAATTACGTTTTTGGTTACAAAACTAATTTTTTTAATACAAAATACTTTTTGTTGTAAAAATTGAATTAATTCATAATGTAAATAACAATTATTTTAGTCAATATAGTAACAAATATTCTTCTATATAGACACAAATTATTTTTCCAAAAATTCCAAAACCTGTTCCAACTCATCGTTATCCTTATCGTGTTCTCTGGCATCCGATCTCGATCTGGGATCGGGTTCACAAATCGAATCTGTTCAAAATTTGTCAAATGTCTTGGACAATTCACAATTCAAATTTTCCGGCTTTATTGTATCCGATTGGAATAGTTCGGATAATGACAATTATTCTCCAGTGTCAGTCAAATGCGGTTCAATACAGTCACAGGTTCGATTGTGTTTTTCAAGCGTACTACAAACAAAAATGTACTTTTGATAAATTCAACGCTGAGCATTAATTTCAATAGAGTTGGTTTAAATTTTGTGTCGAAAAGGGGGAAAATAATTGAAACGTAGGACTAACCTGTGTAACGTATTGGTTTTGCTAAAAAATAACACCAAATAGAATAATTTGGAACAATATATCTCGGTGTAGAATAAATTATTGGGAATAATGCAATTAGTAACTTTAACCTGTTATTCCATGCTACAAAAAAATAAAAGGTATAAAACTAAAATAAGCTAAAATTACATAATTTTTAAAATAATAGTAACTGTTTGCATTAAATTATCTGTTTTAGAACAACTAAAGCTTATTTATTTATGTATTATTTTATTTTTTGCTACATTGAATGTTTTACGGTAAATATCTTTCAGTGGTAGACATTTTAGCAAAGCCGAAGGCGGGACCGCATTTAGTGCCGGTGGTAGAAATCAAGTCGAGCGCTGTACCGTTAGAACACCCGGGTACAACAGTTAAATAGAATACAGTATACAATGTTTTGAAAAACTAACATTTTATTAATCAGTTTAAATTTAAACTGTCTGGTTTTTAAACAAAATACTGACTTTACAAATGAAGTCTTACTTAAAAGTTATATATTACTACTCATAATTTGGAAAGGAGTATTTTTTACATAAATATGTTTTTCCATAATTTCTTTAAGTTTATTTTAATGATGATAATAATAATAATAATTTTAGCAAATTACACAAATATATTTGTTTTGGTTTTATTGATTTAATAATTTTACTCCAAACATTTTTGTTAAGTAGATATTTTATTCATTTCTGCTACTCTACATCTTTTACAGAAAGCATTTTTTAGAAAAAGGACATTTTAACGAAGCCGAATATGGGCTCGCATTTCATGCTGGTGTTGGAATTAGAACCCATGCCCATCCAGGTTTATGTTGAGCGCTGTACCACTGACAACCCCGGCATATAGATAAACAATGGTGACAGTACTAAAATTTACAGTCTTACTTATGAGGATATAAATCCAGTAACTTGACCAGTATATTATTAATAGAGTAAGAAACGTACCGTCTATTGTTTTACTTTTAAATAAGTATTTTATTATTTTTTGTAGAATGTAGCAAATCCATCGTCGAGGACACAATTGTCGGGTCTTTCAATTTCTGGTTTTGAATGCACATTGGATGGAGATACTTGTACAAATCAACTGATGTAGGTTGATATATTTTAAATTAATTTATTTTATGTACTACAGAGGTGCAATTATTAAAAGATTTATAATTTAATTGCAGACCATATTTTAATGTTGTATAAATAATTTGGATAGATTAAAAGTAAAACACTGATTTATTATTATTATTATTGTTTTTTTTTACGAATAACTTTTAAATAAATTCAGAATGATTAATTAGTGCTTTTTATATTTTTATTAAAAATAATTAGTAAATTACAATTTTAAAGCAAAAACAGAAAATAAAAAGTGGAGTTAAACTGGTAGTTGTATATTCCGAAGGCTACATCTTACATTGTAGTTTAAACTAAATTATTTTTAAAAATAATTTTTTTATTTACAATATATATATATATAACATATTATTCAGAAACAATGAACAGGACAGTTTGTTTCCAATTGCTATGAATAAAAATCGAACATTCAGTTTGGAGAATTTGCAAGAATGCGCTAATAAAATGTCTCATTTTATAAATGACTTTGAAATGGTGCGTTTATTTATATTAATTTGGTGTAAATAATATAATGTCGCGTTAATTTTTATAAGGGTTGTACAAACACGGTTTTAGTTTTGTACCAAATTAAATAATTTTTTGTAGCAAGTAGTAATAACTTTAACGATTTCATTTTAATTCTTTTTATACATGAAGATGTTTTTTTATCTAACTTACATTAGAATTAAAATTGTTTCCAAAAAATAATATCTTTTTATTTGTAATACTTACAAATTTGTCACGTTTTTTATACGTAAATAAATATTGACAACGTTGATTTTTTATATATTTATGTTACAATAAAAATTGTTTTGCAATTTGTAAAGCATATTGTCTTTTTTAATAAAAAAAACATTGTATCAATCTGATTGAAGTAATAAAATTAATTTGATCAATTATTTAAATGTAGTTATAGTGACTACGATAAAATGCCGGGGTAGTCTAGTGGTACAGCGCTCGACTTGGACCTGGGTTTTCAGCACGTAGATATTTTAGCGAAGCCAAACGTAGACTCGTATTTAGTGCTGGGATGATCTAGTTACATAGCGCTCGATTTGAACCTCGGGGTTCGAATTCCATCACCGGCACTAAAATGCGGGCCCACGTTTGGCTTCGCTAAAATCTCCACTGCTGAAAGATATTTCTCCTAAAACATTCCGAGTAATAAACAAAATAAAATAAACATATAAACAAGTATTATTACAAATGCTATTAAAGTTTAATTCAATCTTATTTGAGTTATTTGCTCATTGGTAGGATTTTAAAGTATGTAATCAATGTTTATTTCTGCAATTTTTCTTTTTTAAACATATTTTTTATTTTTACGTTTTAACCTTCTTATTTGATTAGCACGTACCTGAGACAGTAATTATTAAATCCATTTTCACGACACACTATTATATAAATATGTTTAATATCAAAACAGCCTCTACAAAAATCGAAATCGCTTAAAACAACTTTGCCCCATCAAATGAATTTTACAACAACTTCTTCTCGATATACAATCAACAAACAGTCGTCCGATTCACTAACTGCCGGACCCGAAAGTCTTATGGACGCTGTTTCGTTAGGAGCCATATCTCTTATTACTGGACTGTCATGTGACGATTTGAATAATCAAAGTGACGACTTGCTAAGTCCAAAAGAACGTGACGATACAAAATGTCCAGACACCATTACAGCTCAAAGTATGACTAATTTAAAAACAAATCAAGTTTCACTTCGACACAACAATTCGATTGAACATTGTTTCGATGCAATGCAAGTCAAACGAACGAAATCGGAATCCCATGTACCGGATAAGGTAAAAAAAACGTCATTTATAGATCACATCAATTTGGATACAACAATAGCAACCGGCGAAGAGGCAAATGATGAATCTTGTGCTGATAAAATTGAAGCTAAACAAAACTGGCTGCAAATGGAACAGGGTGTTTGTCAGGTAATTGTAAATAACACGAATATGTATATTATACATTTTATTTTATACAATATTTAAAATTAGATAGATGTTAAAGTGGAACAGTTGACAACTGACTGAATTTGTACAAAGGGGTATAAATCCAATTGACAGTACCAAATAGTTAAATTTATATATACTTTCAATTACTAATAACAACAAAGTGCAAAACATTTTTTCAAAGTTTCAAAATTAAAAAATATATTAATTTTTATTTTTCAATTTTTTAGGCAATTTGTATAGGCACACAAATTTTAGAATTGCTTCGCGAATGTTTAATAACCGAAAGCATTTACAATAACGAATTGAATTTTTTAATTAATGTAAGTATTTAATTTTTACAAGTTCATAAATGATAAATGAACAAACGAAAACATTTATCGGATGCAATTATTGAAAACTGTAAATATTATTTTTGCTACTTTAAATGTTTTATGGAAAATATTATTTAACAGGGGACATTTTAGCGAAGTCGAAAGTGGGCCTGCAATTAGTGCCAGTGGTGGGAATCAAACGCATGCCCATCCAGGTTTGAATCGAGTGCTGTACCGCTAGACCATCCCGGGATTATTAAAATATTTTATTTGTTTTTCAATGTCAGGCCCATGATACTGTATTAATTTTTAAAATGTTTTAAAAAATCGAATTACTTTCGGTTAGGTGCATGTATTGGTATTTGGCTAATATGTTTATAGGAGTATCATGGTGATTAAGTTGACAGATTCATATTCCAGTAGATTTGGGTTGAAACTTAATTGCTAATCTTTAAGTGTGGGTCTTTGTTATTCACTACAATAAATGTCCACTTTGTGATAAATACATTTTTCGTAAATTATTAGGGAAATTAAACATAAAAGTTATTGAAAACATATCTATTTTATTAAATAATAACATTAAGTAATGTTAGTATATGTATATATATAATTTTATTTACTATGCAAAATCCTTTTGCTTTAAAAATAAGCATGGGGCAATATGACAACAATTACAGTAAAACAACAACAACCAAGTCTCTTTGGTATTGAAGATTTTGCAAATCGAAGATTGACCTTTCTTTCGGATTTCACTCAACCCTGTCATCTGTGTAACTCTGTCATACAGATACGTGCGAAAATGTTTTGCAGTTGTTTGCCGGAATGACATCCTTTTATTGTTTCCGTAGCAGTATAAATTTTTTACAGAAGCCAAGTTGCTAACCTTGCGCTCAAACCCTCCTCTTTTATTCAGGCTTGGGACTGGCTAGATTGAATCATTTCTAATCCAAAATAGGCTAAGTTATGTTTATATAACTTATTATTCATTATTATATTATTACAAAAACAATTTTGCTTTAAATATAAGTATGGGACAAGAATATAACAATAACAGCAAAAACAACAACATATCTTAAAAAGAGCATGGAACAACAAAATAGTTACACGTATTCAAACATTTTGTCAAATTTTGTATAATCCAATGAGACATTCATCTAAATTAAACCTTCCCGAATGGTTCTTACCAAAGTTTTCTGTAGTCTATCACAACCTTTCTTTTTTCATTATTAATTGTTCATTCCAAACCCGTTATTGTTGGCCTTTATACAATAAATGTAGATTTTGACAAAGTAATTTTATTTCTTTAATCGAAGATTGAGTTTTCTTTCGGATTTCACTCAACTCGGTCATCTGGGTCGTTCTATCACTTCTTTGCCGTTGTTTACCAAAATTGCGTGATTTTATTGTTTCTGTAGCAATATTGATTTTTACAAAGGCTCGGTTGCTTACATTATGTGCTCAAACTCTTCTCTTTCATCCAGACTTGACATTGATTAGATTGGTTTATTTCTGATCTTCTCTTGGAGAAATTATATATGAAGTTAAAATCTGTTATTTTACATAAGGTAAAATTGTGATTTTGTTAGACAAAAGTTTAAGTCATATTTTTAATAATCATATATTTAAAAATAAATTTACTTAAATTTTGAATTTTTAAAAATTTATGTATTAAAATGTCTAAGAAATTTTAAAAATATTATTGTATAGACATTTTTTTTCCTGTCATGTCTATTATTTTATTTTACTGTGTATAAATTTGTATTGAAATTAGTTGTTTCTTTTTTGAAATATATTAGCGTAAACATTTTTAATTCAAAATTTTAAAAAGATTTTGCTTGAAATTTCTTTAATTTAATAAAATTCAATAACTAATTTTATCAAAAAATAATTTAATGAAAAGAAATACATAACATAAATAATGTGTATAAAAATAGAATTTAAAATATATTTGACAGTTTAAAAAATAGCAAAAGGGGATTAGTCAATTTGTACTAAATTGAATAAGTAAGTAGTGTAAATAATAAACGTATAGTTGTTTAAAATTATCGGACGTTCTACTGTATTTGAAATGCCCACATTTTGAATAATCACGTGGTTTGTATTGAAAACAGCAACTGACCGTTTTCAAAAAATTATTTCACATTTTTAAAGCAAAGTTCAATGTATTGCAGTTTGAAATATTTTATCTGTGATAGAACGTCAAGTAACAAGTAAACATTTCTAATTTTTTATAAGTTTCGGTTACTCTTTTTACACTGTTTTCTCGGTTATTTTTAACAATAATCTGTGTTGTTTTATTAAGGTAATGTTTGTACTTTGTATTATATAACTATTTCTTTGTTAAAATGAACTTGGTATTGACGACATTATAATTCTATTTTTTTAACATTGAGGCTATAAAGATTAACAATTGTATAAATATAACGAAAACGTTTATAGAAATGCTGTTTAACAAGTTATTAAATTTATGTTAATTTACTAAAACTAAATACATGAGATATTTCAAACAATAACAAAAATTTTAATTAAACGATATTTTGTATCTAATTATAATTTTTTTAATTGTTGACCTAATTTAAAAAATTATTATTTTATTCATTTTCATTCTACAATTTGTTTGCATCTTGTTTTTTTTTAATGTTAATCAATATCGAGTATTGATTTATTTCCCTTACGTGTCTATCTATCATCAACCTCCGTGATTTGTTGTTGAAAGTGAAGATTTTATTATTATCTTTAATCCATAACAAACATGATTCATTTCAGAAAGTGAATTTGTACACGTTATCACCCACATCAAAAAATGTAAATAATTACATTTATATAACCTTACATTTTAATTGCAGTGAAAAACTGTTAAAAAGAGTTTTACAACATTTTATGTTCAATTAAACATGTGTATAACAATAATGCAAATATCAAAATAAGATATTAATCATTTATATTTAGTTGTAGATACAAATTGGGGATTACGTATTAATTTAAAAAAGCCTTAATTTTATTTATTTTTACATTTATAAAAAAAGAAGTTTTAGCCGTTTCTAGAGTGTGCTAGACAGAAGGATGATTACAATAAGCATTTTTATTTTTGTAAAACTATGTTATTGCCAGATAAATAACAACGGGAAAGACAATTTATAAAATAAAACATGTTTAAAAAATTCCGTCAAAAACTGTGCAAATTAGAAACAATTACTTGCTGACTAGTATTCAGTTAGAAACAAAACTAAGCCAATTAAATATTTTAAATAATATTTTTTTAAATAGAACTAAAAATGTTTTCTGAAATATATCAGTAATGTTTGTTCAATATTTTAATATTATTAATTAATAGACATTATTTTGGTACATTTTGTACTTATAAAAATAAATTCATTCTTAATTTATGGGGATTTAGATTAATTTGTTGATTTATTGAAACGCTAAGGTATAATTTTAAATAATATTTTTCTACTGTTTTATATGCTTAACAAACTTGCAGAAATAATAAAATGTCAAGGTTAGTAAGCAGAATCTTTGAGACAGTGTCATATGTTACAAAAACGGCCAAGATCACTTGAGTTTTATTTGGGAGGTGTCTTAATATATATGTGCACTCACACCCTGCTTTAGTTAAATTAAAATGTTTGTCTTAAAAAAGTATTAATTAAAATGCACTACTGACTTTCGTATCTTGTTTTAAAATAAAATTTGAGTTATCGGAAGTAACAGTATACGAGATTGCGTTAGAACATCTCTTATAAACGTGTCCAAACTAACTTCATTTCTGTTAATGACAAATAAAAAAAATAAAATGTTTTTAGTAGTTCTAAGCAGAAAAAATAATTTACATATTAAAATGTTTTCGATCCCAAATAAACAAATGTCTCGATTAGATATACATGTTTTTCAATCAACTTCACATGTATCAAAGTTTTTAATAATTTTTACTTCTTACAAGTGGTTTTCAAAAAATGCATGTTTTACTCAAACAGAATTATCCATTATGTTCGAAACCTCCATATATAATAGATTTTATTGTATGCTCTAATTTTTCCAAGGAACCTCTAAAAATTGCCCATCAATTCAACTGCAGTAGTAGTATGATCACATGGCTTGAAATCAAACTAGTACCCACGCTACAAACCCTATTAGATCAACACAATCAATACGTAGATGCAATCAAATCCAACGTCAATAACATTCAACGTTTGATTTCAAAAATAAAAATACAAAGCAAACGACACAAAATTAAATGGAATCGCGATTTACATTTGAATCAATATCGAATGAATTTAGATTTAAAAATTCAAAATAGTACAACAAAATTAAGTACTTGCGAGAGTATGTCTAGTATTCAAACATTATGTATAATATGTTTATTAATCATTTTGAAATTGAGTTTAATGTATATTTTAGAAATTGGGGGGCAGTTACATCACAGTCGTTATTCAGTGTCGATTGTGGAATTGAAATTATGTTAACTAAACGTACAACCCTAGCGACTTAGTTACCTGGGCCATCTGTTTAAAAATTCTAAATTGTAAAAACTTTAATTTATAAATTGAAAATTGTTTGGTTGGAATACAAACAATACTTTATGACTCAAATTAGATAATTCAAAAATTGAACAATCTTAAAAAGAAATTATGAACAGTGCTACCAACTAGCGGGGTAGTATTCTTACTTTTAAAAATGTGTAATTTGCCAGTGTTTAAATAAGCTTCCACCGTTTCTATAAAAGACTGTATGCGAAAGGGGTATCAATTTGCACAGTTACTTTTGGCATGTTTTACACAAAAGTACATTGTGATAATTTGTTTTTCGCTTGTTTGCTAAATATTTACTTACTAAAATTTTTTTGATAGTCAAACATTCAAATAATACAATGCATACATATATCATACATTATCAGCACTTCGCTTAATAATTTCTTTTCTTACTTTTATTTAAGCGTATTCATAGTAAGAATTAATAATTACAAAAATGGTATTGCAAAACGTTTATAAATTGAAGCTTTAAAAAAATATTGCTTATAATTTTTTAAATAAAATGTCAATGTGGCGTACTTGCGATGTTGCTATATACCTACTTTAGTTTATGAGAGATTTTAGATTACACATGGGTTGGTGTTTTTTGCACTAAAGGTTTACTTGTTGAACAGTATTTTATCGTTAAGCAATGAAACTAGAAAAAAATATGTTGTTGTTAATTAAATACAATAAAATATTTTTAAATATGGTTTGCATTGAAAATTCTGTTAGATTATAACCTAATTTTATCAAATGCAAATTATGTTTACAATGTATGTATATATATATATATATATATATATATATATATATATATATATATATACTATTTAATGAAATATTTTTGATAAAAATGCTTGTGTCTTATTAAACCACTATCTGAAATACTAAAAATATATAATGTATTATTATTATGTAATTCCCACAACATTAACAACAGATAAAATCGTAAAATTTTATTGTTAGATTATTTTTTATATTGTAATGCAAATAGAATATTGATTTAAAATAATATTTCTATAATATATAAAATGAAAATTATTGTTTTCCATTATCGTGTTTGCATTATTTGAATATTTTTCATGTTTGTATATTGCTCATGCATTAAAGTTTACCCAATATGCAGTACTACTACTACAAATTATTGTTATTATTATTATTATTATCATACAATTGATATTATGTCAAGATATACCAATTTATAACCTGTTCATTAACCACGGCCTAGTTGCAATGATGAGTAAACAGAAGTAAAAAAATGGGTTAAGAAGGTATATTATAGGTAGATAGAAACAAAGGAAAATATAATTTAAAAAATGATTTCTATTGTACAAGACGAATACATTTAATTATTGTCCCAAATGTTCTGTTTATGTGATGAAAGGACTTAGCGTCAAGTGAATCGATTAAAATTGATAATAGTAATTTTTGACCCAATTAAATGCATATTTAGATGTAATTAAATCAACGTACTTACCATTTTAAATTTGTAACGCCGCTAGGTTGTTGAATATTTATTTTTAATTTTTAACTTTAAAATAATTGATATTGAACGTTCATTTAATAAAATTAACGATTAAGCAATAAATGAGAGTTGTGATTAATACTATTATATAAGTATTTTTATTTTATGTTTATCAATTACTTTTATCAAAGTTTATATATGCATACGCAAAAAAGATAATAATGCAGAGATACGTTTACAATACTTAAAACTTAAATTTATTAATACTTATTATTACAATGCCTTTCGGCTTTAAAATAAGCATGGGGAAACAAGATAATTGTAACAGCAAAAACAACAAAAGTCTCATAATTATATGTGTTCAAATATTTTGTCGATATTTTTGTTTTGATCCTCCATGAAACATTCATTTCAACTAGATCTTTGCGAATTGTTACTACTCAAGTTTTCTGTGATTTACCAACCCTTATTTGAAAGTCGTTTTTGCTAGTCTATTGGGCGGTAAATGTAGAATGTCATCAACTCATTTTTTCGTCCATTCAGAAGTTTTGTAAATCGAAAGTTGACTTTCCCTTCATCTTTTATTCAGGTTTGTCATCTGGGTCATGTTATCACTTCTTTACAGTGGTTTGTTGGAATAGCGTCTTTCTATTGTTGTTATGAATATTGTATCAATACTTACGTTAAGTTGAATTTTTTATATTGAACAATTTGGCACAGTTATGGCTGTATGTTAATGCCATTTATTTTCTTTAATCTTTGTTCTTATGTATATGTTTGTTTTTACTACTTACATATTTTAGCAATTAGACATTCAGCAAAGCCAAATGAGGATGCCAAGTGGGAGATTAACAACTCTGAGGATTTGGTAGAAATGGAACTGTTTACCGACTGTTTGTCCATCACGTATTGCATTCTGAACTAAGTGCTTATAATAATAACAGCAAAAACCGAGTGCACAGCGATATAACTGAACTTCCGCTATGGCGGGTGGGCGCAAGTATACACCTAGGATACCTAATAGGTAACTTAAGATATAAGTATATCATATGTATCCGTTAGACTAATGGAGATAACCTTGACAAAATTCAGGCCGTCCCGTCTATCTTTACAAACAGTAGCGCTGTCACGACGATGCCGTCTACCAGTCAAGAAACCTCGTTCTTCTTCTACGTTTGTTACGCTTGTCAAGTTATGGAAATCGGTCGGTTGCTGTCTTCTATAAAAATAGAAATAATGAAAAGGTGCCTATGTCACCAACCGCAATAAAATGAGGATGCGATTTTTTCTTTTCCCAATACCAATTTCAATGTTACAAAAGTATAGTTAAAATATACTGCAACTGTATAATTACGTTTTCAAACATTTTGAACATTAATTATATCTAAATTGCAAACCTTTGGAAATAAATTACACGACTATGAATTGCTGTTTGTTATTTAAACAAACATACCATTGTTTTTTCAATTTTCAACTGTTAAATTGACACATTTTAAGATACATTTTGTGCCGAAATAATACATAAATAGCAAAATTATTGGTCTTGTAGCCAAGTGGACCATCACTCTTACTAATTGAATTGTTAAAAATATCGTAAAACACTGAAAAAAAATCTAGAAAAAACAGAAAAATATTTTTTATTGGTTAATAAAAAATAATAATGACACATTTCATTTTTGTTTTAAATTAAATTTATCAACTGACAACATTAATTATGTCAAAAAATTGAAATGAAATATTTAAATTTGAACAAATCATTTAATTGCAGTTAGCTGTTTTTTGGCTATTTATTATTTTAAAAATTGACCAATCAAAAATAATTGTTGCCATAAATTAAATATAATTAAACGAAATTTATTGATTACAGTCAAGTAGATAATGCTTATGTAAGGACGAATTAATAAGGATCAATAATTAGAAATGGTTATATTTGCTTTGCTTCTACCTTTTACTTTTTGACATCAAGGATGTAAAAGTTATTTTATAACATAACTTGTATCTTAAAACAAACGAACTACGTATAGTTATACATAATTTTTGCATTTTCCTTCTCTAGTATTCAGTTCGACAAATTTTGATATGGAAGACTTTGCAACGTCCATCGTTTGCATTTTATCCAATTTAAAATTCAAATACAAATTAACTGGATTACTTTTTGCGCTAAAGGAACTCGAATCGAGCATCGGATGTTCAAGTTTATTGATGGCTATGTTAGACCAGTTGCCTGTGAGTATGAATCATTATTAACAAAAATGTGATTTATTTCTTATTCATTCTTTATAAACGGTTATATAGTTTTGTACACAATGTTTAAGAAATGTTAAAATAAATTTTGACATTTTTCTATTTTGTATTTTAGTTTTTATTATTTGTTAACAAGTAGATATTTAACAAACTTCAACAACGTTCCATCTAGCGTTAGCTAAGAAAAACTTTAAATTTAATATAATATTAAAATTTTATGAAATCTGAACAGAAGCAGAAAAATAGTAAATTGTCTCAGACAATGTTATCATACTTTCAACTGTTTTAGAATTTTACGTTTAATTAGAATATTACTTACATAGAGCTAGTAATGGGTTATTTTTTCCTAATTTCTGAATAATGTATTATCTTTAAATTATTTTTGCTTAACCCAATGTTATCGAAACTATTTTACTAATATTATTATTAAATAAATATGAAACGATTACACATTATCTAAGTTGCACCAAATGTTCATTTGCTAAAAAATTATTTAAAAAATAAATATAAGTAATAAAGCTGCTAAAAATACAGTACATATAGTCTATTAATATTATTATTACTAAATACATTTACTTAAAAATAAGCATAAGATAAAGAGTTCTATAATTTAAAAAGAATGTTTCCATGTGTTCGATAATTTTACCAAAATTTAAGTTTAATTCCATGAGACATTTATTTCTATTAAATCATCCCGAATGGTTTCTAGTCAAATTTTATGTAATCTATCCTAACCTTCCTTTTGTTATGACCAATTGTCTATTCCAAAACTGTTCTTACTGATCTTTTGGACGTTAAAAGTAAATTTTGATTTAGTAACTTTCTTCGTCTAATCGAAGATTGAATATCTTTGCCATTGTTTGCCGAAATGACTTCCTCCTATTGTCTCTGTAGCAATATAGATTTTTTACAGAGGCCAGGTTGGTTATTTTGCAAACTCAAACCCTCTTCTTTTATCTAGGCTTGATTCATTTCTAATCTTGTTTAACACTTTTTTAAATTTATTATTCATTTTCAAAGTTTTACGAGTCCTGGATTCAAACGTGTTCTACCCTAATTATTGAGCTGTGGTCGATGGGATACGCCGACTACTTTTATCCCAAATCAGAAAACAACAATTTGTCCTCTACTTTATTACACAATTCGAAACAATTGCCCAGTCCAACGAATAATTCAATCGATTCGGACCAGTTTGTTCAGAATCGTCAATTTTTTCGACACTTTCAACATGATTCATTTCTATGGACGTACATGATAAAACCAAATCGGAAATTCAATCAATTTTGCATAATTCTAAATCAAATTGTCAAACATCTTCCTCGTAGTCATATTGGATATCCTTTGTGTCAGTGTACGTATTTTGTTTATAACAAATTGACAATTTTTTTATTTATCATAAACTTGAAATGACTGCAATGAATAGACATTTTTTAACGGTTTAGGTAATTGGCAAGTGGACATTTCGAATAAATCCAAGTCTAAAACAACACTTGGATTTATTACTTTTTTATTCAAAACATCAATATTTAAGGACCTTATAAAACAGCAAACGTTAGTGGCAAAGCTACATCTTCATTAATTCCAAATTCGCATAGCATCTCGAATAATCCCTTTCCATTATTCACGGTTTTTGGAGACATGTAGGGATATGTCAGTCTATCGACTTAGCCATTGTTTCCAAAATCAAATTCCGGTACGTTTTTGACCACTTTTCCTCTTCTTCTAGTCGGCATTTGGACAACTCAGGATCATGATAAGTGAGATTGCATCAGGATTTCTACAAAAAACGTGTTCATACCAGCGCAATCTTTGTTGTCGCGGTACCAATGAAGGAACATTATGAAATTAGAGGTCATCTTGAATTTGACGATTACTGATCTTTTTCCTCCATTCCATTAATACGGAGGATTCAAAATGGGTGTTGTGCCAAATGTATATGAGAAATCTTGCTTCAAATTTGTCAAACTTCTTGATCTCTGATCTTGTGTGAACCAATAAAGAGAAAATTTTTATCTTTCTGTTTGGATTAATGGATTTTCGTTTCTCCATGGGATTAGAACGTTTTCCAAACAAATTCAACAATTTATTTCATTAAGTGAACCATTGTCAGAATAAATTGAAAAGCCCAGATACGTAAGTTCCTTTACATTGGGGAGCACAACATCATTTAATACAATCCTCACACCAGGAGCTTGGAATGACATGACGACTGATTTTTTTTTTGAGTTGATTTTTAGACCATATTCATCGGAAACTTACACAAGGAAATCCAATGCATGCTGCAACTGAACTTTGTTCTCACCCAGAAGGACAGCATCATTAGCGTATTCTAAGTCCGTAATGGGCGTAGTACCAACATGCACACCTTCCATTTGTATGGAGATCTTGTTAAATTTAATATCAATTGTATAGTTAAATAAAAGTGGAGCAGGCACACAGCCTTGACAAACACCACTTCAAATTTTGAACGGCTATGTGGTAGATCTGTTGCAATTGCGGATTACAGCAGTTGAGTTCTTGCACAGAGCATGTAGGAGATTCACGAGGACCTTGCATTATTTCTTACTTTATTTGTAAATAATGGAAAAACAACCCAACTATAATATTTTTTACTCGAAATAAAAGGCGTTTAAAAATTTATGCGTTGTTGCTACTACATTAGTAATAACAAGAATAGTAATAACAAAAAACACCAACATGAATAATTAATTTTAACGTAGCACAAAAATATTATACATTGTAGGATAACTTGCCTAAGACTAACTAGTTTAATATTATTAAACCCATTTAAATGTATGCCTAATAATGTTTAATTTTTTAATGCACATTTAGCTATAATTTTTATGCATATTTTGTTCATGTTCAATTTTTAGTACAAAGGTAGCATTTTTATATAATTTGTTACATTCAATTTTAACTTGTTAAAGTATACATAAATAGCGGTGCTATATTTAAATAACAAGTTTTTTGCTTGTTAGATCAAAGCTTTAACCATTGTGCTATTTTATTTATTAACAATTATTCAGAATATTGCAAAGTTGAAAACATATTATATGTTTATTTAGTTGTGTTTTCGGTAGACTGTTAAACTCCCCCAAACATAAAACTATACTCGAAATTTTAAGAAAAGGAAAATTTCAAACAAAATTTACAATGGTGACTCAGTAACTAGGTTAACACTTGGTTCT
Organism: Cardicola forsteri; assembly: GCA_025895645.1. Taxonomy (NCBI): domain Eukaryota; kingdom Metazoa; phylum Platyhelminthes; class Trematoda; order Strigeidida; family Aporocotylidae; genus Cardicola; species Cardicola forsteri. The sequence continues at coordinate 349,182 of JAKXYG010000449.1, forward strand.
GGATTTTGTCAGTATTTACTACCATGTTGCATTATGATTATGATTATGATTATTACAATTCTTATCATTATCATTGTCATTATTGCTAATAATATAAGCTTTAATGCATTCGCCATATATAGATACATACATAACAAATAATTAAAGTCATTTGCAAAAAAAGAACAATACAAAGTAAAGTACAAAATAACAAATTAACCAAGTGACAAAATTAATTAATTATCATGAATCATGATCTAGAATGTATATTATTTATTTATTTATGTTCGCTACTTTAAATGCTTGGACGGGAAACGCTTCTTTCAACAGTGAACATTTTAGCGAAACTGAACGTGAGCCCGCATTTAATGCTGATGATGGGATTCAAACCCATGTCCATTAAATCCAAATCGAGCACTGTACCGCTTGACTACCCTTGGTGTTTTGCCAATCAAGAACCAACTTGTTGAACCAAGTAGCAATACTTATCAGAATTGTGTCGCAGTATTGCCAAATGATTATTATTATTATTATTATTATTATTATTATTATTATTATTATTATTAATAATAATAATAATAATAATAATAATAATAATAATTTCTCTTTATTACCCATTTCTAGCCGTATTCGCCACTTACATTTTATTATTGCGAAACGTTCAACCTCAGCTAGATGAATGCGAACGTATTGAATTTTTGCTTCACTTGTCCTGTCATTTATTTCCCGTAGAAAGTTACTTGTTGGGCCCAAATTATATCGATGTCAAGATGTTGACCCATCTCGACCATTTTGTCCAAGACATGTTGAACAAACTTAAAAATCACCATGTAATACGTCTTGGATGGCTAGAAAAATATTCACGCCGCGGTTTTCAGTCACGATTGTGTATACTGATGCCCGATTGGCTTATCTATGCCAATCGAATCAAGGATAATTGTGGATTTTTTTTCAAGGTAAATACATTACTGTAATAATTATTGTGTGGACTGTTTTGACTAGATGCAATGTCCCGGGGTGGTCTGGCGATTCAGCGCTCGACTTGAACATGGGTGGGCATGGGTTCGAATCCCACCACCGGCGGGTCCACGTTCGGCTTCGCTAAAATGTCCACTGCTGAAAGATGATGCGTTTGCCATCAAAACATTTAAAATAGTAAAAATATTTTTAAATAGGCAGTCGAAAAAGAAATCTGTGTTTTGTGGTAATCCTTGTCAACTCCGTTATTTATGTGTTAAGGGATTTAAGCAATCTTAGCAGCTGTTGTTAAGGCAATGTAACTAATGCAAATCAACAAATCATTTACCTTAATTATAGTTTTGTGATAATTATTGACAAAATGTGTGGTATTCTTTATAGCTGGAATTGTTTTTTATTCTTTGTGTTTAACGGTAAATTTATGTATCCTATTTTGTTGTAGTGTAGAAATATCGATTAAATGTTTCAAAAGTTCATTTTTATTATTGATAATACATTTAATAGTAAATAAAAGTTTATGAATATAATGTTTTTAAATCGTTTTCAACATATGTATTAAAAATATTTGTACTTTTAAATTTACAACAATAAAATATAATTAATAGCATTAATGTATAAAATACATTTTAAATTATAATAATAATAGATAATATATTTAAAAGTTTGAACCTAATACAATTTTGGATTATTAGGTCTCTGTTTTGAAGTATTATTTAAAAAAGATCAAATTATTCATATAATTAATATTTTTTAATTTTAATTTTATTTTATTTTATGTTTGCTACTTTAAATATTTTACGAAAAACATCTTTTAGCAGTGGGTATGTAAAATATAAAATTAACTTAAAAAAAATACAAAATCAGTAATTTTATTACTTCAAATTTTATATTATATTGATGAGCTCATGTCATTAAGTAACTAAAGTATTAAATAGATTTCTTTACATTTAATAAATTCAACTATTAAAAAAAGTTATCTTTAAACACAATGGTTTTATTTAAGTATTTACACAAACATTTTCACAGATATTTCTAACAATACCTTTTCAGTTACTTAAAAATTGAGTACTGATAGGGGTTTACAAATTAGAATGGCTGTGGTTCAAACCAGTGCCGTAATCAAATTGTTCCAACTACAACCGTTTGGAATTTCTTGTTTAGCAGTGTATTGATTGATTTATTAATTGATTAATTTTAGTAGATCTACCTTTCTTTTCTTTGTATCTAATATATCACTCATTTGTCCTGTTATATTGAAACTTATTCAGGTACATGGCATTATTTGCTTGCAAGGCACGTCTATCGATTTAAACACCGATTCAATCGATAAAATTATGAATGCCAATCAATCATTGAATTCTACTCAAGATGCAAATTATCGATTTTCGCTAATTGTCACTCATGCGAATTCAAAATCATGTATTGACCTAAACCAGACGACAAAATTGACCAAAAAATCGTGTCCCGAACTGCACAAAACGCACCTATCCTCGTTATCCTGGTCTTCGTCAAACAGCTCGTTGACAAATGCGACAGTTCAAAAGTTGAAAAAATGTCGTCAAAGATTTATTTTTAAAGTTTTGAATCAACAACAATTTAATGAATGGACGAGTGATTTAAAATTGGCAATTGATCAGTGTAAAAATAAAAAATGTAAAAGTGTATCTTTTGAGGCAAATGGAAAGGAAAGTCAACAATTGAACAGAACAAGTAACTTTTTCGTTATAATTATTTATATTGAATTTGATAATGTACTAAAAATTGGATGACATAAGTTATCAATTTTTTACTCACCATTTGGCTTCGCTGAATGATCACTTGTTGTAAATATTTTTTTTCGGAAAACATTTTTAATTTAGCATTGACATTATTTTACGTTTAGACATACGTAGATTGTAATTCGTTTTGTGTTCAACCTAACAATTTTTTCAGTAATTAGACAAAAGTTGTACAAACACGTAAACAAATTATTTAAGTTCAATTATATTAGAGTTTAATTGAATAATTTGTGACTTTACAACATTTCTCTTATCAATATATTTTAAATTGCTTTTTAAACAAATTGAAATTATGTACGACATAATTGTATAAATGTAAATTCAAAATAACTAAATTTATACAATATGGTAAATTTTCTAAAAGTATATCTATTTATTGTTAACGGATCACTTAGTAATATTTTTGTACTTTTTGTTAAATGTTTTAACTAACTAATGAATATGTACTAAGAGTTGCAATGCAATTTCGAAATATCATTTTTCAGATATTTTACGCTTCCGTGACCAACAAACATCTAAATGGATTTGTTATCAAATATCTCAACAACGATCGAATGGGTTAAATAAAAACCAGAATAGATACAAGTCAAAGGAGAAATTATCATCCAAAATGTTTAATTCTGATCATTTCGGGTTTGAGCAAAAATGCTTACTCAAATTATATTGGAGTCAAAAGATGTCTGTTTCTCAAGTGAAAATGCTCAATTTAATTAATGTGGGTTTTCGCATGATTTTTTTTGTGTGATAAATTTAATTATACACGTTCAATTAAGTTTATATTAAAATCACGAAATATAATTAGTCTGTTAAATGTTTAAACAAACAAAATTTTAAATTATATATATATATAATTATATTATTATTATTATTATTATACAAAACCCTTTTGCTTTAAAAATATGCATGGGGCAATAAGACAACAATTTAGCAAAACAACAACAACAAAGTCTCGTTGGCATTGAAGATTCTGCAAATCGAAAATTGAGCTTTCTTTCGGCTTTCACTTAACCCTGTCATCTGTGTGTAACTTTGTCATTTAAATACGTGGGATTAATTCTTTGACGTTGTTTGCTGGAATGGCGTCCTCTTATTGTTTCCGTAGCAGTATAACATTTTTACAGAGGCCAGGTTGCTAACTTTGCGCGCTCAAACTCTCCTCCTTTATCCAGGCTTGGGACTGGCTAGATTGAATTATTTTTAATCCAAACTAGGCGGAGTTATATATAGAATAGTCTATGGAATTTTAAAACACACGGTTTGAGACTTAAATTTTTCTCTTATATGTATTCATGTTTGGATAATTTAATGATTGTTACAGGGCTGTGGTATTATTATTAGTTAGTTTTAATATTTTTTGTTAACATAAGTTAGCAAAATAAATTAACTTACCGATTAACATCATTTTCTATATTTTTATTTACAATAGAGCTAAAGTTTCTGTATAATATTTTTAGATGCAATTAATGGCAACTTATTAAAACGCGGAGTTGGGATTCGTTGTGATAGAGTTGTCACAATTGTGCCAATAGTTGTTCTTGTTAAATAATAATTTATTATATTTTTACCACTTTTAATGTTTTATGGAAAACATCTTTCAATAGTGAGCGACGTCGAACGTGGACCCGCATTTGGTGTCGTTGTTGGAGTTCGAATCCTTTCCCTCTCAAATTCCATTCGAGCGCTGTAACACTAGATCACCTTGGCATACTAGTAATAATAATAATAATAGTAATAACAATTTAGTATTTTAACAAAAACTATAATGTTTTTTTTGCTTGCAAACAGTGTGAAACAAGTGGCTACTTAATGCGTCTTTCCAAACGTGGTTCAGCTTGGCAAAGATTGTGGACAGTGCTTAAGCATAATTCCTTAATATTTTATAAACATCCAACAGATTTGAAATGCTTAGTAAATTTATCGCTTTTAAATTACAAATTGGTAATTACCAAAGATGTTTCCATAACCAATGCAATTAAACAAGAAAACGATCGTTATTATATCAAATTATTTAATCATACAAAAAATTACTATTTTTATGCTGAATCCGATATCAATTTTATAAAGTAATTTTATATTTATTTTATTATCTAAGTTATTAAATATTACATTTATATAATACATATTTCTACTCTTCCATAGATGATTCAATATCCAATTGAGAAAGTAGGATAGCTAAAATGCTAAGTTAGCAGCCCCATCTATTAAAAATTTTATTGATGTTTGAAAAAAATTAAAAGCATTATTTTAATAAATTGGTTGAATGAAAGTACAATGAGCCGATTTTTATTTTACAGAATTGTTTGTGCTAAACATTTAATGTACAATCACATAAAAAGATTTTGTTGCCTTCTACTATTTAAAAGGAATTCTTTCGTAACAATTGTTAATACTACATGGACATGGGTTAGAATTCCACCGCCGATCCACGTTCGGCTTCGCAAAAATGTCCACTACTGAAAGTTGTTTCCCGTAAAACACTTAAATTAGTAAAAAGAAATACATACTTAATAATAAATATGCTTCTAGGTAACTTTTAAACATAAACGTGTAAATTGATTGTTAGAAACGGTTTTAATAACTAATATAGAACGTGTGCTGTACCTAGGAATAACAAACTTTAAAGATTTCGAAATTTAATTGCAAACACAAATGTATAAACTTAAAGTAAATTAAAATATATATATTTAACAATGTATAACAAGTTCAATTAATGAAAATTTATTAAGAACAACTTACAGGTTACAGGTTAATACACGAGTTGATTAGGACAAATCTCCTTGTGGTCCACGGTTTAAAAATATCAATATCAATCAAATAAAATGATACAAGATAAAGCAATGAAACATGAATTAAATGTTAAACAAAACTAGATAATGCAAACTTATTATATAATAGTTTAAAAGCACGAAAATTAGGAGCATCAACAATGTGTGTTGGGAGGTTATTCTAGGCAGATATGACCCTATGAAAGAAAAAGTGCTGCCTTATCTTCTTATTCGCCCGGGGCTTAAGCAACTTAAAATTGTGTCCTCTACGACTGTCTTCTGATTTAGTGAAGTAGGGATATAAAAAGTCAGACTTAAATAATTGGTAAACTAGTATTAAGTCGCCTCGGAGTCTCCTATCTGTTAATGGGAAGAGATTGAGACTATAAAGCCTGTCTCCATACTGAAGGTACTTGAGAACCGAGGGAAGTCTTGTGAATTTTCTTTGCACTTTTTTTAACAGAATCGAATCTTTAATGAGCACTGGGGAGGTTACTTGGACGCAATATTCGAGATGAGGTCTGATATATAACATATATAAAAGTCGAGCTAAGTCCGAAGAGATTTTACTTAACTATATACTTTTTCACATTTCCAGTCATAACTAATTAATTAAGCTTTATTAGTTATTACAATAACTATTTTTTAAATGCAAAAACACTACATTTTTGTTATTCGAGAGATGTGTTTACTTAATTGTTTAGTTTGTATAATTATATTAAATTAATTATATTTTAACGCGACTGAACAAACGCAAGTATTAGTTCGTTTACTTTTTGTTATTATAATTTGTGTGGGCAACCAATTACAAACTAAGTATAACCAATTAACAAATATGGGATTTGATCGTTATACAACATTGCGTACTTGTAAGAAAATAATTGAAATTTATGCGTTAAGTAAGTCTTAAAACGGCTGAAATACAATTCATCATTTAATAACAAGCTTACAGGTTACAGTTTGTTTAACGAGTTAAGTAGGAATTGAACTCTTTCTGATCCTCGGTTTAAATGTTGTTGAAAATTTTCAGGGGGAAATATGAAATGGATGGTGAGGTAAAGGCGGATTAGTTACAGAAAAAAAATTTGAAATTAAGACAAAATCAGGGTAGATAGTGGAAGTTAACAATTATAGAAAAGAAGCAAAAATTATAAATATGCAATAATAATAATAAAACAGGTTACGTATTATAATGCAAAAACACTGCAATAATCTTCGAGTAAAGAGAAAAGGATGAATAACGCTCCAATGGATGTGGAGCGTGACTAGCGCCTCATCTCGTTTACAATTTAATTATAATATTTTTTTACGCATTTACCGTTGTATTTTAATAAAATGTTATTTTTTAAAAATTATTCTTAAAACATACAAAACGCTTTTTGGGCAATACAAATATGTTTTTATATTTTATAATTTGATTTTTTAAATATATGTAATATATTTTTGAATGTAAATAAAAAAACTAATTGAAATAATTAATTTAATAGATTAAATTTCTTGTAAACTTTGTTTAAAAAACTTATATTTTAGATGGTATGAAGCCTTATTCAATGTACTTAATCCAGCATCCCATACACTACGTTTTCAATTAGCTTCAAATTTTGAATCTGCTAATTTAGAATGTATGAAAAACTTATGGCCATCATCTATTTTAGATGCAAAACTTGTATTCACATGTATTGAAAACAAATAAAAATATTAATTTATAAAATTTCGTGTCAAAAATTACTTGTATATTTTTTAATTTTTTAATGTACTATTTTATATTTTTATTTACATTTGCAAAAGTAATAAATCTTTCCAAATTTTGTACAAATGTATATGAAAATTGAATGATAAAAACAATATTTCTAATAAAACAGCAAACAATGTAAATAAAAAACAGTATACTTTTATGTTATAAAATGTGATTATAATATTCAGAATTCAGGAGGGTACATGAGGTGCATATGAATTTATCCTTTTGATCCTCGGTTCTCAATGTATTTGAAAGTTCAAAATCGGGGAAAATAAAGAGAAAGGAAGAAACTGGGACAAACAGGAATAAATAATATAAGAGATAAAAAGTAGTAATAATATAGAAAAGTGAATAAATAAGTTGGACAAGACAAATAGATAGGTGAAGAATTTAAATAAAGGAGGCAAGCAAGTTTTTATTATAATTAATTTTAAATGACCCTAACGACTTAAAATTGACAACATGACTAAGAAGCTTATTCCATTCTGTAATGGATCTATGTAAAAAATAATTTTGTCTAAAACGAGTGAGAGCTCTGGGTTTGTAAATCTTAAGACAATGTCCCCTAAGGTTTCCATTACTTGCATTAAAAAAATAAGTGATGCGATTGCTAGCAAATAACTGATAGATTAAGATTAAGTCGCTTATCTCTTAAAGGGAATAATTTTAGTATCCGTAAACGCTCTGGGTATAACTTGAGACGAAGCTTATATAGGAGTCTGGAAAGCGTTCTTTGGATTTTTTTAAATTGATATATATATCTGCCTTCCGAAATTGGGCTGTTACCTAAATACAATATTCTAAATGTGGTCTTATATATAACATAAAAAGTAGACAAAGGCAGTTCATTGGAATTTTAACTAGATTACGTCCGAAGAACTTAATCAGGCTAAAACATTTTAGGGTTGTTTTTTGTAATGTAGTGTGAATACTAGGGTTGGTGTGAGAGTGACCCCTATATCTTTAACCTATTTTACCGTAGTAATAATTTTATCGCAAATCTTAAATATCTTCCCCAAAGATCGTCCAAATGTTATATTCCTACACTTTTCTAAATTTAAAGACTACTTATTTGTAACCGACCAAAGATAAATATTGTTAATATCTTATTGGGGAAGTTCAGGGTTTGTACCCCAGATTTTAACATCATCTGCATAAAGCAGAATGTTTGATTGAACTTTTGTAGATATATTAACAAACATAATAAAAAGTATGGGACTTAGGACTAATTCTTGGGGCACCCCTGACGTAATTTTGGACTAGGTAGACAATGTTTTATTGAGCCTAACTCTAAAATTTCGATCCTTTAGGAAATCAATGATTTAGTTCAACAGAGGAATACTTATATCAAAAGTCTTTAGCTTAGCTATTAAAAAAGTAATAAATTTGTTTTAAGTAATTCGTTTGCTGTAATTGTGTGTGGATTTACTTGTAAATTACATATATATATTCATATTCACACATATATAAATTGAAACAAAGATATGGGCATTTGTTTAAGTAATTTATATATTGAATACATGTAACACAACATTTAAATTTTTGTTAAGCATAATTAAATTTTTTAAATAATTTGTAAATTTAAAAACTTTTATTTAAATATGGTTTAAAAGTTACAATATGTGCTTTTACAAATATCTAACAAACTTTTGTGCTTATAATTTGGAAATATTTAATATATTGTAATTTGATTAATAAAAAGTTGTTAAATAATTATATAAAAATTAATATTACGTTAAAAACTTATTTTGTTTAAACCCAAATTTTATAATTTTATACAAATTGAGTAAGCCAAACGCCTTTTGGTATTTATTTCAGTTATATCTATGTTATCAGGGGAAATAGGAAATTTAAGGTAAAAGAGGACATTTATATCAATAAATTAAAATTAAAATAAAAAACAAAGTAATAGAATAAATTAAATAGAATACTACAAAAATAATTTTAAAACTACAAAAATAAACAGTAATAATAAAACAAATGTTATATCATAATGCCAAAGCACTGTTATAAACTTTAAAAATATGTTAATACATTTGACTAAGGTTCCCATAGTCAAGATGCTACCCTAAAATTAGATGCCAATAGCGATTATACTAATATACAATATTTTTATCAAACGCCTTGAAATTAATTTTAGTTCTCCAATCGGTGTCGATGCAGACAAAAGTCACCACTCCTGCTGATTTCTTGGCACTAAAGGTTACCTAACTAATGGGTTGAGTTTTTAAAACAAACTGAATAAACTTAAATGGTTATTTATTTCACATAAACCCCATATTATTAGAGTTACTAAAATGTGGTTATCTGAAAAAGTATTAAACAGTGAGATAAGCATTTTAAGTCATAATGCTATCCAATAGTTATACATCAAACCCCACCTTGAATAATGTATCCAAGTCACGTCTCTTATTTTAAAAGCAGACATTAACATACTCGACAAGGTACAAAAAACTTTACAAAAGTTTCTAGAAAACTCAAAAATGTAAATTATTTAAACCGTTTATAGTCCCATTGCAAGATAGGAGGCTTCGGGGCGATCTTATCCTAGTCTACAAATTATTGAAATCTGAACAAGTAAATTATTCTTTTGTCTTAGCAAGTGATTCTCGTAGAGGACACTTCTTAGAAATAAAAAAATCTAAAGTTAAGTTCCGCCTACGGCTACACTATTTTTCTTAAAGGGTTAGTTCTCTGTGGAATAATTTACCAGCTCAAGTCGTCTCAGCATCTTCTTTATGTTTATTCAAATCGGCCTATGATAAATATAATTTTCAGGATTTTCATAATTTTTCACGAGTTAAGTAGGCCAGAACGCCTTTTAATATTCGGTTTTTAAATTGTCTCAAGTTTTCAGGGGGAAAATGAAATTGATGGTGAGGTAAAGGAGGATTAGTCACAGAAAAAAATTTGAAATCAAGATAAAATGAAGGTAGATAGTGAAAGTTAACAATTATAGAAAACGGGTAAAAATTATAAATATACAAAAATAATAATAAAACAAGTACCTATTACAATGCAAAAAACACTGCAATAATTTTCCAAAAAGAAGAAAAAAGAAAAGGATGAATAACGCTCCAATTGAGATTTTTATTTTTCCTTTTGATAACTGATAACCTTCAACCGAGGACCAACAGGAGTTTTCTTCTACAGAACTCGTGAATAATTTTGAATCTGACAAGATTCGATAAGAGGTACATGTGGTGGTTGTATTTTTTCAGTTTTCCATATTTACGACAAGGGTTTTAAATCCGCAAAAGTAGTACAATATTTTTTATTTAGTGGTTTCACTTGTATTAAACAAACAAAACCTTTTCTTCATTTTCTATAGAGTCTCCTCCTTTTCAATGGTTTTTGACAAAGTTTATATAAACGAATTTATGACTTTAGTTTTTTTGTCATATAAGTACTGTTTTAAATTGGGGGATTTCAATGCTCCTTCAACTAATTGGGACTTTTTTTAAAAGTCCGCATATGTTCTCTAAGAACAACAATGTAAATTTTAGCATTGAGCATGCATTCTAGCAACCCGTTTTTTTATTAGATATAGAATTGATATAAAGCTCTATTTTTAGTTAATTTAATTTAATTTTTATCTTAATTGGTAAAGAATGACTAAGTCGTTCCTTTTTCAATATTTATTTTCAGTCAGCAGCTGCAAAAGTGCAATTATAAAATTTCATATCCTTTCCAGATTTTGGGAAGACAAATTTTAATAAACTACAAGGAATTTTTATAATGCAAACTAAAAATCATTATGTTTTAACAACATAGACCATTTTTATTTTCACATAAAATTAATACATAACTATAAATTGCATTAAATTGTTTGCACAGCTCAGAAAACCTTGTATTCCTAAAAAATGTTTTTTAATGTAAAGTTATATGCCTAATACATAAAAGAAATTTAATGTTTCATAAATAAAAAAATACTAAATTATTTTGCTTTTATTGTAGTTATATTAATATTCCAAATCAAATTGTAGCCGTTATTATAAAAGGCTTCTCAATTTACTGATTTTAATATTTTAAAATTAATATAAATTAATAAATTAAATTAAAAAAATAATTAAATTAAATTATTTTAAAAAAATTAATTGTTATTTAAAAATATATTAACTTAGCAATAAATAAAATTATAAATATCTGTTTAACCTTGAGTTACGATGTTTGAAATGCACTCGGCTGTTAATGATCCTTTCGAAATGAGTCATGATGAAGATGTTTTTTACGGTGTTAATACAAAAGACAAACCATTTTATTTAAGGTCTTTATCAGAAGATCAGCGTTTTGCAATTGAACGCGCTAAAAAATACGCCCTTGAACAAAGTATACAAAATGCACTTAATAAACAAGCTGCACAAATGCACCAAAATGTAAGGGTATTTATTTTATTGGGTTTTAGGATTTACATGCGGTTAAACGGAACCAAGCGTTAATATTATTGAGCCGTATTTATGTAGGATCTATTAGTTTTGAAATTGGTGAAGACGAAATTCGCAAAACATTTTCACCATTTGGTCCAATCCGATCAATTGCCATCAGCTGGGATACTGCGTTACAAAAACACAAAGGGTTTGCATTTATTGAATTTGAAATTCCTGATGCAGCCTGTTTGGCTTTGGAACAAATGAATGGATACACGTTGGCTAGTCGAAATTTAAAAGTACGTGAAAAATTGTATTTTACTTTCATTTTTTTACATCGAATTTTTGTAAGAGCGTTTATCCTTATATTAAAAAATATTAGTATATTTTTAAGGAAATATAAACTATTATATAATTGCTAAACAATTGTATAGGTTTGACTAATTCGGTTCTGTTTCACGTTTACACTAGTTGATTAGGTCAAGGATCTTTCGATAACTCGGTTTTTTGTATCAATTTTTTAATAAGCATTTTCTCAATTTTTTAGGGGGGAATATGAAATAGATGGTGAGATAAAGGGCGATATGTCGGAGAAAAAATTGGAAATTAAGACAAAATCAAGGTAGATAATGGAACAGTTAACAATTATGGAAAAGGACCAAAAATAATAAATATACAAAAGTAATAATAAAACACGTTACTTATTACAATATGAAAACACTGCAATAATTTTTAAAAAGGAAGATAGGTAAAGATGAATAACGCTCTAGTGGACATGTAGGGTGACGCGCACATCATCTTGCGGAAACAGATCTCATTTTAATGAAAGTAGTATATTTGAGTTCGTACTTTTATTTGGTGTTCTGGGTTATAATAACGGAAACTTTCACAATGGGTCATTTTGACCTTGCTTTGGTCGATGGGTGTAAGCATACAATATATGCGAGTTATTGTAAATATATACTGAAACTAAATTTAGCCATGTGGCTAAGGGGCTGTATTCAAATAAAATATAATCCGAGCTATTGTCTATTTGTATAAATACTTTAATGATTTCTATTTGCGTACTTTAATGTCCGTCTAACTTATCCGGTGTTTTTATCCATCTTGGTAATTGTATATATTTTGATTTGTGTATAAGACGGTAAAAGTAGATTGACTAACAAATATGGAAATAATGGAATGGTGATTTATTAGCAATCAGTACGAAAATGTAATTTCTTAAATGTTTATGCTCTGATGTTTAGTACTAATACATTACTGTTGTTTGAAGTATTTCATTACTTTTTGTCTAAGAAACGATTTTTTGCGTATTAGTACAATTGTTTCAAGTATGCGATTTTTTTCTTACATATTTTAATTTATTTCATTAATAACAGTATTAAAACTAATTGGGACTAACTTCATGACTTCATGCAATTTAATTTTACATTCTTATAATAAGAATGTAAATTTTTTTTAATGGGTTATTTATTTTATATGATATTTTGTTAAAAAAAGAATAAAAAATTGAGTGAGTTTTTTATTTTAGCGTTTTGAGAGATGTAATCGATTAACACAAACTGTAATAATTAGTATGTGTTAGACCTATTAATGATTTTTGGTTTGTTTGAATTAAACTAGAACCAAATCATTGACGAACTAGTGATGCTTTTTATTTTAACTTAATGAAAATGTCTAATTGATAGGTTTAATTTTGAACAGTACAGAATTATTAATTGAAAAAAGTTAGCTTTAAATTACTGAACTTATTAGTAGCAATATTAGTTTTGACATAGCTGAACGTTGTTTTTTAACTTCGTTTTTATTATTTATTTTACCTGTTTGCTATGTTTTTACTCAGAAAGTTATACGCTGGCATTGCCACATTGTTTATACGGGGGTTTACTACTTTTTCGTGTGATGACTACGCAGTGATTATTGAAACCTTTTTAATTTTCTTGTTTTAGCTATGTGAGTGCATTGAATTGACGATTTTTGTCAGTGAAATTTGTAATTTAAGATTTTTTAAAAGGTTTATACTGTATTTTTTATCTAAAAATACAGAGCTGGATGGTTGCTCAATTTAAGAAACGTGTTTTAAACAATTTGCATTGGTGTATATGTTCTTGTTTCTACTAGTTAACATCAATTTTTTGATTATTTAATTTTCACAGCATTTTTTTATTATTGTCAGTTTTTTAAAATGTGACTATGTTGATATTTTATTGCATACAGTGTTTTGTTAGCAATAATGATGATTATAATGACTTTATATGTGTTAAAAGGTTGGGCGACCCAGTAATGCTCCACAAACCATCGCTTTGGAAAACGAGTTACGTTCGGATGAAAGCTTGAAAACCCGAATTTATGTTGCCTCTATTCATCCCGAACTTATCGAATCCGATTTGCAAACCGTCTTTGAAGCATTTGGCAAAGTTGATTGTTGCACGTAAGCGTCAATTTTTTATCCATTCGTTCTGTTTTGAAAAATATTACAATTAATTTCTTCGCTTAAGGTCTATTTGTTAGAGAACAAATTATTTGTATAGTTTGTTTAAGATTTTCTTATAAAAATCTTAACACATGATCCTTATCTTTACTGTGTGGACTAAATACATACCTTATGTTCAGTGTGAAGAAACTGGGAACCGAAACATGAAATCAATTTTTTGTAATGCGTGTTTTGATTTGTACTAGTGTTAAATCCATTAAGTGTGAGATCTTCAACATCATGATCATCTGGTTAGGACTATATTTGGTCACGTTAATTTTACCCCAACTTTGTTCCACATACGCACCTCATCCAACGCAGTTTGTACCCCGACGTCAAATCTCCCGGACTTCATCGTGGTTTTGGCTATATTGATTTCGTATCAGAAGACTGTGCCCTATCAGCTGTAGCCAGTATGAATTGTTTCGATTTAGCTGGACAGCAACTGCGTGTTGGACATGCCATCACTCCTCGAGGTGCTCCACTACCATTCGAAATGGCCAATATGAAGCATATGAATTCGACTCTCAGTGCACAAATGTCCACGTCAGCTGTTGCATTGGCTGCAGCTTCGATTTCGGCCAAAGTCATGTCGATGTCTACCGAAGAAATCAACGCGCTTAACAATGGTGGTGTAACCCGGCCGAGTAGTGTAAGTTGCTGTACATTGTATGATTGTATATGTTTTGTGTTAACGTGCACCGTTAATTCTACTTGATATTGTTTTTTGTTTAATTTTTCCTAATAATTTTCTTGGTTATAGCCAATGAATAATGTCTATTATACAAATTTTGTTTGTTTGCTTTGCATATAATATGTAGGAATGACAGTAGATCTTCATAAAATTTAGTTTTTACGCAAATGCAAGAACATGCAGCGGTTCCAGTTTATAGAGTACCGTTGTAAATTTTCTATTTCTAGTTTGAAGATGGATTTAAGTTTTTCCATTTTTATTAAATTCACTTTTTGAGGAATTGAATTTAATAATATGTCCTCTCTTTTTTGACATTTGGCATCTAGTTTTAGCAGAAAATCAATGAAGCTATTTTTATTTATTTAAATGTTTAGAATGGTCGTATTGCTTCTGGATTTTCTGGTCCTGTACCCGTTCAAAATCTTCCTCCTCCAGGCGTTTTTATACCACCGGGTATAGGTGAAGTTTCTGAATTAAAAACGGAAGTTTCAAATTCAGTCCAACCAGATGGTTAGTGTTTATATATTGTTGATTGTATTTGTTATAAATGTATTTTGATTGATGTTAGTGAGATGTGTTTTAGTGTATAACTATTAATGTTCGATATCTAACAAATGTTAAGCGTTTAATAATAATAATATTATTATTATTATTATTAAGTATGCAAAATGCAGGTTTGAAGTATTATTGCAGGTTTTTGATGATTATTGCTGATTTTTTTGTGAAAGATTAGATTAAGAACTTTCAGTTTTTCTAAGGACTATATATATATATATATATATCGGTTTAAAAACAGAAATGGTTATAAGGGATTTAGTATCAAAAGGTTATTTTTTTCTATTTTCACTTTTTTAGATGCTGCTGACGAAACTGCAGCACCTGTGTGGGATGATGATGACAATATTATTCCCGAACATATTAATGATTCTCCAACGAATGCAGATGAAAAACAGTCCAATGTGTCGAGGGAAGATGATGTGACGTTGACCCTTTCACGGTATGCTCTTGTTATGGGCATTCTCATCACGATTGGGATTTACATTGTGTTGGATTGATAAAAGTTTTGTTTTTGGTATTGCCATATATATATATATATATATATATACCCTGACCGATTTTTAGAGCTTAAATCTACAACTACATGCTAAGGCTAACGTTGGTGTTGCCATTTATTTGTAATTGTGTCGTGTTAAGGGTTATTAGTGTGGATTTATACATGGTTAACTCTGGTTCACATTTCGATATTCTCAACGTTATCTATTATAGTTATAGTATATATTATATGTAGTTAAGAGATAAGAATGATTTTAGTAGGTTTAAGCTCTAAACATTGGTCAGGGTTTATAAGTTATATATATATATGGTGTACATGAAGTATATTTTAACTAGTGAACATTTGTGGCATTGTGCTACTATTGTTCTTGTTCACAAGAAAGGAGATTAGCAAATACCTGCTAACTACAGAAGCATAGTTGCATAGCTGCAAAATTCTTATATCAGTTATAGTTGAAAGGATTTTGATTAAGAAACTATACTGAGGATACTATCAATTGATAAAATATTTTCACTGGCTAACCGATTTTTATATATAAGAATAAATTTACCTAATTTTTGACAATTGAAAAAACACGAATATTTTAGTACTTATAGTTTTTTAGTTATGTTTATGTATTTATTATATACTACAGAATTCGTGATCAAATTTTTTAATATAATGATTATATTTATATTTTTTTAATAGCTTGTACGTTACTTTAAAGATTATAAGTAGTTTAACTAATGAATGAAATGTTTTCTAAATTCTTTGACTAAAACATTTATCAAACTACATCAAGAGCAGTTAAATGAAAGTCGGGATTTACTACTCGTATAGATTTGAACTTTTGTGTACTGAAATACAAATTTAGTGATCCTACGCACTTTATTCTGGGTAGCGTCAATTTAGTCAAGATACCTGGTTATGGGGTGTTATTTTGAAACCAGTGATTTGATTATGATTTACATTGAATGTTTCATTTTGGTCATTTTTTAAAAGTTTTTATAAATTATGCAAGAAATTAAAGTATATATTTTAGAAATGTGTTAACATTTAAAAATAACACATCCTAATTATCTTAAAAAATGTTTAACGGGTTGATGACGTAGTCACTTCTTCATTATTTATACGGGTTATTAAACGATTGATTTGGTGGCTTGATATGCGTAACAAACGTAGAAGAATAACGAAGTTTCTTGGTTTGTAGACGGCATTTTTGTAATGACACTACTGTTTGCAAAGATTGATGAGGCCGCCTTATTTTTTGTCAGGGTTATCTCACTTAACTCACTGGCTACATATGGTTTACATATACCTTAAAGTACCTTTTAAGTATCCTGGGAGTATACTTGTACCTATACACTAAAGCGGAAACCCAGTTATACCGTTGTGCACTCGGTCCCTGTTATTACTCTAGATTCCTATGGGCACCTAGTCTAGGATGCACCACAAAGATGAAGAACAGTCAGGAATGTCACCATTATTGGACATTATATGCATTACTCAAATCTTTATGATTGGTGGCATCCTTTTAGGTCTATCATACATAGAATTATTTAAGTCTATGTAGGATGCATTGACTGTAGTTTGAACCAGTTAAGAAACTTGATCTCTTATTACTAAACCGTTTTACAACACGTCTTACAATTGTTAAAAGTGTACATCACAGGATTGTGGAGAAATAACAAGGAGGATGTATTTTTCTAACTGTATAGAAAGCATTTTAATTGTTATTTGAACGCCCTTTTACTACGCAATTGCAGCGTTCTACTCCTTGAAAACATGGTGGGCGTAGACGAAGTAGATGACGATTTGAATGAAGAAATCACCGAGGAATGCAGCAATTATGGGTCGGTCTTGCGCGTTCTTATTCACGTCACATCGGACAAAGCTTCAACTCCCCAAAGTGTTCGCATCTTTGTCCAGTTCGATCGTTCGGACGACGCTGTATACGCTTGCGATGCGCTTAATCAGCGGTATTTTGCCGGACGGGTTGTTAATGCCCGATTGTACGATGAGGAGTTATTTCAACTGCGGCAGTTGGAGGAAAACTAGAATGGACAATAAGCATTCAATCATATTGTATTCTGGTTTTTGTTCTTTGCAATCATTCTTTTTTGGTAATGTTTTAATTGTCTGTATCTTATTGTGTTGTATATTTTACGAAAAGAAGTGGAAAATGAACATTTTGATAATACATTTTGTTTGTTTTTTTTTGCGCGCGCTTGTGCGTACGGCATTATTTCAGTTGTTATTAAAGGCGTTGGTAAAATGGCATCTCTACTTTGTGTACGAGTGGCGAAGTTTGTATACGTTGACACGACTTGTCAATTCCAGGTTGTATGAAGATAAGTTCGCTTCATTTGTGCAAGTTCAGTGAAGATTGTCAAGCATATAATAAATTGACTGTTTTTTGGATTGATTTGCCAAATGTCTTATTTATTTATGGGCCTTTTTGTTTGTACAAGACGAAAAAATAAGTCTTGGGTGCATTGTAAAGGTTATTGTGTATGTGTGTGTGTGTGTGTTTGCTATTAGTTGCGATATTTTTGACATTGCTTTATGGACTATTTGAAGGTGGTTGTGTCTTATTATAATTTGTTACATAACTCCCTTATCTGTTATTTTCAGTCAAGTGTATGGGATGATGATAAATAATTAAAAATTACCGGTGTGGTCTAGCGGTACAGTGCTCGAATTCGGACCTCGGTGGGCATCGGGGTTCGAATCCCACTACCGGCACTAAAATGCGGGCCCACGTTCTGCTTTGCTACAATGTCCACTACTGAAAGATGTTTCTTGTAAAACATTCAAAGTAATAAACATTAAAAAATATTTGATCGAAATTTTCAATAAACTAAAACTAATTTTATATTGTTTTAAAGTGAGTAGAAAATATTGGCTTATGTGGTTGGAGTGTATACAGCGTCGACATTATATTCGATAGAATTTGTCACTGAAGATTACAGAGAGGAATGACGTCAAATGAAAGATATTCAGTGGATATCCACTGCTCAAATACTACTACCACGACGCATTTAAGACAGTTTCAAATCTAAATTAATTTGTTACTTTTGGTTGTGTTTTTTTTGGTAAAAATAAATATTACCAATTAAAAATAATAAATAATGTAGTCTTTTACGTTCGGTTCTACATTTACTTAGAAAAATATATAGAATTAGTGCAAAAGTTATGTGATAAAGCGTGATATTAATAAGCATGTTAAAATTGAGAATTTGTGTAATCGAATTCAGTTTGTTGTTCAATATAAGATAAAACAAAAATATATTAACGCTCATTGACAACATTCCAAATCGCCTAGAACAAGTTGTCAAAGTAATTGCGTGTGATCCGTATTTTTTGTTATATCTAACTTATTTTATGTTAATATCTTTACCCGTTAATATTTTATGTACATTTTTTATTAGTTACAATATTTATATCTATATAATTATACTTGTGCTTTAATTATTATAGTTATTGTATATTTTATTGATTATGTGGTTGTTAGCGTTGCTTTAGTTAAATAATTACGTTTTTTTGTCGACAGGGTTGTAAACTGATAAATTATGCATCCGTCAGTCCATTATTTAAAGAAAACGAAAAGCAATAAGTGCTTGTCAGTCATCGGTGCTTTATAAGCTTTTAATAGAAAAAAATAGTACAGGTAGTTATTGCTAGACTGCTGGTGAGTGGGATTTTACTTCCATGAATGTGCATTAAAGATTATCCCTTTTTATGACGATTAAATATGAAGTCTATAAAGTGTAAAGTTTTGTCTATGATTGAGCAAAAGCGATGTTGAATTTTAAATAATTATTTAGAAGGGTAATATTTCAGATACATATAGCATCAGTAGTGGGATGGTGATTAGAAACGTGCTGGAACGGGTGCTATTCACAAGTGTTCTTGGTTGCAGCATTGCCATGGAAAATATGACTGCTTTAGTAGACCTAAGTTACATCTGCTAGAACCGTTAGTAACGAAATAACATTATCTAGGATGTTATACAAATGTGGAACCAAAGAAGGGGTGACCTTGTTACTACTAATTATTATGTTATTAGTAAACAGATAACGTAAGTTTGTAGCAGAGCCACTTCATTAATTCCTGGTTTACGCAGCATACCTAATTCATATACGATGAGGTTGTCGGATGTGAACTGGACTTGGGAGGATAAATGAAGATTGTTGGCTAGGAGGCTGCTTCTTTGTTCACAGGAATTGACGAGGCTATCCTTGCGGTTGACACATCTATAAGCCTAATCGGCTACATATGATAAATGGATACCTTTAAAGCATTTTGGGTATATGTTATTACGGAGTGGAAATCCAGTGAAAACTCATTTATACCGCTGTGCACTCGATCTCTACTGCTATTCGTCTGGATACATGTTGGCACCTAGTCTAGGATGTACCACGTGGAACAGAAACTATTAGGAATATCACCATCATTGTAAATTGAGACTGTACAAGCATTACTCAAATCTTTAAGATTATTAACATCCCAATTAGTAAAGCGTTTTAAGAATATAGTTGTTATTAGAAAATGTTGACTACGATGACTTGAACAACGCCCATCTTTTTATAGTCTAATAAGAAATTTGCAGATATTAGTACTATTAAATGCGGCTTAAAGCTGAACAAGTTGAAAGTATAAGAGTATGTCGCTAATTTCAATTTTACCTACATACATTTAAATAATTTTTAAGTATGCCATTAGTATATATAGCCATATGGTTAAAGGATGGTACCTAGGTAACAGTTTATGTGATTTTGTCAATTTTTGCCAATTGACGCGGGCTGCCATTTAATAAAGAAACTTCTTTTATTGAGCATATAATAGTCCAGTTTACATGTAAAATATGAAAAGGTAAATTTTCAAGGTGTATATTTCATTATTTTAATAATTGCAATACTATTGAATTAATCGAATCTTGGGACTTTAATTGAGTAGCCTCATTCCTGTCCACTGCTTAATCTCCACCCCAATTGGAAGATATTAATAAAAACAAGCTTTAAAAATAATGTTTCACACAGCCATATTTAAAAGAAATAAAAAACAATGTTTGAAAAATTAAAGTTACGCTAACTAAATTCGAATAATGACAGAAAATAATGTTTAATTCAATAAAAATGACATCATGATCAATTGGTGAAAGACAGAAACGTTTGAACTAAAAGTAGGTTGTATAGACACAAGCGGAATGACAAATATTCTTTCACGATGACTTGGTTACATTTTTGTTGCTCTATTTTGTAAAAGAAATAATGAATTAGTGTTTATGGATAATACAATAAACAACAGTTTACGGAAGCAACTGCCATCAATTTTTATTCGAAGGCAGTCAATAAGAATGAGTCAGAAGATGCCATAGTTAAAAAATTGCCACCAATAACAATTTCATGTTATTGGTTTCCTTCGCTTCAATGTTTGTCAGAAAACACTTGGCAAGACTATAAGTGAGGATTTGGATTGACTACCGATGGTAGAACTCGAAGTTATACCTTCCTGGTATTAATTTTAACATTTGTCTTTTCTATCCAATATCTGCGCTTAACTAGGCTTCGTATTGCGTTTTTGATTAGTAATTTTTAAAATGTTACATAATAATATTGCTAGATCATTTAATATCGCATTTTGCTTAAAGTTGCATAAGCATTATGCATTATCGAAATTGATAAACCAGTTGGTGGAGAGAATAATTGCTTCAAATAATTATTGTTATTTTTTGTAACAATTTTATCCTTTTTCTCGTTTCACGATAAGCTACTTTCATTTAGCGGAAATTGTGGCTCATCTCAGACAAGTTCTTGTATGTGGTAACGGTAGTAACATTCCAATATTTGTCTATTTAAGTACAAATCTAGATTTTTGGCTAATATATTGTTGTAAAAATGTTTGAAGCACCCAAATGAGAAATTGAGCAATGTAAATATGTAAATGCATTGTACATTTGCATGTGTGGAATTATTAAGTTGTCTAATTGCTAATAATAGAAACATATGCTGTAGTCAATATAATTTTCTCAATAGTATGCATAGTTTCATTGAAATTGCATGTTATTAAACAATTCATTTGTTGCATGTGTTTTAAAGAGCACATGATTATGCTCTGTGGATCAATATTGATTTATTTATTATTGTTTTGCTGAGTTTGTATGCCTAATCGATGTGAGCTTTTAAATTCTATTGAATACTTAATTACTGTGGAACTAATTATAAACAATTTATTATTTATGTAATATGCGTAGTAGTGCCTAATCTAAGATTTTACAAAATATTAATGACATTCCTCAAGGGCTTGTGATCAACATAACAAAAAGATTGTTGGATGCGAACCATGGAGGGATAAATGAAGTTCCTTGGCTAAAAGACCGCTTCCTTGCGACGACGTCAGTGTTTACAGGAATTGACGAGGCGACCTTCTTTAAGGTTGACGCCAGTTGACGTATCCACAAGCCTAACCGGCTACATAAGGTAAATGGATACCTTAAGATGCCTTTTAAGCATTTTTGATGTTTGCTAGCACCCATTCACTGACCAGGAATCCAGTAAACTAAAAATAAATTCCTACTTTTCAACATAATGTAATTTGAGCTGTTAACAATTATAATTTACTATCAGTACCAGCGCATTTTTTGGATAATTAAAATTACCTACATTCCCTAAATTATTCGCATTAACTCGATATTGCAAATTCTAGCTTTAAAATTAAGTAATAAATATATGTAATAATGAATATAGTAAAGCACTACGATGATAAAATTAAGTAGCAATTTGTTCAGGTTTACTCAACGTCATTCGCCAGGTCGTGCAGAGAATATCATTGATTCATAAATTCAAGTACGTGGCCATACTACGATTACAAATGCACTATTGATGAACTTTTTTAATGATTAAATACATTGCGAAAAGCATTTTTCAATAAGCGGTCATTTAATTGAGCTTACGACAAGGTGTTCACAATTCGTGTCGTTAATGGAATTCCAATTTCTAACCTATAAAAGCACATTACAGCTACTGTTCTATTCTACTACAATTTTGTAAAACCATTGCAAATCTGTGTGTATGTTGAATATAAAAGGTTTTTAAAATATCAATTATAAAAATAGTATAATACATCAAATTGAACTAACCTTTTGCGGATGTACAAATGTAAACTAAGAAAAATGGCACTAAGACCAGCACTGATTGAACCAACAACCAGATAGGCTATTCCCAATGTTGGATTGCGACCGCCAAGCCATGTCATTGTTGAAATAATAAATCTCTTTTTGCCTGAAAATTGGGTCACGGGGTATGCTAAATAGATATATATATATATATATATATATATATATATATATATATATATATATATATATATATATATATATATATATATATATATATATATATATAAACAAGCTGCTGACAAAATCAATGCAATATAATTCATTCGTTTTCGTGACACCATTTAATTATATAAAGCATATCTTTAACATTATCTTAGCAGTACAAGTAAAATATTTTATAAAAACTAATACTTTATGCCAATAACATTGTACAATTTTAATTTAGGTTAAAAACAAGAAATTGACATTTAAAAAACTTGAAAAACAGGTGAATTATTATACTAACTGGCCCTGTGTTTAACATCTTTATATATATATATATATATATATATATATGTATATGGTTAAATAATTGTTATCCAAACAAATACCAATCCATGTGCTAGGTAGAAAAGTAAATTGTTTGAAGCTAAGTACAAACAATCAATCTTAATTATAAAAAAATGTTTACCATGAGCAACATAAAATCAATTTACTAAAATGGGATTTTGGTACAATAGAAAAAGTTTTGGAAACTATTAAATGAATGCAGCTATCAGTTGCCAAATATTTGTCTAAAAATGAAAAGACTGAAACTGGACTAAGTAAGCAGGTAATTGTTGAACCATTTAATTCTACAAAAAATATAACAATTTATGTACACTATTATTAGCGTTTCGTATTGAAATAAAAATTCACTAAATATTGATTCGGTCATCAATTAATCGTTTCTACCAACTTAAATAAACTAATTATGATTATGTAATGAGAATTATTTTTAATGTACTAAATTAAAACAAATATATAAATTGATTTAACCTAATGTTTTAAGTTTTTTTCAAAAATATTCATTTTAAAAACACAAAATAATCACCATTTGTTTTGTAAATAAAATGTTTTCAATTTTTTCACTGTAATTAATACAATTGTAAACACCATCATTTTCTTTATCTCAATCATTTCCATCCAACATTTGTTGCCTCAATGGTTTACTAAATGCAGTTTTTTATTAAATAAACATTTTATACAAACAAATGAGATGCATTTGGTACCAGTAAGTGTATAATTGAACCACTAATCACAGAAGTACGAGTTGAACCATTTGTAGACACAAAACGTAAAACCAAACTTTTAAACCTCTTAGTAAACAAATTAACCATTCCAAATAAATAATGTTTAAAGTTGTCCGGTCTAAAATAACCAGCTATTTGTAATGTTTTAAAAATAATTCTAGTTCAAGTATCCTCTAGATTTCTAAAATAATGTTAACATTTACAATGGCACAATTTTCAATGGTCCATTATAACTCTCAATTCATATTTATTTTTTATTCTCAATACTTTGAATGTTTTACAAAAAACGCATCTTGCAGCAGTGGGCATCTTAGCGAAGCTGATAATGGGCCCGCATTCAGTGCTCGTGTTGGGATTCGAACCTATACCCTGGTCCAAGTCGAGCGCTGTACAGCTAGACCATCCCGGCGCCAATATTATCAGTATTATTGCCTAAAGGTTTTACAGAATCATTGTTTAATAAGTAGACATTTTAGCCAAACATGACAAGGACTTTCATTTAACGCGGGTGATAGCACTCAGGTTCATCATCATCACCATGGATGAACAACCCCCCCACCAGCTATTATCGCTCAGGGTAGTCCAAATTACCAAAAGTTTGCAAAAACATCAACTTTTGCAATATGCACTTGATGAACGACACTTAGGGTATACTGACTTTAAATGTTAATTACATCCCAAATTAAACCCCACTAGTAATATCTTAGCTGCAAACGATAAGAAAAAGGACGCCCAATTAAGTAGTTCATTCCGACGAGGAGGCTTAGTATTAATAAAAGGACGGAGTTCGCGTGCTACAATGTCTGTCCAAATTTTCTGTTGGTCACTCGGTCTTTTTTCCATCCGGGTAATGGGTGGGCTTTTATAGCTATTCTGGCTGGATGAGTGGTCGATCTACGTAAAACATGGCCAATCCATTTTAATCGTCTTTCTAACCTAGGCTCGAGTCCAGCGCTGTACCACCGGACTACATGGACATTTATATACACTTTTCCCTTGATTCCTTTAGTTCTAATACTACACCCTTTACATTTATACAGTTGCTAATTGTGCAATAAACTAGTGACCTCAAGATGCCAATTTTATTGTAGTAAAATGCCACTCTACGTATGTCAAACATAAAAATTTTCAAATCTTACAGTATCCAACAGTAATTTCATATTCGCCAGCAGGCAAGCCATCTTCATAGTCACCATCATGAATTACCAATCGATACAACTTGCGAAATGTGGGCAGCGCAGCTACACGCATCCAAACAATCAACTCTTCGTCGCCCGAAAAGGCATCTGGCGACCGTTCAAGGGCAGATTTGGGCCAACTCGAAGGTTTGACAGTGTTCGCCCAATAGTCTGCGTACGGTTTGCCAAATTTGAATTCGACGTCAGTACGCCAGGCAGTGCCATTTTTGGTCATTTGAACGTCTACAGGATTCGACTTTCCTTCAGGACCCAAATATTTCAATGTGAATGTGTCTGCAAACACAATAAAACAAATCGATTTTCACTTTTATGAATTCAAATAGAAACGAAACAACTCCGTTTGGTTCAGTGTGGTAAGTAATAGAAAA
This sequence comes from Cardicola forsteri, assembly GCA_025895645.1. NCBI lineage: Eukaryota > Metazoa > Platyhelminthes > Trematoda > Strigeidida > Aporocotylidae > Cardicola > Cardicola forsteri. Next base: position 374,945 of record JAKXYG010000449.1, read on the forward strand.
TAGTCATCGAAAGACTGTCTGTGTTAACATTTTGCTAATCCAATTCAACAGCAATTTCTATTCTAATTTAGGTCAAATTTACTTATCGATAAATTCAATTATCAACTTGTCGTACCACTTTTATGATAACAGTTTACTATAGTATTTAAGTCAATTAACTCAATTGTTTTATTATTAGCCAATCATGTTAAATAAACACAAGGTTAATTTAAACTGAAGGTAGAAAATAATCTCATTGTAGTTGTACACATTATAGATTAGAAATTACTTTAATTTAAACGCCTGAAATTTAGTTTTTTACCGTTGTTACTGCACAATGAATTTTATGCTTAAAACAAAGACATTTTTAGAAATTTATTATTAACACAAAACTATTCTACTATAAAGGCCATAAAGTAACAATATTGTTTCGTACAATTTTACTTTAATCTTTTGGTATCAAACGTCCTACGTATCGAAAATTGATATTTCTTTTATTCTTTACTCATTAGAATTATGCTGCTTTCACTTTGTTGCCATAGTTTACTGAAATGGCGTCCTCTTCTTGTTTCTTTGGCCATATTTATTTTTCGAAAATTCGAACAAGTCTTCCAACCTTAAGTTTTATTCCTACTTCTTTGGTAAATTCAATCCTTGAACTTTATGATTTGAGTAATTAATGTTCATGTACATGAAAAATCTCAACTTAGCTTGATTAAGCAATTCAAGGTAGTGGCGTAGTATTTCTGAAATCATTATCCGTCAATTGAAATATGCACTTACAATGAACCAATTGAGTATTATCCGATCTGTATTTTTAAACATCATAATATCGATTCATTTAATTAGAGTTGAAATATAATTCTATTCACATGTTCTTTTAAAATTATGTTTGAAATTAAATTAAATATCTGATGCCATAATTATTTGTTCTAAAACCTAAGTAGCACACATGAATTGTAAGTTTTAAAGTTCTATATAAAAATTAAATTATACAAAAAAAACTATGTTTTTTGGTCTCATAATAATAATAGTAGTAAAAATTATTACAAACAATTTTGAACACCCAGTTGTAGCCAAATTTATATACATGTTTTTTAACTATATTGAATGCAGTGTGTGCTGTAGGATAAATATCAAATATCTAGATGTGTGAACACTAGTGGACTTGTAAAATATACACTCACTTAAATAATGTTTATAGTTAAATTGTTTATACAATAATACAGTAGCGTAAACCAACTGCTGGGCACAAGTCATTGAAAGCATTGATTTTAAAAGCATTTTATGCTTTGATTTGTAGTTGAAAAGAATGTACAAAATAAATTCATTTCACGGGATGCTAATACGCCTAAAAATTTAAGTAATCCTCGTAAAGTGTCCTTTTTCAATGGTAGTACAATTTTCTGATTTGTACTTTCAACCTGAATTTAAGCTAACATGGATTAGACACCGAGTGCATGCCGGTATAACTGGGCTTCCACCTCAACGGATAAGTACATAGAATCATCCAAAGTACTTAAAAGGTTTTTTAAGATATACGCATATAATATTTAGCCGTTGGACTAAGGGATGTTACCCTGACAAAAAATCAGACAAATTTGACAATCTTTACAAACAGTGGCGCCATTACAAAAGATAGCGCGTCAATCAGTCAAAAAACGTTGTTATTTTTCTACGTTTTTTATACTTATCAAACTATTGGAGTCGATCGCTTAATATGTTGCAGAATTACAAAAAAAGAATAAAAAGGCAACTCCACGTCACTAACCATGTTAACTATTAAAATTATACTTCCTTCAATATAACTAACTAAACGAGCTAAACAACAACAACAACAACAACAACAAAAGTGGGTAGCAGAGCCACCTCTTCATGGTATCCGGCATTTCTATATAAAAAGGTTGCCAGATGCGAACTGAACTTGTGGAGGGGTGAATAAATGAAGTTTCTTATCTAAAACACCGCTTCCTTGCGACGATGCCAGTGTTCACAAGAATTGGCGAGGCCATCTTTTTTGGGGGGCGGTTAACGGATCCACAAGCTTAACTAGCTACGTATGGTAAATGGATACCTTGAGATACTTTTTAATCATCTTAGGTGTTTGCTAGCATCCATTCACTGAGCGGTATTCCAGTGAAAGCCCAATTATGCAACTAGTGGAGGATGCACTGTGTAGAGGAGAAATAGTGAGGAATATTATCATCATTGAAAATTGAGACTCTATAAGCATTACTCAAGTCCCCAAAATCATGAGCATCCCAATTTAAAAACAAAACACAATTTACTTTACTTTAGCTAATTCAACAAATTTGTGTTAGCCGACAAATCGTTCAGTAATTAAAACCTCGGCGTTCCAACTAGACAGTTGGAAATTCTAATTTGATAATGCCTCAAGTTTAAGTCTTTTCATTCCTAACGGATAATCAATAAATGTTTTTATTTGTCAAATTTTTGTTAATTTTTTGTGCATTCTACAGTACACTTCTATAAATCGTTTTTCCTATTGTTTTTTATACAAAACTTACTTTTTTAAAAACGTTAAATTACTAGTTTTCTACTCAACACGAGCTTCAATTTGGTTGCAACGTACTTTTTAATAATCTAACAATATGACAGTCTTTGGAAAATAATTGTCACAATAAGTACCTCATAACAGTTGCACTAAAGTTACTAAAAGTACTCAAATTATAAACGATAATAATCGATTATTCAATAAATGTACTTACATCTATTTTATTTCTGTACTCGGTTTTTACTGTTTCAATATTTCAGTGGGAAAGATATTTCGACAAGTAGATATTTAGTGCTGATGGTAAAACGTAAACTTAGTTTTGAATCTAGTTCTATACCAGCTTGGACACCCAGCCACTAAAGAACTTCAACAAATAGGAACTAATACATTTTGGCACCAATTTCAACGCGCAATATTAATTAATGGGATGCTTATGATACTGAGGATTTGAGTAATGCTTATAAAGTCTCAATTTCCAATAATGGTAATTTTCCTGACTGTTCCTCCTCCATCTGATTCATCATAGACTAGGTGCCCATAGGCATTTTGACTACAACAGGGACTGACTGCACAGCGGTGTAACTGGACTTTCGCTATGGTAAGTAGATGCAAGCATACATCGAGAGTACTTAAAAAATATACTAAAGTTTGTGTATACCATATGTAGCTCTTAGGCCAACGGAAATAATTCTGACCAAAAATCAGGTGGCCTCGTCAATTTATGTGATCAGTGACACCGTCTATTGGGCAAGAAACTTTGTTATTCTTCTACCTTTGTTACACTTGTCAAACCATCGAAGTCGATTGTTTTATATGACGTATAAATATGGAAACTAATAAAGAGGTAATCACATCACGCGACTTGTGCATCAGTGCATTGCATTGTTATTAGAAATATAACATTTTTGCACAATATAGAAATAATAAAGAGTTGACTACGCATTACTAACCACAATGAAATGAATAAAATATAATATTTCTTACCATTGAATAAGGAATGTGCAACAACTCCACATGGGGCTATAATTTTGTTATCTTGGTCATATCTATACGGTTCGCATTCTTCTTTTGGTATACCATCTTTTCCATTTAACTGATTATCGTCTCTTGAAATCATGAAGCGCCGATGATTTTGATAATAATTCGTCAGGCCATAAAAAACATAAACTTGACCCTTTATTCAAAATATAATTTAAAAATTTTAAATTATTTTTAGCAATTTAAATGTTTTGACGAGAAACGCATTTTTCAACAATGAACATTTTAGCGAAGCCAAACGTGGGCCCGCATTTGGTAGGTCAATGGTAAGAATCCGATTCATGCTCACCCAGTTTTAAGTTGAGTGCGTGTTGTACCACTAAACAATCCCCGGCATATATATGAAAAGTAAAGTGTTATTTTATTTATTATGCTCTATGAGCAATTCAATAGCTATAAAAAAAGCAATTTTTTGTTAGTGTATTGCTTAAATGTTTTGAAAGAAACAATTTTCACCATGTACATATTTAAAGTAGTTAAAATGGGACTCTGTTACAGTAGGGCTGATAATAGAATTTAAATGTCTATTTGGTACGATACGATTGCAGTTACTTGTTACTCGTTTCTATTTAAGCTCAAATTATTTTATAATGTATATATAGAAAATCAGTTATAGAACTATTTGTTTTTATATTAAATAAATAAAAAGTTTACAATTTCAATGAATTGCGAAATTACTGTAACATTTATTAAAAACCAATTAATGTAATCAATTATAACTACAATGCAAAAGCTTTTACTAAACAACCTTAATTATTTTGACATTATTAGACTTTTTTGTCGATAAACACAAAAATTGTTTGTATAATAATGTATTAAAAACACAATTTTTTTAAAGAAAATATAAAAATCGGTATAGTAAATTATCTAATATATTTGCACAAATATTTTTTAACCAAATCTTTTGCAATAAAATAGTTTATCAATAAGCATTGTTTACAACGACGAAAAATTCAATAATATTACGTTTGTACAAATATACATTCTTGTAAGTAATTTTGAATTTGGTTATGTATACACACGAGTAATGTCATCAAATAAAACTCATGGCATGTGGGTATTATTGATTTTAAACACAATTTAAATTTTAGAATGCTGATTTCATTTTGCATTTGTTTACTTAATTGAAGGAAAAAAATAAAACGCTACAATATTTTAAAACATCTATCTCCTGTTTCTTGTATTGGACATATAGAAATAATTTTAACTGATGCATTTTTAGATAATACTTTAGCACAATTTAATTAAAAATATTATTTACAGAAATAATTTCTGTTCATGGAATACAGAAACACTTATTCTAGCATAATATAACTATCAAAACTTTGAAAAACCTTATATATTTTATTTAAAAAAAAGCAAATTGATAATAAATATTTATATAGTATAAATAAATGAATGAAATATTGAAATGTCATGCATAAAAAATATTTTAGTTAAAAAGCATTTTCTTAAAACAAAAGTGGAATATTTTTACTTTTACTATTACCAAACAACAGTAATTAAAATTATAATTTTACACATTTGTTATAAATAATTTTTTGCTTAGATGTGTTGTCAACACAACTCCAGCACAACAAGAAGTTTCAATCTGGAAACACAGATCATTTTACCTGTACACGATGCATTTGATAATAAGGCAATTTTTGTTCCAGGGTGGTCTAGCGATACAACGCTCAACTTGAACCTTGGTGGGCATCGGGGTTCGAATCCCACCACCGGCACTAAATGCAGGCCCACGTTTCGCTTCGCTAATGCTGAAGGATGCGTTTTCCGTAAAACGTTAAAAGTAGTAAGAATAAATAAATTTAAAAAAATAATAACCTTTATAAATTAATAATGCACCATTAGCAACGCATAAATAAATCAATCACAAATAGTGTATTAACGGACAGGTATCACACTGAAAGTGAACGTTTCTGCTTTATTAATCAATTTAAAATATTGTCGCCCAATAGTTTGTAGTTTATAATTTGTAAACAAATTGAAAACGTAATGTCAAATAAATCTACTCTATCTATTAAAATGTTATATATGTAACTCATCTTGTTCCTATAGTTTGTACTGTTTTGTATTGCATTTTTATAACTAATAGGAAAGACATGTTTATGTGGTGAATGCAATCAAGTATTAAACTTGAATATTATAACAATACTAATTTCAGTTTTACTTCATATGAAATAAAATTACATTTTTATTATTATTAAATATAATAAAATCAATAAGTATCAAATTATTTTATATTTTCTCATTTTTTCTGTTTTGTATTTATTTATATGCACACAAACAACCTAGTTTATTAAATTGTATTATTTTTACATTGTTTTGATTATATATATATTGTTATGGCAACCGATATACACAATTATGTACTATTATATATACTTGAATGGATAAATAAACATTTTAAACACTTTTAATTGTTTTTATATTTAAGTAAAATTAAAAATTGGTTACTTATAATTAGTAAAAATAATCGAACATTTAAACAATGTTATTAAACATTTTTTTAAATTTATAACTACAAAATACAAATTAAAACATAAGCATTGTAATTTTAAATTTAATAATTTAAAAAATTATTGGTATTGTTTTTAAAATTTTGTGAACATCAAATCATTTTATACAGCTCCTTATCAATAAAAATTAAACTGGAAATAAAAACGCTGTTATAATATTAAATATAAACACTACTTAAAACTTTTAAAGTTTAATTATTACAAAATAAATATAAATTAAATAATATAACATATTTTTACAACTAACAAATCTAATCCAATTAGTAAAATTTTGTTCTTTAAATACGTCAAATTAAGATTAAAATTTGAATATTAATAGATTAACACAACTGTAATTTTTTAAGTTGCTTATTTTCCCTTTTTAATTATTTAATTATATACATATAAATATCCAAAATTACAAATGCACAATATGCACAATGCACTTAAATTAAAATATTAAATTTAAAAAATGTATACAAACGATAAAATTATATGCACAATTTTATTAAATATAAAACTTTGTATTTAAAAAACTACTAAAACTAGCAAATAATTTATTGTTTAAAACATATAAATTCTATATATATATAAGGTAGATAAACAAGCTGTTATCAAAATTAATGCAGTTTAATTCATTTTATTTTGTGGCATTATTTAATTACATAAAGCTTTTAAGTTGTACTCAAACATAATTTAAACATTATTTTAAAAATATTTGTAAAAACTAATATTTTTTAATGTTATAAAATGACGTATAGAAATTCATTAAAATAAAATGAATCTGTAATTTTTTAAGATTTCATTAAGATTGGTAAAACTTCTTATTTTATATTTAATGCTTGACCTCAACGTAATACTCTAGGACATTGAACAATCAATAAAAACAATGCTCCAATCCATATTTTAAAAAAAATAACAAGATGCATTATGCTGTTAAAGTTAATGTAGTCATATAGTGCAAAATATTTGACTAAAATAAACGTTACATTTATACAATTGCCTTCAAATATTACGAGTCTTAATTTAATTGTATTTTTTTATTATTGTTTTAAAAATTAATGTAAATAATTTGAGAAATAATAATGTTCAGTTAAAAAGATAAATTATGTAATAAAAAATCAAATTATACAATATTTGCAAACATTTTAAGGTCTCGTAAAGTAGATTAATTCCTTTGTAATTAGCAGAGTCAGTTGTGTCACTTTTTTGTAAATCGAATTTATAATTGTTTGTAATCAATCTTCAGGTATTTTCTCTTTCAATCAAATAAAAGTTATCAAAGAGTGTAAGTCTTGTATGACAATTATACCACTTTATTTAAAAAATTCAATTATTATGCCATCTACATTTGTAGCTTTTCTATCTGTCAAGTGTTAACATGCCAAAAATAATTTCCTCTGTCAAAACTAAGTATAAAAAGTTGGAAAATTGTGTATAAAATGGAATAAAAGTTTTTGTTATTTTTTGTTTAATAAAGTTGAGTAATTTTGCATAATAAAATGTCCATTAATTTGCAGAAATTAATTATATGCGTCGATCATAAAAGAAATGGCTTTCACAAATATACATATTAAAAATAATATACCTTTAAAATTTTTATTATAATTAAATATTTAAAAAATATTTATAATAACAATTTAAGTTTATATTTAAAAAAATATTTTAATAAATATACAAAATATTTATTATTATTTTAATAATTAAAAATTATTTAATTTTTAAACAAACCAAAATATTTTTAAATATTTTTTATAAATTATATATAAACATATACCACTGCATCTTTTAAAATTATTGTAATTTAATTTATCTACTTTTTTTTAACTAAAAAAATGTAAATTTAAACAAAATTTGTTATTTTAACTAATTATTCTTATTTTATTTGTTAAAATATTATTAACCAATTTAAATTTTATTATGTATTTTTAAAGTATTGTTTGGTAATTAAAAATAACTTTATTTAATAAATATTATTTAATAAATACTATGTAAAAAATATACTTTTTAATTTAAAATAATAAATTAAATAAACGCATTTATTTATAAAGTAAATTAATTATAATTTAAAAATAGTACTATGATATTAAATTTTATTTTTAATAAATTATATTTATTGAGTTTAAATCAACATAATTTATATTTTATAAATGTTTTTTTTTGTAATTGCTCTTTGCTTTTATTTTATGTTAAACCTAATTAAATTAACCAAAAAAATCATTACAAAAAATGTTATTATAAAAATTATTTTCAACATTTTATATTTATAGCTAAGTAGTAAATTATCAATAACAATAATGATTAATGTTTTTTTTTAATTAGTAAACATTACATTTTTGTAACTTATGTTTACAGTAACTTGTAAATTTAATTGCTTTATTTTTTTATTATGTTAAACAAATGTTTAAAAAATTAAACTAAATACAAATTGCTTTTAATTATTTTTATATTACTGGATTTTATTTTAATAAATAAGTAAAAACAAAGCATACCTAATAATTTAGTATTAAATTTGATAAATATGCAATTTTAGTATTTTTTAAATAAATGTTTAAATAATTTATAAATAGCAAACTTCTATTTAAGTTATAAATATATTTTGAACTTGTTTTAACTGGACATTTTATAAAACATCATATTAAATATTTTGTTTGGTTAATATAATAGATAAAACTATAAAACCAAGTATTTATTATGCAATAATTTTTTTAATATATTTTTTTAAATAACAATTAAAAATTTTTTAGCATGTTTATATAAAAATTATTATATTTTACAATTAACTATTGCTTTATAAAAGAAATAATCGTTATACATAGTATCATATTTTTAGTGAATTAAAGTTTATAAAATATAAAACTTAACTAAATTATTATAAAAATGCATTATTTAATATAAAAAATGTACTAGTGCAATAATGTTATTATTTAAAATATTTGTATTGTTGTTTTAGAAATATAGATCTAAGTTTGATTATTTTTAAATAAAACATTGCACATTATTATATTAAAATAAAATTTTATTGTTTTATTTTTAAAATAAAATAAATATTTTTTAATTAAAATGTTAGATAATTTTTCAACGTTAAAAAAATATTATTAATTAAAGAAACACTAAATAATTTACGTTTAAGGGATATATATATATATATAATTTTTATATTAATATTATTTAAAATTATATTTAAATAGATTTACGTTGTAATCCTTTTCAAGTGTGAATTTTATTTTGCAAATACAGACTTCATGCTTGATGGCAAATTGCGGTTCTCTAACCAATTCAGAACATAATTGTCCTGTATCCGTCATACAATTTGTGTAATCAACAATTGTTTCTAAAGCCTAAAACTTAACAAAAAATTAATTTACTAAATTAGAAGTTATTAACAGCAATATTCCAATAGGAAGAAAAATCACAGCAAAAGCTAAGAATATCTGATAAGCTTTTCCAGCAGTCAAAGTAGGATGCCATGATTTTAAACGTTGTTGATAAAATGGTGTATCTAAATTGTTACATTTTAAAAATACTACCTTTTGGTCGATTTAAAGATTTTTGTGAAGGTTCATTAAAATCGCTATTAATAGCCATATACAAAAAGCGCGTTAATAATTATTGTAGCAACTCATTAAATTAAGGTCATTAAATAAAACTCTAGAGATATATTAAAATAATTTTTTTTATAAATATTTAAATATTTTTTTTTTAATTTTTTTTAAATTGTTTAATTATCGTTTAATTTTATTATTTTAAGTACTTTAATAAAAACTAACAACCTGTAACCATTAACAATTTATAAAATTAAACTGTATTATTATTACACATATTATTATTATTAAATAATAATAATAATAATAATAACAATTTAAATTTTTTTAATAAACAATAAATTTTAAGTTATCTTAAACAATAAATCCTTAACCATAAAATGACAAAAAATAGAATAAAATTAGTTTTTGTTGTTGTATTTAAATATAAAGCGTTTTATAAACATTAAAATATTTTTAAATGGTTGTTTTTTATTGTGTGCATTATATTTATTGTAACTGTTTTTAGTGCATTTTTGGGTAAAGAAAAAACTGGTTCTATGTTATTGAACGTTTTTGTCAAATTTTACTTATTTTTAAATAATTTATTTTGTTTAAAGACTTGTAAAAATTAGTAACTAAATTTTTGTGGATAATATTTTTGTTACTGTTGTTTCTAAAAATTGGAACTTAGTACACAAGTTGAGTAGAAAAAACTTTTTATGATTCTCTTCGCGAGGTGAGGCGCGCGTCACGCTACACGTCCATTGGAGCGTTATTCATCCTTTTCTCTTTTCTTTTTTTTTAATGATTATTGCAGTGTTTTTGCATTGTAATACGTAACTTGTTTTATTATTATTTTTGCATATTTATAATTTTTGCTCGTTTTCTATAATTGTTAACTACCTTGATTTTATCTTGATTTCAAATATTTTTTCTGTCACTAATCCCCCTTTACCTCACCATCCATTTCATTTTTCTCCCTGAAAATTTGAGACAATTTGAGAACCGAGTACTAAAAGGCGTTTTGGCCTACTCAACTCGTGAAAAATCCTGAATCCTGAATCCTGAATCTATTCTAATGCGTAATAGAAAATGGAAGGTGAGGTAAAAATAATTTGTAGCAAAAAAATGGCAAATTAAGACAAAAAATAGAGATAAAGTGCAATGTAAAAGTTAAAATAATAGAAACTAAGCAATAATAATAAATATATAAAAAATAATAATGAAATAAGTTTTATATTATTATTATATTAAGCCTCAATATCTCACTAGAGATATATTCAATGTAAAATATACTTTTTCCCATTAATATAAAAAATAACTGTAAAATTTAAAAAAGTAGTACAAATAATGGGAACAAAATGAAATAGAATGTCATATGTTAATGTGATTTAAACAATTAAAATGCATGAATACTATAATAAAATTTAAAAAACAAAAAAAAACAATTTTTTTTATTGTGATTTTATTTTAATTTTTTATAAAGACGTTCGTTGTAAATAACATTGAAACTGTTATTTTAGACGTAGAGTACGAAAAGTTGCCTTTCACGTGACACGCGCCTCACTACGCGTTTTTATTTTTTATAAGTGAACATAAGAATACACTATTTAAATTAACGTTTATCTTTGATTACACTAATTAGCAAGCATTATTTATTAATTTATTTTTATGATATCGTTTTCAAAGTACTCTTAAATTACAAAACTATACATTTTAATATCTTAAACACAAATATTTTATTATATAAATCATGTCACCAATAATTTGTTTATAAACTATAAAGCTTTTTTCGCTGTTTAAAAAATAAAATGTTTTATTTTTATTGGTAATAAAGTTTTATGCGTATATAACGTGTGTGGTATTTATTATAGATTTGAATTAAAAAAATATTTTTTAACAAACAAATTGTTATTTTTTAAGTACATTGAAACAAATTTTATAACGTTTTAAATTTGAATTTTATTTTTTTAATTTTACCAAATAATTTATAAACAAGCATTTAATATTTTACTTAAAAATATGCATAATACGAGTAAAATTATCGGAATAATTATGATGTAAAATTAATGTAATTTTTTTTGCATACCTACATTTTGAATTTTTTTTAATTTTTTAAATTTATAATTAATATTAAATATAAAAAGTTTTAATTTTATTATAAATTAAAAGAAACTATTTAATGTATTGAAATTCCAACCAATATTTTAAACCAACGTTAAGTTAAAATTAAATAATAATTTTTTAATTAATTACAAATTAAAAAAAAATTAATATTTTATTAAAATTTTGTATTTAACATTTTTAGATTTCATATTAGTGTCTAAAGTTACTGACCTAGAAAAATTGGTTTCACTTTATTTTTCAATTTATTTGGTCGTTCATACGATGCTTAATGTGTTGAAAAATTCCAAACCAAAAGATCAAGAAGCATATGCTAATGTTATTGAAGGAATTAGTCGACTGTATTTTACAAAATTATTACCTTTAGAAAATGCTTATAAATTTCACGAATTTCATTCACCTCCATTAGAAAAAGGTGATTTTGAATCAAAACCAATGGTTTTATTAATTGGACAGTATTCTACCGGGAAAACTACGTTTATACGTTATTTAATTGGTCAGGATTTTCCAGGGATTCGTATTGGCCCTGAACCAACTACTGATAGTTTTATAGCAGTTATGAATGATGTTAGGGATGGAATTATTCCTGGAAACGCACTTGTAATGGATCAACGTAAACAGTTTCGTCCACTTTCAAAATTTGGAAATAATTTTTTGAACAGATTTCAGTGTGCTCAATTGCCAAATACAGTTCTGGATAGTATTACTTTTATTGATACTCCGGGTATATTGAGTGGCGAGAAGCATCGCGTGGATCGTGGATATAATTTTTCGGGTGTGATAGAGTGGTTCGCCGAACGTGTTGATCGCATAATTCTGCTTTTTGATGCGCACAAGTTGGATATATCGGATGAATTTAAGCGTGTTATTGAAGTATTGAAGGTATTTTTAAAACTAAATTAATGTTTTAAGGAAAACGAATGCTTTTGTTGCAAGTATATAGTAATGCTTAATTAGTTGACCAATATGTTGTTTTAGAAGTAATACTGTTTAAACTGTAGGGTAACTTATTTTAAATATCTTTGTATTAACTAATAAGGAATACAACAAGTATTTTTTGTTTTAGTTAATAATGTTCTCTTATGATGTGTTAATTATTTTTAAGTAAGAATTTGTAAAACATTTTTCACTAGTGCTTTAGTTTAATTTAATAATTGAATTTTTTATGTTCAGTTTACCTTGCATAATATGAATTTTACGACGTCTTTGATTATTACTGTAGTATGTACATTTGAGAAAATGGTATTTCCGTAGTTTTAAATGTTTTTGTTTTTAAATTGTTTTAGTAAAGTAATTCCTGTTTCAATGGATTTTTGATTCTAAAATGCTTGATTGTTTACAATCAATTTGAGATACTACCATCAGTTCCTTTTTAATTTTTTGATTAGAAAATGTTGATGCATTTCCATCATTAAAAATTTTTTTGGCAGTAAAATTTAGTTCTTATTTTAAGCTAAGTATGTATTTGTTTTATTAAAATAATTATTATTTGTAATTGATAATACGAGAAATATATTTTATGATATTGCATTATAAATGATATCCCTGATAGTCTTTTTCAGATATGTAAATACTTTTTGTAAGTGATTTGTTTTCTGTTATAATGAAAATTGATGTAAAGGTTGTTTTTAGAATTTGATAGTATTTATGGAATATGTTGTTATAATCTGATTCGAATATTAAATTGATTAACATGGAATGTCAGCCTTTGCTTGGTGACATTTATCTGCACTATTTACATATTCGTAAAGCATATTGAACAGTTACTTTTTATAGTTTTATATGCATAATATAGAAACGAAAAATGATTTTAATAGTATTAATACAGAAGAAGTAGTGACAACTGTAGATATAGAGTATGAAATGATGTATTGATTACAAATTTACCAGAGTAATTGCAAACAATATTGAAAATGTAGGGATGCTAATGATTCTGAGGATTTGAGTAATGCTTATAAAGTTTCAATTTATAATGATGGTGATATTCCTTACTGTCTATTTTTCTCGTGGTGCATTCTGGACTAGGTATCCTAGGCATCTAGACTAATAACAGCACGGTCCGAGCATACACCCAGGATGCTTAAAAGGTATCTTAGGGTATATGCATAGCATATGTAGTCCTTGGACTAAGGGTTATCTTCCAGAGAAAAGAATCAGGCGACCTCGTCAATCTTTGCGAACAGTGGCGCCGTCACAAGTATGCCGTCTACCAGCCAATGAACTTTGTTATTTTTCTACGTTTGTTACGCTTATTAAGCTATTAAAATCGATCGTTTGTATGCCGTATAAATGTGGGAAATAATGAAAAGGTGACTAGTCATCAACCAGAATGAAAAATTGAACATGTCATTTGAAGTAAACAGGGATTTGTTATCAACACAATTAAACTAGTGGTAATGTTTTTGATTAAACTTTGGCAAACATTAGAATTAAAGGCAACTTTATATGACAAGTAAAATTATTTAAATATTTAGGATTAATCAGTTTAGTGGAGAGCGTTAAGAATAAAATTGGCATTGCTTCTCAAAATTTCGGTTCTTTTTTTATTTACAAACGGCATCCTTTTGGTAGCAACGATACTTACATGATTGAAATAACATCATTATCATTGGGGATAAACATTCCTCACTGGTTATTATCGCCCAAGGTAGTCCAAATTACCAAAACTCTGCAAAACATCAACTTTTGCAATATGCATTTAATGAACGACACTTAAGGTATGCTTACTTTAAATGTTAATTACATCCTGAATTAAACTCTTCGTGTGATCTTTATTAGCTGCAAACGGTAAGCAACCGGACGCTCAATTAATTAATTTATTTGGACGAGGAGGCTTAGCATAAATAAAAGGACTGAGTTCGCGTGCTACAATGCCCGTCCGAATTTTCCGTTGGCCACTCGGTCTTTTTTCCATCCGGATAATGGATAAGCTTCTATAGTTATTCTGGCTGGATGGGTGGGAAATCTACGTAAAATATGGCCAATCTATTTTAATCGTCTTTCTCTTACTGTGTTAGAGATACAGATTCAATGAATGTTAAGTGTTTTACAAATATCTGTAAATGTTTGAAATATTTTATTAGTTATTGACCAGTTTCGTTTAATAGAGGACAGCGAGCAAAACCATATGGATTTTAAACAGCTTTGCTCAAAATGAACAAGCTTTTGTATATCCATTAGAGTAAGTTCAAGTTTCGCGAGCATGAGGTAGAGTAGAACGCACTAAACTCATATATTATGATCTTAGTTGTAATAGAAATATTACTTTTGTTCCACAAAGGTTTACTTAAACACCTAACGGCTGCAAGAGAGGCGGTGAAAAGCTAGATTCTTTGTTATCAATGGCTTAGTGTAGGTTTGTAAATTCCTCAACTACCGGGGGTGGGTTACCACTAACAGTGATTGGATTTCTAAATGAGACATTTGCTAAAACCACTACTTTTTAGTATTAAAATATAAATCGTATTTCTCTGAGGCTTTTTGGGTAATTCTAACTGCATTTTGCAGATCTTCAGTTTTTGCTATAAGAACCGCATCGTCTGCATAATGAAGATCCTCTATTTTGCGACCATGGGTTATACACCCCTCAGATGACCTGGAAACTTCATCAAAGATGGCATCAACTATAAAATTGAACAGTGGGTGCTAAAACACATTATTGGCGGATACCTGAGTTTATATAGATTGCATCAGTTAAAGAATCTTTATTCCCTATTACTGCGTTCGACAACGTATATAAGGATTTGATAATGTTGACAACTTTGGTATAAATTCTTTTAGTAATCATTCATTCATTCATTTTGGTTGGTGACGTGGTCACCTCTTCATTATTTCCCATATTTATACGACATGTAGAACGATCGATTTCGATGGGTTGACAAG
Organism: Cardicola forsteri; assembly: GCA_025895645.1. NCBI lineage: Eukaryota > Metazoa > Platyhelminthes > Trematoda > Strigeidida > Aporocotylidae > Cardicola > Cardicola forsteri. The sequence goes on from JAKXYG010000449.1 coordinate 390,508, forward strand.
CGTAGACAAACGTGGAAGAATAACAAAGTTTCTTGGCTGGTAGACAGCATCCTTGTGACGTCGCCACTGTTCGCAAAGATTGACGAGGCCGCCTGATTTTTTGTCAGGGTTATCTCTCTTAGCCCAAGGGCTACATATGTTATACGTATACATTTAGATACCTTTTAAGTATCCTGGGTGTACGTTTGCACCCACCCGCCGTAGTGGAAGCCCAGTTATACCGCTGTGCACTCGGACCCTGCTGTTATTAGTCTAGATGCCTAGGGGCACCTAGTCCAGGATGCACCACGTGGAGGACTAACAGTCAGGAATATCACCATCATTGGAAATTGAGACTTTATAAGCATTACTCAAATCCTCAGGATCATTAGCATCCCAAATCCTCAGGATCATTAGCATCCCAAAAATATGGAACGCTTCACGATTTTGCGTGTCATAGTAATGAGAAGATTCCACAGTAGGTTGCGATCAATGGTATTAAAAGCGATTGAATAATTTATAAATACACATTACGTCAACTGATGGTATCGCAATTGCAGTTCTAACATTCTACGAAAAGTGTGGATTTGATTGATGCATTCCATATCAGGACGAAATCTAACCTCGTTTGCTCTTGTACGACTTTCACGTTTGCCACCAATCCTGTGCAAAATAATATATACCAAGATTTTTGTGACCCCACAAAGTAAATTGATTCCTTTATAATTAGCTGGGTCAGTTATCATCTTTCTTACGGATTGGGATTATAATAGCTTGTGACCATGCTTCTGATATTTTCTCTTTTGTCCAAATGGAGCTTACCAAGGAGAGTATATTTTGTATATTTATACTATCATACCTAAAAACTTCTATTGGTATGCCATCTACACCTGTAGCCTTCTCATTTTCCATGCTAAAATGGTTTCCTCATGCAAGGGGCCCTCTGTCAAAACTAAGTATGGGAGATTGGGAGATTGTGCATGGAGTTGATAAGAATCTTTTGCTTTGTATTTGATGAGATTGAGTAATTTCGCAACGTGGGATGTCTATTGATTTGCAGAAATCGCCGATGATCGTTGGTTGTGAAAGGAATATCTTTTGCAAAGTTTATTAATCTTTTTGAATAAGATCTGAGTATTATTGTGCATTGCAACATCTCATTTCTTAGTTACATGCAACCAATATTTCTCTTGATTATTATTGATTTTAGTTGTATATTCTTGTATTTTCATATTGTTTTCATCCAATTTGCTCATGCTGATTTTTGTCCAAAAATTCATCTCATAAATGTTTTGTGGGTGTGGAAATCTGGAATGTTGGTCGTATTTTGTGTTGCTTGGGAAATATCCTAGAGGTCGCATTTAGTTTAGATATAATTAACTTTTAATTATGTTCTACTTTATTATTATAATTAATAGAAGGACCAGCATTTAAATATACATTTTTATAAGTTAACAAATAATCTATTTGTAATGCTTAATTGATATTCTTGGCACTAATACAATGTTCAAGATTATCCATGCCAGTTAATTATATATAAAGAACATAATGATTGTTTACAAATTGATTGTGCTTTTCCTAACTGCGAGCTTTATATGGCTACAATACCGGAATATAAAATAGAAGATTACTGAATTGTACATTTTGTAGCTTAAATTTCAATCCAAGTAAAGATTTTCGAATTATTCAAATTCTAAATCTATAAAATACTTTATACAAATTTAGGAATTTTTTGAAAAAAATTATATATAAATACTGGACACCGCATTAATTTTATTAACATTGTAGAACACGAACTGAAGAAATTATTGTCTAATTTAAATTTTACTGCTAAAATATCACCTGAATAATCTAATTAACAGTTTATATTTCAACATTCCTTTCCCACATCAATATCACAAAGAGCAAAAAAATTTGTTCAATTAGTTGAATAAATAGAAAACTAAAATGCAAAGGTATACAACAGATTTTAATAATCAAGAAAAATATTGGTCACATGTGGCCTAGGAATTAAAGGATGTTGAAGCACGAAACAAGGTTTAATAAAATCGGTAAATTTTGCAAAGAACGCTCCCTATATGGATTTCTGCAATTCAATGGATCTCTAGTTTTGCTTCATAACTCAATTATTCAATCCTGTCAAACATAGTTTTGATAGAAGCATCATCAATGGGTGGAATTCTTTTGGTTTGTCAATATTTGAAAAATAAAAAGACAATAGGTATTGAATGGCATACACATGATGTAGGATGTACACTCCATGATTTGTATGTGTTTGGGCGGTCTAGTGGTACAACATCATTCAAATCTGGGCGGGTATGGGCTTGATCCCCACTCCCACCGGCACCAAATGCGTTTGGCTTCCCGCAAATTCCACTGCTGAAAGATGCATTTCCCGTCAAAACATTAAGGGTGGTAAAAGAAAAAATACTCAAAGCAAGGATACGAACATTTGCATACATAAAAGGCAACATAATAGAATTTGTTCACTTTATGTTCTATCCAAGGATTTTGGAAAATATTATTTTACTCAGAATTTGTGGCGAACGTGACTGTTGTACTACACACGAGCAAATGAAGATGAATGCTGTTAAATGTTGGGACTAAAACAAACGAAAGGTTGATTGATGCGTCGTCCCATGATGTTATTTTTGATGAGGTTGCACAGCCATTTGTTGAGCTGTAAAACTCATGATAGGCACAAAATAGCGGATTTTTAATATATAGACATTTGAGTTGTCATAGTATAAATAGATGATTTCCACCTTTCATAAAATAAATTTGAGAAATGTGGCTTATATTCAATCACCAAACTTTTAAGGAACATCCCTTTTACTTTATTAACTATTTGTTTTATCTACTAAGAATAGTTTTTTAAACATGATCCCTCAATGATATACCGATTAGGTTTAAGTTGTATAGATCGAACTACTCTTTTAGTTAGTTTCGTAAATGTACATAAAAGGTGATACTTGAATTATAAAATTTAAACCTTTCAGTTCCAAGTCTAGAGCTATTATTAATATTGTTTTTATTGTTATTATTAAGATTTAATTTTTATAGACATCTTTTTTGTGAATATTGTTTTTATACATCATAGAGGTGGGTTTCTAAAAAAGATAACATATGGCCATAACCTATTTATATTATATGTGTAAATATTGTATATTGCAATTAGGTAAATATCGAAATAGGATTGCTTGTTTTAAATTTGTTTTGCATTTGATTTACATTTGTTTATGCTATTCGCTTATTGGAAGATGTAAGTTACTCCCTTTTATTTCGTTAAATATTTTTGTTTGATTATTATCAAACTAAGACAGGCAATTCTAAATAATCGATTATGAGGTAATGGTTAGTAAAGGGACATGGCGAAAACAATGTTTCACAATAAGTGAACTTGTGAATATTAATATAAAATAATATACAACAGCAATGATTTAGTAGTACGGTTACAAAATTGTGTAAAATGGAATTTGTCTAGTCTTGTACAGTTATTTTGCATTTTTATGCTTTAAAACATTCTATTTTTTTTACAATAATGAATTTATTATTATTAGTAGTCAAAGTATTTTTTGCTATTTATCGCTTTTATGAATTTCATTTTTATTAGAATAAAAATGTAGGGAAGAGTGTTGGATTTTGTTTTCGAATCACATTTATTGATTTGAAATTTAATCAATTTCGATTTGTTTGTCTTCACATTTAGACTGTCTGTCACTATTTTTCTTTCGTTTCTTTTATAAAAATGTTATTTTAATTGTAACAATGATTGCGCATATTGTGTTACTGACGTTATAAAGAAAAGCCGAATTAGTACATTTTTGGCTAAGCTACAATTGTAAAGAAGTAACCGTCTCTATTAACTAGTTATATATATATATAATATGTAAAAAATATTTTATTTTTATTGCTTAAATGTTTAATGGGAAACATTTTGAGCAATTTATTGTATTATTTTTTTAATGTTTGCTACTTTGAATGTTTTACGGAAAACGCATTTTTCGGCAGTAGACATTTTAGCGAAGCCGAATGTGGGCCGGCATTTGGTGCTCGTGGTGGGATTTGAACTCATACACATCCAGGTCCAAGTCGAGCGCTGTACCCCTAGATGACTCCGGCATATAGCGAAGCCAATTGAAACTTTGTATTTAATTCTGTTGGTAAAAGCAGTATACTGTTAGATTGTATGAGTATAAAGAGAAGGGGTGATATTAAAGAATTGAAGCTAGACATTGTAGCTCAGAAATATTTTCAAATTTTAAAACGAGTGAGAGAAATAAAAGGTACTGCTAACTAGTTACGTTGAGAATGCAATTTTTTCACACAAGGCAAACAATGCTGGTTTTAAAATAATTTATTAAGTTATTGCTTACGCAGGATATATTACAGAATGAATTTTATTTTTTGGATTAGTTTAGTGTAGGTTTTTTCAATTTTAAAAGAATATTGAGTAATAGGTGTTAATATTGTTAGTTTTCATATTTTTGGTAACATTTAGAATTGTCTTCTGTATTCGTAGGATGCTAATGGTTTTGAGGATTTGAGTAATGCTTATAAAGTTTCAATTTCCAGTGATGGTGATATTTCTAACTTTTCTCCTTCCATGTGGTGCATCCTAGACTAGGTGCCTATAGGCATCTAGAGTAATAACAACAGAGACTGAGTGCAAAGCAGTTTAACTGGGTTTCCGCTTCAGTGGATGGGTGCAAACCTGCACTGAGAGCACTAAAAAGGTATATATATATATATATATATATATATATATATATATATAGTTAATACTATAATACTGTTATCTATGCTTGTATATATATATATATATATATATATATATATATATATATAGTTAATACTGTTATCTATGCTTATTCAATTTGCACAGAGCAACGAAGATAAAATCCGCATTGTGTTGAACAAAGCCGACATGATTGATGCTCAGCAAATGATGCGTGTTTACGGCGCCCTTATGTGGAGTTTGGGAAAAATCCTCAACACACCTGAAGTAGCGCGCGTCTATATTGGCAGTTTTTGGGATCGCCAGTTGCAGTTTGACACCAATCGCAAATTGTTCGAATTGGAAAAGACGGACTTGTTTAAAGATTTGGCCACGTTGCCCATTAATGCAGCTTTGAGAAAACTGAACGATTTCATTCGGCGTGCGCGTTTAGCCAAGGTCAGTGCGTAGGCGTATTTCATTTCTTGATTACTTAATTATTTTATTTTTACTACTTTAAATATTTTGACGGGAAACATATCTTTCAGCAGTGGACATTTCAGCGAAACCGAACGTGTGTTTTCATTTGGTGTCGGTCATAGAGTTCGAACCCATGCCAGCCCATGTTTGAGTCTGGCGCTGTACCGCTAGACCACACCATTAGATGAACATGATAGTAGTCAGAAAATTAAAGTATTTTTTGTTGATGTGCTCGTTATTGCCGTTTTTCGATTTTAGAAATACCGATAATACAATTCTACCTCCACGAGGTGCATTCTGGACTAAGATTAGAGTAGAACTGGGATTGAATGAGTATGTGTGTATTCGGGATTATACTTTGCTGGATAGATGTGAGCCTATACTCAAGGTATTCAAAAACCATTTATCCAATATTAAATTATTTGGTTAGGGGAATTGGTCATAACCGAATAAAAGTAATTATTTCAATTATAAAGAAGCTATTATTTAGCCACATAACATTTTGTAGTGTTTGTCGAGAATAGAAAATGGTTATGATTAATCTTTCAAGATATTTTATGAGTTTGAAAATGACGAAAAGATGATTGTGGTGTCAACTTGATCAAAATAAATATTTAGTTTACAAAATTAGTTGTAAAAATAAATGTTTTAAAACTGCAATCATAACAGTCGAGAAATATTTGCAGTGAAAAGCGTATTTAAAAATACGATTAGCTCGTTTCAAAAAGTGCATAATTGCTTTTTACTACTAAAGTATTCAACCCCCACATGCTATTTACAAAACAAGAATAAAAGTGCACATTATTTAATTGAACGATATACCTATTCGAAAAATGTCATACAAAAAGGCAAGATTACAATATGATATATGTTAGCATTGACCTATTTTTTGGAATTGTCCAAAAAAAATAAAATCAATTGCGTATCATTATTGTTCCTCCATCGTATTATCCAAACTGATTACAAAAACAGGATAATTGTTTTTCCATCAATAGTTAAATGTCTGATTGGAAGAGTTATGGGAGTATAAAAATGAAATTCAATTATCGTTAAATGTGTTTACACATTTAATAAGATTTTTGCGATTGATATGAACACGTTTTGTTATTCGGTCAACAATGAATGGAAATTGTGACTTACACAAGAATTACAATTAATTTAATTGCACAAAAGATACTATGCTTTGTTGTAGGTGTATGTGTAAAATAATTAAAAAATAGTACAATTTTAGTTTTTTGTTTGGTTTTTTCAAAGTGTCACAGTAATTTAGATACTTGACTTGTATTTAAATGGACAGGAGGTTTAAATTCCACTTAATGCGAACACTTGTTCGGCTGCTCTACTTGCAAATATAAATCTGCCTCAGCCACTTTAAGTGAATGTTGAGAGAGAAGGAGAGTTGAAATGTATGTTTGGACAGATCCTTTTGTAAAAAAATTTTATTTTTAAGAAAATGATGGTAGAAACGGCAATAACAACAAAAGGTAGTGGAAAAATCACCTTTATTAGCTCCAAGTTCACATAGCATCCTGAATATTCTTCTTCCACTATTTATAGTTTGTGGGAGGCGTGCAGAGATATATCAGTTCAACAACTTGTTTCCAAGATAAAGTTCCAGTCAAAATAACCCAAACAACATCTAGCCAAGTATGTTTCAGACCACTTTTCCTTTTTTTCCATTTGGTATTTGGATAAGTCAAAGTTACAGTACTTGATATTGCGTCCAGATGTCTACGAAGAAGGCAATCTTTGTTGTCGCAACAACAACAACAACAAATGTTGGTGACGGAACCACCAATTTATTAATTCCAAGTTTGCATAACATCCCGTATAATTCCTTTCCACTGTTCATGCTTTTCCGAGGCGTACACAGAGATTTTAGTTGCGGCAGTAAGTATATACTGCCTCGACAACAGTGATAGAAAATCGTGAAATTGTATGTTATCTCGAAATTGGCAGATTTTTTTGTCCAACCCTTCGATACGGAAGATGTGAGATGAGTGTTGTGCCAAATATATCTGAAACATCGTCCTTCAAATTTGTCAGTAGATTATGAAATCTCTGAATCAGTAAAGTTAAGCTGCGACCAGAAGTACTATGCGAACCAATGAAAAGAGTATGTTCATCCTAGTGTACGAACTGATGTGCAAGTTTTCTAAATGCAGCAACAGTCAAACCAATTCGACGATTTACTTTATTAGATGAACTACCGTCACATGTCATTGAAGAACGGTAGAACCAATTTACCAAATGACACCCTGGTATTGTCAGAAACTGTGCATCTTAGAAATGTTTATATGTTGCCTAATGTGTACTTCTTGTGGGACGACGATGAGAAAATTGAACAGCATTTTGTGCCGGGGTGGTCTAGTGGTACAGCGCTCGAATTTGGACCTCGGTGGGCATGGGTTCGAATCTCACTACCGGCACTAAAATGCTGGTCCACGTTCGGTTTCGCTAGAATGTCTACTGTTGAAAGATACTTCTTGTAAAACATTCAAAGCAATAAACATAAAATAAATAAAATAGTAAATTTTGCAACCAATTGCTAAAGTGGAAACTCCCAGATGTACCAACATGCACTAAATCTCTACCTGCTATTTTAGTCATGCCATGTGGGTGGTGTATAATCGACCTAATACTTTGCTTATGTCATTATTATTATTATTACTATTATTATTTTAATTATTATTATTATTACTATTTTATTTGAACACTGCCTGAGGCAAAAACATTGTTCTATATGATTGTAAATTATACTCGTTGCTTTGAAGATTGTGTATATGTGTATGATTAAATTTTACTGTGAACGAAAATGCACAAACGACTGAATTATGTTTTTAGTTTTAATCTTGTTTATTTACTAAATAGTTTCTTTAAATATTTTTATGATTTTATTAAGAATGAATAATATATTTTATTTATACCGTCTGCTTCATTCTAATCAATTTGTGAAGCAACAGTTTACCAAAGAAGATATTTATATTTTTAAGTATTTTCGTGCACGCAATTCTTCCAATCTAGGCATCGATTAAAGTTACCTACAATAAACTAGTTGTACAGAGTGTTGCTGTTAGGTTTTGTCCAGTTTTATGCAAGGCGGTACGAGGATTTTCGGTCATTAGGCCAGACTATCAAGTCCATTCCTTTTTTATTCGTCTGCATGTTGGCTGTTGACGTAACAGTGAATAGTAATATTGATTTATTTATTCTTATTTACATTGTGCATTCCTTCAAACATTCCGACAAACACACGGAATTGAACTCATTGTGATGATGTAATAGGGTTTGTGTCAAAACGATTAATAACATGTCATACCTGCAACAAAATAACACATGTATGTTATCAATTAATCGTCACACTTTGATTCATCTATTGTGTGTTAATGCTGTGTTTGGAGTTTGCACGGGTTGCAAAAGGTGAATTATTTTATTTAATACTATGTAAGGTTTGTTAGAAAGTTCAACAGATATATATATATATATATATATATATATATATATATATATATATATAATTTGCACTTGTAAAATTGTTACTTTGAATCCACTTTGTCATTTTTCATTGTTTTACTTTTTCGACGCTTGTGCCTGGAGGCATTATTTGAACAAGTGTAAATTTAAAGCATTTATTTCTGGCAATGGGATTCAAATTCACATTTACTAGAACAATTTAGATACTTTACTTGCTGTCTAAGAATAAATTGTGACAAGATGGTGCAATTGGCTAATGTACCAAATTCGTACTTGCTTAATACTGCAGGTGCTGAAATCGACTTCACCAAAGATGCTAATGATCCTGAGGATTTGAGTAATGCTTATGAAGTCTTAATTTCCAATGATGGTGATATTCCTTACTGTTCCTCCTCCATGTGGTACATCCTGGACTAGGTGCCCACAGACATCTAGACCAATAACAGCATGGACCGAGTGCACAGCAGTATAACTGGGCTTCCGCTATGGCTGGTGGATGCAAATACACATTTGGGGTACTTAAAAGGTATCTTAACTTATATGTAAACCGTATGTAGTCCTTGGGTTAAGGGAGATAATCCTGATAAAATCAGGCGGCCTTGTCAATCTTCGCTAACAGTTAAGCCATCACAAGAATGCCGTTTACCAACCAAGAAACTTCGTTATTCTTCTGCGTTTGTTACGTTTATTAAGTCATTGAAATTGATTGTTTAATATATCGTACAAATATAGAAATAATATGAAGACTATGTCACCAACTACATAAATATTTGGTTATAGTCTGAACAAAACAAGGATTTTTGGATATCTTTTAAATCGTAACTATGTGATTGCTCGTACCACTATAAAAATGGTAGCAAGAAGGTTTATTTTAATCACAAAAGTTAGGCATTATTGGAAAATGGTAAGCAATAAAGTAAATAGTAAATACTCCGAGGATTTGTCGGTTTGCAAGAGGTATGAATACACGGGAGTATATATTTTATTTATTATAACTGACTTGATGACATTAAGTCCTGGAGTAGCTTCTTGTTATAGCCAAATTTTGTAGTTATTAAAATTATCGATTGAATAATAATGAAAGGCTATTGATGTCAGAACACGTGGTGTACACTTGAGTACACTATGCCTATATATATATATATATATATGTGTGTGCTATGGAAAGTTTAGTATAAACTGGGATTGAACGAATATTCCATTATTTGTGGCATCTATTAATAGTTTATAAAATAACAATGTGCTATAGAGACTATGATTTTATTGGACATATTTAAATTTCAAACTAAAATATTGGTAAAGATAAGGGAACGGATAGAATTGCAATCAAATTATTTCAATGTTTTAAAGCCTACATGACTATTACTAATACATATTCCGTAAATGATGCGTTGACCTTTATTAGATATTAGAATGGAGTGCTCGTTGACATGACAATTTTAAATAGTGGCTCTAGTTATTAAAATTGAACTTGTGTTCACATTAATTAGCATTTTGGTCCACATTTTTAGACAAAAGTTAGTTAAATTATTTTTATATTATAATTCAGTGATTTATCAACCAATTCAATATACAATGTGAATTTGTATTTTTTTATGCAAAGCATTTATTTTGAGATGAATAATATAATTTTATTCAAATTTTTTATTTAAATAAGTATTTAAAAAGTAATTTATTGTATAAATATTCTTAAAATGTAATTAAAATAATTTCAGATTTAGCAAATTTTGAAGTTGATACAAATAATAATTTTATATTTTTTTATTTTACGTTTGCAACTTTGAATGTTTTACGAGAAACATTTTTTAGCAGTGGACAGTTAGCGAAGCCAAACGAGGGCCCGCATTTTAGTGCCGGTGATGGGATTCGAACCCATGTCCGCTGAGATCCGAATTCGAGCGCTGTACCACTAAACCACCCCAGCACATATAACGAGCACAAATAAATGTAATCATTAAGAAACAGAATTTTTTTAAATCTTTACTTGATAAAACCACTGTGTAAGTACTTTATAAAATGTATTTATTATTTATTATTACTTTCCAAAATGGACTTGACCTGAAATGTCTGTTTAGCCCCAGTGACAATTGACCTAAAATGTCTCAAGGTTTTGATGACCTTGTTCTAATTGACCTTGAAAAAATGTGTTTTTACCTATAGGTTCATGCCTATATTATATCGTATTTGAAAAAAGAAATGCCAGTGTTTGGCAAAGAAACGAAAAAGAGAGAATTGATTGCCGACCTGGATAAAGTCTACGAATCGATTTCACGATCGCAGCACATATCGATTGGCGACTTTCCCAACTTGACTCGCATGCAGGAGTGCTTGGAAGGCCAAGATTTCAAATCTTTTATGGGATTGCAAACAAAGTTGATCAAGGCAGTCGACGACATGCTTACGGAGGAAGTGGCCAAACTCGTTCAAATGATACCACAGGTAGGAGTGCTGGATGTGGGCTTTTGACTTGTTTTTATTTGGTGTTGTGGCCTTTTGTATGTGTATCGTTGTTGACGTAGTTATCTATTTATTAGTTTTTATTTTTTATTTTATGTTTGCTACTTTGAATGTTTTATGAGAAACGTCTTTCAGCAGTGGACATTTTAGCGAAGCCGAACGTGGGCCGGTGATGGGATTCGAACCCCAATGCCCACCGAGGTCCGAATTCGAGCACTGTGCCCCTAGACCACCCCGGCACATATTTATATAGCTTATTGTACGATCGATTTTGATAGCTTAATAAACGTAAGAAACGTAGAAGAATAAGGAATTTTTTTGGCTGGTAGACGGCATCCTTGTGACGGCGCTCGGGCGCCCAGTTTTGTGTCGGGGTAGTCTGGCGATACAGCGCTGGACTTGGACCTGGGTGGGCATAGGTTCAAATCCCTCCACCGGCACGAAAATGTGGGTCCACGTTTGGTTTCGCTAAAATGTCCGCTGCTAAAATATATTTCTCGTAAAACATTCAAAGTAATAAACAAAAAATAAATAAATAAAATTTAAAAAATATTACTAATTGTGCATACACACATGTTAATAGATTTGATTGAATATACGCATCAATACGTAATTTATCTGTATTTTATAATTTCAATAATTTAGCGCTGTTAGCGTCTACACAAACCAAATCCTGTTTTGGTACAATTGAGGATTCAATGTGTATAAGCTATTTTTTTGGACAGTTATAAAGTGTGTTGGCGGTTTAAGGTATAAATCATTTTGAAGGATCTCATTATATTAGTTTTGATTTGAGTGGTGTAAAAAACAAAAGTTTTACTGTTATTAGTTTAAGTTAATAATTGTGTTTTGTATAACAATTGTAATTGTAAATGAGGTTTGGCGGGCGGGGTGTCTATTATTGAACTTTGACTGACATACAACATTATATTTGTTGAAAAATTATCGGTTTCTAGCACAGGATGTTACTGTTTACTATTAAGACAAAGCGATAACAAGATATTTATACATGTACAGGACATTGAAATTATCATGACGGAATTTTAAGTAGATCAATGCGAGAATGTAATTTATACGGGTCATTACTAAAGTGACATCCTTAACAAGATCAATATTAGTTCTATATTTGTTTTCCTGGTAGTTCTTGTTTATATAAATAAACAAAACTGATGTTTGTGATGTATATATATATATATATATATATTGTTCAGACTATAATACTTTTTAACTGTTCAATCTTACTCAGAAGTTCAGATCAACAACCCTTGAGTACAGAGACTAAATCTCTTATCATTTGGTCACTCAACTCTAAAACAACTGTCCATCACTTTGTTGTTATCGTGTAGAATGGACTTGAATTCAACCTTTTTTTGCTGTTCAACTGTTTGCTAATGTAAACAAGCTATAGTGATGGTGTCTGGACTATAATAATAATAATAATAATAATAATAATAATAATAATAATCTATTGATCGTTAGACCCCATCTCTCTCCATACAAACACGCACAATCAATGTACAACATTTAGGTTGGAACCTATTCAAATAAGGCCATGTTATCTAATTTGCATATAAACATTCCGCCCCAATTGCATTACTGATTTGTGATTGGCCCATATTATAGCACACACACACACACGCCGGGATTGGTATTCAAAACTATCTGGAATTCCAAATTATATGTATATTTCCTGACTAATGAAAACCAATATGTTGTTCTGGCTATTATTAGCATTGCACGACCTAAATGGTCCTGTTTTGTTTATTTTACTTTTTGATTTCCTACCAATTGATTATCCTTGTGTGCACACATGAGATTTAGGCCATATGTAAGTTGGAAAAAAGCTGCATAGAAACAAAAATACATGTGATACATGAAGACGGCTGAATGAAGTTGGATTGAACGGGATATATGTAGCTAATCGATACACCGACACTTCTTTCAGTTCTAGCGAGAGATTGGCGACTCCTTTGGGCTTGAGGTCTGCTACAGTATACCATATATATGGTCAATTTTTGCGAACAGTAGTACTACTACAGGGATGCTGTCTACCAGCTATGAAACTTCGTTATTCTAAATCGGTCGTATAAATGTAAATATAATGAAGGGTGAGTGAAATTGCTGTTTTCTTAAACAAGACCTTCCAGTTGGCCATATTGGTTAGTTGAAGATGCGTAGAACCAACTTCGCCACGTGTTGGTCATACATATGTGTGTAATTTTTAAATTCCGTTAAGCTGTCCAAACTTACACAAAAGGCGCTGTTTAGAAGATCGGGCTTATCCCCCTTGTTGGTTTACAGGAGGCGCTACTATAGATAAGATTTTTGTCTGCAGAATGTTAGTTAAGAGTTAGCTACTACTTCAACTGTTTGTAGAGCATTTTTGAAGATTGTTTTTCTTTGCACATTGACCATGATATTCAGTGTCCTTATGATGATGTTGGTATTTATGATAGTAAATAAAGCCATTCAAGTTTATATCAGGATGAATTACTTTACCAAGGTAGCTATATACATATATATATATATATATATATATATTGGTTTGAGCTTTGGATGCATTATATACATGTACGAATTCAGAGATATGATAGTTATTGTCAAGTTGAAATTCAATAAAGAAAAATACGCATTGTGAACTAACACTTGTTGCTATAGTAATTTAGTGTTTATTGTAGGTGCATTGTATCCAGATGAACTAGAGATAACGATACACTGTTACAAGAAAAATCGTCATTGTAGTACACATATGTAAACTATGTAACTTGAATGTTACAATTGCATAATTTCCTTTGTTTATTCACATTTAAAGTATCATTTTATTTCTTATTCAAGGTCGTTGTGTGCGGTTTTCATTAGTTTAATTAGCATAAAGTTTTATGGCTTTAAGTATATCAAAATATAAACTATTTGGTGGTGACTAATACATTTATTTTTGCGATATTTACTACTGACCTTTGATACCGAAAGCAAATAATTTAAGCAATCAAATAACAATCATTGTTCGAATTAGGTTTGTGGGGCAAATATAGTTTACAGCGTTTGGACGATCCGCTGTCAATAGGTTTGTAACTTTTTACTTTTATGTTAATGCAAACGCAGTAAAGTTTGAATTGTACCAAGTAATTATTATGTAATAGCTTGATTAGTCATAATTAATTAATTAGTTAATTAATTTTTACAAAACGACGGTATTTATGTTTTTTGAATTTCTGAATAAATAGTAATCAAATGAAAAATTAACGTCAAGCATGAATTAAATGTATGCAACTATAACTTTAAACATAATAATTATTTCTTTATTTTAATATGAGCGTGTATATAGACAAGGAAATGTGTGTCAGAAATTATAATTAAATATATTTTTAAAATGTTATTATGTATAAAGTTTAAAATAATTAAACAAGAAGGATTTGTATTTAAATTTAATATTTCGTTTTATTGATCTAATAAATTTGTATTGTCTTTTTATTTTGAGAGCACATTTTAAAGAAGTTTTTCGGTTATCGAGTTAAATTGTACAACCGCAATGTTGTAATTCTAATTATTAAAAATGATTAGATTTGATAGATTTATACATATTTTATAATATAATTTATTCTTAACCAAGCAATTTGCTCTTTTTTACTTTTATAAAAATATCTAAATTTTCGTTTTTGTTCTACATAAGAATTTCATAATAGTAATGGTAAAAATGTTAGTTTTTGTTTATTTTTATAGTTATTATACGGTTAAAGTAATGTTTAAAGCATCTTTAGGTAATACTGCTAAGTAATATTCTCAATACTAATTTTTTTGTTTGTCCATTTGCTGTTGTCCATAATCCGCCTATTCCGTTTTGTAACCATTCATTATCCTTCATCCAGGTTATTGTTTTAAAACTCATACTCACACATGAGTCATTCACATGTAGTGTATACTGTTTACTATAGTTTGTTACCAAAGCAATATCATGCCCCATCACACATCATAGTGCACATGACTTTGAAAATTCGTTAATTTTTTCAGTGTATTAGACCATGTAATTTAATCTTATTCTATTTTCTGATTGATGCTACATAATGCTAATTGTATCGTATTTCTATAATTGTACCTATTTTTGTATGTTGATAGTTAATTCTACTGAAGTATTTAAACCAATAATAATAATCTTTTTTCTTTATAGCTTTTCCCTCTTAAACTATAGCCCTATACCATAGGTAGCCATTTGGATAAATAAGATGACCTTGAAAAAAACGTTTACGTCAATTTTTGCAAACAGTGGCGCAGTGGATGCAGTTTATCAGTTACGAATTTTTTTATTCTTTTGTTTGTTTTGCTTATGAAATTGTTGGATGCGATTGTTTTGTATGTTGGAGAAAAAATAATAAAGAGGTGATCACCCTACCAACCACTTTATTTTAAATTATTAATAATAATAATAATTTGGTACAGTGGATTAATACGTAGAGTTCTAATTTTGATCCCTTAAGTATTGCCTTTTGTTTAAGCGTGCAGAATCTAACAGTATTATAGTTGTGTGATATATGTGTATGTATAAAAAATAACTAGTTGCGCAATTGGCTCCATTCAACTTGTGAGGTTTTACCTGTTTTTTATTTACAGTCATGTTTATTACAACTTACCGAGTTTTCGTGCAATTCGAAAATGCAGTCGCAACATGATTATTAATCCGTTTTTTAATATATTGATTTTTATGTTTTCGGATGTAGGCATTCTAGATATTAGTCGTTGAATGGTAATTATTTTTGCAATTAACAAATCCAAGTGTCAGGGTTAGTATGTGAAGCTGTGTTTAGATTTGACTGACGTTTGATTTTAGTAGTCATGTTATGCCAACCTAACGTGAATGATTATGATGGTGTAATGCATGTAATGTCTGTGAAACATTGATTATGATAGGTTTGGTTGGTGTATATATGTGCACATTGAATATCAATAGATTAGAAATGATTCCATTGATCTGAATATTGGAAAAAAATTAAGTTTGGATAATACAAATGGAGTAATTGTGCTACTGTTATTATTCAGTTTTATATCTGTTATCGGTTGGTGATAAAGCTGCAATTGTGGGAAGGCTAGGTATTCCCCAGTTTGTAAAAAATATTTAATTAATTTATATGTAAAAGGAATGTTGTTTGCATAGTGGTAGTGGACCAACAGAGCTTTGTGGTTGAAAGTTAGTATTTTTGTGCTGACACCGTTCTCACTTGTCAACCTTGTGTGATTATTTTTCAAAATCGTTTCTACTATATAAATATTTGATATTGATCTATTGTTAAATATATACTTGCTCCTGTTTCTAAATACAATTTTAGATATAACTTTATTTGCGTTAGGGTTCAATATTCACCTTGTGATGATATTGTATTGGGAATATCGCTATTATTGAAATCGGAGACTATATAAGAATATGGTTTACAGTTACGTACTTATTCAAAATATCTAAATCATCATCATCATCATCGGGGATAAACATCCCTAACCGATTATTATCACTCAGGGTAGTCCAAAAAAAACCAAAGCGTCTGTAAAAACGTCAACTTTTGTAGTGTGTACTCAAAGAACGACACTTGAGGTGTGCTGACATTAAATGTTAATTACATCCCGAGTTAAACCCCTCCAATGATCTCTGTTGGCTGCATAGGGTAAACAAACGGACGCCTATTTAAATAATTCATTTGGACGAGGGGGCTTAGCAAAAATAAAAGGACTGAGTTCGCATGCTACAATGTCTGTCCAAATTTTCCGTTGGCCGCCTGGCCTTCTTTTCCATCCGGGTAATGGGTGGGCTTCCATATCTATTCTGACTGGATGAGTGGGTGATCTACGTAAAACATGGCCAAAATATCTAAATAAATGTTGAAACACCTAGTAGTAGTCATGTGGAAGAAGGTGAAATAGTTATGCTAATGTAATACAATTAATTTGTACTTGAATAATTTATTTAATGGTTTACATTTTTTTAAATATTTACAACCGCACTTATAAATGGATTTGTGTTTTTGTTATTATAAATGAAGATTGCACTATTTCCAATTGATCAATTTTTACAAAAAAATTAAGCGTGAATTACGATTCCACAGTTTCTTTGACCTTTTATTCTAAATTTTTAGTCTACGTTATAATAAATAACAAGTTTTTTTAGACATGATTTGTTTATGAATTGTGAAGGTCAAATGCCGTAAACCGTTGTATTTTCTCGGCTGTTTAATAATCGTAGTTATCTTGAGTATTGATAAAATTATGGATGATTAAATTTGTTACGAGATACGTGTTGTATCAGTTTACATATGCAGTTAATTCATGTACATTTATATATGTGCATTATAAGACATGTGGATGATGTTATTTATTATTATTAGTAAGTGCATTATAATTTTGTTTGACGTATGACATTTATAAGAATTATCTAGTGTGAAAGTTACGATCCCAGCTAGTGTTGATATTTTTAGGGAGCATTTATACTGTTTTTATTTTGTTTATTGAATTTTAATTTCTAATTTCAATTATTTATATAACAGACATGTCTTTTCCATTGTATGATGTATTTAAACTTGTAGATTAATCAAACTACTTATTATTATTTCAGTAGTTTATATTCTATAAATTTATTCATTTTTATCAGGAAAGAGAAGCTATTGTGGAATCTTCAGGCCCGGCTATTGTGGGCGGTGCTTTTGACACCATTGGAACTCCGTTTAGTTTTGATGCTGGCGAAGGATTTGAAGAAGGAAGATATGATAATGAATGGATTGTAAATCGGTTCAGAAGTGAATGGGATAACGTAAGTTTTTGTATTAGGTGAGGCTGTTTGGTTACCCTTCACAGTTTTTCTCTTTCTGATAGGCTTGAATAATGCTTATATTTTTATATAATATTTAATTTCGATAATAGTAATATTGTGACTTCATGCCTGTATATATTGCATTTTGCATTAAACGGTGTAGCGGCCGAGCGTACACTAGTATAATTGTGCTTATGTATTGGTGAATAATGGGTATATGCATACAATTAATGCACAGAAAAATTATTTAAAGGTGAGGGGTACAAGTACCCTATATTTAGTTATTTGGGTAACGGAGTTAATTTTATTAGCACTTAGAAACTGCAGTGATGACGGTATCACCAACCACTAAATGCAACTTCATATAACAACTCGAATTAATATACAAAGAGGTTCACGGATGCGATTTGTACTTAGGAGGGATAAATGAAGTTTTCTGGTTAGAAGACTGTTTTCTTGTGACGATGCCAGAGTTTACAGGAATTGACGAATCGATTTTCTTTGAGGTTGACGCCAGTTGACACATCCACAGTTACATATGGTAAATAGATATCTTTTCAGATACCATTTAAGCATTTTGGGTGTATGCTAGCATCCATCCATTGAGTGGGAACCCAGAGAAAGCCCAGTTATACTGTTGTGCACTCTGTTCTTCTTGTTATTGGTCTAGATACTTGTTGGTACCTAGTCCAGGATGCACAACATAGAAGAGGAACAGTCAGGAATTTCACCAACATTGTGATTTGAGACTATGTAAGTATTACTCAAATCCCCAGAATTATTAGTATCCTGACAACTAAATGAATATAGTATAATACATCTGAATTTATTTTTAATTTTTACTATTGAACATTTTTTGATTGCAACTACCCTCGTATACTATAGCTTAATTTAGATTGGACAACATGTAAATGTCCTCAATTTTTTGGTGCTTTATTTTACACGACTACGTTTTTGTCAATTGTTATTGTGATGTTGTTGTATTGGCAATACCAAGGTAGGCTTGTTAGTCATATTACTTAACTCCTCTTTACTTAATTTGGATTGGATGCTAACAAAAGTGGACGTAGATTTATAAAAACAATTTAATTGTTTATACTATTATTTATTAATTTACTTGTAAAGTCTTAAATTCTGTAATTTTATTAAAAATGATGGTGAAGATAAAGCCAGTGGTTCTTACATAAAATAGCTCAGCCTATTTATAATATGGTTAATCCATTACAGTATGACATTCATTAATCAAAATGGACATCACACATAACAGTTAAGCTAAATCTTATTTCGATAAAACCATCTAATTGAAAATTAATGACATTAGTTATGAAAAATGTACAGTCAATTTAGAATTGTTCAATTTTAATTACATACGTCATTTTTTATGCGGGTTTATTTGATTATAAAAATTGTGTTGCATACGATTATGTAACATACATGTGATTGCGTGCATATTATATATATATATGGATTCCCCTAAATGTGATTTTATCAAAACTGTTTATATATTACAAATAACAAAATTGAATTGAACATCAACGCACTTACAGCTTAGGATATTTAGGACTTGTTGCTTATTTTATGTATATCTAACTCTTATTAATACATACCTCAGATCTTATTTCACCATTATTTATTAAGAAACAGTATTTGTATTAGTAGTTTCTATTAATAGCATGCGTCGACTCTCAATAAAGGTTAATACCATTATGTATTGAAACTTTAAAGGCACATAATTTGTTGAAAAAATAGTGTATTAAAATTACATAAACAGATTAAAAACTATAAGAAACTTTATGATTTTAATAATTTTACGTCCACGATTGTTATTATTTTAAGCTACTTGGAATATAATTATATTGAAATAGTAATTTAATCCTGTAAAATGCAATTTTTTGCAACATGAATGATTTTCTCCACAAGTAATTCGTTATTTTCCAAGCAGACAACCTACCGTTTGATAAAACTTAAAACAATCTGAGTAACACGTGAATCCTGGTGATTAAAAGGTAAATGTACGAAGGTTAGGATTTTGCTTATCAAGTTTTTTCTCGTTTAAATAGGTTAAAAATAAAGTGTACATTGTAAGTTGTAAGTGTTTTATTGAACCCTACACAAAGATTGAGACTACTGGAGTTTGTTTAAAAATATATCAGTCATCTTTTACGATTTAAAAAATAGACCATTTTTATTTTATAAAAATTTTTTCAACTCTATATATTTTACGGGAAACCCATCTTTCAGTACAGATAGTGACATAAGCGAATCCAATGTTGACCTACTATGATATTAAAATATATGCAGCACTTGTTACTTATCTTAGATATATCTAACGTTTATTAATAAGTACCTTAGATAATACTTTACTATATATATATATATATATATATATATATATATATATATATATATATATATATATATATATATATATATATATATATATATATATATATTTAATATTATTCGCAAAAAAATTCTTAATATAATACACAATAACATTTGTTTTAGCAATAAAGCACAATACCACCATTATAAAAACTTAAAAATAAACACAGATAATTGGTTTTAAAAAATAGTTTTATCTACTAAAATACATAAATATACAAAATAAAGGTAACAAACTTAATAATGTCAATAATTTAAGTGATATCCACGCTTTTGTTCAACTACTGCCAGCCGCTTGGGGTAGGAATCTATCAACGTACCAATATAGTCCTTCGAAATGCAATTTTTTACAACATGGTTAATTTTCGCTTCCAATGATACGTCAGTTTCCATGCGGTTAACCTCACGTTTTAAAATACTAAAAACGTTTTCAATTACATTGAGGTCTGAACTGTATGGAGGAAGTTGAATAAAAGTAAACTTTTTTCTATTCAAAGCTTTTGTGGTCTAAATAAGGAAAACGTAGAGTAAATTGTAAGTTTAGTTAAAATACACTTTTGAAGTATGCACAGGAGCATTGTCTTGAATAATTGTTAATTGTCCTGTAGCATTTCTGGACAGCTGGCTATGAAACAACTGTTTGACTAGTTGCACAATTTGGCGCTATTTAAATTGCAAAATATTCCTATACACATGAAGGATGTGCAACTTCTATAGCAGTACAAGTGTGGTTGAGTGGGAAATTTGGACTATAAATAACCTTTGAATGTTCAGTCCATGGTTCGTAGGATAGTGCACACTCATCTGTGAAGTATATTGATCTCCAAAATGACGATGGATAATGTTTGTACTTTGTTTTTAGCAAACTCCACTCGTTATAATCTATGGGCACGACTAAGTGGAGGTATCTTAACAGCCGCTTTAAGAATGAAGCCTTCAGATTTCATCCTCCTTACAATTGAATAGGAAAAATCTTCTAAGTATTGATTTTTTATTTGTTTAACATTCATTGTTCTGTTTTTTAAGCTGCATAATTATAGACTGATCATCCTGTTTGGTTGTTGAACGTTTTCTACCAACTATAGGTGATCTGGGACCTGTTTTATTATTCAAAATGTTGTACACAGTTGAAACATCTATTTTGATGCATTCGGTAATTGTTTTAACTTTTGTGCTCTTTATATAAAAAAATTGATCTAATTCATAATCATGGGTAGACAAATCACGACGCTGAGCTGTTTTAACCATAAGTATTAAGTGCGCAGAAATAAGAAGCCTTTTTATCAAAATTCCAAATTTTGAAACGGAAAATAAAAATCGACCTTGTGCTTAAATTATTAAAAATAATTTAATAATTTTTTGGAAAAAAATTATTTTAAAATTCTTTATATTAAAATACTTTTAAAATAAATTATTTATTGACTTTAAAAATACAGTACAAATTTGTAAATATATGTATTTTATTTTAAAAATTATTTAAAAAAATAAAAGGAATATAAAATTAAAAAATATTTTTTAATAATTATTTTTGTAAATAAATTACATATTTTAATATTTAATAAATTTTAACTAGAAAAAGTTAAAGTTTATGCATCGGATTACCAGCCTATGTATCAAGGTTATATATTTATTAAAAAATGTAGCGCATCAATCATATATTTATAATGTGTAAAAAAAAATTGTTATTTTAAAAATATACATTATTTTATTTTACAAACAAAAATATTATAAAAAAATTAACTGGAATGAAATACGTTGACTACTGTAGTGGAAATTTTGACAAAATCCAGCGTGGGTTCGCATTTAGTGGGCCGGTTGTGCGAATCGAACCCATGTCCACCAGGTTCAAGTCGAGCGCTGTACCGCTCAACCACTTTACCACAACAACAATTTCTATCTTGTCCTTGTGCACACAGGAAAAGGGACTATACCACCAAGTTAATCAAGTTACTCAGTTTGACTATTTGAACGCTAGTAGCGTTTTGAGGTTGCCATTTTTAGTGGACATGTAGTATGATGTTGAAGCTACTAAAATATTTCACTTTCTTGATGGTTGGCGTGTTTGAATCTTACCAAAAGTGCAGATCCTTGTCTGTCTGTTGTGCAAATGTCATGTTGGTTGATGACGTGGCTATCTCTTCATTATTTTCTATATTTATACGGCATATTAAACGATGGTTTGATAGATATATCAAACGTAGAACAATAACAAAGTTTCTTGGATAGTAGACGGCATTTTTGTGGTGGCACCACTGTTTGCAGCGTTATCTCCCTTGTCCAAGGGCCACATATTATATACGTATACCTTAAGATAACTTTTAAGTATTCGCACCCACTAGCCAAAGTGGATGCCCAGTTATATTGCTGTGCAATCGGTCCCTGATATTATTTGTTTAGATGCCTATGAGCACCTAATCCAGGATACACCACGTGGAGGGTGAACATTCAGGAATATTCCGATAATTATAAGCCTTATTCAAATCCTCAGAATTATTATCATCCCTTGAGCAAATATTTAATTAATAATGTACCAAATTCCATTGATTTCCGCAATGCATTATCTAGATTAAGTTTCCAACGATGCACGGACTGCATTGAACATTTTGCACGATAATCATTGAGCTTTTAATTGGATATCGATATACCCCGTCATTCTAATCGTGCTGCTTTCACTACTTTGCCCTAATCTTATGCAGTAGTGTCGTCTTGTTGTTCCATTAGCAATACTTTTTCGACCACGACCCTCTTCTCAATTGAATTTGGGATCTGACTGGCGTAACACCAATAATTACCTAATCATTCATCCAATTGACACACACCCACACAAACAATTATAAGGTTGATTTCTATTTCTATTTATTCAATCAATAATTAATAACGTATTGATTAATTCATGTGACCATGTGACGGTTTTCAATAAAAATATGTTTGATTGCACACACACATACACACACTCTTACGTATAATTATTGGTGTGGCAGTGATTTTATTTTATATTAATAAAATGGTTTTAAAAATTCTGCTTTTAATTGAACATGGCAACATGAGCGGTGGTGTTTATAGTCATTAAATGAGATTGATGTTTTGTTTTAGCAAAACCTCACTATTGGGTTTATGGACCAGGCAGGAGTTGTATCACTATTTAGCTATATATAACCCTAGAATTATATTATTTTAAAGTTATTTGTACTTAAACACAAAACAATGATTAATAAATTGATCCAGTTTGCTACTTTTCTTGATAAGTGGATCTGATAATAATTTTTTAATCAAACGAAATGTACAAATTAGATTCGTTTCCAATCATCAGTGTAGACTCGAACTTGCACCTGTAGTATTGCAAAATTCAACTCTTGAATCCAGTTATACCGCTGTACATTCAATCGCTACTGTTATTAGTCTAGATGCCCTTTAGCACCTAGTACAAGATGCACCACATGGAGGATGAATAGTCAGGAATATCACTATCATTGGAAATTGAGACTTTACTCAAATCATTAAGATTATTAGCATCCCAGGCATTGAAAATTGAAACTTGATAAGCATTAATCAAATCTTCATTATCATAATCCCATTGTTATACTAAAGTGTTAGTTGTGATTTGTATTGCAAATATATGCCGTTCGTTGGCTTTTTTTATTATAAAATGTGACAAATGTGTGAGTTAATTTATTTGAAGGGGGATATTTCTGAGAAGATGAAGAGAGAAATATCCTTTCGTTTAGCACGAGTGTTTAGTATTCGTTGATCTCATTTCAATTAGCCACTGGCTAACAATTTTAACAATGTACACTGGATAGATAGTTGTAAGTGGCATTCTAATAAGTATACAGCCAATATTTATTCCTTTAAACAGGAAAACTGTTTATTTACAGGCTTTTAGGGATACTAATCATTGAAGGATTTGGGAGATTTTTATGAGGAGGTACGATCTATGGTTCGTTTTCACGAATCATTGATTACTCAATAAGTTGTATTTTAAAAATTGATTATTTAATAGTAGGATCGTGATAAGTATAATAATAATAAGTAGTATCATTACAAAATAATTTTGCTCTGAAGAGCATAGGGCAACAACAATGCTCCATGTAACTGCAGTTTGTAATTTTAAGATTAAACATATAAAAAATTGAGGTTTTTTTCGGTTTCTACTTAACTCTTTACTTCTTTTCATAATTGGTTCCTTCTTCAACAGGATCAATTTTAAGGTCTAGGCTTGCAACGTTGTGTTCCTGGTCATTCTCTTTTATAGACTCAACTCGGAATTGACTATCGTAGAGTTAACAGGTATATGGCCTTTTTTCAAATCAAGTCTAGACTCGTTCCAATTGCTGTTGATTTTTAGATATTTCTCAAACTCAATCCAGTGAATGGCAAGATCAGCGGCGAGGCAGCCAGAGAGCATATGCTCACCTCGAGCTTACCCAACAGCACATTGCGCAACATTTGGATTTTAGGTGACGTAGACAAAGATGGCTGTCTGGATGAAGATGAATTTTCACTCGTTTCTTACTTGATACAGCGCAAGCTGGAAGGCCACGATTTACCTGCGACGCTTCCTGCACATCTTGTACCTCCATCTAAGCGGCCTGGTGGCAAGGCAATAGGGATGACCAACGGAGACTCATTGTTAAATGGCCATTCGAATGACTAATGATCATCATTGATGATTATTACTATTAATGCTGCTTTTATTAACATTATTATTATTATAACATTTATTCATTTACACCGAGGTATGTAAAGTCGTTTGCGCTTTTTGCTGTGCTACTCCTTGGAATATCAGCTAAAATTATCATCGTCTGTTTTTGCTTTGTTGATTTTGTTCACTGCATTTTTGGAAATATGCTTCGAATCTCATTTGATTAAATTATTGTTTCAATTTTTTTAAAAGCCTACTTTAACAAATGTAATCATTATATAATGACGTGTGCATTTTTATTTTGGATGCATGTTATTATTATTATTATTTTCAAAGTCATTATGTATGAATACATTTTTATGTGCTAATTTTGTGATTTGAAATTGAAGGCTTTTTCTAATTGTTTGAATATTTTGGGACAGGCATTTTTAGTGCAGTTTAACGAGGGTTAGCACTCAGTATTGTTGGTGGGATAGAATTATTGCCATTCGGGATACATTCATTTTGGTTGATGATGTGGTCACCTGATTTTTTGTCGGGGTTATCTACCTTAGCGCAAAAGCTACATGCGGTACACGTATACCTTGAGATGCCTTTTCAATATCTTAAGTGTATACTTTTGCCCATCTGCCAAAACGGACAGCCTCGTCAATCTTTGCAAACGATGGCGCCGTTTATTACCCAAGAAACTCTGTTATTCTTCTACGTTTGTCAAGCCATTTGAAGTCGATCGTTTGCTATGCCTTACAAGTATAGAAATAATGAAGTGGTAACACCACATTATCAATCAAAATAAATCAATCCAAGTTAATAACTTGGATAATAAATTCACTTGGCTTTTAGTCAATCGGAAGCACTGTACAGCTGTTTCATCCTCATTTGGAATCAACGGCAGCGCATACCCTTTAAGTTTTACACACACACGAATCTGACAAATAAAAATAATTCCTTAAAAACCTATTGATACATTAATAACTATTCGTATAACTAGTGAATGCTAGTCAAACCACCTTGTTGGGAGGTCTCGTGGTAAACAGTTGTTCGGATTACTTATTTTCCAAACATGTTTCTTCAGCTATTGATCTGCATGTCCGCCAAATTTTTTTGCAACCAAAACAATCAGTACATTAATTGATTTATTGATGATTAATAATGTGCATTCATTTCATTTATAATTAGTAATGACAAAATTGAAAATTAATAGAATGTTTTAACTATTGTAAATTCCGAAACAAATATAGCACATTTGTTAGTAACGAACAAATTATATGTATTTTAAGTGCTTTTAAATTCTAAACAGTTGATGGCAGAAACATCTCTTCATTAGTTCCAAGTTCGCATAGCATCCTGAGTTCCTGAGAAGAATAATTGTGACTAATTCTTGGAAGTGTACGATTAACCTCCTGATCTGTAGTTTACTATTTGCTATAAGGTTCAAAATTCCTGACAAATATTTCGCAATGTTTATAATCTTGAGAAATTAACAAACCACTATATTCTCCATAGTTTTTAATTCCATGACTGAGTAACTCTGCGTGGTGCACCGTGAATCTAGACTGCCCAAGGTCACTGGTTGATGAATCCAAGCATACACCCACGGTACTATGGAACATGTCTACACGTTTATATCTATTTGGTTAAGAAAGTAAATGCTAACAAACATGAAGCAATTCTATCATTTGCTGTGATCAATAACATAATCACAATCAAAATTAAAACATTTGATAAGTTTATTTGTCGAACATTAAGTACATCAAAATAGAAGCGCGCGCAAATAAAAACATTAAAAACAAAACGTCGAGGAATTGTACAATTTTGAATCATTGAATAAACGATTAGTGCATTGTATGAGTTTGTGCGACTCGTCAACATGTAGGGTGTCAAAATAAAAAAAACTTGAAATATTTACCAAACAATTATTCACGGAAGACAGCAAAAGCTCGACTGACGCAAATCGAGCAATGTTCACTTTTGGCGCCGTTTACGGATTTCAACAAAATCGTCATCACGGTCTTCTTCGTCAATCGAATCCTTGGCGCTGTTCGTTTCGCTATTATTTTTGCTGTCTAAGTCAATATCGACATCATCATCGCCAGATGCATTGGGTTTGAGAGACACTTTCGATTCGCATATTTGATTGATGTCATCATTGCTATCAACATCGCCCGCATCTCTGGGGTCTAATAGGGGCTGCTAAAAAGACATAATTAGTTATAAAAAATAACTTAACTACTAAGACTTCAATAAAAAATGTTGAGATTTTGATAATATTTAAAATTATAAAAATGTTTATATTTTAGTCATTAGTTCCCATTATAGTTACGCACACCTAATTATTGATCGCTATATAGTGTATCCTAAACTCAAACTAAACAAAAACCGATTGTACTGCGGTATAACTGGGATTCTGTTTTAATAGATCGATAAAGACACACCCAATAGACGTTTAATGTATCTTAGGCTATGTGCACACCACATGTAGCCGTTTGATAAAGGAAAACAACACTGGCAAACATCCAGAGAGCGGTGTCAAACTGGAAAAGAACTTTTATACATTGTTAGTACTATCTACCCCGCATATAAAAGAACTTACAATATGCTGCTCCAAAATACTGCTCATCATTCAAAGTTGGTAGTGTGCGTAGTAGTGATTTATAAAAATGTTTTACATTCTTTTAAAAACAAAACACTGTCCCTAGCAAAGTTGGTTAATCAATAAAACCAACTAGAAATTCTGTTATAGTCATAATATCCATATCGTATTCCAGATACGATAATAGCTACAAGAATCTAAATTTATCTACATTACAAAACAACCGCTGGTAATAGAAAAATAAAAAATAATTACTCATATAAACCTATTTTAAGGGTTGTTATAAATAATAATAATAATAGTGTTGAGTCAAATGAAAAATATTATCACTGGTTTCTTAAAAAAGACTTTTAATTAAGTACCTTAGGACTTGTGTAGAACCAACTGTACCATTATCTGGTCTCACATATATGTACAGTTGTAGAACTTTCGTACTGTTAAGTTACCCACGGCTATAAAGATGACAATGCTCAAAGGACCAAATCCACCAACAGCATTCATTCTTGAATCGGAGCTCAAACAACTGTACCAATATTCAATGTGTTGTTAAAAATACTAGTTTGATTTGAACATTCATTGTCCAACAATCCTTATTCAGTATTTCGCCTGTTTTATTCAAATTAATAAATAATTTCAGTCCGACTCTTAAAATGGTTAAATAGTATAAAAAATTAATGCACTAAAATGAAAAACGTAGATAATACTTTATTGTAAAACAGATTATTTTAGCAATAACATGAAAATCTAATCGTCACAATTTATCAATTAACAAACGATAAAATCTACCATTGACTAAGAAAAACACCACAATTTAGTTTTCAATACTTAATATATAGATAATCCGGTGTGTCTAACTTGTAACCTGATCAAGTTACTGACTATATCAAGTAAAATGAAAATATAGAATTTAAGATGAAAAGTTTAAAAAAGTTTAATTCATACTATTTAACCAACCTCATTTGTATTTTCGCCATGTGATCTTTTCAAAAATCGTAAAATTTGTGGTCGTGGCGGAAATAAACAATCAAACAAAAAGACGAGTACCTGGACAAAGGATGTTTTAAGCATTATTAAAAAATTACCAAACCGATGGAGAGACCAACAACTACAGTGCCACATCCAATAGCAATAAACGACAACCACACAGGATAACCAGCATCAACAAAGCTCTGATGAATATTGGTAATGGATAAACCGAGATTCATAAATTGAACAAACAACTGCATACTGAAAAAGAAAAAAGTTTATTAAAGTCCAATTATAAACATACTGTGTTGTGGCAGGTGAATAATACCATTCAATCGGAGTTTGTGTTTTGTATTCTTCCTGATTCAAATACTGCTTCAAAGATTCGATGTTTCGTGACTCCTCATACAAGCGTACAATTCCGTTTTCCAAACTAACAATTAATAAAACATCGAAATACTTACTGAAATAGGGTTGGCAAACGTTTTACAAAAAATACAAAACTAAGCACCGGACTTTCGGTAACATCAATAGCCCCAAATTTTGTGTTTGAATAAACTTCGTTCGATAACCGTTCCCAAATAGATGTAAACTGTTGACATGCAGGGCACCATGGAGCATAGCTTTAAAAACAAATAAAGTTATTTATATAAAATATATCAATAAGCAAATTTTAATAAACAAATTATAATAAAGTCCGTTATAAGAAACTCCTGTAAAAAATTATTTCCTTGATTCTTTCTATTATTCATTCATTATGCTCAACAATGTAGCCACCTCTTCATTACTTCTATATTAGTACAGCATACCATTCAACGTCAATTATTTCAAAATGTAAAAAAATGCAGAAAGATAACGATTTTTTTACTAATAGAAACCATCCTCACAGTGGCGCCACTCTTTCTTCGTTTTAAATGGTACATGTTACGAAAAAACTAATTACTAGTTCACAAATAAACGAATTAAATCAAATTGACTAGTGACAAGTTACCTTTTAATTTGATAAGTATCAAATACTATTTCTTATGTAAAAAAATTTGAATGTCTATCAAACGTAAGTAACTAATTTACATTCTTGGCTACAAAACATTATCCTTGTATCGCACCAATATATTGTACAAATAAAATTTCGAACGCTGTTAATTTGACTACTTATTTTAGTAAATACATACACACATGACCAAAAATAACTATACACATTTCGAAAATAACCAATAGCAAAAAATTTAATAATTCACTCGCGAGGTGAGTCGCGTATCACGGTACACGTCCGTTGGAACGTTATCCATCCTTTTCTTTCTTAAAGCTTACTACAGTATTTTTGCATTGTAATACGTAACTTGTTTTATTATTATTATTGTATATTTATAATTTTTGCTTGTTTTCTATAATTGTTAACTTCCACTATCTACCTTGATTGTCTTAGTTTCAAAATTTTTTCTGACTAATCCCCTTTACATTACCACCCATTTCACATTTCCCTCTAAAAATTTAAGACGATTTAAGAACCGAGTACTAAAAAGCGTCTTGGCCTACTTAACTCGTGTACAATAATAGAATCCTAAAGTGTCAGATACAAACATTATGACAAATATACGTAACGAAAAAATCAAAATCCATGTAAACACATATCAATATACTAACAATTCAATAAACCAATTATCTTCAAAAATTTGCTTCCAGTTAGAAGAATTTAAGTGAATAACATCTCCAGAAGAAGTATTCAGAATGGAAAGAACACTAATTATCAATACAAGTAAATTCATTATTAACCGTAAACTATTTGACCTAGTAACGTGATAAGATAAACGAATTATTTAATTACAATTAGATTAATCTGTTAACACAATTTTAATTTTAAAATATATTTATAAAATAATTAAATATAATTTTTTATATAAAAAATACTTAAAAATTTAAAATTAATAACTCTGAAGTTTACAGGTTACAGGTTGGTTCACGAGTTGAGTAGGAGACAATCTCCTTTTGATCCTCGGTTTAAATTATCGTCAATATTGTATTAAAAAAAATAAAATTTAAATTTAAAATAAAATAATTTAACCAGAATGAGACAATGAATTTTATTCACATAAAATTAGCTAGGGCGTAACTGTCGTAGGCAGCCTTGAAAGTCGATACTGATTTAGCATTAACTACCTTTGTAGGTATACTGTTCCAAGCATTAATAACTCTCTGAGAGAAATGATAGAATCTTAATTTAAAGTTAACTCTAAATTTACTCAATTTAAGATTATGCCCTCTGCAAGAGTTCCTCGTTAGTGAGAAGAAAGATGGGTAAGGGCCTGATGTTAAATATTGATATACCAAAATAAGATCACCCCGAAGCCACCTATCCCTTAGGGGAAATAATTTTAACGAAAGAAGCCTATATTAATAAAGCAAACTCCTTAGAGACCTAGGTAATTTAGAAATAGCCTTTTAAACTTTTTGAAGATTGTAAGAGTCGGCCTTTAAAATAGGAGCAGTGACCTGTGCACAGTATTCTAAATGAGGCCTAATATAAAGCATGCAAAGTAGACAAACACTCCTCGGAAAAGGACAACCTAAATTATTTTTTTTTAATTTGATTAATCGATAGCAAGTTTGAGTTGCTTTAGAATGATGGCCTGTCAACTTAAGCGCAGAATCAACAACCACTCCCAGGCCTTTTATGGAAGTAACCGAATCTATCAATTGAGTGTCATGGTTAGGCATTATAAAGACATTTCTGGTTGGTTTACCAAAGAACATGTGCTTACACTTAGCTAAATTCAAGGAGAGAGAATTTTTGACAGCCCAGTTATAAATGTTGTTAATATCAACCTGGAGTTGAACTGGATTAACCCCCCATATCTTGACCTCGTCAGCATACAACAGAATGTTGGACTGGACCACGTCAGGTAGATTATTAATAAACAAAATAAACAATAGAGGTCCTAACACCGACCCTTGTGGGACTCCCGAACTAATTTGGCTGGGAAGGAATGAATCAGAGCCTATTCGAATCCTAAAAGAGCGGTTGGAAAAAAAGTCAGAGATCCAAACCAAGATTGAACCAGTGATACCTACTGATTTTGACTTAGTTAAGAGTAGGCCATGCTATACTTTGTCAAACGCCTTGGCAAAGTCGAAGTATATTGTATCAACTGAGGGGTCAAAGTCTAATATTTTTGTGCTACTATCTGTATATGTAATTAAGTTGGTAAGGCAAGATTTATGAGGATAAAACCCATGTTGGGCAAAGTTAATAATTTTGTTTGGTGATGAAATCTAACACATGAGCCCTTATTAACCTTTCCATAACTTTACTAGGGGTAGAAAGAATGCTGATGGGTCTATAGCTTTGAAGCAAAAATCTGGAACCCAATTTGAAAATCGGCCTTACTAATGCAGACTTCCAGATAACTGGAAGCCAGCCAGCAACGGATGAGAGGTTGAAAATGTAGGCTAGATGGGGAGCTAGTACCTCTGCACATTCTTTCAAAACTCTGGGGTACACCCCGTCAGCACCGCATGAGGTTGACTTGAGCCTTACAAGCTGACTGAGAACCGTATGCACATTTGGAGAGAGGGAACCGATAGTGAAGGATGAGCTTGGATAAAGTAGAGAAGTAGAATCTGAGTGCTGAAATACCGATTTAAAGTAATCTCTGAACTTGTTACAAACTTCAGGCCTAGAGAGTAGTAAGCCAATGTCATTTTTTAAACAAGGTAGGGTATTCTCTGAGGCGCGCTTATTCTTGATAAACTTAAATAAAGCATTTATATTATTCTTGGCTTTAAGTAGGAGTTTATGCACCATGGTATCCTTGTGCAACTTAATTTGGCCAGAACATTGGTTCCTGAAAAAAATATATTTGTAATAAAAACAGAGGAGCCTAGTAGATTTCCATAGATAGTACATTCTATTCCTTTTCTGGATAAAGTGTACAATCTTCCTAGGGAGCTTAGGGTTGGTATGGGAACAAATTCATTAATGCCTTCTTTAATTAGATTTACGAAATGAGAGTAGGCTTGCTCTAAATCATTATCATATAGGGGAGCCCAGTCGGCCGTAGCAAGAAAATAACACAGTTTTACAAAGTCAGCTTTTCTAAAGTCAGGGATTGGTGTTAAGTTTCCACCTTTGGTCCTAGAACTGTTTAAGGAAAGGTTTACTTTAAAAGACAGAAGGATATGGTCACTCTTCCCAAGAAGAGGAAGATACGAGATGGAATCAATATGGGAGGATTCATTAGTGAAGACAAGATCGAGGCATAAGGAAGAGAAACCAAGTTTATATCTAGTAGGAGACAGAACATGTTGGGTGAGAGCATGCTTGAGACTTAGGTTTAAAATTTTGATATCAAGTGGGTTCGACCCAGAGAGAGAACTCCAGTTAAGAGAGGGACAATTGAAATCTTCCATTAAAATGCCATGTTTACATGAAAGGGAAAGAGAGCTTGTTTGAATTCAAATATAAAAGCGTCATTGGAGGATTTAGGTATTGAAGAAGGCCTGTAAAAAAGAGAGCAAAGAGTATGAAAACCTAATGTCAAATGAATGGAGTCATATTTCCTCTGGGGTATGCATTGCTGTACAGGTACAGTAGCATAAGGAAGGTCTTCTCGAATGTAGAAGAGACAGCCCCCGCTTTTACCTTTACCGGAGTCTTGCTTTACAATTCTATACCCAACTAAGAGTATCTCACTATCAAGTATATTTTCGGAGAGCCAAGTTTCTGTGATCCCAATAATATAAAGTTGAGTGCCCCTTACTATTTGTTGTAACTCTACTAATTTGCTAAGTAGACTTAAGGCATTAGTGTAGTAGACCATTATGGAGGAACTGGGAGCAGAGGCGTAAGTTGTCTAAGTCGATAAAGGATGGGGACGTGAGAATAACTTCGGGGTAGAATTTGAAAATTTGGTATATCATTATTATCAAGCCTAAGGGGGAAGAGTCGTACTATAGGGATTTTGTTGTCTAAAGGAATAACAGTCCTAGACAAATAGTTGGATTGATCTATCCTTGGGAGGTCCTTTAGAAGTCGAACACCTGAAAATTTAGAATGAATGCTTGACCAACCCTGCAAAATATCTTTTTTGATAAGAGATGAGTTAAAAATTACTAAAATGGGGGGGGCAGAGTGAGAGCGCTTGCATAATTTAAAATCATTATCCCTAGAGGAACAAGAAGAAATAATATCAGTTACTAGTTTCTTATAATTAATAACACTGCCTTTGATGCCTTTAAAAATAATATTATAATCACGTTTGATATCCTCAACGTGTTGCTTAGAAGCAGCTAAATTTTCTTTCTGGGAAAGTCTTAAAACCGATTTAGCTGCTAAGGAAGAGGGGCTGCTGTTGGAGATGTGAACTTTGAGGGAGTGAATTTTAGACAAAACATTGTTGGAAAGAAGGGAGATGAAAGAGTTTAAAGCTTCTATTTTAGTTTGGGAACACAAGAGCTTACAAACCATTTCTGCCAGGGTACGAGATACACTATCAAGTTTAGTGTCTAAATCTTGAATGTCATTCAATTTGTTGTCATTGACAGGGGGCAATTACTGTAATTTAATTTTACATTTGCAGTCCATGCATTTATAGTCAATCGGACTATTAGCGATCTGTGAATAGTGTTCAAAAGATAATCCCGAGCACGACTCATGAAACCATTTACCGCAAAGTGCACAAAAAATGTCAATTTTCACAACCTTTTTGCAGCGTTGCAGGCCACAATTGGATGAGTTGGAGAAAGTCATATCGAGAAATAACACTGAGAAAATAGATATATAATCAAATAAAAAAGAAAAATATCACTAGAAAAAAGCTAGTGATAATCGTTTAATAATAAATAAGTGCTAGTGTTACCAGACCTTGCACAAGCAACACACAATAAACACTGGCACACCAAAAACAGATACCAAAAATACACAGATGTTATATATAAATTATATATATATAACTAAACACAAAAACACCAAAAAACGCGACGTGAGGCACGTGCCACGCTACACGTTTAGTGGAGCTTTATTTTTCCTTCAATTTTTTAAAAGATAATTGCAGTGTTTTTGGATCGTAATACAAAACTTGTTTTATTATTACTTTTTGTATATTTGATATTTTTGCTCGCTTTCCATAATTGTCAACTGTTCCACAATCTACTTCGATTATGTCCTAATTTAAAAATGTTTTTGTGACAAATCCCCCTTTACATTACCATCCATTTTATATTCCCCTATAAAATTGAAACAATTTGAAAACCCAGTACTAAAAGGCGTTTTGGCTTACTCAACTCATCAACAATCATAAATCCTGAATATGTATATTTACATCAAGTTTGAATTACTAAATTTTTAACAAACTATTAATTTATTTATTGTTAAGAAATTGCCATTTTAGTGCCGATGGTAGGATTCGAATCTATTTACTCCCACATCCAAATTAAGCGCTGTACTGCTAGATAGTTTTTACAAATAAATATTACATTTTTGTATTAGATAAATTGTAATTACTTGTTGTTTTAAATAGTGTAATTTGCATAACAATATTAGTTTCTTGTGTTAATATAATTAAATAAGCATTTGTATTAGTTTTTTTAAATATTATAATTTATGCAACTAAATGGCATAAAATTATGTATAATTTATTTATAATTGCTAATTATTAAGTATTGAATTCGCAAAATTAATATCGCCTATTATTCGCAAAAATATCACTGTTTAGTAAATTGTTAATATTAAACATTTTTAATAGTTGTTGTTTTGTATGTTTACAAAAAACATTTTTCAACAAATAGACTTTTTAGCAAAGATAAACGGAGACTCTCATTTGGTGCCAGTCATGGGGAACATGGAGATCTAAAGTTTCAACCGAGCGTTCTACCGCTAAACAAAATTATTTTAATTATACTAGTTTTTATTAAATTATTATCTGATTTTAAAAAGTTAAATAATATGTTGCAATTTTAATAAACAAAAACATATTTGTTATGCATATTTAAATTTTAATAATGTGTAGTTATCAAAATAATTTAATTTTTTGTACTGTAACATTTCCTAACTCGTGAATAAACCTCGTAAATAAACTTTTGAATTTGTGAGATACGCTTGCGTGACGTTACGGATTAAAAGTAGCTTGCTTTTTGTTACTGCTTAGTGCTTGCGTTTACTAACTGTCATTTTTTGCATATTGGTGTATTTTTGTGTATTTGTCTATTTTCCATAATTGTATATTTCGTTTTTTGTGTTTTTGCTTTAAGTGTTACATGCTATTTGTTTACTGTGCGTTTTCGCTTGTGCGTCGTGCGGTAATTACATAGGATTTGTATGTTCTTTATACGATTATCGCTAGTCTTTCCCTAGTAATAGTTTTTGTTTGAAATTCTTTTATTTGTTATATGTTGATTTTGTAATTAACTTGCATTTTAGGCCCCTATAAGATGTGTGCCTTAATTTTTTTCAATCTGTGGCCTAGAACGCTGCAAGAAAACTGTGAAGGTCGGCATCCTCTGCGCAACTTGTAGTAATTGGTTTCATTAAGCTTGCTCCGGTTTATCTTCGGTGCATTATTTGCAGTTACCTAGTAGTCCTCTCGACTACATCTGTATGGACTGCAGATATGAAACTGATCTTTAGAATTTGCCACTTGCCAATTTTATCATGCCGGTTGAATAAATGGATTCGACTGTTGACACAAAAAAACTCTCTGTCCAGATATTAGAATTCAAAAACAGCTTAGGGACTATGTCTTCCTCCTTGTCATCCTTAGCGGTCAAGTTCTCCGTCTCTCTTTTAAAGACTGAAATAATTAACTCTTCGATATCCAAACTCTCGGCTTCGGTTCTAGGAAAGCTTAACCCCCTAGAAACCGATATGTCTAACTTAAATACCTTGTCTGCTGCTGCTAAATCAGTTCTAAGACTTTTTCAAGAGGAAATACTCGCAGCCGCTAAACAACACGTTATATATTCCGAACGTGATTGTAATTTAATTGTTAAGGAGGTAAAGGACAGTGCAATTGGTTTTAAAAATTATGTATTGAGTATTATCACTACTTGTTGCCCCGAGGTTTTTGACTTGAAAATCTGCAAACTCATATGTAAGCGTCTTTATTCATTCCCCCCCTATATTGGTTACGTTCACTACCTCCTCAGCTAAAGATAATGTGTTGTCTAATTAGCGTAGCGTAAGGTCTGATTTTTCTGGCATTATGTTAACCAAAGATTTTATTTTAGCTAAACGTTCTAAACGCTCATGTACATAGACTCCCGTAGGTAACCCTGTCCAACTGTCCCCATTAAGTCAGGATTCTATTGATGCATCAAATTTTTGGATCCCATCCCGGAGTCTCCCTTCCCTCTTGGTAATCCATCGTCTTTTGCAATTATCCCCACTACTCCCCTTCCTTCATGGATTAAGTTTCATTACACAAATGCTTTAAGTTTCAGAAACAAATTATTTGAGGTCTAAGAGTTGGCGATCTCTTCCTCCCCTCATATTATAGAGATTACCGAAACGTAGCTATCAGAATATATATTTGATAGCGAAATAGTGATTAAAGGGTATAGTATTATTAGGAAAGATTTTATTAAGAGTAAATGTGGAGGTTGTATTTTTTATGTTAGGGACGATGTTGCTTTCTCCACTCTTTCAATCCGTCATGCTAGTCAGCAAGATAGTTACGACCAGTTTTGTAGTCCCATACTGTTTGTTCCCTTATTTATTGCCCTCCCTCACTTATGAAGGCCTTAAATATATTGTTTATAGAAGAACTTCAGTATATACTTTCAAAGCTTTTTAAACATTTAATCCTTATAGGTGATTTTAATTGCCCATCCGTCTATTGGCATTCTCTATCCAGATCCTCAAATTATTTTAAAGATAATCACTTAAAACTTAGCATAGAACATGTTTTTTTCCTACTAGGTATAGAATAGGTGCTCCCTATTCTTGTCTAGACCTTATTTTTACCAATAATGCCTCCCTTATAAATAATATCTCTCATCTTCTTCTAGGTAAGAGTGATCACTCTTTTCTCTCCTTTAAAATCTTTCTCTCCTTTGCTGTAAACAATTTGACTCTAAACTTAGCTCCTATTCCTAATTTAAAAAAGAGGATTTCTCTAAACTTCGTACCTACTTCAAGTTAATAAATTGGAATCCCATTTATGATAACAACATTAAAAATGCCTATTCCAATTTTTTAGATATTATTAGTGAAGGAATTAAACAATTTGTTCTTTTCAGGGTTCCTTCCCACTCAAAACCTAAGCTTCCACGGTTTATTGTCCGCTCTATTATAAAACAGAATAAAACTTTCTTTTTGTAGAAATTGGTTAATCTCCTCTGCCTCCATTATGCGTATCTTTCAGCCAGAAACAATTGTTTTAATTTAATCAAGGCTTAAAGATAAAATTCTCCTTAAACTCTTAAACAGGGCCACCAAAAACAAAAGCCTTCTTATTAAGTTTATTAAAGATAAAAAATCAGCCAAAATGTCTCTCCCTTGTCTTAAAAATGACAAGGGGATTTTATTATCTAGGGTTTCTGCTTGCAATAGTTTTAGAGAATACTTTAAATCAGTTTTCAAAATTCTAGTTCTAACTGTCCTATATTTCCAGACCCCTTAAATACCATAAAACCTTTTCATTCTAATGCTATCTCTGTTTTTAATTTTCTATCTAGTCTTAAATCTTCTTTATGTGGACCTGATGGAGTCTTTCCTAGAGTCCTTAGGGAATGTGCCGATGTTCTTGCCCCCTCATCTAACCTACATCTTCAACCTCTCTTCTTCCATTGGTTGCATCCCATGTATCTAAAAATCTGCATTTATTAGACCCATTTACAAATCGGGATGCAAATTTAAAGTTGAAAGCTTTAGACCAATTAGTATCCTATCTTCTCCAAGTAAAATAATGGAATGGCTTATTAGGTCTCACATCCTTCATCATATCATTAATTCTAACACTATTAATCCTGCTCAACATAGGTTTTTCCTCCGTAAGTCCTGTCTTACTAATTTAATAACGTACACAAATAGCATTTCTTTAATTCTTTAATTTAGCATTTCAATTGATGCCATTTCTTTTGACTTTGCTAAAACCTTTGACAAAATCTCCCATGATTTGCTTCTAATCAAACTAAGGTCCTTTGACATCTGTGGGTTCATTTTTTCCCGGATTTCAGAATTTTTGTCTAATCGCTTTTTTAAGGTTAGATTGGGACTGATCTCTCCTCTCCCTGCAATATTACTTTTGGGGTTTCTCAAGCTTTGGTTTTAGGTCCCCTTTTGTTTATCCTTTTTATCAATGATTTATTCTTTGTTGTTAACTCTAATATTCTTTTATACGCCAATGATGTTAAGATCTGGAGTTTTAATTCAGAAGTATTGGGTAAAGATATTTTTAACATTAATAAATGAGCGCTCGAAAACTCTCTTCCGTTGAATTATTCAAAGTGTAAGCACATATCTTTTGTTAAGCCATCTGGGAATGTCTTTAAAATGTCTCCCAATAATGCTCTCCCAATAGAAACTGTGACGTCAATAAAAGATTTAGGAGTCTTATTCAACTCATTACTTAACTTCACGGGTCATCACAACAAAGCTACTCACACTTGTTACAGTTTAAATTAAATACTTCAACAGGAATTTAGGTAATATATCTCCGAGGTGCGTTCGGTTAATCTATATGCTTTACATTAGGCCCCACCTAAAATATTGTGCTCAGATTACTGCACCCCTCCTTACATCCGATATTAAAAATTTACAAAAAGTTTAAAAAATTATCCCCAGACTGCCTAGATCCTTTAAGAATATGCCTTTTTAACAAAGATTGCATTCATTTAAGCTGTTCCCATTAGTAAATAGACGACTCCGGGGTGACCTCATCTTGATGTATCAATTTATCCCTTTAGGAATCCTTAGTTCCTTTTTTAACTTAGCTCAAAATTCACTTAGAGGGCATAATCTGAAACTAAGCAAACCCAGGGCTTCTACTAGGACAAGATTGCATCATTTTTTTAGAATTATTAACCTTTGGAATATACTTCTTGCTGAAATTGTAAATGCTCAATTTATTCAACCCTTCATATGACAAATATGCTCTAACTAACTTCTGATAACTCATTGATTTTTTATCTATTTAATTTATTATTCATGTTTCTATTTTTATTTTTTAATTATTATTTTGTTTCTCTTAAATTGATGTGCTGATACTATCTGAACCAAAAATCAAAAGAAGTTCGACTCCTACTCAACTTGTGAAACAACCTGTAACCTGTAACCTGTAACATTGCAATTTATATTATATAAATGTCAAAGAAAATGGTGATTTTAAAATGGTAAAACTGTAAATATTAAAATTAATTAAAATGTTTTCCCTTTAGTTTCCACTATTTAATTTTCTTTTCTTGGAAATCCCTTACCTTTTCTCGCCCGTTTCTAAAACTCATTTTTATTAATACCAACCTATGTTGCGTAGAGATTTCTTCTTCATTTTTCACTTTGCAGGTTTTTACCCAATTTATATCTGCCGTATTTGTTGTTAAAAATCTAACTGGTTCTGTCTTTCACCATTCCAATATGTAACTAGTTAGTTTCTCTCTTTTTTGAAAAATGTGTTAATCAGGACCTTATCTTTGGAAATCATACAATCCAATATTTTTTTGTTATTTTCGTTTGTATCTTTAATTCCCATCCGTTTTGGCATATTTTAACATTTTTTCTGGACTGTATTACATGTCCGTTGAATTAACTTTTTTAGTCTGAATCATCCGTTACCAGGTTGCCTTCGCTGATTTATTACATAACTCAGGCAATAACCATGTGCATCGCTTACGGGAGACGCCCTAACATTTATCAAATCAATATAAAACATTATGACCGTTATTGTGTTTTGGGGTAGGTTTTACTGCCGGATGCCTTTCTTGACGCAAACCCTCTTCCTTTATCCAGGCTTGGGACTGGCTAGATCGGTTTATTTTTGATCCTCTTTGAACGAAGTTAAAAATTGTTAATTAAGTAGTAATATTAATTATGCTTTGCATAGAAAATGCGAAAACTCTCTAGTGTAGAAAACTAAAATTTTTATTGTAGCTACTAACTTTAGCACAGTTTTTAGTAAAAAAAATTTATTAAGCTGCGTGTTTAACTGACGCTAACTAGAATAAAGGAATATAATTTTAGTATTAATATTATTTGCCTAAAAATAACAAATGTCATTAACAATATTATAGAAATAATTAAAAATATATTATTAAAATTAGACAAGGAGCTAACAACTACACAAATAAAAAATTACGAAAAATTACGCAAGATAAATAATAAGTTTTTAGAAAGCATTTTATACTAGAATATATCTAGTTCACTTACACAAGTAATGTCAGTAATTATTCAATATTGGGACTCATCTGTTAATTATTTTTTTTTAATGTTATAGTAAAATGCTACAATTATTTTAGATTTTTAAAAAAACTTCCAATACTATCTTAAATATTAAACCCTTCATCTTAAAATAGTATCAGATTTTAAAGTAGTTAAGTACACTTAAAGTTACTAAAGCGTTCATATTAAAGTTAAGATCTGGACCACAAAAGTTTGCTGTGAAAACATATTTCTACTTAAAACATAAATCAATTTTAGACAATAGTGTTACCAAATTGTAAAATAAATACAAACATTTTGTTAATTCTTATTTCACTAACCAAATTATTCAACTTAAATGTTAAAAAACTATACAACAATTAAATCCTTTCCGCACTTAGGTCAATTTTTTTTGTTAAACTCAAAAATAAGTACAAGCAAAAGTTTAAATATTCTTAAAGTGAGGTAAATATCAAACTGAGCTGTTTCTACTAATTAAATTTGATATTTAGCAAAAACCAGAAACTTTGTCGTTATAAAATGATTGAGTTTTCTCTATAAAAAAATAATTAGATTATTAACTTATTTTCCAAATAATTAATTTTACATGCTGCTGGTTTAATCCCCAGTTTTTCCCAGTATATTAAATAAAAATTTTATTTCAAACAATTATTGCATATTTTAAATAAAATTAGCAAACTTATTAGAAAACATTTTAAAAACTTTTGTCCTTTAATAAAAAAAAATATAAAAAAACAACGATTACTTACAGTATGCCATCTTAAACAAGTTAATTATATTACACAAAACCCAAATAAAATTTATTTACATGAGATGCAGAACAAATGTTTAATCTAATTTGTGTATTCCATATTTAATACAAATGTTAACCAATCCAAAAAAGTTAAAATACATTTTTTTGTCTTTTAAATATCAATTACCGTTTTTCAAATATTTGAAATATTGAGATTATTTATCTCCGAGTAACTTAATTTTATTTTCTTTTTGTTATTGTGATTTTAATCAACAGTTTACTTTATTACAATTATTGTCTTTTTTAATATAATATTTAGATGGATTAAATAATTTATTGGATTTTTTCTACAACTGTTACAAATGGGATTTTTAATTTTTATTTTTGTATAACTCTATATTATTATTTCGTTTATGATAATAGTGTAATATATTTTGGTGTATCTAATAATTCTGAATGTACTCTTACTAAAATATTTAATCCAACAAATAATTATACAACAACAAAAGTAAATAAAAGTAAATAATTAATTGAAAATTCTTTATTTTATAATTAAAAACTTTAATAAGACAGATTAATAAAAAGATAAATTATTGAATAGTACTGTACCAAAATAATGTAAATATGCATTTAAAATAGAAACTAAAAACAGTTAGCATTATAAAATTTTACAAGATAAAATGCTTAAAAATATGTTTTCCATTTACATTTTACCGCTGGAATGTTTTACAAAAATGTTTTCTTAGCAGGTAGAGATCTATTTTAGTCAAGCGAATATTTGAAATTATTCTTGATGTTGAAACTCAAACATAGGTCAATTTAGTTTTAAATTCAGACACATAATTAATTAATAAATACAACTTTTAAATTAATTTAAAAAATATAATTAAAAATATAAGTATTGTACATTATTTTAGATAAAAATAGTAATTTTTAAAAGTACTATTTGATATTGTGTTAATAATAAAATTTGTTTTAGTTAAATAAGAGCGTTTGTTTTGTTCTAACTACTTTTTTACTGTTGGTAGAGATGAATCCTACTGCTAATTTGAAATACAATATCAGTTCATTGCAACATACATTGCCAAATGTTATTTGTCAATCATTTCCTTGTTTAATTAACAGTCATCATCATTTTAGGAAATTTTTTGACCAACACAAAAACTGTTGATTATAAAATGTTGGGTCAAAAATTTAAATAATTTTTATAAATTATTTATAAAACTAAGTTATATGTA
This sequence comes from Cardicola forsteri, assembly GCA_025895645.1. Lineage (NCBI taxonomy): Eukaryota > Metazoa > Platyhelminthes > Trematoda > Strigeidida > Aporocotylidae > Cardicola > Cardicola forsteri. Next base: position 433,326 of record JAKXYG010000449.1, read on the forward strand.
ATTTTTAGAATACATAGTTGAACATTAATATACGATAATGCAATATTAATCTTTATGTGTTATATGTAACATAATTTGCAAAAATGACTGTCAAATACAAAAAAATATTAAAAAACATTTTTGGTCACATAAATGTTTAGTTAGAAATAGAATTTTAATTTGTTTTAAAATAAACGTTTTGTTTTTGAAGCAAATTTGGCTTTTAATTTATCCTTAATTGATTTAAATTGGATGAAACATTGGGCAAAAAATAAAGTTAATTTGTTTTACATTAATGTACACTTTTGACAACTACTTTTTTATTATTTTTATTAAGTATATCGTTTGACACAAAAAACACATCTGTTAGTCTTTTGTCTTATCTATCTAATTTCTATCAATATAGACTTGAAACTGACTAAGATTAGAGTTAATTGTAAAAATACATTTACAAACATTTATTTATGGTTTTAATTTTAGAAAGTACATCATATTTTTTAAATAGCCTAAAATTGCACAATGAAAATTTTAAGTTTTAAAATTGCTAGAGTTACAAATTAAACAAATAAATAAGTTTTTCGTTGTTACTGCTTTGCTTTAAACCAATTTTTAGCAAGTAGACGTTTAAGACCAAAATAAGTTGCAGAGAATGTAACCTACAAGAGAGAAATGGATAAATTTTTTGCGTAATGTACTATTAGTAAAATTAATGAAGTAAAAATTAAAAGCCAAATTTGCTTTAAAATCAAAGCGTTTATTTTAAAACAAATTTTAAACTTATTTCTAACTAAACCTTTATGCGCGCCAAAAATGTTTTTTGTATATTTTTTTCGATTTTTGAGATATTACTAATTACATTACATATTTCTCCTTAAGATTAATATGGAATTATTGCATATTTATAAAATAAACATAGTAAATTGATCTAGATTTAACCAATAAGCTTTACACTTTAAGAAAATAATATGCTTTTTATTGATATATATATATATATATATATATATATATATAGCGTAACACAATTTTTTAGATGTGCACGTGGTAATTTAATTAATAATAATTAATAATATAGGAAATGAAAATGCTTGTTTTTGTGAAACATTATATGTTTTATTGTAAATATCATAAAACTTGCACACTATAGGAATTTAAATGCAATAAAAGCATAGTTTAAAAACTTGTAACTTATTTTTTATGATACCGTTTAGCTGAAAAACTGTTTAGTAATTTTATTAAACAAATAAAAATCTTCTATCTTTAGTCTTATTTTCTAAATGTTTACTGTTTTATAACGATTAATTTTAGGAACAGGTAGTAAAATTTAAATTTTCTAAATTAACATAAAATAAATAATTTAACATTATTATTATTATAAAAATATCATTATTAATTCCTAAAAACAATTATGTAATGCTGGGGTAATCTAGCAGTACAGCTCTCAGTTTGGACCTGGGTGGGCATCGGGGTTCGAATCCCACCACCGACACTAAAATGTAGGCCCACGTTCGGCTTTACTAAAATGTCCACTGCAGACAGATGTCTCCCGTAAAACATTTAAAGTAATAAACATTAAAAAAAATTGTTGTGTAATGTTTGAACAAATTATAAAATTACGGATTTTATTTTGCAATGTTTAGACAACATTTTTGCATGTTAATAAGTGAATTTTTTAAAATCAGTTTAATAGTTTTAACATTTAGGAATTTATTTTATTTTATGTTTTCTATTTTAAATGTTTTATAAGAAACATCTTTCAACAGTGGACATTTCATTGAAGCCGAACGTGGACCCGCATTTAGAGCCGGTGATGGAATCCAAACCCATGCCTACCGAGGTCCGAATTCGAGCGTTGTACCCCTAGACCACCCCGGCACATATATTATTTTTTTATTTTTTTAAATTTATGGTTATTGGTTTAGATACTTCAGTAAAAGTAGCTTTTTGCACACAAAAAATATGTACAGTTATAAAAATACAATACAATTAGCAGTGTGTAACATCAGTCCAAAAAAAAATAAGTAAAGTAAAGTTAAATTACATAGGCTAAAAAGATTCATGACTCATGAGTGAGCATAGCTAATAAAATAATACCCTGGATGAAGGATAATAAATGGTCACAAATTAAAATGGGCAGATTACAAACAACGGTTATTGGTCAGACCAAAGAAAACAAAAACAAACACTCATAATTTGGATAGGCTAATGTAAAGGTCACTTTGAACTTTGTTGGGATTGGATAGTAACCTTGCTAAATACGGCAGACATGAATTTAAGTACACTTGGTTCTGCACTTAACGTGTATATGTGATCTTCTTGTCATTCCCGATGCAAATGATTTGCTGAAATCACGATAAAGTAGATGATTGGAGTTGTTGGAAATACGACTGATTAATTAAAAACATTCCTTGAAGTGTCGATGAATTATTTCATAAAGAATGTCATTGTAAGGAGTACTTGATGATCGGCTAATTATGGTAATACATTTTTTTAACTTCATAAAATTTTTTCTTTTTAGTCCCGGAAATATTACAGGGAAGCAATACAATATTACTGGATAAAATGTAGCTTTAAAATACGTATTAATAACATGTTGACGAACACGCAGGTTCCTTAAACGTCCTATGTAGTAACATAAACCTCGAGTTATTACTATTTAATTACTATTATTATTAGTATTTCTATTATTATTATTACTATCATTATTACTACAATTATTATTATTATTATTATTATTTCTATTATTATTATTATTATTTTTATTACAATTATATTAACAATAATAATTACTATTATTACTTTTATCATTATTCTTATTAGTATTCTTATTACTATTTTATTAATAATTATTATCTCTAATATTTTTTATTATCATTATTATTATTATTATTATTATTTTAATTTTAATTATATCAATATATATTATTATTATTTCTATTATTGTTATTTTTCAATAATAACAATAATTATTACTTTTATTGTTATTATTTTAATTATTTCTATTATTACTATTATTATTATTATTATTGTTATAATGATCATTATTATTATTAATATAATTATAATTATATTAATAGCAATAATAATAATTTTTATCATTATTATTATACTATTATTATTATTATTTTTAATTATTATTATTATTATTATTATTATTATGATTATTATTGTTATTATTATTATTGTTGTTGTTATTATTATTATTATTATTTTTAATTATTAATAATAATAATAATTATTATTGTTAACTAATGCCTTTCAGTAGTGGTTTTTAGTACAGAAAACTAAAAAAAATTAAAAAAGATATAACTGGTAGTCATTAAAAAAACAGCAAAAAGGAGTTAAATTACCGGTACATGTTTAGCACAAATGAATACATATTTTTATTTAAAGCATTGGGTTCTCTTTATAATTCTAAGCAAAAATTGTAAAAGACTGTAAGATGAATTAATTTTGTTGATAACTGCTCAAGCTACTAATACTTTAAAAACACTTAAATCTGTTAACATTTACACACTATAAAGCTTGTTGTAAACACAAAAACAATTTGTAACTTTATTAAATTTAGCTTAACATAAGCATATTGCGTATGTGTGTGTCTGTATAGTTATTAATGTTAAGTTAATTACATCATATACTTTTATGTCTATATATACTGATTCTTTATATGTTTGTGACAGAATAGAATATACGAAATAAATTCATCACACAGTTTACATATTTTTATGACGCTTAATGTATCTATGTTTATTATTGTTGGTTTTAACTAAAACCATTGACATAACGTAATATATTTTCTGCTGGTGTACAAAATAAACACAAGACTAGTACATAATAAAAAAGATTTATTGCTTTATTGGGCTAGACATTAAACAAATCGCAAACTTTGTTAGGAGCCAGCATATTACAATTATATCTTGTGCTACTTTAAAATGCTAAAACAAGTTGTATCATTTATCATTACATTGCAAAACTATTGCATAATAAATAAACGTTTATTTTTACAAATTAAAATTTTTGTATCAAAATAGAGTTGCCCAGACTGTAGTCTATTAAATGGAAGTTTAATTGTTAGCCCTTTCTAAGCCTTACTAAGTGTTTTCTGCGTTACAAACAAACATTTTTCTTAAAATAGTCAAACAATAAAAGGAGGAAAATATTATAATAAATGCTTTACGATATTATGCATTTGGTATAATATATTAATCTCAAACTAATAAAAATTAATGGCCCTATTCAGTGTATCTATTAATTTTCAAGCCATTTATTATAAACTATATACAATTATAGGAATTAAGTTTTTAATATTATGAAAACAGCACTAAAAGTATTTAAATAAATATTTGATTATTAATATATATATATATATATATATATATACATATATATCATTAATTTTTAAATTAATAAAAAAGTCGAACAGTTATTGAAGAAATTTAAATTAGGAAATTGTAAAAAAATAATTTTTAATTTGTATAAAGTTAATGCAATTAATCAATATGAAATTGTACATACACACATTGTTCAAACGACACACATGGTTTCTGTTTATTAATTCAATTAGACTTTATTCAAATTTAAAATTTATGTGAAGTTAAATTTGTATATATATATATATATATATATATATATTGGAAAGCTACATTTCTTTAGAATGCATATATATATATATATATATATATATATGCATTTTAAATAAATGCAAGTCTATAAAATTTTATTATGATTATATTTAAGCGCTTTGAAAAATAGCGAGGAGTACAGTATTGTCGTTGTTATAAACAAGAAATAATTATTGTTAACAATCTGCTTATTAATTTAAAAAAACATTTAACAATCGATTACAATTTTGTTTTTTTAAATAAACTGCTTTCAAAAAATAGTAAATCTAAGTTATTTTGTAAAACAAGCATCAAGTTTGTGTTATTAACCGTTGCATTGTATGCATCAATAAATATTGTGTTTTTATCTAAAATGTTTACAATTCTATATTATTTTTGTTAGTTTAAATTTTAAATTTAGTCATGTGTCACTATAAATGTTTGTTGAAATTTTAACAATCTATTTATAAGTATGTACCACTTAACAAACAAATTTTATTTTAAAATCAAAATAATGTCAAAAAATATTGTTGTTAAAAAGTTAATTATTAAATTGTTTTTTGGTATTAAAATACGGTTTTTATCTAGTGAAGTTGAAAACGCAAATATTTTCAAAGTTTATTGTTTTCAACAGTATAGGTTATTAAATATCAATACTACAAAAATGTTATCAACATACCACATCAGTTATTCTTTTAATATATTCAGGTAGGCCAAATATGAAGACAATTAGAATCCTTAATATTATATATATATGCACATATAGCCGAGGTGGTCTAGCGGTACAGCGGTCGAATTTGGACCTCTCTGGGCATGGGTTTGAATCCTATTACCGGCACTAAAATGAGGGCACACTTTAAAATGTCTACTGCTAAAAATGTTTCTTGTAAAACATTTAAAATAATAAACATTATATATATATATATATATATATATATATATATATATATATATATTGCTACCTAGCAACCCGGATATCAATGTTAAAGAAAATATTTTTAGTATACTAAAGCACAACATCAATAAGCATACTAAAATTGAGGATTTATGTAAACGCATTCGGTTTGTTGTTCAATATGAGATGAAACAAGAATATATCAACACTCTCATTGACAGCATTCCAAAATGTTTTGATCCAGTTGTTCAAAAGAAAGGCGATTACACAGATTATTAAATGTTTTGAACTTTCTAATGTCTTTAATCATTTGGTAACTAAAAAAATTGCATATAATCCGTATTTTTATTGATAGTTGACGTTATAAATTATTTTAATCATTTTACTCTATTTTTGATTTTGCACCAGTTGATATTTTATACAATTTTTAATTACTTACAATATATATGTATATATAAGTATAGCTTTTTTCAATTATTATATAGTATTGTATATTTTATAATCGAAGTGTCGTTTTTCTAGTATGCTATGCAGTTGATAGAGAGGTTTTAGTGAAATAATCACTTTTTTACGGTAATTGTTGTGAAAGTTATATATATATATATAATATATATATATATATATATATATATATGATTTTAATATAGTAGTTTTTTAATTAACTCCACATTAATAAAGTATTAATTAGGTTTTAATAGTTTAAAAATTATTTTTTTATAATTAACATTTAAACAAACATTTAAAAGAATAAAACGTTTGTTAAAGCAACAGCGTCTTTGTATTATATATATATATATACAGCCGGATACGAAACTGAATTCCAACTTGACATACAATAATAATTTTGGATAATCACCACTTGTTATTTATCTTAGACATATTTAACATTTATTAATACATAACTCAAATAATACTTCACTAATAATTTTTAATAATAATAAACAACATTATTCATTATAGCAATAAAGCATACAACCTCCGTTTATTAAAGCATAATAATAAACAAATTTAAATTGTTAAAACAGTAATTTTATTGACTAAACTATTTGAATATATAAAGAAAAAGTTACAAACGTTAGTTCAACTATTTAGTACCATTTACTTTACTTTATTATTTTTGCTATGTGTTGTAAATTTTAGTCTATCAACGTACCAATATATTATTTTTAAACTCAATTTTTTATGACATAAACAAGGCTCTCCACAAGTAATACGTTATTTTTGCAGACTGTTAACCTACCGTTTAATAACATGATAGATAAAATTAATAACACTCAAATCTAGGTTGTAGAAAATTAAATGTTTGAAGGTTTGCTTACTGCTTGTATTCTAAATAAGACAAACCTATAATAAATGGGAAGTTATACTAGAATATACACTGGAATATTATTTTAGACATGTTTTCAATGCTGTAAAGCATTTTGTTAAAGTAACAGATAAAATAATTTGTTGAAAATTATTAAAATATTTTATTATTTAAACACAGTTGGTATAAATTACTTTTTGTAACTTTAGACACTTTCTAGCACAATAACCCTGTAAACAAAGCACGTGTGCATTGTATTTTGCAACATATATGTGTGATCTTTATAATCATCCACATGACTTTAAAATAATAAATCCGAAATTTGTGGTCTAAGTAGATCACTCTGGAATAATGTACATAATACAATACAACCCTCACAACAATTACTGCAAAAAAGTGATTATTAAACTAAAACCTCTCTAACAATTAGATAGCGTACAAGAGAAAGATCACTTTAATTATAAAATATACAATACTATATAATAATTGAAAAAAAAACTATAATTATATATACATATATATTGTAAGTTAAAAAAATTGTATAAAATATCAACTGGTGCAAAATCGAAACTGGAGTAAAATGATTAACATGATTTATAAAAACAACTATTAATAAAAATACGGATTACATAATACAATATAACATTGCGTGTTTAGGTTAACATTGACTTTATTTAAAAAAATAAAAATTTAATAACTTAAAAATTATTTTTTTATTAATTATTTTTACAAACGAATTAATTGTTTTGCCATTTAACATAATTAACTACAAGTAATTAAAGTTTGGCTATGGTATTACGATCGTGAGTTAGAGGTCGTATAACCTTTTTTAAATAATTGTAAAAATGTTTATTAGATTAAAAATATAAAACAATTTATTTTAAAAACAAAAATTTTCTTTTAAATTAGGGTAATTTGAATATATTATTTACCTCCTATTTATATACCGTAAAAGGACGAGCAGCTGTTACTATATTTCAAACGCTTTATTTTTGTTTTATCTGGACGCAATGAACTATTTTTTAGCAAAGCAATTATTCTGCAATAGCTTACTTATAATTTTATAAATTACAATTAATTATTTACTTAATTGTTTACAAAACTAAAATATTTATGGTTTTGGAATTATCAAATAAATAGTATCAAATAAAAAAATAATGTTAATTATAACTAAAATTTATATAACAATAAAACAAATTAAGTAACCTAATTATGCAACCATAATTTTACAGAAAATGTTATTAAAATATGAGTTTGTATGTACATAAAGAAAGAAACGAGTGCCAGATAACATCAATTTTGCAATATAATAATTAATTTAAAATGTTTTATTATGTATAACATTGTAAATAATATGTACTGTAAAAATCTTGCTTGTACTTTACAGATAATAACTTGTTCAACAATGTATTACTAAATCTCACCAAACTAAAGTTGAAAGAATTTTTGAATATGTTTAAATTGTACTACCGCATTACTGTAATTCTTATTATTAAAAATAACAAAACAAAAAATTAATAAATATAACTAAATTGCTTTTTTAATGCACATGTTATTAAAATAATTACTTTAAATAAGTATGCATTTTTAAATTGCAAAATACGTTTAAAACAATTACAACTTTATGTAAACTATCAACTAGTAAAAGAAAAAGTTTGATTGGTATAAAAATAAATGTCGTATTTTTATTTAAAAATATTTTTTAATATTTCATTTATATAATTAGAAAATTAGTTAATTTAAAGTTGATAAAACCGTTTATAAAGAATTTACTAAAATTAATACTGTTATTATGATTATTATTATTATTATTATTATTATTATTATTATTATTATTATTATTATTATTATTATTACAAAACTCTTTTACTTTAAAAATATACATGGAGCAATAGGCTAACAGTTACAGTAGAAAACAATAACAAAAGTCCGTAATTCAAAACGAGCATAAATTAACAAAATTTTTCCATGTTTCCAAACATTTTCCCAAAAGTTTTGTTTGATCTCGTGAAACAATCGTTTTAATTAAATCTTTCCGAATAGTTTTTGACCAAGTTTTCTGTGGTCTACCAATCTTTTTTTACAATTTTCATTTGTCCATTCCAAAACCGTTTTAATATAAAATAAAATAACAATATGTTAATTTTTTTATCATGTATAAAAATGTTTATGACAAAAGGTTTATTCACATTAGTTAATACTAAACTAAGTATTTTAAAATTATTTCTAATATAAATGTGATTTAGATGAATATTAAATTTTTTTTAAATGCTAAAGCAATGTTTTCTAGAAGAATATTATAAAATTCAATACAAAAACGTATAAAAATATTGTGTAATTTGCAATTGGTTAAGTAGCACTAAAATTGACAAAATTTTGAACATGTTATTTAATTTCAAATTAGAATGTGATACTGTAGAACATGTAACATTACTTTGGTTTATATGTTTAAACAATAGCATAATTTAAAAATAAATATAGTTTTAATTTATATAAAACACGAAATTCTTGACTAGTAAAAGGGCTACATTTATTTAATTATCTTTAGACGGTAGAAACTTTTAAATATAATTGTAATTAAAATTTTTTTAGTAAAACGTAGATGTGCTTACTATATTTAGGTATGGTTACAAAAGCTAATCAGTAATACAGCATTGATTTGTAAACAAGTTTTATTTTAATTATACCAAACTGCCTTGAGCATTCAAAGCACATAACATCAAAAAATTTAATGTCAAAAATGCATCAATTTTCAGTTTTGTTTGCTCTATATTTGTTACAATTGTTTAATAAAATTTAAAAACGGAAGCCAGTTTTAAACCCAATTGCAGCTGTTGTAGATCAAAATTTGTAAAAAGAGCAAAAAATAAAGATCATTATTATTTTATGTCTACCTGCGTTTTAAACTACTAAAATAATACAATTTCAATATAATGTCTACAATGTGATTGAAAAATATTTGTTTTAAAAAACAAGTAATCAATTGAAACGAAGCATATTAGTCAAATTTATAATAGCTAATCATAATTTTTTATTCAGACTAATAAAATGTCCCTTGGATAGTATTTATACTTTGTTCTTTTACGGGTTTTTTTATATTTTCAATTATAAATAGTAGAATACGTAAACTATAAAATAATTTTATTCTTTATAATCTTTTTATTTTCAAACAGACCAACAAAAGCTTTTATGGTATAATTCATTAACTCCGCCTAGTTTGGATTAAAAATAATTCCATCTTGCCAGTCCCAAGCCTGAATAAAAGAAGAAGGTTTAAGCGCACAAGGTTAGCAACCTGGCTTCTGTAAAAAATTTATACTGCTACGGAAACAATACAAAAGGACGCCATTTAGGCAAACAACTGTAAAGAAGTAATCGCACGTATTTGGATGACAGAGTTATACAGATGACAGGGTTGAGTGAAAGCCGAAAGAAAGATCAATCTTCGAGTTGTAGAATCTTCAAGGCCAACGAGACTTTGTTGTTGTTGTTGTTGTTGTTTTGCTGGAACAATACCCCATGCTTATTTTTAAAACAAAACGGTTTTGTACAATAATAATATAATAATATAATTCATTGAATAATTGAAAACTGTTTTGTGTATATAAAAGTAGTTTTAATGTATGCATATGTATATATATATATATATATATATATATATATATATAGAATTAAGAGGTGTTTAGATATTGTCATACTTTTAATAAATTATTAAAGTCCATTTCCATTTATTATTTTTTTAAATGTTTGCTACTTTAAAAGTTTGACAGGAAACATCTTTCAGCAGTAAATATTTTAGCGAAGTCAAACGTGGACTGGTATTTAGTGCCAGTGGGGGAGATTAAACTTACATCCACCTAGATTCAAATCAAGCGCTGTACCGCTAGACAACCCTTGCTATGTTTTGCAGTAATTGACATGATTTAGAAGAGAAGTGGATGGACGCTAACACTTGTTCAACCATTTATCAAGTTGAAAGCAAAAATGAAGAATAATAATTATTTTAATTTTTATCACTATTTATTTTGACTTAGATTGATAAAAGCAATTTATAGTACATTCATAGGCTACTGTATCTAATGCTATTACTGACGTGTTTTATAATAATATTTATATTACAAACATTGTCAAACAAGAGTCTACATTAAGTGTCAATAATAGAATTAAATTCTGGAATTCTAGTCACTTGTACAAACTTAAACTAAAATACTATTAGCTTGTCTACGAATAAAGGGGAAATATTACTTAATTTTTTGTCATTTGTTATTAACACTAAAGCTATTAATTTTTTATTAAAAGATATTTATTACGTAAATAAAATAATTATTTTATAACACTTACTTAAAATAAACACTTTTTAAAAATAATAACAATATTATAAATATGTGTTGTTAAAACTGAAGATTTTTATATACATTTAATATATTATATTTTATAGTAAAGAATTTATAATTGTACTAACAAAGTATTCTATTTACTAAATGAATTAATTGCCTAAAGGTTTTAACTTGGATTAATTTTTGGAAACTTGATACGTATTGCAATTAAACTAGCCTCAATTTAGTAAGCGTTCAATGGCCTTGATTTACATGTAATTTTAAACCAAAACCGTGTTATTTAGAAAAAATTAACTGTGAATTTAGTTTACAAATGAAAATACCTAAAAGTACATTTTGTTGAAAGCTTAATGTTTTTAAATTTTAAATAACAAAAATAAATTAAAATCTTGAACATTTTGAATAAAAATACAATAATTATTGACTGCAACTATGCTACCTTTTATAACACGAACGCGATATTATGTTTATCAAAACAACTTAGATTTACTATTTTTTAAAAGCATTTAGTCTTTACTACAAAATTCTTATAAACGATTGTTAAATGTTTTTATTTTTGATTAATAAACAGATAGTGTTAATTGATACAGAAAATAATTATTTCATATTTATATTAACGATAATCCTGCACTCCCCGCTAATTCTCAATTATGCACAATTGATTGTTTATTGTAGATTTTGTTTATTTAACTTAAAACACAGATTTGCATGTTGTAGCTTATGTAAAATCATATAAATAAAGTAAATTGCTGTAATCAGAATATCAATATTCTTAATTTTTAATATTTGTTTCATTTATCCTCTTTATACCCACTGTTATACCCACTGTAGTTATTTACAATAATGGGATTCTTATATTCTCAAACTGTTTCATTTAATCTACTATTATTTATTTGTCTTAAATCTATTAATTTTAAATTTGAATAACAAAAATATTTAATCGTCTGTTATGATAAGTTAAATGGGTTTGATGTTTATTTGTTCGAATAGAAATGTATGTAAGAAAATTGACATTTAAAGTGGATAAACAAGGAACTGCATTTAATGCCAACATTAATATTTGAAACATTTAAAATGCAATTCTAGCAACATAGCCAATTGATCATTTTATTTGCATAATTCAAATTGGATTTTGTTGACGATAAAAAACAAAATGAATTTGAAAAAATCGATATCTACAATCTTTAAAGTTAAAAATGTAGTGTGTAATTTTTCGAAACAATTTTATTGCCTCATGCTCTTCAGGATTTGAAATAAATTTTATATATATATATATATATATATATATATATAAGGTTTATTTTATGAAGAGTAATAAGGTATTTAAAAATGCACTATTACTTTTTCGAATAAAACGCATACATTTACTGAAAAATGAACATAAAACATAATCATTTGATATAATAATACAATTATCTTATCATGTATTATATTGAACAAAAGCTTATTACTTATTTGAGAAGAAAATATAAATTTTTGATGTTTTAAGTAAGAATGAATTGTCCTACACAGTTTCTACATCCGCAATCAAGGCACTTTAATGTATTGAATTAACTGATCATATAAACAACACAACACAAAAAACGCCAATAAGTTAAATAAATATACACGCACACAAACAAACAAATAAATGCACAACATATGCTATAAATAATATACAATACATAAGTCATTCATGCTCATTTTTTATTTCAAATTCGTCCAAATTAATTTCGTTTATTTGCAAATTGGGCTTTTTCAAAAATACCGACTTTTGCAAAATTGCGTAGTGCAACATGGCATCGTCTTTTTTGACGCCAATTTCTTCCGAACCGTCAGGTTGATAATTTGACAAATCGACCTGATTGGCCATATATTGCGACTCTTCGTCGGTAAAATCTGGCTTCCATCGGTAGGCGACCGAAAATTGTTTTTGCAATCCTTCAATCAAATTTGTACGTCGAGTTGTTCCATGAATCGAATTGCCGAACTTGTCGTCAAACAAATTTTGATTGCGCCTACGTCGTTCTTCTTGAATTTCGTTGAGCATTGATCGAAATGTGGCCCAAACAAATGTACAACTGAACGACATGTGGTAGAGAGCGTAAGACATTAGCATAAAATTGCCAAAATGTGACACAAACAACTTGTCCATAAGTTTGGCTCGGTGAAATATATGTATGATAATTTCGTTGAAAATGTGGGGAATCATAAATGCAAGAAAAATGACAGGTTCGTAAAATACGCCATAGTCGTTGCGAGGCAACCAGCGCAAAAATCCAAAACTAATAGCCAAAACGCAAACAGCTGGGCATATGCGAGTTATGACAAAGTCGTAATATAGAAAAGCCGCCAGTCCGTGCATCGTTGTACCGCAATAGCAAATGTTGTCTTCGTTTTGACAATCCTTTTTGTACTGTTTAATAACAAAAGGTATGGGAATAATTATGGCAACTAGAGCAATAATGATAGACGATCGCAAAATAACTTCGAACACGTTGCGCATCAACAAATCGGGTCGCAATATGACAGCACTAAACAAGAAATTCCAAAATAACAAAGCGTAGGGAACAACAATGAGGTAGCTGGCAAAGCAACGCGTTGCGTGATCGGCATAGACTAAAACATGACACCAGCCCCATCGTTGATCCAATCCAATCGATGCATTGGACTTCGATACGACCAAAACAAGCTGAGGCAATGTCGAAAAGATTAAGACCATCATGGATGCACTACAGGCAAGGATACGGTACAAAAATAATGTTCGATCTTTTTTAGGCATTCGTTTTTCTAATTGGGAAAAGACAAACTTATTGTTGTTGGAATTGTTCGAATTTGTAACATTTGTACTGTCTCGTACTTTGATAATTGTAGGATTGATTGAAGAGCGTCTGACTTGCACTGACCAAGCGTAAGCGGCTGCCGTTTGAACAAGGGCCGGAATAATTACTGCACAGAAAAACGAAAGCAAACATGTATTTTGTTACCTATGTTAGATGTTTTAAGTCTAAACAAATGCACCTTAAATTTTCACGTTGTTTAAATAAACAAAAAACACACTTTAAAATGCAAGTTACAGATATGTCAATTTTAATGAGGATTTTAAGTTTCTAAAATTTTAAGTGAATTGATAGCTTCAATTTATATGTTTTTTAAACCAAAAATTAAGTTCGATTTATATTGTCCTGAAATTACTGTCTAGTTTGTCCTGAAATTATTTTTAAAAGGAGGGGAAATGAAGACATCGCAACCGCAAAAATGTATGACACATTGATGTATATAAACAAAATAATAATAATAATAATAATAATAATTATTATTATTATAGTAATAGTAATAATAATGCAATTAAAAAAAAATTTTGCTATAATTTTGTGCAAGCATCATTTTTAAAATTTTTTAATAAACCATTTGTTCAATGTTTAAAATTGTGTAATGTACATTTTTACAATGTGAACTTAAATAACATGTACAATATTTTTAAAACTTTTTTCTTTTAAATAACTATAATATCTTAAAAACAGTAAGACATCAATTTACATATTAACCTTACTAAAATTGCAAAAACATTTCTTTTCAAAATACACAATTGTAAATATTAAGCGAACAATTAAACTTTTGCAACACTTTTGTTTAAGTAAAAATAAACTAATTTTTGTTGTATTTTAGGTCAATCCTGAATTAATAAAAAGTGTTTTTGAAAAAAAAATAACTGTATTTTTAAGCTTAATATTTTTGCATTCATAATATTGTTTAGGTTGTTAATGTTTTTTTTCCATCAATTTTAAAAATACATTTATGTTTATATAATTTATTATTTTACAATTAAGTACAGATTTTTCTAATCAAAAGGATACAGTATAAAATAGCACATTAAATCTCTTTTTTAAGTAATGCCCATTTTAAATAACAGTATTTTTATTTGGTATTATATTACATGATAAAATATTTTTTTATATTAAATTTATAAAAAGAGTAAATTTGTTTTTTTATTTTATTATAAAATTAATCTAAAATACTTTAATACAGAAAAATGTTATTATAATTCTAGCTTCACATGTTTGATATTTAATTATTTAAAAGCTATATAATTGTAAATATATCTAAACTTTGTCGGTAAGCGGTAATTGTATTCAATTATTTTTTCATCTTAATAAAAGTAAGAAACTTAGCAATAAACATTTAATTATTTAATTAGATAGTTTTTTATACATACCAAAGCACGATAATAAAAACTAGTAACGTTTTTTTAACCAAAAGAAAAATGCTTTAAAAATGTATTTTAAAACGTATTTGACAAAAAATGTAAATGTTAAAATTAAATTACATCTAAAAAATATTAACTTAATCATTTAAGTTTAAAAAAATTTTTAATTGATGTTGGGTACTTTTGCAATACATTTTTTTTTTGAAAAGCAATGTAATTAAATAATTTGTTTTCTGCACTTGGAATTGTACAATTTATACTTATTTTTTTAATGCATATAAAATTTTTAATTAATTTATTAAATTTATGTACATTATTTATTAAACAATTTAAATTTTAAATCTAAATATTATTCCAAACAAAAATAACAAAAGACGTAAACTGTGAGATAAATTCATTTCGTACATTCTCTTCAGTCACAAACATATAAAGAATCAGTATATATATATATATATATATATATATATATATATATAATATATATATATATATATATATATATAAAATTATATAATGTAATTAACTCAAAATTTATAACATACATACACATATGCAACATGCATATGTTAAGTCCACGTTAAATTATACTATTATTATACTATTTTAAAAGAGCCTTTGACTAGAGAAGATCAAAAATGTACCAACCTAGCCAATTGCAAGTCTGGATAGAGGATGAGGATGTTTGGCTTCGTTAAGACGTCCACTACTGTAAGTTCCTTCTTGTAAAGCATTTAAAAATAATAAAAATAAATGCACCTCTGTTTTGTGCAATTTGCAACAATTAAAAATCTCTACGTTTTTGGGTAAATTTTGATAATTTAAGTAACAAGTATCTAACAAGTTAGATCTATCGTTCAATGTCATTAATACGGTTAATTTAAGTTCAGCAATTACAAGAATATGTGTTACCATAAGGCTATTTGTTTTATGTAACTTGCAATAACTTTACTTGTATTTTAATATGATAGAATATTTTAAAATTATGTTTTTAAAATACGCTTTTGGCTGTCTTTACAAAGCTGTTCATTATGCCAATATTTCTTTAATCGTTTTCATTACTGTAATCGTAACGGTATTTGAATAACAATTGGATAGTTTTAACACATTACTTTGTTTAAAACATGTTATGCAATTAGTTTATATAAAAAATACAGATACAAGCTAAAGCCCCAACTAAAAGGGTTATATTACTAATATTATAATGCATAAATAACATTAATAATTAAAGTTTATTATTTATAATTACATATATAAAGCGTATTTTTTTCATACCATTGTCTGAAATAGTTAAGTAAAAATACATTTATTAGTATAATTATATAAATACAAAACTTTAACAAAATAGTTTAAGTATTGTACGTAATTGTTTTATTTTTACAAAATATACGTTAAATAGATTTAGAGAATCTATTACAAGATATTTTTTCTATTTAAAAATAATCAATAAATGTACTTATCTATAAACAAAGTAATGTTCCTAAAATAAAACTGTATTAATTTATAGGTACGACATTAAATAACAAAGTAAATCAAAAATGTAATTTTGTATTTTAAAAAATAAGTACATTCAAAAATTTAGTAGTTTAGATAACAAACACCTAAAAACCAAAGAATCTAACTAAAAGTAACTTATTAAACAAATCTTTAGAAAACAAAATAATTTTACATTTAAAATTAAAATATTACAATTGTATATTGTAATTTAAAAAATAATTAATTTTCTAAGTACAATTAAAGAACTAAACTGCAAATTATTTAATTTAAGTTAACGCTTTTGTAAAACAACTATTTACAATTCTACAACAAATAAAAATTATTTTTCTGGCAATAAAGTGAAGATACAATTTTGCGGACAAAATGGGTATAAATTTAAAAAAATGGTTAATATGCATTATCTTTAATGCCTGCGGGATATATAAAAAATAAACATTTTTTGACATTTTAAATAACATTTTTAAATATTAAAAACATCCATTTTCGACATTAGTTTTGCATTTTGAAATACAAAAATATAATATCCATGGGGTGGTTATTATATTAGAAAAATTAGTATTAAAATTATTACCCATAGGCAACCGTATTGCTCGAATCACATTAACTCCAAATTGATAATACATTATTTCAATTTATAAAATACTGTTAAACTTTTTACAATTTACAGTTTTTGATTTAAAAAAAAACATTTACAAATTTTATAAATTAAAAAAGATTTTATTTAGGCATATATATAAATAGTATTGCTAAGCTATATTATTCCAATTAAAGAATATTTAGTATAAAATTATTTGGTACCATTTCAAAGGTTGTTTATAATTTATCAATAGAATATTTAACTAATCATTTCCTTTATTGTAATTTTAGCAAATAAGTCTCTATGGAGAAAGAAAAAGGATTATGCATTTATATTAAGTGCGAAACAAATGTTTACTAGAATTTGTGTTTGTTATATTTATTATAATTACTGTTTAATTCAAAATAAAACTATTTTGATTAATTCTGTTTGTGCTGTTACAATTGTCATCTTTTTGTCCATGTTCCTTTTTTATTTTAACTTTTTAATGCACATAAGTATACATATAATTTGTTTATAATTCGTGTATATTATTTTTTTACAGCTGATTACAGCCATAACTGCAATATTTTATTTTCGTTTACTTTAAAAATCTATGTTTTTATTTAAACTACTTTTGTTCAAATATTAGTAAATTTTGTTTGTGTTTGGAATAATTATTTACTTTCATTTTACTAAAATTATATTTTATTTAAAAAAAAACATTTGAAAAATATTATTCTTATTATAATTAAAAACGTAACGTTCTCAAATATAACTCTTTTTAATATTAAAATTTGATTTTTGCATAATTGATTACTATATATCTGGACAAATGTTTGTTATAAAAATTAATAATCTTTATAGTTTTATAAATAGTGAAAAATTCATTGTGAATTATACATTAAAAAATGTAAATAATAAAATTTTTTTTAAAATAAATAGAAGTTTACAAGAAAATTATTTATTTTCCAAAAAGATAATCGTTTTCTACAAATTTAGAAATAAAATTTCTTTTGCATTTACTGTTTAGTATTTATTATACATATTAAAATTAGCAGTTTTTTATATAGAAAGATTTTATAAGTTTTAAATTAGTGTTTTCGTTAATACTAAACCTATTCTAACCAATTTTAACGGAACAAAGCGCTTTAGCGTAGGAGTAACAATTATACTTTTAGGTAATTACAGTAATAACAACAATTTATTAAAATTTACAGAATAAAAGATTTTAAAAAATCTGTGCAAAATGGAAACATTTACTTACAGCCCAAGTTGAATACATGTTTTTCATAAACTCCGTTTAATATTATAATTGTATTGTATTATATATAAAATAAATTTTGTTACAGAAAATGTTATATAACTTGTATAGTTAAATGTATGAAAATCAAACGTTTAGGCATATTTGGTCTAATACATTAAAAAGATTTTCTAATTAATAAATTATTTTATAAATCGAAAAAGTAATTAATTTAAATAATAACAAAATTTACATAATAATTAATTTTATACAAAAATATTTTTTGATTAAATCTCAGTTAATTTATATGAAAATATTTTTTAATTAAATAAATAAATAATTTAAGATTGTAAGTTAAAAAAATAGTTTTTTAAATAATGTTAATTATAACTATTTATTACAATTTTCTCTTTCAATTAAATCAAATATTATTGTTTTATCTTAGTACGTCGATAATAAGTACGATAAACGTATTTTTAATTATTACTATTATTATTAAATGTTTTGAAAATTCTTTTGCTTTAAAGAGCATGAGGCAACAAGATTGTTTCAAATAATTTTATATTAAATATTTGACTTTATAGATGGTAAATATTAAAGATGAAAATTCTAATTAAATTTGGAAAAACCCCGTGATTGTAAAGATACTTTTGTTTTGTTGCCGTAGTTTAATAGAACAATTTCTACCTGCTTTCTCTTTAGCACTATGTTTTTAACAAAAGCCAGGTTGCTAATCTTTATTTAAACTTTCTGTCTTTTTTAAGCAGACTTAGGACCAGTTATTGTGGAATTCTTTAAGCAATACAATAAGGCAACATAAAGTATATAGTTAAACTTATCAATGCCACCACAGAAAATGAATACGGGCTCTTTATTAGTTTTAATTTAAGTCCATCTGCTAAAAATTATTATTTGTAAACAATATATATATATATATATATATATATATATATATATATATATATATATATAACAATGATAAAATAATTTTAAGCAGGATTAAATCTAAATAATTTTGTTTATTTTTAATTAGTATTTTTACAAAAATACATATCAATAATTAATAGTAATGATAAACGTTGTATATTATATGCCAAAACTAAAATATAAAAAAATAATAAATGCAAAAAATTGTTTTGTAATCATTCATTGTAAAAAATATTAAAAAATTAAAAATTATTTGTTTTAATGTAATCTTAGTACACTTATAATAACGTTCACTGACTGTAATATAATCCAACAAAAATATGGTCTTTTGTTGCAAAAAGTAAATTTTTTTTCCAAAAATAAGGTAATGAATATATATATATATATATATATATATATTTGTGAATTACTACAAAAACAATATATAATACATTATTGATTTTTTTAAACATTTTTGAAAAGAATAATAAACAAGAGAATTAGAATTTTAATTAGAAATAAAAAAATAAAATTTTGCTTATTTGAAAATTTATAAAATTTAAAGTAATAAAAATATACCAGTTTTTTAGATAACCAGACATACCTAGCAGAGATTTAGTTATTACATAGTTGAAATACAGCAAAAAAACTATATTTTTTTGAATATAAAATTTTAACCTTTTCTAATATAATACATTCATTATTATTATTATTATACATTGTAATAGAAATTAAATTTGACTGTTTGTTGTATTTCAATAAATAAAATACCTGAATAAAAATATATTAACTGCAAAAATAGGCTACAATGTAAAGGAAACATTGTAAAATCTTTATTTTCAGTAATTAAATGAAATCTATATATGACAAATATTGTATTGGTTTGATAAAAAAGTATAATATTTGTTACCGGGGTGGTCTAGCGGTACAGCGCTCGAATTCGAACCTCAGTAGATATGGGTTTGAATCCCATTGCCGGTACTAGAATGCGGGCCCATGTTTGGCTTCGCTAATTGTCCACTGCTTAAAAATGTTTCTCGTAAAACATTTAAAGTAGCAAACATAAAAAAAGATTAAATATATATATATATATATATATATATATATATATATAGCGTAGTATAACAAATATTTTAAGTAATTGTTTTTTCCAAACAAAAATAATAGAAGATGTAAAATGTGAGATGCATTCATTTAGCATATTCTTTTAACTCATTTAGTTCAAACAAAACATCGAGTTAATTTTAATAATTGCTCTAAAGTGTTGATAATTGCTCAAGCCTCTAATATGTCAAAAACACTTAAATCTGTTTACATTCACACATTAAAACTCATTTGTGTGTACAAAATAATTGTAACTTTATTAAATTTAGTTTGGACTTAACATATGTGTATGTTTATGTATGTTTATATCTGTGTACTTATTAATGCTAAATTAATTACATCATATATATATATATATATATATATATATATATATATATATATATATAGTGATTCTTTATATGTTTGTAACTGAAGAAAATATACAAAATAAATTCATCTCACAGTTAACGTCTTCCATTATTTTTATTTTGAATTATACAGGGAACCGATTACTTTAAATTGTTCCAAATAAAAATATAAGAAGACGTGAACTGTGAGATAAATTTATTTTGTATATTCTCGTCAGTCACAAACATATAACATTATAAAGGAAACCCAATGTTTTAAGTTTTAAATTGTATCTTTAGTTTAATGTGTAACACTAATTTTTAAGCAGTTGTAAAAGAATTATAACTATTTTAATAAATAATGTCCAATGTCATACTCATAGAAAGTTAATTTTTAGTTTATCTGAATTTATTATTTTAATTTAAAACCATTATTTTAGTCATTAAGTAAATTGAAACAAGCATTTTGTTATCCAGACATTACCACTTAACATTACTAACATTTGTTTCATTTTTTTCAAATCCCTTCGGAGCAACAAGATTGTTTCATATAAATATACATTTAAATTTTAGCTTTGAATAGTGTATATATCGCAGATTAAAATTTAATTAAAATTTCACTAAACCCCGTTAACAAAGTGTTGCTTTTATTTTTTCGCCGTCAAATAGCGTTCATTTTTTAGCAATATTTTTTAACCGGGACCAGGTTTCCAATCTTGAGTTCATACCCTCTTACTTTTCTAACCGAAGTTGCGATGAGCTACGGTGGAATTAAACTCAAATTAGTGTCAACATTAATATTATTATTACTTTGTTTTTAGCACAATAAAACAAAACATTTAGAAATATATTTATAATTTAAAGTTATTTGTTAAAGTCGAAATTGTTATCAAAAATGAAAGTTCGCGAAACTACATTGGCAATCTAATTAAGATAATCAAAAAATGGTTAAGTAAAGTGGTTGAAGACAGTAATTTTATTAATTATTATATATTTTGTAGTAAGTAATGCAAAAACACTCCTTAGTAATTGAACAACGGTATATGTTCCGTATTCTTTTCGGTATTTGACGTTATTTTTTATGTTCATAATTTTGGTTAGTTATTGGTTATAAAATAATTAACAAATAATAGAGATTTTTTATTATTTATAATATATACTGTCATTATTTAGAGCATTACCAAAATGAATGCATTATGATATTTTAAAGTAGTTAGAAATTACTGCTTATCTTAGGCATATCTAACTTTTACTAATATATACTAAAAATAATACTTTAGAATATATATATATATATATATATATAAATATTTATAAAATTAGAAATCAATGTAATGTAAGTTCAACGAAATTTGTTCAATTTTGTAGACCCATATTCATTATTTACTGTAAATGTAAATGTATAATTGTATTTTTTTTATGTTATTGCCAGTTTACCTATGTATAAATACGTTATTATTTTTTTAGTTATTGCCAGTTTACTATGTATAAATACGTTATTATTTACTACATCTACTTGTTTGACTTATATTAAAATAAATAAATAATTTATTCTTGTAAATTAATTATGCATTAAATAGTACTTTTAAACATTAAGTAATTAATCTTTCATTTAACTAAATATTACTATCGTAATTAAGTAAATATTAGAAACATTAATAAAAAGCTTTAGTGTTTAATAAAATATTTTTTAACAAATTAATTAATCTGTTTATTTTTGTACATTTTTATTACAGTCGATACAAAATGCTTATTTAAAAAAGGAATATTTAGCAAATTGTTTGTCTGAATTATGTAGTATAATATAGAATAAATGAATGAAGTAATATTTTATACGTGAAACATTAGAGAATTTAAAAAAACTGTAATAAATATATATTCGTAATTTTAGTAGAATTTAGCTTAAAAAAAATTAAAATGAACCCTGTTATATTAGGCAATGTATGTCATTCCAACTAATTTTTTAATATTTTTGATTTTAAAATAAATTATTGTATATTTTTAAAATAACAAATTATTTTTACACATTATGAAGATTTGATTGATGTGCTACATTTTTTTTAAATGTATGACTTTGATACATACGCTGGTAATGCAATGAATAAAAACTTTAACTTTTTTTAGTTAAAATTAATTAAGTATTAAAATATGTAATTTGCTTACAAAAAATATTATTAAAAAATATTTTAATTTTATATAATTTTTACTTTTAAAAATAATAACTTTAAAATAAAATAACTGCTGACATATATACATATAAATGCATTTTTAAATAATTAATAATTAATTTATTTTAAAAGTATTTTAATAGAATCAATAGACTGAACATTCGAAGGTTATTTATAGTCCGAATTTTCCACTTAACCACAATTGTACTGCAATAAAAGTTGCGCATCCTTTTTATAAATGGATATTTTGCAATTAAGTACAATTAGTCTCCAAAATAGATGTCTACAAGTGACAATTTAAACAGCGTTAAATTTGTGCAAATATTCAGATAATTGTTTTATAGTGAGCTGTCCAGAAATGCTACAGGACAATTAACAATTATTCAAGACATTGCTTTTGTGCATACTTCAAAAATGGTAATGTATATTTTAATATGACTTACAATTTACTATACGTTTTTCTTATTTAGACCACAAAAGTTTTTAAAAGCAAAAAGTTTACTTTTATTCAACTTCCTCCATACAGTCCAGACCTAAATATAATTGAAAACGTTTTTAGTATTTTAAAACGTGAGATGTGTCGCATAGAAACTGACGTATCATTAGAAGCGAAAATTAATCATCTTGTAAAAAATTGTATTTCGAAGGACTACACCCATTTCAGAAATTAACGCAAAAAATTACAAAGGTATTAAATCTAATTAATTTGTTATGTCCAATTGTTTTTGTAAAAACAATTATCAGGAAATTAAAAATAATGTCTAGTGCTTAATAGATCCTTTATATATACTTAGAAATATTTATTTAAGAAGGCTAAGTCGGCCAAAATATCATATTTTAAAAGCTACTTCTATATTAACGTGGATAATAAGTTAAAATTACACAATTTGTATAACAATTAATCCATTATTATTTTGTGTGCTTAATTTCATTAAAAATAAACAAAAACTAATTCTTAAAATTGATGTTAAACGTTTATTTATTTTTATTTTAAATAAAAATTTTAAAATAAATCTAATAATTTATTATTTACGTTTAACCTTGAGATTCTGCTCACCCGCTAATTCTGCTTTCTGATTGTATTGTTTTTGAAATGGAGAATAGTGATAAAAATGTTTTCATCTCGCCGAAAATGAATACCGTGTTATTAAAGAATTAAAAAATGAAGGATTTTCACCGAAAAAATTGGCAGATTTATATAGAGTTAACCTTTCAACAATTTATCGGATTATCAACAGTCAAAAACCACGAAATTATGATAATGTTGGAAGAAAACGTATAACAACAAGTACGGATCACCAAAAAAATATTATAGAGTTAAAAAAATTATAATAAACCTATTTCAGAAACCAAAAAAAATAGTTTAAACAATTTAACTTATTCTACAATAAGAAACAGAGCAATTGAATCCGGTTTAACTCTACAATCACCGAAGATCCAACCATTTATTACCAAAAAACTAAAGGATAACAGATTAGCCTTTTGTAAACTATAGAGTAAACGACATTTATGTTATTGGCGTTCCGTATACTTTGCTGATAAAGCAATAATTTGGGATGAACCATTTGGCTTTAAAAACAAAGTGTTGTGTGGGACAAGTTTTCAAAAACATTCACTCTCGGTTGTTAGAAGGAAAGCCCACCCTCGACAAGTAATGTGTTGGTTTGTTATTAAGTATAATCAACCTATCAAATGGAGAATTATATCTGGTACCTTAAATAGTAAAAAATTTATTTCAGTTATGAAGGATGTTTTTTATTATTAAATGCAACACACTTACACGGGGGTTACTACTGTTTTTTCAGGACAATGCTCCATGTCATACGTCCAAATAGGTAACGTCATATTTATCTAAGTTTACTATATTTGCTTTATATTTACATTTAGACAATAGAAGAGCTAAAATCAAACAGCTATCTTTCACTCAATTGCCACCTAACAGTATGCTAAAGCGTAATATCAATAAGCATACCGAAATTGAGGATTTATGTGAAGACATTCGGTTTGTTGTTCAATATGAGATGAGAAAAAAGAATATATCAACACTCTCATCGACAGCATTTTAAAACGCCTGGATTAGGTTGTTCAAAAGAAAAGGCGATTACATAGATTATTAAATCTTTTGAACTTTGTAATGTCTTTAATCATTTGGTAACTAAAAAATTGCATGTAATCTGTATTTTTGTTAATAGTTGACGTTATAAATCATGTTAATTATTTTACTCCATTTCCGACTTTGCACCTGTTGATATTTTATACAATTTTTTTTACTTACAATATATATGTATATATAATTATAGTTTTTTCAATTATTATATAGTATTGTATATTTTATAATTGAAGTGACGGTTTTCTTGTATGCTATGTAGTTGCTAGAGAGGTTTTAGTTTAATAATCACTTTTTTCCAGTAATTGTTGTGAGGGTTGTATAGTAATGCGTTGATAGATTCCTACCCAGAACGGCTGGCACCAGTTGATAAAAAACGTGGATATCACTTAAATTACTGACACTATCAAATGTGTTACCTTTATTTTGTATATTGATGTATGTTAGTAGATAAAACTATTTTTTTAAACTAATAATCTGTGTTTGTTTTTAACTTTTCATAATAATTGTATTGTGCTTTATAGGTAATAACACTCTTATTACCTATTGTGTATTATATTAAAAAAATTTTTTGCGAATAATATTAAATGTATATATAATAGTAAAATATTATCTAAGGTATTTATTAATAAGTGTTAGATATGTAAAAAGTATGTAACAAGTGCTAAATATATTTATATATTATAGTAAGTCAACATAGAAGTCACTTGTGTCACTATTTGTAGTTAATCTCAAGTCTGGTCCCCATATAAAACCTATATTGTTGCAGATACAACAAGAGAACGTCATTTTGACAAACAACGGCAAAGAAGTGATAACACCGCCGAGATGACACGATTGAGTGAAATTCGAAAAAAAGTTCAATCTTTGATTTGACAAAGAACATTACTTAGTCAACTTCTGTGTATACCTCCTGAAAAACCAACAAAAACGGTTTTAGAATAGACAATTGGTGATGGCAAAGAAAAAGATTGGTAGATTACAAAAAATATAGTTAAAAATCATTTGAAAAGATTTAATTGAAGTAGGATTAAACAAACATTTTGTCAACATTTCAAACATAAGGTATTATTTTGTTCTTTTTAAATACAAGATTTTGTTATCTAGTTACTCTATGCTTATTTCAAAACAAAAGGGTTATACAATAATAAATAATAATAGTTTAGGTCCTGACTTTAAATAGAGGTTTAAGCTTCGTGTATTATTTGAATAAATCTGCACATTAAAAAAAACATTTAAATGGAATAGTATTTGAATTAGTTAACTGTTACTTTTAGTACAATAATTATTTTAAAATGAATAACATTAGTAACTTTACATTTGGTAAAAGGAAATGTTTTGTAAATCATTTGGTAGATTATTAAAATAAAAAAATTTACTAATTAGGAACGAATCCTTGCATAAGGCATTCCAATTATGTTTACAACTGATAAACACTATCAGCCACCTAATCTATGCCAACTTTATCAGTGCAATCACATTATGTAAAGATGAAGAAAATATATTTACATTAACGACTGAATAGCTACACATTATTTTATAGATTTTTAATTAAACCAGTAAACGTAAAATGTATTTATATATATATTTGGCTTATCAAAATTGCTTTGCGTAATTCCTTTTATTTTTGTTTAACACAAATGGCAATTCAACTATTTATTTATTTATTATTTGTTGATTAATTAATCATTTTTATAACGTTAATTTATATCGTAATATAAAATTATTTTTTTATTTAAATATGGCTGCATATTTATTTTTGTATAAAATTATTTGTTTATTTGATAATTATCAAAATAAATTTTAAAGTATTATAAGTGGTACTACTACTACTACTAAAAATAATAATAATAATAATAATAATAATAATAATAATAATAACTAGGCATTAATAGTAGTAATGACAAAATAGCGTAATTGTATTAGTAAGATTATATTGTATATTTTGTAATTAATTACATTATTTTAGAACAATAATGAATTTAATTTTTTGATTTTCTTTTAATGTTGCCATTAAAACCAATACAAATAAACATTTTTAACTGACAATGTTTGTGATTGTATTACATAAAAAAACATTTTTAAAATACCATTTTAATGTACAGTTAATTGTATTTATTATAAATTTATTAAAGAATTAATGTACGTGCACAATTACATATAATGTATAATTTTACTATTTACATTTTTTTAAATGTGTCCTCTATTTAAAACTTAGGTATCCCTTAAAACAAATCGTTTTATTGAGACAAAATAAATGTAATTTTGTAGTTTAATTATTGTAAAAATTAATTCATAAACAATTTGTAATTATATTTGTCTATTAAGTGAAGCAAGTATTAAACATATTAGTTAATGTTTTTAAAATAAAACAGTTAAACGTTTTGAACATGTGTAAACATTGTTTGTTGTAGAACAATATAAGTTTGAATTCACGCAAAGTTGCACAAAAAATACAAGTATCGATTTCAATTATCCTTTTTACTGTTGTTATTATATTTTTAAAATTTTTATTTAAATCCGATAGCAAAAATCTAGGTTGTACACATTTTGAAACTTTACACTATTTATATAATTTTCCTACCCTTAAATATTCAGTTCTGCATATATATCTATATATATATATAACCACAATAAAAAATGGGAAATATGCTTTAATGTAAGATATTCAAATAACAAAATAAAACTTTGAAATGACGAAAACCAAAATCGATTCTTAAATGTTGAATCATGGATACAAACATGTTTGTTAATTGTTGTTAAATAATTTTAAAAAAAACGTTATGTTTTTAATATTCTTGCAAAAAATAAAATTTTTAAATATTATTTAATATAATAAAACATTGTTATTTTTTGTGTTTAAGTTTATCGGCCATTGAATATATATAGTGTAAAGACAATAATAGTTGAATAAAATTAAAATAACAAAATTTGCAATAACTAAATTAACACTTATACTTTATTATCTTATTTTATAATACCTTAAAAAATAACATTATAATTGAATCAAGTAAGAACTTTTTTATGTATAATAGTATTATTGTGAATACTGTATAAGTACGAGTTATTGTTAATAAATATTAACAGTTTTATTAAAGCATATCCGTTTTAACAAGTTCAAGATTAGTATTAAAAAGATACTGACTATTAGTAGCTAAGTCTAAGCTAAGTTTGTGTTGTGTGTAAACTCATGTCATTGTGTAGTAATTAATGTTAAGATTAATGCTTTAATTACAATATTTTTTTGCATATATATACACTAATATTTTATGATTACGACTAAAGAGAATATACAAAATAAATTCATCTCAACGTTTACGCCTTTTAATAGTTCTATTTAGAACTGTATAAATGAAGACTCAAAGAAACAATTTTAAAAAGCTGTCTATCTCAATTAGCAATAACTTTTAAATTACGTAAAATGTTATAAAAAAAAGCGTTTACAACAAAAATAGTATATTTAACCATGTTGGACATTTGATATCTTCTATAAAAATGAATGTATTTATATTCAATATTTTTCTAAAGGTTTTGTATTTTCAAAAAACAAATTAAAATAATTCATTTCATACCAAAAATAAATTTGTATATTTTACAATTGTGGTAAAAATATATTAATCATTTAATTAATATATGCAAAATATATGTTTATGTCTGCAATTAAATGCCAACTTCAATTTATAAAATGTTAATTTGTAGCTAAAGTGAATGTATAAGTAGTGTGTAATAATTTGACATTAAAATAAAACAGATTTAATATCAAATTAAAAAAGCAACACTATTTTTGTTATGCAATTATCTTTTTTTTAAGTTAAAAATTAAATTTAAAAATTAATTACTGTGAATTAAAAGAATAGATAGTCGCGTTAAAATAAAAATATATATATTAAAATTTATTTAACGGATTAATTTTTATCCAAATTTAACGTACAGTTTACATAGTAAGACGTTTCAATTGTTTTATCTTCAAAAAGAAACAAAATTATATATGGAGTAATATACAATGAACCGTAAGCTTGTATTCTAATCAACAAACGTTTTCTGCTTGCTACCGTTAGTTACAAGTCCAGTTTTATAATCTATTGTGCTACTCTAGTAAATAGAAAAGTTTAACAAAAGTTTAATGTTGTCATCTGTAGCAAATGCAGTTCTCCAGTTAACTGCGCATATTAAATGCTCAATAAAGGGATTTTCGGAAATAAATTTCAAATAAATATTTTTTCAATTACATTTGAAAATAGAAACAAGAATACATTTGTAACACTTTGTTACTAACAAAATATAAATAATTTATCTAAATTACTATATTTTTAGTAATTTGTTGTGTGTCAAATAAAACAAAAATGTTAATTTTTTATAATGTTTTTTCAAACGTATAAATACATATAAATAATAATTACATATAAATATAATTTCTAATAATATTAGATTGCTTATGTTGTCAATGATATATAATTGTATTTTTTATAAAACAGCTTTAAACAGATAATTTCTTAATTTAAATATTCTTATAAATGTTTGGTTTTATTATATTAAAAAAATTAAATAGCATTAATGTTAATACTGATAGGACGTAATTTTTAAGTTATTTTTATTTTTATTTTACTTAAATTTTTGAGTAATTTAAATACATTTATATAAAATTCAAATTAATATTTTTTTAATATGACATAAAAAATAACTTTTTAAAACAATTCTGATACTAGTATGCTTTATTTAAAACCTTTAATCTATGGATTATTTAATTGCATTTACCATTAATTTTTATTTGTTATATTTAATTTAGACAAATTATTTAGTAATAAATGTGAGTTTACATTAGAGGTCATCATATTTGTAATACAGAAAGTTTTTGAAGATTAAATTTCTAATTATATTATTATAATTAAATTTTAAAACTTTAAAAATATAAACAATTTGTTTAACAATAATTGTATTTTACCTTTACTATTATAATAAATTTACACCATTTTGAATAATTAAAAATTATGCTATTTTTGAGTTGAATTTCTCGAAAACTTTTGATCAGAAAAATTTTCATCAAAACAACGTTTTGATTATTAAAATACGAATTTGAAATAGATGTCAATAGGTGAATTTGATTTTATTAGGATAATTGTTTAATTTATTATTATACCTTTAAAACATTTACATATTATTACGTTCTATTATAAACAGTTGGTAATGTATGTCATTGCAATTCATTTTTTCAATATTATTGTTTAAAATAAATTATTGTACATTTCTAAAATAAAATAATTTTTACACATTGTAAAGATTTGATTAATGCTCTACATTTAAAAAAAAAGTATGACCTTGATACATACGCTGATAATGCGATGACTAAATTGTAACTTTTTCTAGTTAAAATTTATTAAAAAATACTTTAATTTTATATAATTTTAATTTTTTTAAATAATTTTTTAAATAATTGCTCACACATATACATACAAATTTGAGGTGTATTTTGAAATAATTAATTATTGATTTATTTTAAAAATATTATAATATAATTTTAAAACAATTTTTTTCCAAAAAATTATTAAATTATTTTTAATAATTTAAGCACAAGGTCAATTTTTATTTTCTGTTTCAAAATTTGTAATTTTGATAAAAAGGCTTCTTATTTCCGCGCACTTAATACTTATGGTTAAAACAGCTCAGCGTCGTTATTTGTCTACTCATGATTATGAATTAGTTTAATGTTATTATAAAAGGGGCACAAAAGTTAAACAATTGCCAAATACATAAAAATAGATGTTTCAAGAGTGTGCAACATTTTGAACAATAGAACAAGCCCCAGATCACCCACAGTTGGTCGAAAACGTTCAACAAACAAACAAGATGATCAGTTTATAATTATGCAACTTAAAAAATAGAGAACAATCAATGTAAAATAAATAAAAAATTAATATTTAGAAAATTTTTCTTATTTAATTGTAAGAAAGAGGATGAAATCGGAAAATTTCATTTTTTAAGCGGCTGTTAAGATTCATGAACTAAATTGTGCCCATAGATTACAACTTCTTTCTGGAAATCGATATGCATCACAGGTGAGTGTGCAATGTCCTATGAGCCATCGACTGAACATTTGAAGGTTATTTATAGTCCAAATTGCCCACTGAACCACACTTGTACTGCAATAAAAGTTGCACGTCCTTTATGTATAAAAAGATATTTTGCAATTAAGTACAATCAGTCTCCAAAATGGATATGTACGAGTATAAATGTAAACAGCGCTGAATTTGTGCAAATATTCAAACAATTATTTCATAGCAAGTTGTCCAGAAATGTTACAGGACTTTTAACAATCATTCAAGACAGTGCTTATATATAACAGTAAAGTAAGGTATTTAGTAAGAAGTGTTAGATATGTCTAAGATAAGTAACAAGTGCCAAATATATTTATATGTTATAGTACGTCAGCATAGGAGTCACTTATGTCACATCTATATATGGTTGTTAACTGTCAATGTTTTTCTGAACTTATTACACATACATATTAAAAACTATTTATAATTGATGTTATTGGAAAACGTAACCAAAACTATATGCTGTAACATTATTTAATCAATAGTTTTTACAAAACATTGTGTATTACTGAATTCATATGACTAAATGTGCATACTGTGAATATCCAATAAATATTCTTGTTGCTGTTATGTTTCTTTCATTCAATCAAAATTAAATGTTGTTCCTTTCCTAAAGTACACGATTACTTATTGTTATTGTTGTTATTATTATTATTATTATTATTATTATTATCACTCTTATGTGTTCAGTAGGTTTGCACACTAATAATTCTTGTGCAAAACAATCAATACAAATTATTAATATTATTAATTTTATTTAACAAAACCAATTATCTTAGAAACACATCATAATTTTTCAACATATGTATTCTATTCAGTTTTAAAGTGTTTTTTTTCCAAATTTATTTTGACAAAGTTTTTATCAAACCATCAATTATTAAGTACGCATTCAATGGGGGGATTGCAGTTATTGCTGATGTAGGGATCATACTTTTGACAATTACAACATAGTTTTAGCTACTTAGTTACATATAATTAAAATAAAGAAGTTAAAACTGTTGTTTTAAATATCTTAGCAAAAACCAAATTTAAATTAATAAATATTTTTTATTAATATTTTTATGAGTATATAATTTACACAAAACTAATTTCTAGAGTTTTAATAAATTACAAACAAATACAAGAGTTGAATTAAAATATTTTTGTATTTTATATTTTATCTGTGTCTCAAGTTAATCACGTTTAAATAATTAATTAGTTCTATTCTATATAATATTTGTAATATTTTGCATTAAGAATATTGATTTAAATACAGACAAATTACAAATTACATATTTATAACTACTTTCGATTCTATAATCAAACTGTATCAAAAATAAAACAAGTTACATTTAAAATTTTAAATTTTAAATTTGGCAAAATTTCTTTTAGAAAAAGGAAGTAACAAAATATTTATAAAATTGCAAATTGGTTAAAAATAAACTAAACGTTAATTTGATTACCAAACTGTCAACAAATGAGATTAAACTAATATATAATGTATACATTTATAAAATAGAAGCATAAAGTTTATAAAAATATGCAGGTGCCACTAGGATATTTTTTGCTAATAGTAAGTTAAAAGTGTAATAAATACATTGCGTAATTTTTATTTACACATCCTTTAAATGTTCAGGGTTACTTACAATTTTTCAATATCTTCTTTCAAATAACTAATTTTTAAAGTTTTTCTAGTTGTAGTCTATCGATTAGGGAATGGTGCGTTGTGACCGTTATTAACGGACAGTAACATTCACTGTCAAATTATGAAACCTTTTGTACGTTCATAACTCAATTAGTTAGCGGGACATACCTATAATCCAGAAATAAAAAAATTAATCTATTCCAAATGAAAACTAATTTGTTTTTTTATTACATATTGATTAATCTTGCTTACATTAAAATTATATTATTTTTTATGCTAATTTTTTTTAAATGAAACAATTGAAGAACATTAATAATATAATATTTATCTTTTACTTACACAATACACCAACAACAAAAAATCCAGATAAAAACAACGTTGCGGCTTGTCTACATGATGGAGAAATTTCTTTTGTAATATAATGCACTCCATAGATAAGTTCATCAATTGTAGCCGACGATGAAGTAGTTGTAGGAGTTTTAAAAGTCGATGTTTGAACAGTAGTCAAGTTGAAATATAGGTCAGTTATCACATTTGTAAGAGAAGACTGGGTTACTATAGTATTCAAATTTTTACTTAAGTTTTTGTTTAAATTATTTTGAAGTTCCATGTTTATAAATTGTTGAAAAAAAGTGCAATTTGTTTCACATTCTCAATATTAAATAATCAGCAAAAAGTACAATTTATTTCACTTTTAACATAATATATTGTGTTTTAAAAACATAATTTTATTGGTTATTTTTTATCCAATATCTAATTGGTTAATTTTTGTTTATAGTTAATTAGAAAGGATATATATAAAAAATATTTGGTATGTGATAAGAATAAACTGATAAAACTATTTTTTCGATTTGCATTACGTTTATTATACCGATCTGATAACATTTTGACATGTTTTAAACAGTATTTTTTTAATGTAGTAAAACATTTGTAATTATATTTTACATGTGCGTGCAATTGAATAAAAGTGCAATAATAAATGTTCCGTATAAATATTAACAGTAAGAGTTTATAAAATGTGGCACAATTGTAGGTTAAATCAAGGACACAACATAACAGATTAAGTTCTAAAATGTAAAACTTGTGCATATTAACACTATGTAGTATGTTTACATTACATCTCTATAACATTTTTAAAAATTGCTCTAAAATTCCAATCATGAATTACTATTATTATCTTAACTATAAAAATTTTATGTTGCAAGAATTGAACTTTTATTCTATTGTTTTGTGCCTTATTTATACTACTCATTTATACTATTGCCTACACGAGTAAACTTTTATTAACTCGACGACTATGCTACATTGACAGGTTGGAATGGTATTTTTATTTATTACCGTTTTCTATTAGAACATTAATACAACGGTATCCGTTTTGTCAATATTTATTGTTTGATTAACACAAATAGGTTAAAAGATACATTCTTATTTAGGTGAACTTGAGGTTTGCCTTTTACAACTAACACTGGATATGGCCCTCATTTTGTTTCACTAAATTGCTCGGAAGTACTTTTTATAAAACTTTCAAGTAGTATGTATTAGAATATTTTTACACAACCAAAACTTTAAATCTATGATTTCAAATTTTTTTCTGTATAAGTAGGATTAAAAACGTTTACAGTAGAGTTTAAAGTCCTAATATTTACAATATATAGATAAAATACAAGTTTTTAATAGTAATAAATGATATGTACATATACAACTACTATAACAAATACTGCAAAAATTTATGAGAGAATCAAATCCAAATTAATTTATTATATCCAATTGTTTTTTGTAAAAATAAATATTACTAATTAAAAATAATGTAAAATAGTTAATAGTTGCTTTATATTTACTTAAAAATATTAATTTTAAAATGTGAAGTCAGTAAAAAAGCATATTTTACAAACTGTATGTGGATAATAAGTTAAAGTTACATAATTTTTGTCATAATTGGTTTGTTAATAAGTTGTGTGTCTAATTTTATTAAAAATGAACAGTGTTTTTCTTACTATTTAAAAAATTTCTCACATTAATAATTATATTTGACCTTGAGCATCCGCTTGTCTGTTTTCATTCTGTAAAATGAATACCAACGGTAGAAAAGATTATCATCTTAATGGCAATAAACACAATGTTATAAAAAAATTTAAAATTATGGATTTTTGCCTAAACACTAGCGAAATGATATAAAGTAAATCTTACAAAAATTTATTGTGTTTTGAATGTACAAAATTCACGAAACTATGATAATGTTGGAAGAAAAAGAATGTAGCGTTACTACTATTTAATAAATATTTTATTAATTACATTATTTTGTAAATCTTATTTTAATATGTTTGTATTTTAAAATTTACTATTCTCAATTTTTGTCAATATTATATTTGTTGTTTTACTGCACTGAAAGGTGCGAGATAGATTTAATGTCGTGCCTTTGGAATATAACGTGGTTTGTGTAACTCTAAACATTTCTGTATTTTTGTCCGTTTATTACATCGTTTTTGTATTGACTATTTTTAATTTTTATACATTTAGCATCAAAGTTTATGTTTTGATATAACAATTACGAAGTACTTGATTATTCATCTTTTTATATTTAGTTAAGAGTTAATAATTGATGTACTACTAAAAGAATGACAACTAAGACCGATAATCAAAAAATTGTTATGTAATTAAAGAAAATTTACAACAAACTTATTTTCTAATATTGTAAAAAACAATTTACAAGAATTTTATTATTCGACAATGACAAACAGAAAGAATATAAATGTATATTTTATAACAAGTGGATTAAACGACCATTGTGTTATTAGAGTTTGGTATGCTTTGCCGATGAAACAATTATTTGGGTCAAACCAATATACTACAAAAATAAATTGTTGTGCGAATCGATTTTTTTTTTAAATACTTTCAGTTGTTAGAAAAAAGTTCATTCTTGACAAGTGATGTGTTGGTTTGGTATTGAGTATAATTATCTTATCAAATGGAAAATTATATGTGGTACCATAAATAGTGAAAAATTTGTTTCAGTTATAAAGGATGTTTTTTATTATAAAATACAGCACACTACTGTTTTTCAAGTTAATGCTCCATGTCATAAGTTATTAAAAAAATATTATATTACTCAATGTTTACTTTATTTGTTCTATATTTACATTTAGATAAGCAAAAATAAAAAAAATTATTTCTTTTATTTAATCACTATCCAATAGTCCGGACATAAATGTTATTGAATTTTTTTAGTATACTAAAGCGTAACATCAATAAGTATACTGATATTATGGATTTGTGTAATCGCATTAGGTTTGTTGTTCATTATGAGATAAGACAAGAATATATCAACACTCTCATTGATAGTATTTTAAACCATTTAGATCAAATGGTTAAAAAGAAAGGCAATTATATAGATTGTTGGATATTTTGTATTTTATATATAATTCAGTTAATAATTTAGTAACTGAAAAAATGGTATGTGATCCGTATTTTTATTAATATTTGACGTTATATTTCAAGTTAATAATGTTACTCCATTTTCGATTTTGCACCAGTTGATATTTATATAATATTTTATTAGTTGCAATACATACATTGAATTTTTAAAAATAATACTTATAAATTAAAAAACATGATAAGCAATATTTTGTTAAAATATGTTTAATTTAAAAAGGGAGTTGGATTTTAAAAACTTATTTTTGTGTAAAGAAAATTATTTACTTTATACAAATAAAGTTTAAAAATATAACCAAAATAAATGAAACATATAAGAAGGATTAAAATTTTAAATATTTTGCATACAACATGTAACTTTTTTTATGGTATTGCACAAATTACAACATTCTAAATAGTGTCCTTTAATAAGTATACCATATTCAAAATCCAGTATCAACGGTCAATTGTGCACAATTATAAAATAGCGGGGAGTACAGAATTGTCGTCATTATAAACAAAAAATAATTACTTTCAACAATCTGCTTATTAATTTAAAAAAAACATTTAACAATCAATTACAATTTTGTTTTTTAAAATAAACTGCTTTTAAAAAATAGTAAATCTAAGTTATTTTGTAAAACAAGCATCAAGTTTGTGTTATAAACCGTTGCATTGTATGCATCAATAAATATTATCCAAAATGTTTACAATTCTATATTATTTTTGTTAGTTTAAATTTTAAAATTAATCATGTGTCACTTTAAATGTTTGTTGGTATTTTAACAATCTATTTATAAGTATGTACCACTTAACAAACAAATTTTATTTTAAAATCAAAATAATGTCAAAAACAGTTTAATTTTATAAAATTAATTACCAAATTAATTTTTGTATTAAAACATGGATTTTTATCTAGCGAAGTTTAGTAAAGTTTATTAAATGTTAATTCTACAAAAATGTTATTAACATGCTACATTAAACGTGTTTATAATATTGCCAGATATTCCAAACATGATAGCAATTAGAGTTTTTAATTTATGACTAAAATGTTTGACGGGAGTAAGAGTTCGGTTTATGTAACGTGTATCGTTTTTATATTATTTATTACTATTTTTTGTTTATTTGTTCCTGCTATAAAAAAATTTTTACCATGTACACATTTATTAGAGCCAAAGGGAAGTCCACATTTAGTACCGGCAGTGGCACTTCAAGCCATGTTTTTGTAATTTTTCAAACTTGTTTAATGTACCATACACATGTGTACCATCTACCATAACATGTATGTCACCAAAACCGAAATAATATTTTTATTTTTTCAATATGTTCTATTGTTAATCTCAACTTTTGTAAACATTAAATATAAATAATACTTATTATTATTAATGTTGGTTTGAATACTTAAGAACAAATAACTTTCGCCGCAATTGTATTAAACATAATTATAGTATACATTTAATGTCTACTTTGTTGATTTATATAGGATGTGTGTATGCATGTTCCAAACCCTCTTTTAATAATTAAATATTATTGTTTTATTTTATTATTATTCCAAATTCAAGTCCATTACATAAATAATTTACACAAATGTAGTTTTAAGCAAATATTTATATAAAGCAATTATGGGGTACCAGCAATAAAATTTAAATTTCTATCTACCACGATAAGAGTTGAGTAACTTTAGCAATAGACGATTGGAACACATACATGTACTATATTAGTTTGATTTAAAAAGTTTTTATTTATGCTCAATTGTAAAAAACTATTTTTTTAAATAATTTTTATTTACATTTACAATTTTAATATATGTGAATTTTTATTTAAAATTTAAATGTTTGCAAGTTGGGAAGTTATTTTTCAAAAAATACGTTATAAGTTGCTAATACTAGAATTATTTTTTAAAGTTGTTTGATTTAGCATAAACAAAAACATTTTATATTTCTATATTTTTATAAACCAAAACATTTTGCATTATTTTACTAAGTAAATCAATTTTGTTTGTTGTTATTAGTTGCATAAAAATGTCTCATAACTACAATAATGGTTTGTGCTGTACAAAAATTATGCCTTGTTTTAGCTAAATAAATTTTTTTACTTATATTATAAATATATTTATAAAATATGTCAATTTAAAAAGTATTATTTAATAACAAATATAAACAAAATAATAATATTTCTTATTTTAAAGTAAGTGTTTACATAAACAAAAATAAAATTACATTTTTCATTTAATAGGATGATTATAATTTTATTACAATTTTATTATGAATTTGTATAAACCTATGTTTAAAAAAATATTAAACATATCAAACAGTTGAAACACAAGTTTGATTATAATAACTAGATTTACTATTTGAAATTGTCATGTACCTCAAGAAAAAAAGTTTTGTTTATATATTATGAAAGTTATTTTTGTTATTTCATTAAGGAAATAATACAAGGAATTCAACATTTTTACATAAAAATATTAGTGAGTAGTGATTATATTTTTAAGCGTTTAAAAATAAGCTTAATAACTGTTTACAAAGTTTCAAATTTTAAATGCATTTTTATAAAATTTTTAAATAAGTGAAAAACAACAAAGTAAGTAAAAAGTATAATTAATTTATTGTTTCAACATTTAAAAAATAATAATAAATTTATAAAAAGTAAACACTGTTTTTAAAACTAAGCAATAAGAAATAATTTTATTAAATCCTAAAAAGTGCATTAGAAAAAATATTTACTTGGCCTTGCACAAAGATTGAAATAATTGCAGTATGCCATAAACTATAAAAGTTGTTCATTGTGTTGTTAAAATATAGTTTGCTATTAAAGAAGTCTGTATTATTATCAAATTTTGGACTTGAAATTAAAAAATCTTTTGTGATCTACAATTTTATTTATTTAAGTTTATTTTTGCTACTTTGTATGTTTTACGGGAAACATCTTTTACCAGTGGACATTTAAGCAAAGCCAAACGTAAATCCACATTTAGTGTCGGTGATGAGATTAGAACCCATGCCAACCCAAGTCTAAATTTAGCGCTTTACCGTTAGATCACACTGGTACTAGACTAAATCATTTGCAAAACGTTGTTTAATTGGCTTATCGGTAATCACATTTACTTGTACAGTTGTTATTATTAACAAGTAATTATTAAAATAACGGTTTTAAAATAGACAATTAATAATAGCGAAAGAAAGATTTAGGTACATTACAGAAAGCACGGCTAACAATCATTTGAGAAAATCTAGTTGAAACAAATGCCCTTTAATATTAAAACAAAGAGGTTGGTTAAATGTTTGACTACATGGAATTATTTTATTGCCTCATGATTTTATTTAATTATGGAACTGTGTCGTTATCTTTGTTGTTACCGTTATCTTGTTGTCTCATGCTTATTTTAAAGCAGAAGAGTTTTCTAATAATAATAATAATAATAACAATAATAATAATAATAATAATAATAATAATAATAATAATAATAATAAGGATAATGATAATGATAATGATAATGATAATGTACTTTAGTCCTAATTTAATTTAGGGTAAATTTAACTAACTCAATAACAAAAATAAATGTTTACCTTTGCATAATATTTATTAAATTAAATTTTACATTTTAAGTAAACCGAAATTACATTTATTAGATTAAATTAAACCAATTTTGTTTTTTGTTAACCCTATTGACTAATCTTGTGTCTGCGTTTTAACCAGTTCTGCGTTTATGTTAAAAACATCTAGGGTTGAAATACAAATTTAAACTTCACTGTATTGTTATAAATGTTATTTTGCTAATAAAACAAAAACAAAACAAATTAAAAAATGCACTGCGCAGTGTGATAGGGTATACTAATAATTAAAAATAATTGAAAATTTGTTATGCTAGCGAACAATACAATATAAACCGTTGTAAATTGTATATTATTTTGATGAGTAATCTATGTATAACATATTGATAGTAATAACAACAATAATAATATTACTAAAGTCATTAAAAAAACTTTACGTATTTTACTACACTTGCGTTTAGTGAAAAATACAAATTCAATTATATACATTTACAAACCGTGCTATTATCCTATTTTGGCGATATATATATATATATATATATATATATATATATATATATATAATATTTTTAGAAATAATTGTAAACAACACTTTAACACGATTTTGTGTAATTGTAATTTAATGTAATATCCATTTCAAGTAGACTGTAGTTTAAAAAAATTATATTTATGTTTCATCACGTATATATTTGTATTATCAGCAATGACATGATTAATAAAACCATATTGCAAATGAAAATGAGTTAATAATCAATTATGAATTAAATAACAAATTTTATGTTTGTTTTATTTTTAAATACACAATGTATATAGAAAACGTTACGTTTAAAATAGTAATATAAATAGACAGTTACATCTTATGAAACAAACGTTAATTTACAAAAGGAGAAATGTTTTAACTTTTAAAAAAGGAAATATTTTTTTAATTATTATTATAGATTTTTTTTAAACTTTGAGAAAGGAAGCATCTAAACGTTTTCTGCTGTCTAATCTAGATTTTTAATTACTAATTTACTTTGCATTTAATGAATAAAATTATTGTTTTACATTTAACAAAAGATAATATTTAAAAAATGTTTAATTCATAATATTTTTATAATTAAATAACTATAAACAGAAACATTTTTTCTAGTTTTGAGATTTTTAATTTATGTAAACGTAAGTATAAATTTTTTTATTATTTTATTCAACTATATCTGTTATAAAAGTAAATAATTCTTTTTTTTCAAAATGTTTTATTAAATATTCAAACAAAATACTAAAATAATTTTTGTATAACATTATTGTAACAAATTGAGTTATGTAATAAAAAGCACTGTTTTTACTTACATAAAAAAAGAAATAATGTATTCGATCTTTTGAATGTAGGACAAATAAATGTAATGCTAATGGACAAAGATTTAAATTTCACTAAAGTATTTAAATAGGCGACCAGAACTATTTTTAATTAAAACATTGGAATATGTAGAATTGTGCTTTATAAATTAAGCAAATTATAGTTTTAACCAAAAAATACCTTGTAATAATAATAATAATAATAATAATAATAATAATAATGACACATGAACATTGTAATAGCTTTTAAAACTAAAAAAAGGTTTTGTTGACAGCTGTATTAAACTTTCTTTAACATTGGTAAAGTTGAAGTGGTTGTATTGCGAAAACAAATTCCAATTTTTTTTAATTTACTTCTGAAATACAAAACAACAATATTTTTGTTATTGAAAAAAATTGAAAATGTCATGCACAAGTGATGATATTTTTTATTTTCAACATAATCATTTCTGACATTCAATTTTTTTTAGTTTTGTAAGCTGGTATTAACTGTTTCATATTATAATATTCTGAGTGGATATGTTGCAATTTTTGTATCCAAGTGAAAACAGTTTTGAGTTAAACATTTATATATATATATATATATATATATATATATATATATATATATATATATATATATATAACTCTTCAAAGTGTTAAAATTCTAAAAAAAATAATTTATATTACTTTGTCATCTCCTATTATTTTTCTGTTAAAGTTAATGTTAAGAATTTAAAATAATGTAAACTACTTAATACTTGCTTTATATTTACATAGAAAACTTTATTTAAAATTGTCCAGTTTGCCTGAAAAAGCATATTTTAGGATCTACTTCTATATAAACGGAATTACTAAATGCAATTTACAGATTATTTATAATAATTAATACATTATTAATACATGTAATTATACTCATTACTTAAAAATACATTTTAAAACTATACATTTATGTTTCTACAATACAAAATTTAACGTTGTTATTACCACAAAATAAAAATTTTAATTTTAATAAAAATATATAATTAATTAATTTTTTTTTAATATTTAATTTTTAAATAAATAATTAAAAAATATCTTTATACTCAGAAATTATTATAATAACCAAACATTTGAACTAATTCAAAAACCGATTTTTATGTAATATTACTGTAAAAACGTTGGTTTGTTTTTTACTTTAAAATATTGATTTGCTGTTAAAATTGAGCTAAAAATTAAAATTAAAAGTGCTACATGTCTTGTTGAAAAAAAATTTTAAATTACATTAATATTTTGAATAATAGTTTGGATATTTTAAAAATATTAACAACATACTAAAAAGAACACTACTTTTTAAATTATAAAATATAAATAACACAAATTTAGTTACATAAATGAATCCAATGTTGACCTACTATGATATTAAAGTATATGTAGCACTTGTTACTTAACTTAGACATATCTAACGCTTATTGATAAGTACCTTAGATAATACTTTACTAATATATATATATATATTTAATATTATTCGCAAAAACGTTTTAATATAAAACACAATAACATTCGTTTTAACAATAAAGCACAATACCACCATTATGAAAACTTAAAAACAAACACAGATAATTGGTTCTAAAAAATAGTTTTATCTACTGAAATACATAAATAAACAAAATAAAGGTAACAAACTAAATAATGTCAGTAATTTAAGTGATATCCACGCTTTTGCTCAACCTCTGCCAGCCGCTTAGGGTAGGAATCTATCAACGCATCAATATAGTCCTTCAAAATGCAATTTTTTACATGATTAATTTTCGTTTCAAATGATACGTTAGTTTCCATGCGGTTCACCTCACGTTTTAAAATAATAAAAATGTTTTTAATTACATTAAGGTCTGGACTGTATAGAGGAAGTTGAATAAAAGTAAGCTTTCTGCTTTTTAAAGCTTTTGTGGTCTAAATAAGGAAAACGTATAGTAAATTGTAAGTTAAGTTAAAATACACATTACCACAGGAGCATCGTTTTGAATAATTGTTAATTGTCCTGTAGCATTTCTGGACAGCTCACTATGAAACAGTTTTTTACAGATGAGTGTGCATTATCCCATGAACCATGGACTAAACATTCAAACGTTATTTATAATCGAAATTTCCCACTCAACCACACTTGTACTGCTACAAAAGTTGCACTTCCTTCATGTGTCAAAGGATATTTTGCGATTAAGTACAATTAGTCTCCAAAATGGATGCGTACTAGTGGTAATTTAAACAGCGCCGTATATTGATCTTCAAAATAACGGTGGATAATTTTTATACTTTTTAGCAAACTCCACTCGTTGTAATCTATAGGCACGACTAAGTGGAGGTAAATTAACAGCAGCTTTAAAAATGAAACCTTCCGATTTCATCCTCCTTCTTACAAT
This sequence comes from Cardicola forsteri, assembly GCA_025895645.1. NCBI lineage: Eukaryota > Metazoa > Platyhelminthes > Trematoda > Strigeidida > Aporocotylidae > Cardicola > Cardicola forsteri. Next base: position 476,925 of record JAKXYG010000449.1, read on the forward strand.
TAAATAAGAAACATTTTCTAAATATTGATTTTTTGTTTGTTTTACATTCATTGTTCTGGTTTTTAAGCTGCGTAATTATAAACTGATCATTTTGTTTGCTTGTTGAACGTTTTCTACCAACTGTGGGTGATCTGGGGCTTGTTCTATTGTTCAAAATGTTGTACTCAGTTGAAACATCTATTTTTATGCATTCGGTAATTGTTTTAACTTTTGTGCCCCTTTTATAAAAACATTGAACTAATTCATAATCATGAGTAGACAAATAACGACGCTGAACTGTTTTAACCATAAGTATTAAGTGCGCGGAAATAAGAAGCCTTTTTATCAAAATTCCAAATTTTGAAACGGAAAATAAAAACCGACCTTTTCCTTAAATTATTAAAAATAATTTAACAATTTTTTGAAAAAAAATTTTTTTAATTATTTTATAATAAAATACTTTTAAAATAAGTTATTTATTGACTATTTAAAAATACATTGCAAATTTGTAAATATATGTATGAGCAGTTATTTTATTTTAAAAATTGTCATTTTTAAAAATAAACAGAATATAAAATCAAAATATTTTTTTTAATAATTTTTTTGTAGATAAATTACATATTTTTATATTTAATAAAGTTTAACTAGAAAAAGTTAAAGTTTAAGCATCGCATTACCAGCGTATGTATCAAGGTTATATATTTATAGAAAAATGTAGCGCAGTAATCAAATCTTTATAATGTGTAAAAAAAATTATTTTAAAAATATTCATTAATTTATTTTACAAACAAAAATATTTTTTTTAAATGAACTGGAATGAAATACGTTGCCTACTGTATTTGCTACCTAGGAGCAAAAAATATAATGTTTTAACTTCTTAATCACAGAAAGTTTAGTTAATTTTTTATTACAGAATAAAAGCATTAAGATTATGTTTTATAATAGTTAGATGCAATTGTTTTTAATATGACTTACTTTTAGTTGTAGCTAATAAAACACTGATTTAGGATTAATACATTGCATGATAAAATAAATTACTGTATATAAAATGTTTCGCACAAACCTAAAATTCTACAGTTACAAAAACATATTCAAGTAACAAATGTTAAATTGGTTTTATAAAAGGTATTAAATAACCTTTGTATAAAAACTGTATTTATCAATTTCAGTAGTGATATTTTTATAGTAAAATATTATTTAACTGAAATTTAAATTATTTATACCAGGGTCACAATTGTTTATAAAAATGCCGGGGTAGTCTAGCGGTACAGCGCTCGAATTCGGACCATGGTGAACATGGGTTCGAATCCCATCGCCGGCACTAAAATGTGGACCCATGTATAGCTTCGCTAATTGTTTACTGCTGAAAGATGTTTTTTGTAAAACATTCAAAGTAGCAAAGATTAAAAAAAAATTATAACTATTGTTATAATCTCACAAAATTAATTTTAATTGTATTTTAAATTATTTTATTTGAATGGAAAACTTAATTTAAACATAACACGGACTAAAATAAAAATAATTATACTTTTATAAATCGTTAATTAGTAATTCTAAAAATAATATTAGTTTTATATTTTGTATAATAAAACTTAACATGTTTAAGCATATTTAAATCAAAAATTTATTTATCCAAATTAATTTTTTTTTTAATATAAATTACATAAAAGTATATCAGCATTTCCACCAAAAGCATATTAAAACACCAAAGCCAAGTGGTTACAAACACAAGTCATCCCATTTATAATTTAATATTTTGTAGTAAATAATACATAAAACAATTTGTTAACATTAAAAATTGGATACAATATACCCATATCTGATGCTAGTGGTAATGGCTAAAACTATATCTAAATTAATTAACCGTTTTACTAATCACAAATGTAAATAAGTAAATATTTAATATTTTAATAGGTAATCTATACTTCATTTTTATAATTTGAAAACAATTAAAATAATTACTGTTACATTAAACAAAATGTTTTCTTATTTTTTAATAAACATTATTTAAAAATAAGAATAAATATATTCTTATTTTTTAACTTTATTGTATAAATATTTTACCAAAAACATATTTTGGTAATTAAATATGGGCCACACAGGAAACTGTGTTTGGTGCTAATGTTGAGATTTTAGTATATAATTACAATAAATCTGGCGCCTTTGTTATGTTTGTTACCCTTGTTTTATTCTTATTACAATTATTGTCATTATAATTATTATTAGTAGTAGTATTATTATAATCATTATCATCATTGTTATTATTATTATTATTATTATTATTATTGCTATTACTCGTTTTAACTTAATTAGATTAGTATTTTTAATTTAGTTAAAAACATACTGCAATTATTTCTTATCTAAAGAAAGTTGTGTTATTATTTAAAGTTAATAACAAGACAGATCAAAAATTTAAACCTCACAATTTTAACTACCAAAGGAAATGATAAGACACTGTCAGTGTTTGTAATATTAGTGCAATTAAACTAAACAAATTGTTTTGTTTTTTTAAAGTAAAATGTAATAATTTTAAAACAATTGTTTTTATTTTTTATTTATACATAAATAAAATTGTATAGACCAAAACGTATTTAAAAGGAGTCTTATGATTGATTAATAAAAATGTTGTGTTAGCATTTGAAAACATTTCCTTAGTGCCTACGTCGAGAAACTGTAGACACAAATTGGAACCCAGACATTTTTTTATCAATGTTTTTTATATTTTACATATGCGTACAACAAACAATTAATTTAAAATATAATTTTAATTGTATATTTTAAAACTACTTCAATAAAACAAATACAATTAAAAAAGTTAATTTTTATATTTTATGAAATTTAACAATTTACAAAAATAAAACATTAACAAATATTTTTTTTTCAATTTAATGTATACAATTTATAAATAATTATATTTATATTTATAATTTCTAGCTACAACTGCTTCTACGTAAAATACTCTACGTGGTGTATTTTGGATATATACTAAAACAGTGCATAGACTAAATGTATATATTCCGGGATAATTTGGCAGTAGAGCGGTTGACTCAAATCTGGGTAAGCATGATTTCCGTTTTCACTACAGGCTCTAAATGCGGGCCCAAGTTTGGCTGTGCTAAAATGTTTACTGTTAAAAAATACGTTTCTCGTCAAAACATTTAAAAGAGTAAAAAAATTGTAATATCTCTGTTGTGTATCGGCAAACGGAAATAGCATACAAAAACTGTATTGAAATGGGTCTGCGGCATATGTAGCCACTTATGAAAATACGTTCAAGCTGACAAAAAACAACGTATTCTTATCAATTTTTGTAAATATTGTCACGTTGCAAAAATCCCGTTTTTTTATTATTTTATCGTTTATTAAACATATAAGATTATCTCAGCATATAAAAAAACTTTAAAAAATTGTTAAAATGTTTTTTTTTAATTTAGTAATAGTACAGTGTTAATTTAGTTAACAAACACTTTAATCTAATTTATATTTTTATGTTTGTTATATTATTTATATTTGTGTAAACAATAATTGTTTTTTTAATTTTTAATTTTATGTTTGCTACTTTGAATGTTTTACAAGAAAGATCTTTCAGCAGTGGACACTTTAGCGAAACCGAACGTGGGCCCGCATTTTAGTGCCGGTAATGAGATTTGAACGCATGTCCACCCAGGACCGAATTCGAGCGCTGTACTGCTAGACCACCCCGGTACACTTATTGACTACCTAACCGTTATGCTAAAAATATTTAATATAAAGAAAAAGCAATAAAGCTCTAAATAAAAAATTGTATTTACAAAACGGTGGAGAAAATAGAAAACATAAATTGTATATATATATATATATATCCTTAAGACAATATATCAATTTCATGTAGTTATTTGACTTAAATTTGTGTAATTTTAAATAAAAAACTACTTTGTATAAACCTAAATTACAAATAAAATACTATTATAATTTTATTGCTATATATCACTAATAGTAGCAATCGAAATTAAATGTTAACTCATTTACGAACAAAAGTTGAGTAAAATTATTACCATACAATACAAGGTCAAATATTATAGAAAATATAAAGCACATTTAGTACTATATTTTTTAAGTATTTTCGTGTATTAATACATTAAAAAACACTAGAATGTAAAAGCAATTTTCCCATTTTATAACTACTTTGCTTAAGTGCTACGAAGCATTTTTGGTTAGATTTTTAAATATGGTTTTACTTCATCTTTGTTTTTAACAAAACAGGTTTGTACAAATACTTTTTTAAATTGAATATGTTAGTAAATCTTTTGTTTTATTATACTGTAAACAAAATAATTAATAGTAATGTCAGTACTATTACGTTATAATTTAATGCTATTCCGTATTATGTTTTAAATTAAATATTTAAACAAACAAAATTAATTTTTTATGACTTAAGAAATTGCTTTTTTAAATAATCTTAATTGCCACAATTGTATTACATTGTATGTTAGCTTGAAAAAGATATTTGTCTAGAAGTAACAATAACTTTTGTTTCCTCTATATTTAATTGTTTTCTTTTTACGTATCTACTATCAATAAATAAAATAAAGTTGTTTGTATACAAACTTAAATATAATTATAAGCATCTGTGTTCCAGAAGTATAAATGTTAGAAACTGTAGGGTTATACGTGGATGTACATGGAACTGGTTCTATCACAAGCATGTAAAATATTTTCCAATTATACAGTAAAATAAGTTTACTATATAATTACATAACTATATAAAATTTATGTATACGTTTATGTGAATTACCAAAATCATTCTAGAGTGTATTGTGCTTTTAATTCTATTGCAATTTATCTAAACAAACATATCCTGTTAAACTGTTTAAGCCAAAATGCCCAATAAGTTTAAGTATTACTTATTTATCTTGTACTTGTTTATTTTATATTTGTTTTGTTTAATGAAAACTTTTGTTTTTCTTACCTTCTTTCCTCTGGTAAACATAATTTGTATTATAATAGTAACATTGCTACTAGTTCTAACCATCTTTCTGTTGTAACGATCAATGGTAGAGTGGAAAATATACACAATGTTACAAAAATTTAGTTTCAAATTGTAAATATATTTAAAATTTTTAAAAAAATATTTAAAACAAAAACTTGTAGCAATTTTTTTGTTACTTTTAAATATGATACATTTTTTATTCCAATTTCTATTTATATATTTATGGATTCAAAATAAAATTTGTTTTGTCAATCAGATCTGTTTACAAAAATTAAAATTAAAAATAAATTGAATAAAAAGACAACAATTGTTTAAATAAATGCCATTTTTTAAATGACTATTGAATAGTGAAGAAAAATATTTTAGAATTAAAAAATAGTTTGTTATCCAAATAAATACATAAATAAAAAATATTGGATTACACTTATTCATTATCATGAAATGTAACTATTTAACAAATATAAAAAAACAATAATTTAAAATGTTACAAATTGCTTTCGTTTTCAGTTGGTACAGTTCTTAGACACACATACACAAGTTTGCATTCTACTTCGAATACCAAAATACAATGCGGTTTGATTTAATTCCTTAAAATATGTTCATTGTCAAGCATTAAAGAAGAAAAATACTTACACAAACATCTAGATAATTATTAGTATTATTTTCTGCTTATAAGTAATACGTTTTTTTTATTATAATGCCTACAATACTACATTACACAATAAAAAAAAATTTATTAAAGATTTTGCAGCACCATTTCTAACAACTAACAATTATGCTGCATTCCATTGTTAGAAGTACCGTTTAGATATCTGTTGTTTGAACCGTTTAGATAATACGCTAAAAATAATATATTTATGTAATTATTATTATCATTTTTTAATTACATTTTTTTAGAAAGTAAACATTTATTACAACCAAACGGGGGCACGTATTTATTGTCAGTGGTAGCGCTTAAAACTATATCTACGCAAGTACGAATCGAACAGAGTGCCTCTAGACCACTGCGATATAATATTTTACAGCTTTTACAATGTACAAAATTTGTTCAATTAAAAGTTGGACTAATAAAATAATACGTTTTTATTAATTTATATTCAATGTCTGCCTGCTACAGGTGTTTTCAAATATTTGCTTTCGTGTTGCATTTGTTGCTCAAACAAGGTGATAAACTTGTTCCTTCGAAGCCGTTGGTTGATATTGCGACATTGACACTTCAGTATGTAAACAAGAGGAGTCGAAAATCACGATTAAATTTGACATAAATGATTGGATTAATTAGACTGTTTGTATAGCCTGAAAAATAATTTTTAATCAAAAAAATATATTTTAATTAATTAACGATGAACTTTTAAAATATCTGTTATAAATAATAGATGTAATTAAAAAATAAAAGAGTATTTTGTTTATTACATGAAAACCATTGCTTCGTTTTATTGTATGTTAACCGTCTTTCAAAAGACCATTAAAAATGCTTTTGAATGGAGATTTTAAAATTGTAAAACACAACTAATTGATTAATCGCAGAAAATATGACTAGTAATCTATTCTTGAATAATTAAATGAATTGCACACTAAAAAAACATTTAAAGTAAAATAAGGTTGTAGTCCTACGTTCTACAAATTGAACAAACTTGTAATAACAATAATGATAATAATAATAATATTATAATAACTCCGCCTAGTTTGGATTAGAAATGATTCAATCTAGCCAGTCCCAAGCCTGGATAAAGGAGGAGGTTTTGAGCGCAAGGTTGGCAACCTGGCCTTTGTAAAAATTTATACTGCTACGAAACAATGAAAAATGACGTCATTCCGGCAAACAACAACGTTTCTGGATGGCAAAGTTATCAGATGACAAGGTTGAGTGAAAGCCGAAAAGAAAGCGCAATCTTCGTTTTGCAGAATATTTAATGCCAACGAAACTTTTTATTGTTGTTGTTGTTTTTCTGTAATTGTTGTCTTATTGCCCCATGTTTATTCTTAAAGCAAAAGGGTTTTGTATAATATAATATATATATATATATATATATATATATATATATATATATATATATATATATATAATATATATATATATATATATATATATATAATTGATACTAATGATCCTGAAGATTAGAGTAATGCTTATAATGCCTTAATTTCCAATTAGGGTAGCATTCCTGACTGTTTCTCCTTCACGTTGTGTATCTCGAACTTAGTTCCCATTGTCATCTAAACTAATAAAAAGCAGGAATTGAGTTCATAGCGTTAAAACTGGGCTTTCGTTTTAATAAGTACATGCAAACATGCATTTAGGGTGTTTAAATGGGATCTTAAAATACATACATCCATTATGTAGCCATTGGGATAAGAGAGATAAATCTGACACAATATCAAGCGGCCTCGTCAGTCATTTAGGGAACCGTTAAAAGAATGCCGTCTACCAGCAAAAAACGTTATTTTTCTACGTTTGTTACACTTATCAAACAATCGTTATCGGTTATTTAATATGCCGTACCAATATTGAAATATTAAAAAAATACATAATTATCTGTTTAAAGTTTTAGCTTTTAATACAAAATATTTTTCCAATTTTTATATTTTAAGTATAAAAAATGTTGTTTATAAAAAATAGTTGTTCAATAAACTAAAATATGTGTTCAAAATTGTAATATAGATTTTAAAAGGGCGTTTTATTATATATAATTACAAAACGCTTTTAATTTTAAAAATTATTTAGCGTGAAAATTATTTTGGCTAATCTACATTTTGACATGTTAACATTTAAAATTTTGGCATTTTGTTTTGGTATTCAGTTAATCCTCCACTTATTTCCCACAATTTTTTCAAACGACACATTTTTGTAAACTGAGCCCTGTCAAAATTAATGCATTGCATTTGATTGACTTTCCTCTCATTACTTAAACATATTAGGTATACCAACACTTTACTGAAACAACCATTAAACATTATTTTAGTAATACTAAAAATGAAAACAATGAAAACAATTTTTTTACACATAGCATTACCAAATTCTCGTTTAGACAAATACCCTAGAATTTACACATTTCGACAAAATAAAAATACTACTACATTATTAGCTTAAAAATAAATTAGATTATAAGATATGTACATATATACAAAATAGTCATCACCAAATGTACAATTTTAGTATTTCAACGAATATAATATTTTTCAAACGCTTTGTATAAGAATCAACAAAGGATTAATATAATTTTGGGGAATTTTATTTTTTAATACATTTTTTTTCTCAAAGTGTGCTTTGAATTTCTATCTTATTTAATTTTCGTTTTAAGATAACTAAAAAATGTATTAATTCCATCGAGATCCGGCTTATATGGAGGCAATTGAATGAAACTCGAATTTTGGCTATTTAAAGAATTTTTAGTCTAAACAATAAAAGTGCGTTAATTTTTAAAGTATAATAAAAATTACATTATCTTTTTTGACGAATGCATTGGAGAGTGATCTACATCAACCACTAAATGTTCTGAAGCATTTTGTCGCTGTTCAGTCTTAAAAAAGGTTTAAAAATAGTTACAAATTCTGAGTTGTTTGGATCTATTTTGGTAAATAATAATTTTCTTGATATTTTTGTTTTGTAATCGTTTTATGTTATTAACTTAATAAGTATATAATGCTTAGGTGTAACTATTACCATTTAAATGCTATTTATCCAAAAACTACAAGACATTTAGATATTTATAATTATAAAAAAATTTTAAAGCAATTAACTTCAAGTATTGATAGCCCATATTACTATAACATAATTACTTTGTTAAAAAATACCTCTTTAGTGGGATATTAAAGCTTAATAATAATAATAATAATAATATAATAATAATAAAGTTAAAAGAAAGAAAAATTAAAAAATAAGAGTTTATTGACAAATACCAGTTTAGCCCCTGTAGTTCTTTTTATAAATTTTTACTATTGTAAAACAAATTGTTAATTGTACGTTCCATTTAACTTTAATTAATTATTTTATTTTTGCTAATTTAAATGTTTTCACACAAAACTTATCTTCGTAAATGGATAGTTTTAAACGTGGGCCTATCCAGGTTGAGCGCTATACAACTACACCACCCGGGCAAAAAATAAAGGGGATGATTGTAGTTCACGTGTAAGCAAATTTTAACGAACCAAAGTGCAGTAGCGAGTGTCTACCTGGGATCAGACCATTCGGGATTACACTGGTCTCAGCATCATTTATTTCATTTTCAACCGCGGTAAAAACCGAAAACGCTGAAGTTTTAAATACGTCAATATTTAATGAATGTTATTAACTGTACCTTATTTTTTAAAATAAAAGTAGTTGCAATGATGCTGATAAATTTTGTAAAAAAAGACATTTTTAGTAATTAATTAAATTGCATTATTTAAAAAATTAAAATATTATATAATTTTTGAAAAGCATTTAAGCATTAATTATTTTACTAAAAATGAGTTAGGTAATTTGATTAATTATTTATTAATTCTCTCTCGATCTTTATTTATATATATATATATATATATATACAATATTTTTGTTTTACTGAACAATTTTTGTTTAAAAAACAAACCAATTTACATAAAAACATTTGCAATTTTACTGTTTTATTATTAAAAATAACAAAAAAGCCATTAATTTTATATTGTAACATAATATTTTAAAAATTTATTTGTTTAAAGGAATACACTAACTGTTGTATATTATTGTGGACAATTTGACAAATGAATAACATAAAACTTAAAGTTTTTTTACTTTTGTATTTCATAATTAATTGAGTTGTTTGCATAATTTATTTGAAATAGTTTGAAACAATTTTTATTAGTTTTTACTTGAATTTTTGTCGTTAATTGTATGTTTCGCTAAAGCATATGCCTATGACTTGATTACCTTAAACGTTGTTCAGACAAGTCTAGTTTTGTAGGTAAATAATGTGAAGTTTCATTTTAAGCACCCCACTATCTTTTATGCTTTTAAAATTAAAATAATATTGTTTTTTTTAAATAGTAAAAAAAGTTTTTAATTATTAAAATGACTGCTTTTAAATGTGCGTTATCAAAATAATAAAGTTGGAACCATTCTTAATAATATTATTATTAAAACCATTACTAATATAATAATTTACGTTAAGCATTATATAGACAGATAATTAAAATAAGCTTAGACAATAACATAACAGTAACAACAAAGGTAACAACAAAGTTCCATATGCTAAACAACCACAGGGGCAACAAATATTGTTCCATGTGTTCGAACATAGTGCCAACCATTATATCTATTCGAATAGTTGTTAGCCAACTTTTTTACGATTTACCATAATGTTGCCCTTTGCCATTATCAACTGTCTATTCCGAAACTGGTTTCGCTAGTCTTTCGGGCGGTAAACGTAAAATTTTCTTCTTTTAGGTTTTTATTCAACTCTACCATTTGGGTTGTACCATGATAGAATGTCTTTTTAATCCTTTTAATGTAGTATAGATTTTTTACACAGGTCAGGTTGCTAAATATGTATTTAAACTTTCCTGCTTGATATTTACTATATTGGTTCATTTCTGTTATTCTCTCTCTCTGTCTATATATATATATATATATATATATATATATATATATATATATATATATATATATATATATAATACAAGAGAAGTATTTATTAGACCGATAAATGCTTTTAAAATAATATTTTTAGAATGTTTGCTGTCTATTGTTAAAACTAACACAAGAAAATTAATATCTACTGTTCAAAACATCTTTTCATAACAACAAATTTTACAACTGACTGCATTTAAACATTGTCAAAATATTTTAAATGTTTATTTTATTAATTCTGAAAATAGAAAATAAATTTTGCTTTGACATACTTTAACATTTTTTTAAAATTTAAATAAAATACAATTTGTATAATTTAAAATATTATAAAAAATAGTGCAATTAAAAATGCAACTTGAAATTGAATTTTTTAATACCGACTAATTCTTATTAACATTTGTGCACTGTTCAACTGAAATACCAATATTTATTAAGGATTTAAAAAAATTAACTATATTTTTACTTTTTAACTGGTTTATATTCAAATGTCAATAGCAAATTTGCTAGTTGTATATTAAAAATTTAAACAGTTGATATTTTTAAACTGTTTCTAAATTTTAAAGTTGTTTTAAAATATGTGCAATTGTTACTTACAAACATTTTAAAAATTACTTATTATTTTGTTTTTTTTTATAAAGTATAACTATATTTTAATAGACTAATTTAAACAACAATCAATAAATATATTATTATTTACTAGTAGTACAATGTCAACTTCATCGTAGCTAGTCCGAAGTTCGGTTAAAAAAAAGGAGTGTTTGAACATAAGGTGAGCCATCTGGTTTTTGTAAAAATAACGCCATTGCTAATATAACAACAAGTAGATAATTTAAAACTTTTTTATTTTAATCTATTTTTTAATTAATTTAATGTTTTAATGTGCACAATTTTATTTCCTTTACTAAACACAAAAAAAACAGTCTTAGATGTTTGTATTAACAATAATAAATAACAAAAATGTTTGTAATTATGATTGAAACAGAAAACGGACACTTTAATACGCAAATTTTAATTAAAATGTAACTGCAAAACATTTATTTTTAAATACTGGCAATAATTAACAAAATTACGCTTAAATGAAAAGCCGAAATAGTTTGTATTATGTAGACGCCTTAGATTTTGTTTTGTCAAATGTATTGTAAAAATAGTTTTATGTTTATTTTGTTAAAAACAGATAAATAGTTTTATCTTCTGTTTTATAGAATATAAGAAAACTTGATTGTACTAGAATGGTCTAACAATACAGCGTTCAACTCAGAGCCTAGCTAGGCATAGGTTCAATTTGTATTGGCGTTTCTAGCTACAGAATTACACTAGACTTTGTTAAAATGTCCACTTACTAAAACCATTTGCAGGAATAACAATAAAAAATATACATTTGTCCGAATGCAATTGTAACCCAGTCTACATTTAATTTAATTCTCAAATAATATCTAACTATTTTTTCTAGTTCTGTCAACATATTTTAGCTATTTTCAATTTCCTATTATTTTTATAAATTATTGTTATTATTAATTAATTAATTTATTTGTACCACTTGAAATGTTTTACAGTAAACATCTTTTAGCAGTAGACATTTTAGCGAAACCAAACGTGGGCTTGCATTTAGTGGGTCGGTGGTGGGATTCGAACCCATTTTCACTCAGGTCCAAGTCGAGCGCTGTACCGCTAGACTAACCCAGCATTTTTAAATGGAATTACAATAAGTAATGTTGGAAACAAACTCTACTAGTAACAAACATACATCTAATACGTTTAATTTTTATTTAAAATGCATTGTGTAACTGTTTAATCAGTATTTAAATTAATTAACCTTTTAAATAAGTTGTAAAAAATTAATTGTTTTTCTTTTTATAAAACTTACCATACCAATTCTAATGTTTATGTGCAAATTGTAATAATGTGCATGTCTTTATATAAATACCTAGTATACAAACTGTATAAATGAATATTAAACACAAATATTTCATTGAAGTGAAAGAATATATTTTTTCGGTTTTATAACTTAAACGTATTGCAGTTAAACGGATTTTAGAAATAAGACTTGTTAGCGCATCCCTTATTTTTATATGGGTAAAATAATTCGAATCTTTTTAAACAAATTTTGTACCTTATGACATTTATGCCAATCTACCAACTAGCATTTTATAAATTACTACAAAGTTTTTAATTCACTAATAAACTGAAATATTTTTTTCTGCTATCTAATAAATATGCAGCAATTGATTTTTAAAGTAAATGCATCAAATTTACAGTTATATGTTAAACAAAATAATTAAGCATATTAATGTAAACACATTTTATAAAAATAATAATAACAGAATAAAAACAATTATAATTACAAATATATAGTCTATTTTTAAAAAATAGTTCAAATTTTATATCTATTTTACAATATATATAGACACAGAAAATCGGCATTATAAAACAAAAATTAAATTATGAAATAATTTATTAGTTTTCTTTTTAAAAAATATTATTTAAAACAAAAATTAATCAAATAAAAATAAAATATTACATTTTATTTTATATTTACCACTAACTTATAGTTTTTTTATTACTGTAAAAAAATAGAAAAAAATTATTTTGACAATTTAAAAATAACCATTTGTTGCATTTTGTTGCTTAGTTATTTGGAAAAGTTAAAAATACAAAAACAAAACACAAACGGTAAATATCTGCACATTTTTAAATATTTTGTATTTGTTTTTACTACTTCAAATGTTTTACGAGAAACATCTTTTAGCAGTAAACATTTTAGCAAAGCCGAACGTGGGCCCGCATTTATTGCCCGTAGTGGGTATCGAACCCATGCCCATCCAACTTTGAGTCGAGTGCTGTACCGCATTTGGTGCCATGTCGACCATGTCCAAGTCGAGATTACTCCGGCTCTTAAACGGTTTTTTACTAACTACATAACTAAAAATATAAACTTATTTGTATTATACAATATAAAGCACTTTACAATGTGTAAAATACAATTTAAATTTAACCACTATATATTACTACTAGTAATTATTTTTACATAAAAGTTACCTAGGTTGGGTAAAAATTATAACCGTAAAATATAACTTTAAATATTTAAATAAATGTGCCGAGGTAGTCTAGCGGTACAGTGCTCGACTTGAACCTGGGTGGGCATGGTTTTAATTTTTACCACTGCCACTAATTGCGGGCCAATGTTCGGTTTCTGCAATTTTATATTTTAAAAACCAAGGTGTGAACACATAGTTTCTTAATTTAGGTATGTTTATAAATGTTCTCTTTTAATATACTAAAAAATATTTTAATTAAAAAAATAACTAATTATTACTTTATAAATATTAAAACTTTTATATTTTGTTTTTATTTAATATTATAAAGCAATTACATTAGTGATGTATTTAGTAAAAGTAAATTTTAATTGTGAAAATAATTTTTAAATATTAACACTAATTTATTTTAAATTAATTATGACATGAATAATATATATGGTTTGTAAAATAATACATTTCAAAATTTTTATAACTTGCGTCGTAGGAGGTTATTAATTCAAATCGACCTAATTTTAAAAAATATATTTTTGTTTTAAAAATAAAATATTCTATTTTCTAAATTAGTCAAAATTGTTCACGTATTATAAAGATTCATTTTGAATTAAATATTTATTTAAAAGATTGCGTGAACTTTAAACATGCGCGTGATTCATTGCCCCCAACATTAATTATTTCTGGTTAAAAAAAATTAAATAATGAAAAATTTACTTTATTTACGAAATAATAAATTAAATTTTATTTTGTTATTAATTTTTTATTTTTAAAGTAAAATAAGTGCTCACATCTACATACAATGTCATATTATTTTTTTAAATAATTAAAATTACATTATTTAAAAAATAGTTTAATATAAAATATTAAAAAATGCCTAAATGATTTTAATTTTTTTGTTTTAGTTATAAGTGCTGTATTTTTGCGCACTTTACACTTAAAATAAATAGGTAACGTCATTCATCTGCTGCATAAAATTGAAAAAAAATATTTGTATGTTGAACAAAAAAACCTTATCTTGTGTATAGAAATATTTTGTAAATAGACTATTTAAAATTGACAGTCATAATCTACAAGAAATTGTATAATTATTTTATTTTTTTACAAAATTAAGCAAAACTTAAATAACAAATAATAACAATTTTTTTTTTAATTTATGTTTGCTACCTTGAATCTTTTATTGAAAACATCTTTCAGTAGTAGACATTTAAGCGAAGCCGAACGTGAACCCGCATTTTATTACCGGTAGTGGGATTTCAACCTATGTCTACCCATGTTTAAATCAAGCGCTGTACTGCTAAATTACTTTGGCACAATTATAACGGGTTAAGTTTCAAGGCAATGTAATATAAGGCCGACTCTAATAGACGGGATTGAACAAGCTCACATCAATCGTCCGACGGGAACAAATACGGGTAACTTCAATGATCTTAATTTAGAGACCGTTGCAAAAATTACACTGCAAAGAATAAATACTACTCATGATCTTAGCTTAAAAAGCCGAGAAGTAGTAATGGTATTAGATTTTTGGATAATACACTAAATTGTTAAATTTGATTTTAAAGTTTACCGCAATATATGCTCCATTTAGCTAACGTCAAGGTAGAGTAAAATTACTGTAGTTTTATGAAAAATAACGTATAGATGTTATCCCGTATAATTTTAAAATAATAGTGTAAGCTGTTATTTACGTTTTTAACATTTCATAATGATGTATAATGTGCATTTTGCCACAAATCACAAATATTTTGGTTACATATCTTTTCTACATGGTTATTGTGTTAACAAGTATCTAAATGTACAAAATGAATTAAAACTAAACACAATTTATATAATAAACATGTATTAAAATCATGTTTGAAACTTCTTATATTTGTTTTTTGTAAATAGCAAATTAACAGTCTATAAAATATCGTAATATTTAAACAAAACATTATTCATGTTACAAAAAGGTTGAATTTACAGGATTTTATTGGTACGTTAACAAACATAATTAATGCGGCTGTCAGAAATAACTAACATAAAATTCTTTATATATTCACGTATTCTAGTCAAATTATTTGGGGTTGTTTTTTACTTTTTCTTAAATAGTGTCAGTTTGTTTTATTTTTAGAATAAATGTTGTTCTATATTATAATTATAAATTATTCCGATAAATAATGTTACTTAAAGTGGATTATTTAAACAATATTAAGGCATGTATTAGTAAAAGTTAAACATATTGAACATAAATATATTAAAATATTACCGTGCATTAATTTTTGATTTGATTTCGTTGACTACTGTATATAATTGGAATACAACTGTCGTTAATTAATTCGTTTTTATTAATCACAAAATGTTAATTAATAAAAACGTTTTTTTATAATTTTGTGAACAATACAATATAATAGTAATATATAGTAATTACATTTATTTTTGTTGTAATTAAGTTGGTATGTGCTCCCAAATACACAGAACAAAATGTTAAATATAAATGTAATTTTGCTGTCATTTAATTATTAATTAATATTAAACATTACTTTAAGAATACCATATTTTGAACAGTTGGTTTTTAAAATTGTATAACATATAAAAATATGAATTGTGTTCAATAACCCGAGTTAATTAATCAATTGTCCTATAACACGTTTCTTTTAACAAGGTTTTTGTGCTGGGTTGGAGATATGTAGATCTAACTATCTTACCATTTATAATATATATATATTTAAAAAGAGAATATAAATATTTAATTATCAAAATAAGAAACGTCACATGTTTTTGTTGATTAAATTATTCATGTAATGTACAAAATGCTATATACTTTTATATATGTTAATGATAATAACAATAACGAAAATAATAATAATAATAATAATAATAATAACAGTAATAATAAATTTTGGTCATAATTGGTCACAACTACGTTTTAAAATAGAAAAAGGATTAAATAAAATTTTTAGTAATATTACTTTGGTAAAAATCACGTTTTTTAAAAAGTAACATGAATAAATTATAATTACGCACGGAGTTATAAAAAAGAATTACTAAAAACTGCATAAAGTGGAGATTTTTACGTGTGAGTTATAATTGAAATAAAATTTTAAATAATTTTTACATTAATCTAATAGACAAACATTTTTAAACATGTGTTGAATATGTTATTGTTTCATTCAAATAAACACTATCATTTAAAGCATTGGGTTTTCTTTATAATTCAAAATAATAATAATAAAAGACGTAAACTGTGAGATGAGTTCATTTTGTATATGCTTTTCAGTCACCAGCATATAAAGAATCGGTATATATATATATATATATATATATATATATATATATATATATATATATATATATATAGTTGATAACAAAATTGAATCCTATATTGACCTACTTTGATATTTAAAAATATCTTGCACTCTTTATTTATTTTAGGCATATGTACTAGTTACCTTAGGTAAAACTTTACCCAAATATATATAACATGTCATTTGCAATAGAACATTGTAATTATAATACACAGCAACACTCATCGTGGCAATAAATCATAATACCTCCGTTTATTAAGACTTGAAAATAAACGTGTGTAATCTGTTAAAAAAGAATATTATTTGCCAAAATACATTAATATTTAAAGAAAAAGCTACAAACTTTGTAATGTCAGCAATTCTAGTAACATGCACTTCTTTTTATAACTTCTGCCAGTCGTTTTAAATCTGAGACTATAAAATCCATAAAACCTCGGTGTTTTATATCATAAATAATATTTTTCATAAGTAACTTGTTAATCCAGCTTTAAAAAAACCAAAAACAAAATTATTAACGTTTAAATCCGGGCTGTAGATAATTAAAAGTACGAAAGTCGGGTTTTTGCTTAACAAGGTTTTTGCAGTTTAAATAAATGAAACATGTATTAAACGGTACGTTATACTAAAAAACACACTACCAATTGTAAAGTGTATCCTCAAGCATGATTTTAAACATGTTTTACTCCTTTTTGTTTTAATTTCCGAAGACAAATAAAAAATTGTGTGTACTGATTTTACAAATTTCAGATTTAACATTTCAGAGTCACGTATAATGTGGATTTTACTGGAGACTACAAATATTTTGCAAAATAAGTTACATATGTGTTTGGTCTACATAGTTGTTCTGATAAAATGTCTAAAATTACCAAAATGGATTTGTAAAAATCTTGACAAATTATTCTAGTTGTCATTTTAATAAGATGCTTTAGAGCAGTAAAATCTTGTTATTATTATTTACTGCTAGAACGACTGTTGTTGTATATTATAATTACAATGTTATATTGCAAATGATATGTTATATATATTTGGGTAAAGTTTTATTTAAGGTATTTATTAGTAAGTAGTATATATGCCGAAATAAGTAGAGTGTTAAATATTTTTAAATATTAAAGGTCAGTATAGGATTCAGTTTTGTTACCGACTGTATATATATATATATATATATATATATATATATATATATATATATATATATATGAGGTAATTAACATTAATGGTTACACAGACATGCACATATGCAACATGCCTATGTTAAGTTCAAGCTAAATTTTATAAAGTTACAAATTATTGTTGTGCACACAAAATGGTATTAATGTATGATTCAAATTCAAATGTTGTTAACATAGGCTTGAACAGTTATTAAAGGTTTATCATGTTTGTATCTGAAGAGAATATACGAAATGAATTTATCCCAAAGTTTACGTCTTCTATTATTTTTATTTAAAACATTATTATTGCCATTTTATGTTAAAAGACTTTTATTTTTCAAAAATTAAAATACACAAAAAACGTATTTAAAAATAAAAAGTTAAAAATCTATATATTAAATAAACACTTATACAAAACATTTAAGCATTAAATGTGCAAGGTGTTATGTTGACATTAAAACTCCAAACTTTACCAATATCAAATTTGCTTTAATATGCTAGTAATTAAATTTATTAATAATCCTATTGAATCTAAAAACGTATAAGACACAATCGTTGTTTTTATAAAAATGCATTTTTAATTTTTTAGTTTTTAATTTTTAACGATTGATTTATTAACTAAAGTAATTGTTTTATTTGTCCTACTTGTATAAAGCAGAAGATTGAACTTTGTTTTGGTATTTATCAAACAATGTCATCAAAATCATACTTTTGGTTTGGCGGTACAGTGCTCTACTCAAACCTCGGTGGGTATGGTTTTGCACAACCGGCACTATATATTCTAAAACCAATAAACAATTGCACTTTTTAATTAGGCACTTTTTATCATATACACATAATGCAAACTATATTCTAGTCATTTAAACTGTTTGAATTAAAACTTTAGAGACATTTTATTTAACGTATTTTTATATTCCAAACAAAAATAATAAAAGACGTAAAGTTTGAGATGAATTCATTTCTCTTCATTTCTTTTCAGTCACAAACATACAAAAAATCAAAGTATATATATATATATATTCATAAAAATATATGATGTAATTAACTTAACATTAATAACTACACATACATACACATACGCAAGATGCATATGTTAAGTCCACTCTAAATTTAATGAAGTTATAAATTGTTTTTGAGCACACAACAAATTGGTTTTAATGTGTGAATGTAAACAGATTCAAGTGTTTTTAACATATTAGCAGTTTGTGAAGTTATCAACACTTTAAAACAATCATTAAAGTTAACGCGGTGTTTTGTTTGAACCAAGCGACGTAATATATATTCAGTTATAAAATTTTATTTTTAACTAACTTTTACTGGATTTAGTGCAAACATTACATATACATATATATAATTAATTTTTGACTATATAATAATGTTAAACCTTTCCAATTACAAAATCTACACGCCCAAGGGAACCTGAATAAAAATTATTAAAGTTATAAACACATCAAAATGAAATTGCTAATTTAATCCTTATGCCAAAACATCTATAATGATTCTATAATTTAAAGTTAAAATCTTTTTTAATTAGTTATCTTGGTTTATAGCACATTTAACGCTAAAAATAAATACTTAACGTGTCTAAAAATAGCTCTAATTTAGCACCAGTGGCAAAACTATGCCGTATTCAGTTAGGAGTCCCTTAATTTGTAAAAGTAATAATAGACCTGTGTAATTACCAATTATTCTTATTGACTGGACGATAGAAAAAACAATAACTGTCAATAACTGTTGTACTTCAAGATAAACCAACATACTTTAGCCTGTCCTATGCCCGGTTAATAACTGAGAAGGATTAGAATGGAAAATTGGCAATCTGGCTTTTTAAAATACAAATGCGTTGCAAGCAACTATTTAATGCTATTTGATCAATGTGGGCTAAAACAGTAAAACCATCACAATTTATATTATAAAATTAAATGTGCATGTCAATCTTAAAATCCCAATCTACAAGATATTTACTTAAAAATATACAAGCTAAAAATATATTTAACAATATTGCAGATTGTGCCGGGGTGGTATAGCGGTAGAGCGCTCAAATTTAGACCTCGGTGGGCAGCGGGGTTCGAATCCCACCACCGGCCCACTAAAATGCGGGCCCACGTTTGGCTGTGCTAAAATGCCCACTGCTGAAAGATGTTTCTAGTAAAACATTCAAAATAGTAAAGATAAAATAAAATAAATAAAAATAAATATTTATTATAGCCGGGAAAACCGTGTACATGTTTTGTATTATAAGATAAACCATCAAAAACTTTCAAATGGAAAGAATCGTCATATTTTCCAATGTCCTACTAGTACTTGAATCAATTTATCTATCCAGAACGAAACTTAATTCGTTATTAAAAATTATGTCTGACCTTGTTTCAACGCAGATGAGATAAACATATTATCAAATTGAATAAAAATAACTTTTTAAAAATATTTTGTTAATTTGAAAAGAAATTACAATTTACTATTTTTCAACGGTCACGTGGAGTAATGGAAACATAATTTACACATTACTATTTTAATCGTCAAATTCTATTTATAATTTACATTTAAACTCTATCCTAATTGGTTACATCATTGTGCTAAATAGGAAGGAAATTAACAAACATACAATTATAAGAAATATATTATCTCTAAACAAAAAAGATTAAACATAATTTATTCATATAGTTTCACATTGTTTTTATAGTCTAAATGCTTTACACAAAACATTTTTAAACAAGTGAACAGTTAACAAAACTAAACACGAGGTCGCATGCCCAAATATACATCCAATGCTGTTCCTCTAAACCATCTGGTTTAAAATTTTTCTAAATGTAAACATAATCATTGGAATGTGTAGTCATTTTAAACAATTTAAACTAAACTGGTATTTATAGAATAAATATTTAATCAAACTTTTATAAACAATCATTTATTGTATTTGTTTAATTATATTTTTACTTTTTCAACTAACAGGTTCCAAATATTTTATATTTTTAAAACAAAACAAATAGAATATTAAAGCACAATTTATTAAACATTAAACACAATTAAAAAGACAATTTTGTTATAGATAAAAATGTTAAAAGTAAACATGTACTATACATTGAAACAATATTGTATAGAAATACGTTAAAAAATACAATAAAAACAATTTAAAAACTACTAAGCAACAATATATATATAATGTTTTCTTTTAGATAAATTAAACGATGTGTAGCATTATAAAAACAACATCAATAATTGATTGCAAAATGTAAATACAAATGTTTATTTCACATTTACGTTTCGTTGTCCGAACTTTCTACAACACTGCATGATTCCTCTTCAATCGGATCTTTACTAGTACTTTCCAACTTCGATTTTGTTTGAGTGCCAGGATTTTCTGTCCAACGTTCAATTATAAGAGGAATTTGTTTTGTTTTGGGCCAACTGTAATTCGGCGACTTTTTTATTTCCGAATCGTTGGTCTTTTTGACAAAATAATTTTCGGGCGGGATTTTGGTACGATGTCTGTTTGTTCTATTTCCGCTTGTAAATGTCGAATAACTGTTGGACGCATCGTTTTGATCGACATATTTGCGATGCGTTTGGCTTATTTGACGTGAAATAACTAAAGTTTTGTACGTCGGTTGATAATAAAACAATTCTTCTTTGGAGAGCAATGTAGGCGAACTTGTAGTTGTAGCGCAGTCGACAGGTTTGACCGGTACCATAATTGTACTACAATGAGGACACTGATGAATAATACGGCCAGACCTTTGATATCTGCAAATAAAAATATGTATAGTTTCTTCATTTTTTATTTTCGTTTTTTATTGCTTTTATGCTTGAAAAAAAACTGTTATCAACAAATTAATATTTTTGCTTTTTCTACTAAGTTGAATGTTTTAGAGGAAACATAATTCAGCAGTGGTCATTTTAGTAAAGCAGAACGTAGGCCCATGCTTATCCAGGTTTGAGTAGAGCGCTGTAGCGTTAGACCAATGTGTACAGGATAAAAAGAGTCCATTTCAAACTGATATCTAGTCTAGTGCCCTGCCATTTTCGCCGATTGGCAATGTATATTATTTGTACAATTTTATTTATCGTTAAATTGAACATAGGACTACAGTAACAACCACAGCTCCTTTTTATTTGTTTATTTTTTATTATTATTGTTTTTTTAAATGCCTTAACTCTAAAACGTATTAAGGAAAGAAATTGTTGTGTGTATAATTTTGTTTTCTAACTCATTGATATATTTTGTTAGTGCCTTTTTCAACTATCTAATGACAACACAGTTTTTGAAATGTTAACTTTGAAAACCTTGTATAAAACGTTTTATATTTTTTTCTACTTACATTCAATTCGAAAATGTGCTCTTACTTATTTTCAATTGCATCCAGTACAAAACGCAATGTTTAAAGAAATCTAACTGATGACCTTGAACCTTAACTCTCCCTTTTCTTAACTGGACTTTAGAACGGCTTTGGCAGAGTTGCACTTGTTCAAATTAACCTCTTTATAAACAAGATTTAAAGCCAAATATCAATTGTGTTTTTACTTTATACATAAGTAACAACTCAATAAAATAATCATTTTAATAACCAAAATGTTACCTTTCTGATGATATGTATAAATTTTAATAAACATTTTTGTACTTTTACAAAATCAAAATGTAATAATGTTTACCACAAAATATTCAATACATTAGTTGAGTTAATTGAAGGGACTGCAAATCATTATGACAATTGAAAGTACCTAGCATTTGTTGATCATTTTATACGTGCACAGAATAAAGATTACGAACCATATCATAAACAATATAAGTCATGTATATTATTTATTATTTTTTTACGCCGCTTAAGGTAGAAGCCTATTAATGTGCATTCTTTTAATATGCAATTTTCTTATAACACAAATATGTTTTTCTACAAATTATACAATATATTTTTTAAAAAAAACAAAAATATTTTAAATAACATTTAAATCCAGACGGCATGGAGGCAAATAAATAAAGGTTAGTTTTTGGTTTATTAGGGCGTATGTAGTCTCAATGGGACCAACATATAGTAAACTGAAAGCTGTACCATTAATACATTATCATTTAACGTAAAGAAGGAGTAATTATTGTAAATATTATTTTGAATACAGTCGAGGAACGCGCAGCTGTCAATAAATTGTAAACGCATTATTTTTGTTTTAATTGAACATGAGAAAGCTTTTTTTTACAAGGTAATTATTTTGAAATAATTCAATTATCTTTTTACAAAATGGAAAATTTGGTTTTTGGTGTTATTGATTACATAGTATTCAAATGAAAAATATACATCAATTATAATTAACATTTATACAAAAATGAAATAAAATAATTATGCAATTATAGCTTTAAACAAAATAATAATTTTTTTGTTAAAATGTGTCTGTTCATAAACAAATAAATATGGGCCATCTAACATTAATTTATAATAAAATAATTTATTGTAAAAATTAGTTAACTCGAACTCAGTAACAACGTTTATAAAGGCTATACTAACATTGTAAAATGAAACAACAATATTTTAAAACGTTTGTTATGTGTACATATCGTTTAACATGTTATGGAAGATAAAGTTTCTTTACAACACTGCGATGCGTTGTACATAAATATTGAACTATTTATTTTATGATTATTTTTAATGTAGATATTTTTACAGTTTATATTTTTTATTTTAAAATTTAAAAAAATAATTTATCTTATAAAATTTTATGTTGAAATTTATAAAAAAAACAGTGCAATCATTTATGCAACACTACAATCCCTAAACATTTAAAATATATTATTTAATCTCAAACCAGAATGTGATGTTTTAGGGCATGTAACATTCTTATAAAGAAAGCATAATTTTATTAATAACCTTGGTATATATAAAGCACAAACATCTTGACAAACAAAACGGCTACATCTCTTCAATTATCTTCAAAGAATACAAACCTTAATATAATTATAATCATTTTAAATTATTTTAAAATACAATGCAAAATAATATTTTTGAGGTAATAAGTCTAATTATGTAATGAAAAATCAAATTCTGCAACATTCAGTTAAAACACCGAGGAACTCCTATTATAAATGCTTAAATAAATTTACGAAAAGCGATTAGTATTATTTAAAATATTTAAAATGTACAGTTATTGATGTATATTTTATATATGTATAAATACTTTATAATGTAATTTATTTTTAGGTAAAAATTTGCTTTATTTTAAGTCTTTTAAAAAGCATCTAAATTCTTGTTTTTGGTCCATATTAGAATTTCACAATAATATAGGCAGAAAATGTTAATGTTTTTATTAATACTGGCAAAGTAATGTTTAAAAAATATTTTACCGAAACGTAAATGTACTTAATACAATTAGGTAAAGTTACAAACCTAGTCGATAATACTGTATTGATTTTGATACCGAACTATGCAATTAGTGTAATTCAAAGTACTGAGTTACAAATGAAACTAATTACTCTAGTTTTACTTAACTTCCTATCCCTTCGATAACTCCATATATCTGCTAGCATAATAACTATGTAAACAAGTGAGTAAATATTTTTGCCAAATATGTATAAGCTTTAGAAAAATCTGCACCATCTACAATTCTAGCAGTTTGGATCCAAAATTTATCACTAACAACACATATGCGTTTTGAATCTCTAATATTTAAAAAGGTAGACAATGACTTTTATACATTTTAACTAACTTTAGTCGTCCCTTTTTTACATGTTCAACCAAGACAGTATTCTATCTAGGTTTCTAATTTTGTTTTTACTACTTTAAATATGTAAAAAAAAGCATATTTAAGCAACGAACATTTCAGCAAAGCTAAACGTGGACCCACATTTGGTAGCGGTGGTAAAAATCAAACTCATTTCCACCCCGCCAGTTGGTATAAAAGGCGCTGGCCTGACACCAATTAGGGCGTGGGTTCAAGTTTATTTGGTATAAAAAACTTAAAAGGTATGCACTGCTGATGATGCCAAATAAGGATGCAAAACAGCTGTACAGTGCTGCAAAGAATTGGATTTATTATTTAAGTAAATCTGACAATTCTAAATAAAATGAACTTCCTTAAAAACCTATTAATAAACCTAAAATATTTGTCTACATTTTAAGATAGAGGTTAATGAAGACATTTTTATAAGAAAATATTCGTAAATAAAAATTATCAGTCAATAAAATGTAAGATACTAATTTGTCTGTGTTCATCTTAACACTTAAGTAAAAAATAGTATAATTTTGTTTATATTTGTCATTCGATAAAGTTCATTTTTTAATTAATTAATTTTATAAATATATATTTAAAATATAATTAATTAGAATGTAGCAGTTAAGACAATTTAAGGTTGGGGCATTGCGTAAAAGCACTATTTTTAGTCATGACATATTTTCTTATAAGTTTGTGACAGTTTAACATACATTATTTTTTTTAAAACAAAGCTTCAATTTATCAAACGAGAAAAAAATTATTCCGTTTAATTTACTTATTATATAAATCAATATTTTGTATATTCAAAAAAATTGTCATTTTTTATTCATAGAAAATTTGGACAATGAATAATTTGGATCAAAATTTTTTAATACTCAATGTCAAAATAAAAAATACCATTCCCACATACATATTTTATATATTAAATTAAAAATACTTGCCAAATTAAAACAAACAAAAATATAAAAATAAATAAAACTGCATGATTTTTCTTTTAAAGCTATTTATTAAATGTTGTATAAAATAGTTAACAATCAACAGATCA
This sequence comes from Cardicola forsteri, assembly GCA_025895645.1. Lineage (NCBI taxonomy): Eukaryota > Metazoa > Platyhelminthes > Trematoda > Strigeidida > Aporocotylidae > Cardicola > Cardicola forsteri. The sequence continues at coordinate 502,659 of JAKXYG010000449.1, forward strand.
TTTATCAAAAAAATTAATTAATTATTTTCTATTTTTATTGTTTTAAACATTTTTCAAAGTGGGGAACTATAAACAAAATCAGTGATAAAGATAAATATGTACTACTGGTAGTAAGTTTTGCTTTCCCAAGCGTTATGTCTTAACTGATTACATCATATTGTACATTTTTATAATATCTTTATTGAACAATAAGCATATCTTAATAAAGAATTAAAATTTTTAATTGCATATCAACTAATTATTAATTAAAAAAATATTTTTAAAAATATATTATTTCAAGTATAAAATCCTAATAGTCAAGGCAATTTTTAATAAAAAAACATTTATAAATCTATTAGAAAAAAACAAAATTATTAATAATTAAAAATTACTTTTTATTTCCTGGAATTTGTTCTGTAGATTTTTTCAATTTATTTTTTAATTCTTTCACGTTTTTTGAATAGTTGTAAGTCTAAAATTTGTATTTTGTTTACAAATGCAAATCGATATATATAGTACTTTAATGATTTCAGTAGTGTAACTATTAAATAGAAATTAAATACTTTGTACAGATTGATGTATATGCACCAAAACATAAATCAAATAAAACGTACACTGCTAAAATTGTCTGAAACTTCATACGACTGACTTCTACTTCCAGATTTTAAATTTAAACTTTCTAAAGGTCCATGACAAATTCGACAGAGTAGTACTTTGTCCTCTTGGCTAGGTGTTAGTGGAGCACTAACTGATCGGATAAGAGCTGCACGTTTCGTATGCCGATTGTGATTAATCGGTATGCATTTAACATTGTTTTGGGATTCGGAAAATACGTAATCGCTGTTCGTTGGTTCGCTGCAGTCACCAACATATTGTTAATTTACAAATATAATTTTTATAATTGATAATTTTTTAAATAAAGTACTTTTATCATATACAAAAAGAATTTATTATTAAAAGATATTGTTCAATTAATTTTTTGTTTTATTGTTTCAATGTTTAATTTGCACCTATAACAGCAATGCAAAATCCTTAATTTTGTACAGATTGTGAGATTTGAAGATATACATATGTAACAAACACATTACTGTATACTAACACTGTAAGTCACATTTTAATAAATTATTATAAAGGTTTTCATTTATACCACTTATAGATTTGATTAAACTTATTCGTTCTTAACAAAAAATAAGTGTTTTTACTACACCCAATTTTCAACTATTCTTTTTACAACCGGGTAAATTGCTTTAATATTTTTTCCTATTTTATTTTAACAACAACATATAGTTTTATTAATTTGATGTTTTACAATAAACATTTTTCAACAAATAGCCATCTAGCAAAGTTAAACATGGGTCCACATTTAGTGCAACTCGTGATACTCACTAGTCTACGAGTTTTGAGACTACCGTTTTAGTCAACTAAACTAAACACTTCTTTTTACAAATTTAAACGTTTTACAATAAACGTCTTTCAGCTGCGGACAGTTGAGCAAAACCAAACGTGGGATTGCATTAATTTCCAGCAATGGTAATCGATCTTATGCACACCCATGATCAAGTCGAGCGCTGTACCGCTAGACCACCCGTTCAAATAAATAAACCAAAGCGTTTGTTTTAAAATCAAATACACAAACTACCTTGTTTGAGAATCTCCAAATACAGTAACAAAAGCTGAGCATACTGCACTACCGCTTCCATTGTCGGCTGAAATTGAATAACGTCCGGACATAGTAGGATCGATGTTCAGCAAAGTCAAGCATTGTTTGTTACGATCAGACGTTATTGTTATATTTTTGTTTGCAACATTCAAACATTCATTATTAAGCGTCCATTGAATCTTTGTAAATGCACAATATTGTATTATCGTTTACTCGTTGTATAAAGAACGAAAAATTTAAATTGATTACGTTCAATTTTATTTTTACTTATTTTACATTTGAAAAATTTTAAACAATATATAGGTTTTCCAAAAGAACTGACTTTCAAATAATTATATTATAAATTGTCAAAATTGTAAAAAATATTATTTAGGATATATACATATATATATAATGCACTTTAATATGGATCAACATATACCAATGACTGAATTGGTTTTACTTTATTGTAACACTACAACAGTACAATCTTGTGACATGTTCTGTCGTGTTGTTGCCTAATTACTTATATTGTGTTCTTGTAAACAGGAAATTAAATCTTACATTCAAAACTATAGATGAGGATTGTAGTCTACAACTTTACTTAATATCCACTTCATAAAAAGAAAGATATTTGGGCAATAAAACCTAAAAACCTTTACTACACAATTCTAATAAATACTACTTTTAATAAAAAAAGTAGTATTTACTTGTTTAATAATATTTATGTAAACCTTTTAACTGCATTTCAAAATTTTAATTGACTCAGCTATTTAATTAAATATAAACACTATTATAAACTTCTTGTTAATGTACAACATTAGTAAATAATTTTTATATACTGCTTAAAATCATAAGCAACAAATTTACTTGATAATTCGTAAAATTATATAAAATGAAATTGGGTGTGTTTTCTTCAATGCTATGAGTACAACTCACCAACAATGATTCATAACTTTAAATTTTATCGTTTTATTTATAGATGGAATTGAACATTTAAGTTTATTATTATAATGCAGTAAAAAAATGTAAATAACCACATTAAATTATGAAGTATGCTGTTTATTTTTTGTGGTTTTTATGTATTCTCTGTTATTATGAGTTTATTAATCAGTCAACAAATAAGGTAAGTTTATTTATATATTAATTATATTTTATCCGCCCTTGGTATATGTATATAGATATGGTTTTGTTTGTACAACCAATTACTAATATAGGGTGTATATACCCTATGACACATGAAACGTTTCTACAAAATAATTATTCATTTGGTACAAATTTTATTTAAACTAAAAAAATATTTTCAAACATCAATAAACCGTTGTAAACAAATATATAAAAACCTACTGTAGGTTTGGGTATGCCAACAATACTGCAACTCAGTATTACATTTTCGCCCTTCAAAGCAAAAACATCCGTAAACACACTTTCAAACTTTGGTGCTTCCAATTTTTCACATGGCAGTTCTTCCAATTTTAATTCGTCTTCATACTCCGTTTTGTTTGTCCTAATTGGCGTAACTTTGGCCAATACGAATTCATCTGTTTCATCATCATTTTTATCATCATTATCACCGTCGTCCAAAATAGGCGGTTCTACTGAATAGCCCAGAAAATCTAGTAGACACGAACTGATAGCAAACCCGAGCGAATTATAGCATACAAAGTCCCACCGACCCATGTGATTGTCATTCATTTGAGATATGTTTAGGATAAATTTATTTTTAATCCGGTTTAGCTAAGTAGTTGGGGAAGAAGAAAATTTTAAAGTTAAAAGTATGTACTCAATCCGTAATTGTATACATTTTATTTATTTATGTAATCAAATAAGCAATTCTAATTATTTACCCAACCGTTTAATCATTTTTTTAAATATTTCTATATGCTACTATTATAACTAGATCAGTAGGCATGGTATTGTTACAAATTATTGAAAAAAGTATTAAGGAAATTTTTAAACATGCTGTTTATAAACCACGAACAACAAAATCATCTACTAAAAACGTCAATTTTAACAAAGCCATTGCATAAAATAATATTTAAAAGAAGTGCATTCACATTAGATGTAGAGTAAATGTCTATCATAACTTGTTCATTTTATTATCAGCCAGGTTGTTATTTATTTATTTATTTATTTGGTTTTAATTATTTAAGTGTTCTGCAGCAAACAATTAACAAAGTTAAATGGAAAAATGTATTTAGTGCTCATAGCGCAATTTGAATTCTAACTTCTGCCATTGCGCAACAACTAAATACATTTAAAGCTAAAAATTTAAACTTACTTCAACAAAAGATTCTACCGAATGTTTAATAAGCGTTTTGCCATTGTGAATCCAAAAATACGAAACAAAAGGATTACCAGTAGCTACACATGACAATTCAGTAGATTCACCATTTTTTATGCTAAGACGAGCAGGTAATCCGTTATCTTGAATAATAGGGGCCGAAATGTGTATGACAGATCCCGGAGGAGAAGCTCCTTAATTAAATAACACATTTAAACATAATACATTTTGCAACATTTTGAAATATATTAAGTTAAATTTCTAGATAAATTAAAATAAAACCAACTGCATTATTATTTAAATCTAAATGAGTAGTGTTTTAAATTTTAAATTAAACAGTCAAGGATATGATTTTCAACATTCAGTTTCATGTAAGTTATAACATTCTCGAATCCCATCATCAGCACTAAAATGCGGGCCCACTGCTAAAGATGTTTCTCGTAAAGCATTAAAAGTAGGAAATATAAAATATAAATAAATAAATAAATCACTATTACTATTGTTTTAAATTTTACCTAATGCACTTCAACGGATTTAATTATTTTATTCATTGTAGTTATTAAGGTAATCATCACTTTATTGTTTCTACAATTGTAAAGCATATTAAATAATCGACTCCGTTGTAAATACAAATATAATAAATGTAGGAAAATAACGAGTATTCTTGGCTAGTTAACGGGAATTCTGTTACAGTACTACAGTTTGTAGAAATTGCAGAGACGCCTATCTTCTTGTTAAGGTTATTTTCTTTAGCCCAATAGTTACATATGGTATATATATGTATAAAGAGACATTTTTAAGACCCTGGGCGTACGCTTGCATTCATTCGCCAAAACAAAAGCGCAGTTATGTCAAGCAACGTACAGATAACATTTAGAAACATTGCAATCGTTAAAAATTAAAATGTTGTAAGCATTACTCAACTCAGCCTAGTTTGGACCAGAAATGATCCAATCTAGCCAGTCCCAAGGCTGGATAAAAAAGAAGGGTTTGAGCGCAAGGTAAAAAATATTTATTGCTACCGAAATAATAAAAGGACGGCGTTTCGGCAAACAACGGACAACACGGTTACATAGATAATAGGGTTCCGGTTCAGTGAAAGCCGAAAAAAGCTCAACCTCCAATTTGCAGAATCTTCAATGACAAAAACTTAACCAATGTTTGAACATGGAATGTGTGCACACGTTTTTGTAATGGACAGTCAGAGCAAGCCCTACAAGAAATGAAAAGATACAACTTAAATATTTTGGGTATTAGCGTAATCCGATAGATAATTCAAGGACATTTTAAGAGTATAGATAGAATCAATTTTATATTCTGGACATACTACGAATAATTAACGTATCCTTCAACAGTTTTAACATTTAATACAACTGTAGCACAAAAAATATCTAATTTATTTAATAATTATAAACAAACAAGTATAAAACAGCTGTATAATGGTCCTGATTGACTGAAACCCAGAGGATTTATTATTCAAGTAAATTTGACAATTCTAATATTTCACTCTTAAAAACCTATTAATAAATTATAATATTGTCAAGTTATTTAAAATCAAATTTGTGTTAAAAGTAAACCTTTCCAACCTTATAATAAAACAAGTATAAATAATAATAGCAATACAGTTACAAATGTACATTTTTTTACAATTTAGTACTAGTATTACTTAAATTACTTAACTGTATATACTTGAACAATACTAATTTTAATATCATGTAAAACTAAATAAATTTCAAGTGAAATTCAGCCTGTTTTAATTGAATCATGTTTAGAAGTATGACACCGTTTAATATTCAACTTAAGATTTCTCTGGCTAAAATCCAAAATTTTAATTACTAAACCACGCCTAGACTTACCAATAAATAAAAATCAATACTATTAATCACACTATAACAGTGTCTGAATTTTAATGCGCACTGTACTTGAACCAAAATATTGAAAAAATAGTATTCAGAAAAACATGTATTTATTTTTCTTTACCAAAAAACGTTTTTGGTACATAGAATAGCTCAATAGTCATTGGTATTTTGTACAGCTCAAATAGTTCAAATCCCTCTAGCAAATAAACCGTTGTATTGCCTGAGTACACAAGCATATACATCACCAGTAATGATATAAAACTTACTCTCAACATTCAAATAAAAGTATGCTTGATCCAAAACATCCGTCCGTTCTACATTCAAAGGTTTGGAATAAATTTTAACACCAAATTCTCCAACATGATCCATATAAAAGCGTTTGATATCCAAACAATAAAAATGTTTTTGTGGCCAGTTGGATGATAACTGGAATATATCTTCATCCGATTGGGATTCTATAATTTGATTCTTGTAAATCCAACAAACGCAATATGGTACACCGAGGTCGGATCGAACGATACAAAATAGCCGAACCGAATCCCCAATACGTACAGTCATATTGGAAGGACTAAATAAAATTGGTCGATTGGAGTCCTTATCTTTCGTTTCTATTTGTTTGCATAGCGTATCTCTTTAAGTGAAAATAAAAGACAATTTGCTTATTTAATTTAATTGCTTCACGAGAAGCAGTTTACGCCAAGTGGATATATATATTATTATATTATACAAAACCCTTTTGCTTTAAGAATAAGCATGGGGCAATGGTATATACAACAAAACAAGTTTCGTTGGCATTAAATATTCTGCAAATCGAAGATTGCGCTTTCTTTCGGCTTTCAATCAACCTTGTCATCTGGTAACTTTGCCATCCAGAAACGTTGTTGTTTGCCGGAGCTGATCATCTTACATTGTTTCCGCAGTAGTATAAATTTTTACAGAGGCCAGGTTGCCAACCTTACGCTCAAATCCTCCTCCTTTATCAGGCTTTGGATTGGCTAGATTGAAAACACCGGTTCTCGTCCAAGTGGATATGTTTAGCAAATTCGAACAAGAGCCCTAATTCAATGCCAGTAGTAATACTTAAATTCATGCAAGTAGAAAGTTGTAATAAGTTCTTTTGAAATACTGTTTTAAAATCTGCTTGTACGTTTAGAAAAAAATTATATTGCCTCTATAAAACAATAACAAAAGCAAATTAGAAAACAACTTGAAATCAACAAAATCGAACTGAAATCAACCAAATTAAATAGCACAATAATATTACCCAAAGCATTAAACGTTTATATGACAACATTCTACATTTAGACTGGATTTTGCACAGACTTACAACCAATTTTATTATATTAACAAAAAAAATCCCAAACAAACAAATAATACAAATTTTGACGATAAGCATGCAAAAATGATAATGCTGTGATACTTTGTAGCATCTTACTCTAGTTACTTAGACATCTTAGACATATTTAGCTCCTACTAATACGTACCTAAGATAATACTTCAGCAATACACATCAAGTAACATTATTCGCAAAAATAATTTATAACTATAATATACAACAACATCTATTCTCTGCAATAAAGCTTAACAGCACCATTTACTAAAACCTAAATCAAAAATAAGTTCAAATATTTGAAGTCTATTATGTTTTAAAATAATCGTTTGCTTGCTTAAAATATACAAATAGATTTATATCATTTTGTCACTGTTACTTCCAAATAAACATAAAATCCATAATGACCTCGGACATATTATGCACAATATTATTGATTGAAACATTTAGAACAAATTCTGTTCAACCTAATGTGTAATAATATACATGTGTAACAATTATAGTCTTCGCAACCACGTACAGATTCTATTCATAAAACATGGAAATTACTACAATCACAATACATCATTTAAATCAATCTTTATAATAGCTGTTTTAAATAAGAATGTGTCCTGAAATTAATCTTGAAAAAATATTTGTAGCATTATTTGCGCATTGACAGTTATTAAAGAGAATCAAGAATGTTATTTGCCTCAATTATTTTTGACTCTATTGTTACTATAACACTAATAATTACGTTTTATTGTTTATTCAATTGTTGCTTTATAATGTGAAATAAAGCAACATGTTTGAAACAATACAATTACGTTGGTCTACTTCAATTGCTTCATTTTTAAACAATTCTAAATAATATTATGTTATACATTTTTGTTAGTATATGTTAAATTTTATTATTATATTTAATTAAAATTACAGTAATTATAAATTTATAATAAGAATTTTAATATTACTAATGCAAGGTGAACTATACCAATGAGAAAAATTAACATATGTATAAGCAACACAATTCACCTTTTGGGATGCTAATAATTAGTAACATTCCTGACTGATCCTTCTTTACGTGGTGCATCCTGGACTAGGTGCCTAGAGATATCTACACTAATAACAGCCTGGATTAAGTGTACAGTAATATAACAGGGCTTTCACTAAACTCCTGCTCAATGAATGAGTACTTGCATTCATCCAAGATACTCAAAAGTTATTCGAAAATATCCATTTACTATATGTAGCTGATTAGGCATGTAAATCCGTCTACCGGTGTCAGCCCTCAATTCCCTCTAAAGAAAATCGCCTCATCAATTTCGAAGAACACTGACATTGTAACAGGAAAGCCAAAAAACTTTATTTATCCCTTCCCAGTTCCAATTCACATCCGACATCCTCTATGTATATGAATCCAGGATACTATGCGAACTTAGAACCAATGAAGAGTTGGCTTTGCCACCAACTTTATCTGTTGTGGTTACATTTTATAAAGCATACAAATTAATTATGTATTTTTACTACCTTTTGTTAAAAAATGGTTTGTATGCACACAAACAGTGATAAAACTTAAACTCATGCTTACCAAGTCTCATTTCTAGTGTTCTATAAACTCTAACAACAACAACAACAACAGAATAACAGTACTACTGTAAATTTATTATTTCTACAAACCAGTTTGACGGTAAATAAATAAAACTTCTCCAACCACTGTAAGAAGAGAAGTCGTTTAAAACCTAGACTTGAAAATTATACTTTTATATAACAAAAAATATTATTTCTAAAATACATCAAGACAAAAAATTACGTAAATGGAATGTTTTTTGCACATATTTTAAAAATATATATTATATTTTAAACATATAAGTTATGCACTATAAGTTATATAATCTTTAATCTACAATTTATTTAAAAATTTCGAGATTCATTCTTTTGCCCGTTAGCGTTCGTAACGCAGAACATTTAAGGTTTCTAGAAAATTGCCATCAATAAAAATTATTATACATAATAAATCTACAGTCTGTGTCAATCACATATGACTGAGTGAGCTTTGATTTAAAACCTGAAGTGTAGATGCTACTCTGTACGATACTTAAAAAGTATGTACTGCTGATAACGTCTCACAAGGATAAAACACTTGTACAATAATCTTGGATAAGTTAAACCAAACGCATTTATTATTTAATAATTTACAAAAAACACAAAAATTGTACAAATTTGAGTCTACTTGTTACACAATGTTTATCTAGAATTAAACTAAAATCTTTTACATTAAAATGAACATAATGCATATATAAAAATAAAAACTTACTCCAAAGGCATTTTCGGTGTATAAACTTTAATAAAACAAGTGTCATATATTTTTCCACCATCATTTTCCACTCTAAATGTATAAAAACCTGTATCTTCCAACTGACACTTATAAATTTTTAAAATAGACTTTTCTTTATCTTCAATTACCTAAATATAAAATTTTAAAAATTAAGCGATTAATTAAGTCTTTAGGCTTGTATCTAAATGTAAGTAAAGACTTATTTAAGATAGACAACTCAACCAGATTATATTCAATTGCAATACGGAACACTATAAGATTTCAAGTGAATACTCTATGTTTGTTCCTTTTCCTTCTTGCATTAGAGTATCACATACGACTAAGTTGCTAAAGTTGTATTCTAACGAGTAAACGTTTTATCCCAAAAACTTATTATAGACTATGCTAAATGTTACCTGGTAAACAAAAGTTATTTGTAGAGTATTTGAGTAAAAAACCTTGAACAAGTTAAATGTTTAATCTAAGGAACAGTAATAACAATATTGAATATATTTTCTCTAATTTTTTTATTGCCCAAATAATAATCTAAACATGTGTGTGTGTTTCAAGAAAACATTATTTACAAGCTTATTTTAAATCATAAAAATCTTATTTACATATATTTAATTACCAACTACATAAAAACACGTTTCAAATAAATTTTAAACAATCTAATAGCATTTTAATAATAATAATAATAATAATAATAATAATAACAGTTACTATTGCCATAGTTATAATTTTTACTATTATTATGATTATTATTTTAACAAAGTATTTAGTAAGACAATGTTCATCCTTTCAAAAAATTTCGTTTCAATAGATATATATATATATATGCTGTTAAAATGTACATACTATTTTATTCTTTTGAAAACACGGATTAAAATTTTATTTCACATTTTTGTATTTAATGGTACAGCCGTTAAAATAATATTTTTTCAAGTTTTTTTTATTTTACACAACAGAAAATAAAATCATTTTCAATTGTACGCTTTTATAGCAATCTCCTAAAACCTTTTTTTAATATCTGTTACTTATTATAAGAAATACACAACATATTTTAAAAAACAATGTTAATTTTGAAATAGTACTTTACACGAAACATTTCCTGTATATTTCATTCCAGTGGTGGGTTGATGTCTAAAACATACATAACACTCACGGAAATAAATGCTGTAGATTTATTTAAGTCCAGATCTTTTAGTTGTTTAAAAATAAAATTTGCAAAGAATAACCAAAAACACTATTTTAGACATTAATCAAAATTGATACAGGTTTTTTCTTTAAAAACAGAAAATACTTTGCATGCAATATTTCCACCCTGTTTTAAACCCGGATTAAAAAAAGGAAAAATTGTTGACGTGTAGGAATAGCAACAACAACTTTCTAATATAAATGTATAATTGTTTAGATTACTAGAAATATTTAATTTTAATTTAATATAATGCGAATGATCCTGAAGTTTTGAGTAAAGCTTGTATAATCTCAATTTCTAGTGATGGTAATATTTCTGACTGTTTTTCCTTGATTAGGTGTCTATAAGCATCTAGACTGATAATAGCAGGGACCGCATGCACAGCGGTATAACTGGGTTTCCACTACAGCGGTTGGGTGCAAGCACACACCCAGAGTACTTAAAAGGTATCTTAAGGTATAATATGTACACCATATATAACTCTTTGGCTAAAAGATATAACTTTTGTAAACAATGGCGACGTCACAAAAATGCCATCTAACAGCGAAAATACTTTGATATTCTTCTACGCTTGTTAAGTTTATTAAGCCATTAAAATTAATCGTTTGATATACCATACAAATATAGAAATAATGAGAAAGCGACAAGGCGTCACCAACAACAAAAACACCAATTTAATATCCTCCTTATAGGTAGAAATTAAATTAAATTAATATGTTTATTATGTACAAAAATAAGGTAGACAAATGTTCATTACGCTGCCTTACAATTGTTAAAACAAAGAATACTAAACTTTGCCTAAATTTTAAAACGTTTTAATTTTATATTTAAACATTTTTTGCCTGAAAATGTTTTGTAAACTCAGAAACTCACTATTGATTGCAGCTGACATACATTTAGAACATAAACACATTTTTACCATTAGTCATTAAAGTAAGGAACGAAAATAGTACAAACCATAGATACCTAATAGATTATAGACATACGTATCTCACATGCATTATCTATAGACATAACAGAGACAAGTGAGTAAATATGATCATATATATATATATTGTATCTCTCAAGTAAAAATAATTTTTAAAGTTGTGTAATTATATATATATATATACATACATATATATATATATATAAAGATTTGTACACAAAAGGCTTAAAAGAATTATTTTGCATTTTTTTTTTAATTCTGTAGTTACAGACATTGGGGATAAAAGTAACAGCGGTAAAAACATCAATAATTCACTCCTAATAACTTAATCATTTACTGAAAAAACCGTTTGTTGCGCGACAATCAATGGGCACACAAACATTTTCAACTAATAATTTTCTAATTTTATTATTCAATCAAAAGCTCTGTTTCAAAATTCTGTCTACTAGAATGCAAAATTTGGCAACAATACCACTGTGTCACTTTAGTGTACATTAGTAAAATAAATTTAATCCAAATTACCTGATGTTCGATTGAAGTATCTTCGATACATTTGTTATCTTTGAGCCACTGAGTATCTGGTTTGATCACTGATTCATAATATGCTGTAAGAGTCAACGAATCACCAGCATATACTGTTAACGGATGTCGGACCACGTTACCGATAATTTTTGGTGCCGTGACTTCTACAAATGAAGGTACATATTTGCATTATTTTACACCATGTACTAATCAATAATTACCATTATATTTATAAGCATTCTATTAATATATTGCATATTTGTAAAACATAACTTATTAAATTGGTAAATTATTTACTATTAAACATTGTATAACTAAGTAACCATTATTCATTTTTGTTACAATTATTTTTAAAAATATGTTAATATGAATGCACATTATATAAATACCAACACGAATAAACCGTTACCAGCATTTTTAAAACATTAATATTTTTAATTTTTAAAACATTTAAAAGTGTTAGATTATGTCGAGTTGTTAAAATTGTATCTTATTAAACATGTAAATACAATTTGGATCTTTATGTGCCTGTAATAATGAAACATTTACAAACAGTCAAAAGAATACGCGTTGAAAATCAAATTAAATATTCATACTCATAGATTAAATTTCTCCTACCAGTTAAACACAACTTAAGCTTGAAAAAAGATCGTTATTGTTATAATTAAATTTTACTTCAATACTCTACCCCGGAGTAGTCTAGTCGTACAACGCTCGATTTGGACCTGGTGGGTATGAGTCAGAATCCCACTAAAATGCGGGCCCACGTTCGGATTCACTAAAATATCTATCACTGAAAGATGCTTCCCGTAAAACATTCAAATTATTAAACATAAATAAATAATAACTCTAAACGATCCCACTTTTGTGTTTGAAATAGGGAATATTGGAGAGTATGACTAACAATCTTACTTTGGGAAAGATAGATCTACTGCTAAAAACGATGAATAAAACGTTTGACAAAATTGTAGAGACAAGAATTGGACAAAGTAGATACAATTATTTGTTATCCAATGTCCTACTTAAAACAATAATTCTACCAAGGATAATATGAAGGCAGATTTGAGAAAAGATAAAAATATACTCAAAATCTTTAATGTCAAAGTTTTATTTGTGAAAATACTACTTCAAAGTACACAGTCCTTGAAAAGACAAAAATGTAATCATTGTAAGTACAGATATGATATCAATTGACTTTATTACTAAAGTTACATTAATTTTGTAATTCGGAACTAAAAAATACCACATCCTCGTGGTTGGCATTACTTGAAATAAAATTGGTGTTCAAGATTTCAATAAATGAAACTCCAGAAGCAGATGTATGGCTACAGTCAGACTCATTATTAAATCTGTAAAAATAGCAGTTACTTAACACAGATACATTTTAACTCCACCTAAAGAAGATTAAAAATGAACCAATCTAGCCAGTCCAAAGTCTATATAAAGGCGGAGCGTTTGCAGCAATAAACAGGAAAAAAAACATTTATGCCCAAACTAGATAATTGTCATAATGCTACAAATTCGTTGGATGTAGAATCAAATGGGGGAAAACGGACCAGAAACAGTGACCTCTAATAAAATAAGGAAAACTGAAGAAGAACAAAGAGTTATTTCAAACAGAATTATTTTAAAACACGTCTTACCCACAATATCCAATTTTGCCTCGGTCGAAATATTAAAATCTTGTCTAACCACTTGACAGCGATACACCCCCGCATGTTTTGACATGTTCGCTTTGGCAATGTTCAATGTCAGCTGACCCTCGTCAAAACTAGTCACAATTTGCAATCTTTCCACTTTCACTGCATCCAACAAAATGTCATTCAAATACCAATTAACTTGTGCATTGAAATTGTTCCATTCTTCGCTATCGAACACAATCGTTCTATTCTCGTCATCACTGTCACAAACATCGACAGGTGACAGGTGACACTTCAAACTGACTGCATCACTATTATAAATAATTGACGGCTCCAAATCTTTTGTAAATTTGAATAATCTCAATACCTTGATTTCTCCTAAACAAACGTTTGAAACATGAATATAAATAAACCACTGCTCTTCCAAAATACAGTAATGGTTTTTTTGCCATAATAATTATGGAAAAATGTGATTTTGATACAACAACAAACAATTATTGGATTTAACATGCACAACGTAAAATAAAATTTAAACATTTCACCAACTAAAACTATTACAAGAAATAAACTGTGAGATAAATTCATTACATTTAAGTTAATACAATTTACTAATATACACAGACCAGCTAAAATGTTTCCCTCTGCCCAACATTAAAACAGCTAAGTCAACATTTTACGCTTTACTTGCAGTTGTTGTGGTGACAAGTATATTGGTCGAACAATGCATCGTTTAGCTAATCGGATTCAAGAACACATTCCTAATTGAATCGATAAAAGGTCAAATGGAAGGGAACACTTCCTCTATATTCCACCATTTATTGCAAACCAAACATAAGATAGACTTCCAAAATAGCTTTAAAATACTTCTCAAACTTCCAACTTGTTGAAAATCCTTAACTAATATTCAAATAACTTTAACTATCTTTCCAATTACTTGTAAATAGAAAATATATAAGTAGCGAGTTTTACAACGAGGATAATTTCAGATTGTCACATTATTTGTATAATTTTGTCACTCACAAATATAAAATCTTAGTATATATATATATATATATATATATATATAAAGTAGGTTTCAATATGTCAATATAAAGCAATTCAAGGATTTGCAACATATTCGAAGCTTGAGAAGTAATTAACAATTTAAAGCAATTGTTGGAGTCGATCTGATGTATGGTTTGCAGTGTACGTCTTCTTATATTTTTATTTGGTATTTTAAAAGGAACCCAATGCTTTAAAGATGGCATTATCAACAACCGCTTGTTATACAATTCATAGTTACAAACTCGTTTAACTATTCTCAAACAGCATTCATTTATTTAACAAATTTAAAAGTATAAATCATATTAAATTAAATTTTGAAAAACAACAATTGCATGCCCAACATTGAGAACACAAAACACACAATATTTACCGGTCACACCAACACGCACATTACTTACATTTCTCCGAAACAAATATTTTTGCTAAATGTATATGCGTATAGCAATAAAATACAAACATATCGTACATTTACAGACAAAATAGTAAAATTTGCAATATTCAATCAATTTTAAATTATTGTTCTTTTGTGTTACTAAAGTTCAAAGCCGATAACTATGATGATAATAATAAACTCCTTTTGATAAATAGGCCACACATCAATTTGCAATCAAAACAGATGTATGTTCCACTTATTGGGACCATATAATCCCAAGTCATAAGTAGTATCAAGAAATGCACATTTTTTCATCCAATAAATGGATAATATTTTTATTTTAACGGGTGTATTGTATATTTATTTGTCAACAGATTTTTACCCTTAAAACAAGTAAAAGTATTCTACTCTGCATTTTAGGTTATCCTTAGTTAAATTGTAAATTAGTTTCTCTTAGAACGTAAGTCACTGGAGGATCATTAATAGTCTGTTCTCCATAAGTGATTAAAGTGCACAATGTTGTAGTTTATTTGAGAATAAATTCAGCCAATAAATTCATAAATAAAAGCTTTTTTTTGACCATTTTTCTATTTGTGTTCAGTAACAACCATTATCAACAGCTTTATCATTATTATTAAAGTAATATATTTAGAAATATATTTGTCATCAAATGCAATTAGTACAATTAATTAATTATCTTACAAACAATTTGTTCTAATTAGACAGAAGATAAATACAGAAACCAGTACTCAAAAACGACACATAACCGGATATTTCATTTATAGTCCCGTTAAAACATTACCGTTGTATTTTAACATCTTTCATTTAACGTCCGGTTATTAGTGTTTCTTACATTTTTGTGTATAGCAATGCTATCATTAGTTTTGTAATTTAAAAAGTATCTATTTTGTTACAAATTTGTCACAACTATATGCTAACTGATTAAATATTCAAGCATAATACAAATATCAACATATTTTTTGAATGTTTATTGCAAATGGGTGTATTTTTGTCAAAATGTACTTAATCTTTTATCTCATTAGTCAATTTCTAATCAGATATTTTGCTTTATCTGCTTTGTATTGTAATGTTTACTAGTAGTTTTGTATAAACCTATTTCTCAACTATTTTATATAACGGAAAATACCGTTGACCTGAGATAATTGGAGGTATAGCAAGAGAAATGCCAAAAAATTGAATTTTATTAGGGTCTTATATCGGCAGAACAGTTCTCAAAAGTAAACTAAATTTTGAAAATGATGGCATTAACAATGTACATATAAAAATTCTATGTATATATAGTTTTATAGTTTAGTTCATAATAAGTTGGTAGAATTAACAATCCCAACTGATTAGCAAAATGTATTAATTTTTTAAAAACAAATATGTTTTTAGTACATTCTAGTCTCAAAATCACCCTACCTAAAATTGTACAAATTAGAAAAAATTACTTGTCCAAACTTTACGTAAGACAAATGTTTTATATAAGAATCTCAAAAAATGTTTATAGTAATTTTATTGTGTTTAACAATCATAATACTTCAGTTTTAAAGTGTTACTCTACAAGAATATTGTCATTAAGAATTTTGCTTCTATTAAAATGAATAAACAAGACTTCGTCTATAATATATTGTATTCTGGTTTCATTGTCTAAACATTCATTATAATTTTCAATTGTGCTGTAGTCATAATGTATCTACAGGAATTGAAAAACAATTAGACTTTTTCAATCTGTCTAATTTTTGTAAAATGTAGTTTATCTAAACGTGTTACAAAATTGTTGTTACATTCATCGTTTCCTAATGCAAACTCAAAACTGTCTGGAAATAAATTTTAAATATTGTTTTTGTTACAAAATACACCAAAATTTGGATAAAACATTTTTCAGTATCAATCAACTCCTTTTCTAGTTTATTTTATAGGGCATTAAACATTTGAATTTCAATTTTAAAATACTTTCAATAATATAGAAAACGATTATTATACAACAGTATTTGATTAAATTAATATATGTAAAGACTACAATTATTTTACTAAATAAAACAACATATTTGATTATGATTGTTAAGACCAATTACTAAATTGGAGTTGATCTTTTAATGGACACTTGTAACGTATATCTATCTACGTATGTATGCAGCTCCTTATTTATTCTAATTTTTATGCACCACATAGATGGATTAAGTAGTATCCATAAATGGATAAATCATTAATAATTTATCTATAGGTTTAAATCAAAAATAAATAGTATTATTCTTTTTGAAACTCTGTTTTAAATAAAAATATATTGATTTATTTATAATTTGAAGACAATGATACTATTTTTATTCTATTGTTTAATATTTCAAATAAAAATTACGCAGGTAAATAAAAGTATGACTAAAAACAAATCGATGCAATTAAAAATATTTTAATTTTTTATGCAATTTAATTTACAAAAGTTATTTAATTATTTTGTAATTACAATCATAAACATTGAAATTGTAATTGACTAATATATTCTACAAAATTCTCAAAACATAAATAAAAAATTATGATGGTGTTTGAACCTATAATATCAACACCAGAACTCCAGAAAGCCAAATACGAATACTTTTTTCTCTAAAGTACATATTTTTTAGATTGGAATCTTATTTTTATTCTCCCAAATCTTGTACATGCAACGTTCATACAAAATACACACTTACCTGTCGATTCATAAACATCCGAATCAATAAAAATGCGACACGTATACTTGCTTTCATCCGACCGATGAATAGCGTCTGTAGTTAATACACAACACTGATTGTTCACATGTGTACGCCACATTGTTTTGCCACATTTAAACACGTGATCTTTTCGATAAAGCAAAGGAATGCCATCTGATTGGTATTGGGTTACAATGGGTTCGAACGTATAAATATTTTTATTGTTTTTTAGCCATTCAATGTGTAATGTTCGGTTTAATGGAATCGGGTTGGGAAGAGGGCATCGTAGCGTTGCTGGACCGCCAACAATAGCTTGACCCGTCGTTTCAGCGGTTCCAACAAAAATGGAATTTTTAGATGCCGATTTTTCCTTTCGTCAATATTTAGTAAATTGAAACAAGTCAGTCGTTTATAGTGTATATTTTACTTTTTATCTCTAAAATTATAAATTAAACTTTTTATTTGTAAGCTTAATTACCTATCTACTCTTTATTAATATATATTAAAACAATTTTTTAAAATTTAAACAAGCTTTAAGTTATTATTCGTAAGCTCTCGAATGAATGCGCTACTCTATTTTACCTTAACTACATACATAATTTATTTTTTTATTTGCCTTTTTTTATTGAAATATATATTTTGAGATTATATTTTATTTATATTTATTTATTTTTTAATGCAATACGTAATAAGACCCCTGTTTTGATAGATTTATGTTGCTGTCATTAAAATCCAATAGTAGAATTAAATATTTTTGTACCTAATACTATCTATGTAAAAACAACATTCAAAACCTAAAAAAAAATATTATTATGGTGGATTTCAACATGCTTTAAAATTAACTTTACCAGAAAATATGTCGCTGTCACTAATACAATCTTTCAATGCAAGACCTATTGGTGATAAATTTAATAATTTACGAATGTACACCTATTCATGTATTAAAGCTTAAATTAAGAAATAAATAGATAAGCCAGTAGTTTGATGGCATTAATAAAATTACTAGATCTTTACTAAATACATGTCCGTAGCTGGTACCAAGTCCCGTTGAGAAAAGAGTAGGATGAAAACTCAAGGTTAACAACCTAATATTTTTTTAAGAAAGTAGTACCAATGGAACAACCATCCCCGTTTAATCAAACTACAATAAGAACGTAAAAACAACAATGTAATTCCAAAAGGAAACTTCATCTTTAACATACATAATTTTCAATGCAAAACATTACAGTTCAAATTAGAAATGATTCAATCTAGCCAGTCCCAAGCCTGAATAAAGGAGGAGGGTTTGAGCGGGCAAGGTTAGCAACCTGGCTTCTGTAAAAAATGTATACTGCTACGGAAACAATACAAAAGAACGCCTTTCCGGTAAACAACTGTAAAGAAGTAATCGCACGTACTGGATGACAGAGTTACACAGATGACAGGGTTGAGTGAAAGCCGAAAGGAAGTTCAATCTTCGATTTGCAAAATCTTCAATGCTAACGAGACTTTGTTATTGTTGTTGTTGTTGTTGTTGTTTTGCTGTAATTGTTGTATTATTGCTCCATGCTTATTTTTAAAACAAAAGTGTTTTGTATCACATATGTAATATATATAGAGATTAATCCTGTTACTTTATGCTTTCCAGAGAAACTAAAAATCGTTTGCATTTTTTGTATACTGTATTCCTAATAAACTCAATTAAAATTAAAATTAATAAACAAATGCATTCCTGTTCTTGCCAATGTCAACCGCACATTAAAAAATGCTTTCATTAATTATTTACACTACTTTCAATGTTTGACAGCAAGCATTTATCAGCAGTTGACATTTTAGTGAAGCCGAACGTAGACCCACATTTGGTGTCGGTGTTGGGGATCAAAGCCAGGTTCTAATCGAGCACTGTACTGCTGGACCATTCAGGTACAACATGTAAAATAATTTTTAACGTAACAAAAATGAACTACAAAAGGCTGTGCACTGTTGCTCCACATCTCCTACAAACTCACGAGTAACACAAAGTTTCTTGTTCCTTATTAAATCGGTCAATTGGCATTCATAAGTCCCTTTATCTTGCAAACGGGCTCTGTTGGAATAAATAGACGTCTTGTTGCCATTTGTTTGAACATTCCACTTGACTTCATCCAGCGGTTGACCTTCGAACGACCACAAGGCGATGGGAGCTGCATAAAATCCTTCGTATTCAACTGATATCGTCACGGGTCGTAACAAACCAGTTGACTTACTCATGAATGGGACTTGTACATCCGCATTCCACTCGGTAACTTTTGGCAACATATGGAGAGTAGCTGTGGATTAAAACAAAAAATATTACAAGTTCAAACATATATATATAAGCGTAAATTTGATAATGCTATTTGTAAAAAGAAAATATTTTTAGTGTTTTGAATATTGATATTGCTAATGTGATATTTAATGCTTATTTTAGTAAAATGTTGATGTGCCTAATATGCTTAAGTGATGTAAGGAAAGTCAATCAATTTCAATGTGTTAATTTTGACAGCTCCCATTTTAGCCCCTGTATACATGTATATATAACTATTATTACTACTATTAGTATTACTAACAATGAAAAGTAGGCATCAGAAAATAAGCAAATATTTTCAATTTGCATAGAACCCCACAATTTGCTTTTCTAAAAAAAATACTTTTTAAAAAGAATAGTTGCGTTTTCAACCAGTAAAAAACAATGAATAATTTGCCAGACTTGTTTGATTAGGCTACAAAATTTTAGTTAAACAACTTCTAATTGATATTTTTATTAATGTTCTATATCCATATCATTATTACTGCTATTATGACATTACTATTATTATATTGATGATAGAGTCACCTCATTATTAATTCAAAGTTTGTATAACAACTCCAATCTCTATACATAGAGGTTTTGGGATGCGAATTGAACTTGGGGTAGGTAAATAAAGTTTCTTGGCTGGAAAACCGCTTCCTTGTGACGTTGACAGGGTTCACAAAAATTAATGAGGCGATCTTCTTTGGAATTGACGTCAGTTGATAGATCAACAAGACTTACTGGCTACATATAGTAAATAGATACCTTAAGATACCTTTTAAACATCTTGAGTGTGTACTTGCATCCATTCACTGAGCGGGATTCCAGTAAAAGCCTAATTATATCGCATACACTTGGTCCCTGTTGTTATTAATGATTGTTAATAATAATAATTTAAGCTTAAATAATTTTTTTAAATGCGCCGTATCCTTAAATTATCAACAATATAAATTAATTTACAACTCTTTCCTAGTTGATTTCAAGGCTTTTTTTAGGAAAAAGGACTGTTGTATCTCTAGTAAGATCAGCAATTCTATGTTAGTACAAAATAGATTAACACTAAAAAATGAAAATAGAAAAACAATTTAAATAAATACGCCCATCAAAAGTTATACAAACAAAAAAACAACCACTTATTTCCAAATTAGAATTACAATTTTTTTTAACTACTTTAAATGTTTTACAAAAAACGTCTTTCAGCAGTGGACATTTTAGCGAAGCCGAACGTAGGCCCACATTCGGTACCGTTGGTAGGAATTGAACCCATGCCCACTCAGGTTCGAATTGAGAGCTGTGCCGTCAAACCACCCCGGTTGTACTTAATCAAACAGTGAAACAAAACAATACTTAAATTTACCATAACTTTTCAGTGCCTTGTTCAAAGCTTCATTTTTAATTCGTACCGTATATAGACCGGCATTTGATTTTTTTACATTATGTATTACCAATTCGGCTATATTCAAATCCTTTCGTTCTTCTATGTCACCTTCAATCAAATGTAGCTTTTCTTTCTGACCACTAACCAACTTGCCATTGACAACTTCAAAAGGTTTGAATACCCAACTGATACTAAATTCTTCCATATTTGTCGGTCCCTCAAAATGACACAAAAAGTTGACCGTCTGGTTCAGACACGATTCGACATCGGTCAGCGGCTTTGTAATTCGCCAACTTTTGCTTTCCTTTTTTGTCAGCTTCTTGTAGTATACAAGCTTTGAAGGTTGAGGTGATGTTGCAGTTGGAGTCAATTTGATGGCTGATTTTTCACTTGTGTAAGACGGCTTCGAAATGAGCTCGCTCAGGTCGACTGGAGACTGACTGACGGCGCGCAAATTCGTCCCAAGCATGTCCAGATCATTGGCAATTTCATTTATCCATACATGTTGAGTATTTAGATATGATAAGAGCCATTTCAGTTGTGGTTTGTATGGAAATACGCGATCAAGGTGTTTGGAAGTTGAAGTCAAACTGTCCGATTTCAGTAAATTGTCTAATTCGCTTCCTAGCTTACGACTCATGGTCTAAAAGTTATTAAAACAAGGACATTTTATATTATGCTTATAATGTTCACAATTTTCGAAGTGTTTGTATTTTATGCAGTCTCCAGTTACACTCTTGAATCTGAAGCTCCACATGGTGTATCTTAACAAAAGGGAACACGGACAGTAGTACATCTAGTTTTCCATTTCTGTCAATCGATATCATTTTCAGCTATTGGGCTAATTAAATATACCCTAAGAAAAATTAGACATCTTGTTAATTCTTATCAATACTGATAGTGTAGAGGCTTTCTGTCTATCAACCAAAAGATTTTATTACTTCTCTCATTTTGCTTTTATTATTATTATTATTGTTGTTGTTGTTGTTGCTGTTAGATATACAAAGTTGTTTTTTAATGTACAAAAAACATAATTTTAAATGTTTTACAAACTTATGAATACATTTGTTAGTACCTCAAATGTATTCTAATTTCCATCCATCAAATTAGAAAACTGAATATATCTCATATATATTTAGTCCTTATTCCGCTGTTTAGTTTATGCCTAGAATGGATTACGCGGATTTATGGAGTTAGGAACCGGAAATTAAATTAAATAAGCTTGCTTCAAGTCCTTGCAAAAAATAAAACAACAACAACAATAATAACAATAATAATAATACAGTTCTAATAGTAAAGATTGTATCAGAAATGGACTGTTACAGTTTATAAATTGTGGGAATTAGTATATTGAGGTATAGCAAATAAAAAAACAGTAAATAAAATAAAGAATTTTAATTACATAGAGAAGTGAACTGAGAACTTTTCCTGGAATATATTACAAGAACTACACTAAATGTAAATAGGCGTTATATATATATATATATATATATGGTCTAATGTACAATACTAGACCCGAACTTGGGTGGACATATTTGGTACTAAATATAGCTTCAATAAATGTTTAGTTGCAAAAAATGTTTCCCGTCAAATATTCGATCACTAACAATTAAATAGATAAATACGCCCAACTTTTTTTAACAATAAAAAGTATTATTTTGATTACATTTTAAGAAATACTTAAAATAAACTTCATACATTTTTTTTACAAACTAATCATACATTAAATGTTATTAAAATATTACTTCAATCCTTCAATTATTATAAATTTTTGTTTAAACTTTAACTACAAAGATAAATTTTAGCACAAGAAATAATTTAATAAATCAAAAAGATCAATGCTTGAATAAAACAAACATTTACAAATTAAACTCATGTGAATTATTTATGTAAATGACTAAAACTAGATAAGAATTAATTGTTATAAATAAAATATTTCATTATATCTATTTAATCTTTATCTTTGGTTTTAAGAATTTTCAATGAGTATACAATAACGGATAGATATAGAGGCATGTGATTATTATACTGTTCAATACTAGAGTAGAATATGTCTTATCTTATAGGCCGGTATACACTTAAGTTACTGGACCTATCGTAAAATAAAAAGCTTGAATTTCATTGTTATAGGCATAACCCCAATTCTAATTGTTACATACATATTACAAGCCCCAAGTAATAACCATTTCATCATAATATTAGTCTGGCACCGTTACTAAATTGTAGTCATACAATGTATTTAACTCTTTCTCAATAACACAAACTTTACAAACCAATATTTTTCTATAGTGTTACATATCAGGTGGTTTAACGATACAACACTACACTCGAATTTGGGTAATGTAAGTTAGAGTTCCCTGCCAACAATAAATGCGTACGTCCGTTAAGCTTCGCCAAGTTTTCACTTGTCTTCACTTTACTAATATAAATGTTTTACAAGAAAAATATTTCAGTAGTGGACATTTTACGAAGCCGAACGTGGATCCGCATTTAGTGGGGATCGAACCCATGCCCACTCATGTTTGAATCGAACGCTGTACCGCAAGACCACGCTGGCAATATCAACCAAATAAAGTAAAATTAAGTTTGGTATCCAATTAAATCAGTTATATAATTTTCAATTTAAAATAATGCATTTTGTTTAAATTATTTAAATATTATTGTTAAATAGTGTCACTTACTTGATTTGCCGAAATTGTACCCAGATCATCTTTTTCACTATCAGAATAATTGTTTTTAAATTTTGTCATTTTTGAAATTAAATTGTACGACTAAAACAAAAAAAAGAGATGCAAATTGTGTATTAAAACTATGCCAAAATATAAATTTAGATTTTAGTTTACATAAAGCACATAGATATTAAACGGAATTTCACAAATAAACCAATAGTTTGTATAATTTAAAATAAAATTGGGCTAAAACTTCTAAAAAATGTAAATGTGTTTTATTAGATAGGTATTTGGATATCTATGGAATGTCTGATTTAAATATAAACATAATCTTCTGATTAATCTTGAACAACCTATTAATATTATATGGTTTTCAAATTACTTGTGTAATTATTATTATTATTACTACTACTGTTACTATCATTATTATTATTATTATTATTATTATTATTATTAAGCTCTAATATCTCACTAGAGATACATTCAGCGTAAAATACATTTTTACCATCAATATAAAAAAAGTAGTAGTACAAATAATGGGATCAAAATGAAATAGGGTGTCATATGTTAATGAATATAAATATAGTCAATATAGTATGTATGTGATTTTAAAAAATATTCAAAATTGCTATACATAGAATGAGTCATTATAAGGCACATTTGTTACATTATACTGTGAGATGTCCAAATTAGTTCAAATAAATGCGTGAGTGGAACAATTCCTACTTTGATAGGTATCTTAGTAGTTCAATTGTGTTTGATTCTGGATTGGTTAATATTCTGGATAAGTAAGGTAGACATGAATTTTTGTATTGATTAGTTTTGGCTTTCATGTGCAGGTAAGTTCTTCTTGTTTTTCCAGAAGCTTTAGAATTGTTAAAAGCTGCAT
This sequence comes from Cardicola forsteri, assembly GCA_025895645.1. Lineage (NCBI taxonomy): Eukaryota > Metazoa > Platyhelminthes > Trematoda > Strigeidida > Aporocotylidae > Cardicola > Cardicola forsteri. Next base: position 527,661 of record JAKXYG010000449.1, read on the forward strand.
GTAGTGGGTGATTGTTATTACTTTCAATCCTTGATGCTAATTGTATACAGGATTTAAAATGTTTATCAACAATATCATTCAAAAAGATAGAATATTTGATTCCTTCAGATTTTGATACCAATGATATGCATCTTTTTAAAACAACGTAATCCTGTTTTAATAAACCAGGAAAAATTATAGGTGAGAAATATATTATCAAAAGATAAAAACATGATGTAATTAACAATTTAGTAATATAATTGTTAACACTTAGTTTTCTTAATCTTCTTATATAGTAGCATAAGGATTTGGTTTTTAAAAATATATGTTCTACATGATCACACCAGGTAAGTATGCTATTTATGTTTACACCAAGATATTTAATTTTGTTACAGGTGCATATATTTGTTTGATTTAATTTGAATGTTCTGTTTAATTCCATTGTTTCTCTTGGACGCCTCGTTGTAAATTTAACAAACTTGCATTTTGATGGATTTAAATTAAGATCAAAGTTAGTAGACCATTGTTCAATTTTATTAATAGAATTTTCAAATTTGTTTAGATCATTGTTTGAAGAAATCTTTGTGCACAATACCATATCATCTGCAAATTTAAACAAAAGTGATGACTTCGGCACTTGCAATGAATCTACGTACTGTGAAAATAAAAACGGGGATAGTACTGCACCTTGTGGAACTCCATTATTATTTTCTGTTAACTCTGATTTATTACGACCAATTTGTGTAAATTGTTTTCTTTTTGAGAAATAATTTCGTAGCCAGTTTAAAATGTGGTTGGGTGCTTCAAGTAGCTCAAGACGTTTAAGTAATTTTTCTCTTGATATGCTATTGAAAGCAGATTTATAATCTAGAAACATGCAATATATTGAACATTTTCCTTTGTCAAGGGATTCAGTGATGTAATGAACAAGGCTGGCTACACAGTCTACAGTAGAATATTATTAATACTATTTATTATTATTATTATTATTATTATTATTATTATTATTATTATTATTATTATTATTATTATTATTATTATCATTAAATAAGTTTTCACAAATTGTTTTAGGTAACAGAATACTTTATTTTAATCTAAATGTATCTTAACCAATTTTAAATAAATATCCAACTTAAAACTATAATCAATCCACTACTTCATTTCTGACGTTTGATTGTTTAAAAAGCGAATTATAATATGTTGAAACAAACAAACACTCGTGAAAATTAATGTAAATAACCAAAAGCTAATAGTTTTTATTTTTGGATTTAAAACATTGGTTTAAATTCGTTCAATAAGCTAATATTACCACAGTACTCTTATATTATATATATATATATATATATATATATATATATATATATATATATATGAATGCCGGGATGGTCTAACGGTACAGCGCTCGACTCAAAGCCGGATGGATGTGGATTCAATCCCCACTATCCGGCACAAACTACAAGCCTACGTTTAGCTTGGTTAAAATGTCCACTGCTGAATAATGATTCCCGTAAAACATTTCAAGTAGTAGATATTATACATATATATATATATATATATATATATATGTTAAATAGACAAAGTAACATTTTCACTTCATTTATCAGTTTAGCTGCTGTTACGGCAACAAATATATTGACCGGAAACGTACATATATGCCGTTCCTCCATATAACGTCATCTATTCCAAACAAATGACCGAGTTAAGTTCAAAATTAATTTTAAAATGTTGGATTGTTCTCAAACTTCAAATATCTTAAACGTCCTTAATTGTGCTTATAAAGATGCATTTAAACTCCGTTTGTGTGTGCACAAAACAGGTTATAACTAGAATAAACATAACCTGGTCGTAATTCAGTATTTGTATTTGTGCATGTTAGTTTGTCCATTAGTGAGTTATGTTCACTTTCACAATGCACAAATTTACTATATATATATATATATATATATATATATATATATAATCTAAAACTTTATATGTTTGGAACTAAAACATATGAAATGAATTAATCTGTTTATTTCTTCTAATATTTTTATTTAATACATATAAAAACCCAATTGGTTCGACGTAATTCTAGGTTAACCAAAATGCAAAGTTGAATGATCCTGTTCAATAATTTTTATATTAATAAATATCCACTTGTTAAAAATTGTTATTTATAAAAAGATGTTGGCGCAAAAACCTTTTTTTTTTAATTGTTCCTGCTTTACGGGGGGAAATTATCTTTCGGCAATTGGACATATTAGCGAAACCAAACGTTGGTGCCCGGTGCTAGAATTCAAACCCATACCCAGCCAAGATCGAATCAAACGTTACAGTTTTTTTTTCAAAATTGAATAATCAACGAACTTGTGTGACATTTTTAATAAATGCTTCAAATATGTTCAAACGGTCGACGTATTGATTCCACGTTGATTGGACCTGTTCAATTTGGTTGGAAAATACTTTGTGGTCGTTTGCAGGAATTTCACCAAATAAAGATTGAATAAATTCTTCTTGTGCCTGATGATAGAAAAACGTTACAACATTATTTACTTTAATATTTATGCTGTTGACTAGATAAAGCTTGTGTGTTTCTACAATGCTATTGACAAAATAAGTAAACGTTTTTATGATATACCACTTTGAGCAATAACAATGTAAAATATTTTTAATATTAATTACCTTATTCATTATGTTGATGGTTGTTACTATTATTATTAGCAGTAGTATGTATAACTGAAATCATCAAACTTTTTATTTTTTTATTATTTATTTTGCCAAACTCGGTTTTAATCGCACCATTTTGAATTTCCACATATAAAAAACATATTTCATGACAAAATAAAAAATATCTAACAAATGGACATTTTGACCGAACCGGAAGTGACACTTGTTCACTTGGATAACAAATCTAGCAAGTGAGCCACTCGTGCAATTCATCACCATTTTTTTAATAAACCTAAAGATGGGATGCTAATGATCCTGAGGATTTGAGTAATGTTATTAAAGTCCCAATTTCCAATAATTGTGATATTCCTAACTGTTCGTCCTCCACGTGGTGCATTCTGGACTAGGTGCTGAAAAGCATCCAGATTAATAACAGCAGGGTCCGAGTGCACGGCGGTATAACTGGGCTTCCGCTACGGCGGGTGAGTGTGAACATACACCCAGGATACGGAAAAGGTATCTAAAGGTATACGTATACCATACGTAACCATTGGGCTAAGGGAGATAACCTTGACATAAAATCAGACGGTCTTGTCAATCTTTACGAACAGTGGCGATGTCACAAGGATGCCGTCTACCAGCCAACAAACTTTATTATTCTTCCACGTTTATTACGCTTATCAAGCCATCGAAATCGATCGTTTATATGTCGTATAAATATGGAAAATAACAAAAAGGTGACTACGTAACCAACCAAAGTTATAGTATTATAATCATTATTTTAAGACATGTTTGAAGACTATAGATCTGATGAATAAATTTTTCTATGTAGATTTTAAATAAATTATTTTTAAGCCTGAAAACATTATTGACAAATTTACTTATTTTCTTACTTCTATTTGTATTTTTTTCTAATTTATGCATCATTGGGTAAACATTTTAATTCCATTATTGCAACTAGATGATAGCCAACATTTAATTGTTCTAAATTTCCACTTTACTTTTTATTATTTTAAATAAATATTATTTTACACTTTATTACCTGTACTGACAATGGCATTATAAGTAAATTAACTCAAACTAAAAAAGTTAAAATACAGTAATTGTAGATTAGTACCAGTACACTTTTCTGATGGTCTAACTCTAGCCTCAAACTTGGGTTCGCATGGGTTTGATTTCCACCATTGGACCCTTATTTGGCTTGACCAAAATGTTCATTTCTTAAAAAACGTTTTTAATGAAACACTGAAGTCATAATAATCAAAGGAAGGAGTAGGATTTGTTTGTTATAAACCCTTTGCACAGACAAAATAATGGTAAATAAGCAAACCAAGACGTTTTTATAGACTTCATGTTATCAAAGGATCTGGGAATCATCAGACTTTAAAAAATCCCTAAAAATAATAAAAATAACTCAAGCATTATTATAATAATAATTATAATAATAATAATAATTATTATTATTATTATTATTATTATTATTAAAACATTACAAAATCAGATTAGATATACCATCTGGAAGTCGGAATAATATTGATTCCATTACTAAAGTAGTTTTGACGTGTGCACAATAGAAAAAGAGTAGGTGTAGAATTCCAGAAAATATCTGGCGTAAAACTGTAAAAAATGAAATTTCTCGGTCATACATGGAGGCCTATCCAAAACCATTACCAAGATAAATTAAAGACCTTTCCCTTTGCTCTCAAAGCCAATTACCATATCATGCCGGGGTGGTCTAGCGGTACAGCGCTCGAATTTGAACCTTGGTGGGCATGGATTCAAATACCACCACCGGCACTAAAATGCTGGCCCACGTTTGGCTTCGCTAAATGTCCACTGCTGAAAGATGTTTCTCGTAAAACATTTAAAGTAATAAACATTAAAACATTAAAAAAACAAATTATTATTATTATTATTATTTAAGAAATTGTAATAAACCTTTTCATTATGTTGTCCACGGTAAATAAAAATCATATTAACAAAAAATAGGTTAAAGTTTGATTTGTACGTTATATGACATGGAAGCAGTGTGCACAATATTTTATACAGAAAATAAACACCAAATAATTATTTTTGATTAACTAAAGTTTTAAAAAAACCTAGACTCACATTGCAAATATGTCAATATCTAACATTAAAATCAAAGTAAAACATTTACATTGAAATAAACCAAAAGTAAATTTTTTTAATATTAACTAAGACCTGATAAGGTCGCGTTTTGCATTTATTCTTAATTTTTCTTAAAATTGAAAAAATGCATTTCAATTATATATATATATATATATATATATAGTACTTTGATAAAAATCATCTGATTCTAAATCCACAAAAAATAAAATTTTTTGATCAGTTACTTTTGTCATTAACCATTTGTTCTTCTTTTGTTGTACTATAGTAAAAGTTTATTTGAAAAAAATAGTACATGTTCACCGTTAAATGTTTACTTGTTTTAGTAATATAATTTCAGGTTGTTTAATCCTACACAATTTGATTACGTCACTACTATTATTTTTTTAATTTGTTGTATATATATATATATATATATATATATATATATATATATATATATATATATATATATATATGTATACAAACGTTTGTGTTTGTAACTAAGACGAATATACAAAGTAAATTTTGTTTCATAACCTACATCTTCTAATATTTTCATTTGCAATTTTATTATTAATAACAAAAAACATATTTCTTCCTTAATTGTACAGTTTAGTGTTTAGAAGTACGATATCTTGACAAGATCATTTAAAGGGTACATTTAAGCGGCACTTCTTATTTAAACTTGGACCAATTAGCAGTATTATTAGTTTTTCCAGAAAAACGTAGATATTGCAAGTTTTTAGCTGTGCTATAGAAATACAAAAAGAGTAACAATTTTCTATTGCGGAACATAACAGCATAGAACTAAGAGAACGATTCTTGCCATACAAAACCCAATCTTCAATGCTGAAACTTTAGCTCCTGCGTGTACATGTGTGCACACTCAATTGCAGTAAACAAACGGAACAAGTCCTTGTAAAAATAAATTAATTGTCAGTAAACAAAATTTTGTGCACAAATCTACCAATCACATAGAACAAGCTTGATACCTTTAGAATGAATCATAGATTATATGAACATGTTTCCAATCAATCATAGTATGACTATGCTAAATATTAATTTCCCTAAATATTTAGTAATAAGTTGGCAGGAATTCAATACCACTACCGACCAGGGTGGTCTAGCGTTACAGTACTTGCTTTGAACCTGAGTGAGTATGAGTTCGATTCCCACCACCGGCACTAAATGAGGGCCCACGTTTGGCTTTGCTAAAATGTCCAATGCTAAAAATGTTTTACGTAGTGCATTTAAAGTAGTAAAAATTTTTAAAATAAATGCGGGTTTTTGTTTTATTTTACCACAAACATGTATAGTAAAATATTTAAACAATGCAACTAGAAACATATATTTAAGTACATTCAACATCAAAAAGTGATGTCAGTCTAAAAACAAAATCTGGTTTGTAGGCATTAATTATCATCCCTATAACAATATATATAAGTGAAATGAGTAAGCAAAAACAATTTTAAAATGGACAATTAAAGATAGTAAAAAATAAGGTCGGTAGACCACAGAAAATGTGGTTAATAACAATTAAGAAAGATTTAATTAAAAAGTACGTCACGTGGAATCAAGCAAATATACCAGAAAAAGTTTAAACATGTGAAACAAAATTGTTACTCCATGTTTTTCTAAATATTAATGGTTTTTATTATATTGTTGCCAAGATAACTTTTTATCAGCAGCCCAGTTTAAAAGGCCTCTAAAAAGTTAAGATACGGTTAATCAAGCATTTCTAACAGACAATAATAATTATTACCTGTATTGTATTCACCATTCCTTTCACCTCATCATTAATTGTGTTCATCTGATAAACATCTTCATTTGTCAATCCAGACACATTTTCACTTTGACTTTTTTTATCAAGCTCTGCACAAGTGCCCTTGACCAGCTGTTTGAGGCGGTCCACACATTCGCCCAAATCTGCTTTTAACTCGTCAATTCGCTTACATATATTAGCCAAATGTTTCAATCTGGTTTCAAAATCACGTGACCAGCCGTTAATCCATTGATCGTAAGTTTGTTTGGCACGAATCACATCGGCATTTGAACTGCGTTCGTATTGCTTGTATGCTTTGTAGGCATCCATCTTGGTTTCTTGGAAGCGATTCAAACATTGGTCTATTTCCCAAGCTGTTTGACCTTGATCACGTAATTCGGTTTCGGTTTGTAATCGGGACAATTTGTTTTCAAACTATTTTTTATATTTAATTTAATAAATTGGGTAAAACAGGCATCTTATAATTGTAATATACACAATAGTACATCCAAAATAAAATCTGTAATTTTTTATTTTGTTGATTAGATTTTGTAATTCTTGCAATTTATTACGTATTTTTAAATGGTAATGTTTGTAAAAACGTTTCTAGAATTTTACATTTTTCTGCTACTTTAACATAACTAAAAAAAAAGATTTCACTTTTATTCCACAATTCAGCTACTTAATAATCTTGAAATTCAACCTCCTTTCTTATACACTAAAAGTTGTTAACGTTTTATTTTTAATAACGAACATAAATTGAATGATCAATCATCACAAAATCACTTACAATTTCCCAATCATCCTCTTTCCTTTGCTTAACATCCAGCTGCAGAACATTCTCATCAAATAAATTCGTATGTGATTTAGATCTGTTCAAACTGGACATTTCTTCCTGTTTCCATTCCTCGGTTTGTGATCGGCTCCAAAAGTAACCCGATCGTTTTGCCGACGTATCCATTTCTACATTGCGCGTAACTCGAATTTCTCGCCACTTATTTTGATCAATCAAATCGACAATATTGTACTGATCGTCAGTTATTGACGAGTTTATGACACATGTTGGGGGCAGTCTAAAACTCAGTGGATCGTATTGTGAACTAGCTCTTCGCATTGTAGAGTTGGTAGATCGAGAAATGTAGCGCGGCGACTTCCAGCCTGGGTCCAGACGTATCATCATTTCATCATCATCGTCTTTCGCGTTTGAGCCAAATAGGGCATATTCGTATTCGCGTAGTTTGAGCCAAATAGTATACAGTTTCATACGAATAATGCGAATTACTTCATCCACAGCAGCAGATGAATACATTTGCTCACTAGAAAATTATTACAAATTAAACATGCAACGCGTGTTTTTGTATAAACACGTAATACTTATATATATATATATATATATTTAATTCAAAAACAAAAAGTAATAATAACAATGATAATAACAAAATAATAGCAAGATTAATAATAATAATAATAATAATAATAATAATAATAGTCAAAACTCACTCTTTCAATAATCCTTTAGGTAATTTGTCAATTAAACCCAAACCATGAAATTTCGCTTCAGAAAAGTCACGAAACAAGGAATCCACTTTAGTATGTTCATTATCGTAAGGCACAAAATCGATCTTGCTATCTTCATTACCCATCGATCTGGAACGACTAAACTCTAGCAAATAATTCTGAACTGTGTTGAGAAGCTAGAACAGAAAATAATAATTATAATTTGGAATATTGTTAATTTTATTATTAGTTTAGTTGTTTTATTAAAAATTCACAATTAATATAAACAAAATTTTACACTTTCGGAATATTTAAAGCGTTGGGTTCCCTTTATAATTCGGAATAGGCAATTAAAAGGCTTAATGTAATAATTATTTCAATAATATTAAAATTCATTTGTAATATTTGCCCAATTATTTTTATATTTTTAAAGTTACGTATTATTTAGAAATTTTAATATGTGTTATATACGACATAAATTAATAAACTTTAGTTTTGTCAGATATTTTTATGAATTTGTTTTTATTGTGTTTTCTTGTTAACGCAAGTGTTACCTGCGCTACTTTCTTACATTTTTTATCTTAGTATCTCAAAAACATTAAAAAAATTATTTGGCTTAATTACATTTCAAACAAAAAAAGAACAAAAATAATTTATTGTACAATACCACAATTGAACAAAACGTTACTTGATTAAGTTTAACCTTTATTGTTTAAAATGTTAGAAGGACAGTTTTAAAGTAGAAAATTAGAAATAGTAAAAAGAGTTAAAAAATCAGAAAAACCTTTTAAAAACCTAATTTAAATAAAAATTAGCCAGATCAAAGATAAGTTTTTCAAAAAATATACTTACATGAAATGACATGCTTTTTATATGCTTTTTAAAAATAAAGAATTACAATAAATATGCATAATTGAAATAAAATCAAAGCTATAAAATTACTCATTATTCATTACACTAAAGCAGGATAGTTTTTCTTACATCTACGACCAAACTACTAACTACACTAAACCCCAAATTGCATGAAACTTACCACATCGGCAATGGTATAAACCGTTCCGGCTTGTCTTGTTCTTGTTTGCACTTCGACTATTCGATCAATAAGTCGTGGCCAAATGCGAATGAGTTTTGATTTACTCAACATCATATTTTTAGCCAAACGTTTGCGGTTTGTTTCGCATAGTTTTGTATAAGTTTCTAACAAATCTGTGCAATAGTTATAAGTAGCCTTGGAAAAAATTAGTAAAATATATATTATATGTATAACAAAACTTTGGACAGCAAGTAAATATTTTTAATTTGTACAATTATTTTTAATATAAAAAAACATTTTTATGCTGTTTATGTTTTTAATTGTTTACAAAAATTAAGTTGCCATTGTGATGTTTTCACCATCCTTTTATATTAATACAAACTTGAAACTTACTATTACAATTATTAATATCACTAAACTACATTCAGTCCATAAATACATTTTCCTTAATAATTGTAAAAGTAATACCAAAAAGTGGTGCAAAACATGGTAACAAAATTATATAATAAACATTGTGTATAAATGTAATCAATACAATAAACTTATATATAGAAAATTTTAAAATTATTATACTTTAAATAATTTACTATAAACCAAAGTTGTGTTATAGAGTAGAATGTACAAAATAACTTAAAACAAATATATAGATTAAAAAAATCCACTTAACTAATAAAACGGATGTACATTACAACTATTTTTTTTAAAAACGACAATTACTTTTTAAAGTATTTTATTCATGCTACAGTCCATTATAAAAAGCATGTATTATAAATTTAATAGTATATTCAAAAACTTATTAATAATAAAGTTAAACAAAATTGAATAATAATTATTTCATATTCATAAATTTTACTTTAGCTTGTTCATCAATATCTCCATATTTTTGTAGCAAATGTTCAGATTCTATCTGATTTTTTCCCACACAATTTTCACGGTAAATAATTTCTACATTTTCCAGTAATTCTTCTATCCATCCAATAGATTCATATATATTTTCTTCACATTCCAAAAACTATTAATACAAATATAACAAAATATGTTAAGCCCATTAGGTATAAATCTGTAAATTAAAATATTCTATTAGCGCTATAAATTGAGTTATAATATAACATTTGTGTTGTTTTTGTATAATATACTTTTGTGCTTAAAAATAAACATTTAATAATGTTTAAATATCTTAGTATTTTGTTTTATAAATATCTAAAAACAAAACATTTCTTTAATATATTTTAATTAAATTTATTTTTAAATAACATTGTGCACAATATACCCCCCAACAAAGCTAAGTCGCAAACTTCATACTGTATAAAAACAACTTAAATCCTACATCTAACACTAAATCCAAATCATTGTTTTACTGCGTTAAAATATCTATTTACCTAGGTAACAAAGTTGATCACACGCTAGATTTAAAACTGGGTAGATGTATATTTAAAGTTTACCACTGGTAACAAATGTGAACCCTTGTCTAATCTTGCTAAATGTACATTTAATAAAACATGGTTTTTGTAAAACATTAATACAGTTAAAAACCTTTTTTTAATGTCAAAATTAATGTTATTTAAAAATTACTTTATTTAAATATTTGCTAGGAAATAATTATTTTAAATTAATTGTTTATGCTTAATATAACTTTTGCGTATTTTAAACATAAATAATTTACTTTTAATACATAGAATTGTTATTCAAACAATAAATTAATTTATCCTCTTATAATATGTATATATATAAATATATATGTAAACTTGTATCTTTAAATTACCTCATTATAAATAGTGAATAATAGTTTTAAAATGTGTAAAATATATCATATTCATTAAATGTTTTAAAAACTTTCTTGTAAATACATAAAAACATTTATTTATAAATTGAATTCAATTATTCTATTAGAATTAATACATCATTTACTTTTTTAAATAGTTTTGTATTCTGACAATTCAATATATTTTTTAGTAATTTATACAAACATATTTATAGTATTTTATTAATAATTTAAAATATTAACATAGTAAATGATTTAAAATAACCTTTAATAATAATTTGTTTAAAGATTATATGACACTACATAATAATAAGTTTTAAAGAACCTTTTTTTTAATTTATAACTGTTAAATTGTAATTTAATTTTTTTTAATTGTTTAATCAAATAAAATATTTTATACAAAACTTAAATACAACATTTTATAATTAAAACTAAATTATAAATTATATATTTTTAAAACTAAATATTAATAATATATTAAACCATAAAATGCTAACCTTTGCTTGCTTTTGTAATTCAAGCTTTCTAATTTTTAATTTCTCTGCAGTGTCAGAAGTTGCTTTTAATAATTCATAAAAATTATTATCTAGTTCAGACAAATATTCAACATCTTCTGAATGTACAATAAATTTAATTCTTTCAAGTTCTTGAGATAATTCCTCAGCTTGATTATCACATTTAACAAGACCATCGTCCAATTCATTTACAATATTTTTTATTGATAACACATCAAAAATATTGACTTCTTTAGCTCGATTATTTATTTTGTTTATTAAATTCCATAACTAAAAATGTATAAAAATAATATATAATTTACTTCTTCGGTTATTCTAAAATATGTATAACATGAAACTACGAAAAACGTGCGTTTGTGTAATTTCTCAACAAAGCATTGAACTAAATAATCTAATTCACTAAAAGTAACATTTAAATTATTTTGTTTTCTGTAATCACATAATTCTGCAAAAACTTCTAGAGTTTTCTAAACCAATTTTATATATGGATATAAACCAACCATGCATTGAAATTCAAATTTTTCATTAGCTTTTCGTATATCTACAGCTTCATTCAAATTATAAGGTTTTGAAACTTGAGATTCTAACATTTTTTTACCGGCTCCATTAATCCAATTTTTTATCTAAAAAAATGCAAAAATTTTAAACGTACAAAATCGATTTTGTTTTGCAAATCAGAAGAAACCCAATTATTATTTAAATCACTATTTACATTTTGCACATATGCATTAGAAACACTCATCACAAAAATAACTGCAAAGCAAAAATGTTTAACACGAATTAAGGAAAACGATGAAAGCCTTGTTTACTATTTTATATAATATACACAATTAACCTTTAAAAATAAAAAATTAAAACAATATACATTTTTTAAAAATTTAAAAATTGTATTTGTATTTTTTAAAATAATTTTAAATTAATTAAAATTAATAATTACATAAAGTTTTAAATATTTTTTACTTATTTGCACTTTTAAAATCTATGCTACGTGTAGGCCCAAAAGTACCGCTGTTTGTCCTGTCGCCAGCTTGCATTCACAACTTGTATGTATCTTTGTTAGTGTTTTTACTGGGTGTTATTAATTTTTGGTGCTTTTTGAGTTGAGCTTGTTGTTACGTTTGTCGCGTGATGGCGTTTCTATAAACCTGCTATTTTTGTTTACCTCTGAAAGATTATCGCTTAGCGTTGCTTCGTTATGTTTTTGTTTTCACTATTTACTTTTATTTTTTAGATAATTTTAAATTTTATTCGATCAATGGGCGTAACCAATATTAATATTTACGGCTTTAGACGGTTTAAGAAGAAAATGATATCTAAAATCTTCTGCATTCTCTGCAAGAAATTGTTCCATGAAATTTGCTTTGGTCTTTTACCCTCTGTTTATTCGAATTTTACCAACTGTAACATTGATTTTAAATACAAAAACTACCTTGGCAAAACTGAATTACTAGCGATTTACGCTTTTTCGGATACTAGTTCTAATACGATTGTGCATTCCGCTGAAGATATGCATGTTGAGCCCAACGTAGATAATATTTTAGCTTCGAATAATAATTATTATTATGTCATCACTAAAATAAATGATGCAGTACTTAATATACAAAGTAGTGAAAAGAAACCGAAAGATTTTTCTTGCTATTTTATGGGAAATTATTAAGCTTAAGGAGTCTATCACTAGGCTTTCGTCACTCTCCCCGATGACACTAGTTGCTATTAAGGGATATATCAATAAATAGAACCGAGGATCAAAAGGAGTTTTACTCCTACTCAACTCGTGTATTCACCTGTAACTGTAACCTGTAACTAATAAATAGTTTGAACTCCAAGCTTTAACTTTTGATTATACTCCTCTCCTTATAAGCATCACTGAGATTTGGCTTTTGGACGAAATTCTAGATAGTGAGATATCAACTTTTAGATACAATAGTGTGCGCCTAGACTCTGAAAAAAATAAATGTGGCTGTCTTTTCTGTATAAATAACTACTTCAACTTCTCTATTGTCTTTCTGCCTAACATTGACTACCAATTGTGAGTATATTTTGATAAAGGATCCTGTACTACATTTTTGTAAAGCCAACTTTAATAGTATGAGGTCATATTTAAACATGTTTAACTGGAATTTTCTTCTCAACGAAAATATAGGGTTTGTCTATTTTCATTTTATTACCGTTATTCAGGAAGTAACTAAAATGTTTGTCTCCAGTGATAACAAGCCTAAGTTTTCTAAACACCTAAAACGCTGTTTACTAAATCGTAGCAAAGTATATAATATCAGGTTTCCCTAGTCTTCATCATTAATATTTCGTAAGGCTTATCTATAAGTCGAGTGATAGATTTGTCCCTGATAGTTATAGACCTATTAGCATCCTTTCTACTTCTAGCAAGGTTCTTGAAAAATTACTCAAGGTCCATATATTAGAGTTTATTACCAATAATAATTTGATCATTCCTTTACGGCATCGTTTTATGCCACAACTACTCTGCCCCCGATCCCCCATACTTAGGTTCAACACAAACGCCCTCGCACAAAAAAATTAGTTTAGTATACCATCATTAAAAAAATGGGAAGGCTACAGGAGTACACGTTTTTAAGTATGGTGGGATAAATATCATACAAGATTTAAACTCATTAATAAGCTCCATTTGGAAAGAAGAGAAAAAACCAGAAGCATGTTGACAAGCTATTATAATTCCAATCCATAAGAAAGGATACACAACAGAGAAATCAGCTTAATTTGCAAGGCATTAAAAATTTTGCCAAATATTATTTTACGTAAGATTTGTGGCAAACGGGAATGTGGTACATAAGAAAACCAGGCTGTATTTCGTCCTGGGATGGGATGCATCGATGAAATCCACATTGTTCTTAAAATGATTGAAATAACAACCTCCTACATATTGTGCATTTATGAATTATTCAGTCGCTTTTGATTCCGTTAATTGCAACCTGCCGTAGAATCTTCTCATTATCAACGGAATTCCTGCCAAAATTGTCAACATTATTATATCGTTATGCACGTCAAATGCAATAATACAAAGTGGAAATTTTTTAACTGATGCAGTCTATACAAACTCAGGTGTCCGCCATGGATATGTTTTAGCACCAACAGTAGTTGATGCCATCTTTAATGAAGTTTGTCGGTAACTTAAGGGCTGTATAACTGATGATATTCGCAAGATAGCGGATCTTCAATATGCAGATGATGCAGTTCTTATAGCAGAAACAAAAGAAGATTTGCAAAATGAGGTTGGACTTATTTAGAACGCCTCAGAGAAATATGGTTTATATTTTAATACTAATAACAGTGGTTTTTACAAACGTCCCCTTTAGAAATCCAATGACAGTTAATAGTAACTCAATCCCGGTGGTCGATAAATTTACGTACCTAGCTTTGGTTATAAATAACAAAGGATCCATGTCCTCAGAGATTTGGCATCGTACTCGTTTCTCTGCTGCAGCCTTTGAGCGCTTAAAATAAACTTTTATGGGACAAAAATAATATTTCTATTAAAACTAAAATTGGAATACATAAGAATTTAGTGCGTTCCATTCTACTATATGCTTACAAAACTCGGACTCTTATCCAAGTGGATTTACAAAAGCTTGTCTATTTTGAGCAAAGCTGCTTAATATCTATATGGTTTTGCTCGCTGTTTTGTATTAAACGCAACCGTTTAATAACTAATAATATATTTCAATCATTTCCAAATATTTGTAAAACATTTAGCATTTATTGGCTATGTATCTCTAAAACGATAAGAGAAAAATGATTAAAATGGATTGGTCATGTTTTTACGTAGATCGCCCACTCATCAAGCCAGAATAGCAGTGGAAGCCCATCAATTACCCGGAGAAAAAATAAGGCCAGGCGGCCAACAGAAAATTTGGACAGATATTGTAGTTTTTATCTATGCTAAGCCCCTCGTCCCAATAAATTACTTAATTGGGTGTCCGTTTTCTTAGCTTTTGCAGCTAATAAATATCACTAGAGGGTTTGAACTCGGGATGTAATTAACATTTGAAATGAGCACACCTCAAGTGTCTTTTATTAAGTGCACATTGCAAAAGTTTATGTTTTTGCAGACATTTTTGGAATTAGGACTATCTTGGGTGATAATAACCGGTGGGAGATGTATATCCCCAATGATGATAATAATGATGATGATTCCCCGATTTCGCTCGTTTATTATATATGCTCTATATAACAGGTTACAGGTTGGTTCACGAGTTGAGTAGGAGACAATCTCCTTTTGATCCTCGGTTCAAATTTATCGGTTTAGATTAAGTTTAAAGAAGAGTCTCCAAAATACCTAAAACTCTTCATAATGTAAATCACATCAATCGGTTAAAATTATTAAAATTATTCTCTTTATGCGATAGAAAACTCCGAGGCAACTTTTTTTTTAGTTTACCAACTTGTTAGTTCAGGCCGCAGCGATATGTTATTTGTTTCATCCCGGAACTCGTAAAGGGGACATCAGTTTAAGTTTCTAAATCCTAGAGCACATACTCGTCTCCGCGGATGTTATTTCTTCCACAGGATAATTACTGCATGGAATTATCTGCTGTCCCATATTGTTTTGGTTCTTTTCGTTTATTCTTACAAGTAGGCTTATGATAAATATGCCATCTTTAATTTTATTTAGTTTCCTTTTATCATTATATTTATTTTCTCCCAGTTTTTACCCATTTTCCACTCCAGATATTTTAATAGTTCAGAATCGAAGACCAAAGAAAGTTTCTTTTACTTATTTGGTAATTTATCTTGTATCCTGTATTATTAATTATATTGATTTATATAATATTAATTTTTATTGATTTGATTTTAATTTAAATATTAATGGTTTTAATTATTTTCAAAATATGCTTCTTTTCTAAATATGTGCTTTAAATATAGGTTTATGAGTTCGATCAATAAAAATTATTTTATATTTTATGTATTTAAAATTATGTTAATTATTGCTATTGTAGGTTTCAGGTTGGTGCACGAGTTGATTAGACCTTTTGATAATTGGGTTCTTCGTGTCGTTTTTTACAAATAATTTTGGAAAATTGAAGATGGAAACGAATAAAAATGAAACTTAATGCTCAAAATATTTTGCTTAGTATAAAAATAAGAAAAATAGTTCAATTTATAGGGTATATTGTTAGGTAGATCATATTAACCATAATTCTTTTTGAAAGTTAATTAATTTGGTGAATTAAGTATATAAACTGAAATACTATTCCAACCTGTAATGATTCTATGTGAAAAGTGTGAAAGTTTAAACTTAAATTTAGTTTGTGGTTTGAAAAATTTGTACTGGTAACCTCTAAAAGAATTGGTTGGTGTAAATTTGAAAATTTCCGGCTGTCTTATGGAGAAGTTAATAAACTAGCAAGAGATCACCTCAAAGTCTCTTCTCTCTTAAAGAAAATAAGTTTAAGTATTTTAATCGGTAGTCATGATTTATTTCTTAGAGTAGTTACAACTTTGTAGCTCTTTAGATTTTTCTAGAAGATTTATTTTGTGCTTACGGCAGGGTTACATAATCTGAGTACAAGATTCTAGATATGGTTTAATAAAATTTGAGTAGAGGGTGTAAAAACAACTAGGTGTTAAAAACGGAAATAATTTTTTGAAAAAAATATTAAAATGAAGCATTTATTAGCTATGATTCAGTAATGTTCCAAAAAATAAAGTGATAGTAACTTTAAGTCCTTATTAGTAAGCGCCTTTTTTTATAATGGGATCATCGGTAAATAGAAGATAAAATTTGTTTAAAGATGACCTACCAAAAGTAAGATGTTGGCATTTTAAGAGATTTTTAGTAGACCACTTCTGAATACTGTTTATGCCTTCTTGGAGTGTTAAGGGTCGGCAGATCATATTTTCAAATCATCTGCATAAGGAAGGGATTCGGATTTAATGTGGTGAAGAGAGAGGTCATTTAAATATACTAATAAATAAATGGCCTAACACTAAACCTTGTGAGAAAGAGTTGAAAGTGTTTCATTAACCTTAACTTAAAAAGACCTGTTTATCTGCAATCCAGTCTAGTAGTGTTGATGTAATCTCAATACTACCTAATTTATTCATCAATAGCGAATGAGACACTGTGTCAAACGACTTTGCAAAATTAAACAAGATGTTTCTACTGTTGTATTAAACTCAAAAAGTGTAGTTATTAAATATGTAAAAAGAGATTTGTTAAACAAAATCTTGTAGGGAGAAAATCATGTTGTACTTTAGGTAACAAGTTTTGTTTTAAGAGATGCGTAATTAAATGCACTTTCACAATGTTTTCTAATGTTTTACTAACTAATGAAAACATACTAATTGGTTTATAACAAGTCAGAGAAGAACGCGCTCCTATCTGATATAGGCTCTCTTTCATTATAAATGGAGTTTACCTGAGGCTAAGGAAAGACTAAAAATGTAAGTTAAAGGTTTAAATAGTTTTGCAGCACACTCTCTTAAGACCCTTGGATGAATTGCATCGGGACCTGGGCTCGTAAACTTTAGGGAGCTTAAATATTTATACGCTGAGTCTTCAGTTATGATTAGAGGTGAATATAGTTCTAATGTTAGTGGGATTACGCTGCATGTTATATTGATGTTAAAGACATATTTAAATAAATTCTTAAAGCTATTACAACTTTCTACATTTGAAAAGATTGTACCTTTTTATTTTTTAGAGTGATTAAAGATGTAAGTTGGCTTTTTCTTTTTATATACTTAAACAGCATGTTGGGATCCTTAACAGATTTAAAAAAGCAAATTAGAAAGAAATTTTAGTTTTAAGTGTCTGGAACTAGCTGAGCACTAGTTTCTTAAATCTAAATAAGTATAATAGCATGCAGGCAAGAAGGTAGTTTTCCAAAAATAAAAAGCTTTATTTCTTTTTAATATGAACCTGGTGAAAAAACGTAAAACTTTTACACTACATTTAGTGAATTTCCTGAATGGAACATAAAGATTAATTCCTTCATAAATAATAGCTGAAAATACAGTAAAAATTTCCTCTATGTTACTCTTAAAGCATTACTTCCAGTTGGTATTCTAGAAATTATAGGTTACAGGTTGATATGCAAGTTCGCAGGGGCGAAATTTTTTTGATGCTCGGTTTTATTTATCAATCATATTAGGAAGAGAATAAATTAAATAAAATAGAAATAAAAACAAAGATTGGGTAACAATGAAAAATGAATTAAATTACTTAAAATAGGAAAGTATATGATTACCATAGGCCTTTCTAAATGTTTGAAGCGACGGTGCAGAAACTACTTTAGCAAGTAGGCTATTTCAAGGAGAAATGGTTCTGTAGAAAAAGTGTTAACTCCTTAATTGTGAGAAAGCCTTGGGTTTAGTCAGTTTAAGGCTGTGACCTCTTAGAGAGTTTTGGGCTAACGTAAAGACTGGAGAGGTAAAACCTGAATTAATTAGCTAATAGGTCAGAATATTGTCACTCCGGAATCGTCTATCACGTAGGGGGAACAATTTTAAAGATTTAAGGATTTGTTGGTAGAATAAGTTATGAGAAACTGGGAGAAGTTTAGTGACTGTCTTTTGAATCCTATCTAGCCTTTGAATGTCAGATTTTAGAATTGGGGCCATGACTTGCCGTTTTGCTGAAGTCTAGAGATCTTTTATCTTTAGATTAGTGAGTAAGAGTGTGGTATGCTAATATTAAAAGGGGTATTGAACTTCAACACATTGTGGCCACTTTTATCTAAAGACGATAGGAATTCTAAGGAGTGAATAGAAGTTAAGTTATTTGCAAAAATAAAATATAATGCCTAAAACACATGGGGTTCCTAACATCTTTTATTAGTCTTTGTTGGATAGGAAAAAGTAAAAGTTGTTTTTAAAGAGTTATTAAAGGAAAGAGACGTCCAATTAAATGATAAAACATTAAAATCTCCAAGAAGAACCAGGTGTTTAAAAGATGTTGAAGTCATGCTTTATAGTGTATTTATTAAGTTGTACTTCTCTATATAATTATACTGTAGTGGTTACTGGATTAAGCATAATAGGAGTGAAGACTTAGAAGATACATTTATGTTAATTGTAAGAATATCTAGGTTTATGTTTGAGTCTAGAAATTGTTAAGATGAGATTATACTATCTTTTATGTAGATTAGACATCCCCACATCAAGCACGCATTGTGTTATGCCGGTAAGTGTAGTAACTATCAGTTTTAACTTCGCTAATTAAAGTTTCCGGTGTTAGCCAAATGTATGTGAGTGCCAGAATATGTGGCTTATAAATTAATATGAGATGCTTAATTTCCACATGTTTGTTTATTATACTATTTGCATTAATATATTTAATATTATGTTGAAATTGATTTAATCCAGTAACCGATTGTTTTTTCCTAGTTGATAGAACAAGGGGGATAAGGAGAAAGGTTTTGTTTGACTTTGAGGTGCTTGGTGAAAATCTTTATATGTCGTGGACGTTAAGGAGTTTGTAACTAATTAATTGGTTTTAAATGGAGTTAATTGTCCTATAGGAGACTTTTACATAGATACTTATGTACCGAATGTTCCAGTGTTTTTATTCTTTCCGATAGTGGTCGATTTTTGCTCATTTTTAGTAAAGGATAGTGCTCTTTAATTTCCAGCCATGATTCTGAGAAAGAGATGGCAAGTGATGGGTTTGAAAAAAAGACTAAAATTAGAGATGTATTTCTCTTTTTACAGTTGAGACAGGTTGTTTTAATAATGGGAGGTTTTGTAAACGGTTTTTTTATAAGAGAAATAACCAGATTGCTAAAGTTCTGAAGCGGGCCAGAAACACTCCAAGTGAGGATGTTATTACTTTTCACGGCGTCTGATGCAAAGTTTTTGTTTGCATTGAAGATCTCTTCTTGGGAATGTTGAATTAGTTTCTTCTCAACTAGATTGTTTTCTGTAGCTAGTCTATTTATTGAGGCTTTTATTTTGGGTAAAAAAGCAGTAAAGCCATGAACAGGTTTTAAGGAATCTTATGCGAAAATAAGCTTATTTGTTATTTTTTATGTTTACTACTTTGCATGTTTTACGAGAAGAATCTTTTAACAGTAGACACTTCAGCAAAGCCAAACGTGGACCCGCATTTATTGCTGGTGGTGGGATTCAAAACCAGGTCCAAGTCGAGCGCTGTACAGCTAGACTACGCCAATCTTGTGTATTAATTAAAAATGCTGTTCATTATCATTGATTTAATTTTTTAGTCACAAGATCAAGTTTGGACATAAGCCTTTCGAGTTGTAATTCCAAGTCCGCTACTTTCTTCTCTAAGAGTACATTCGAATAACTCGGCAAGTTAGCATTGTTACAGAAACGGGTTCTACAAGTAAAATCCAGAGAAGAGTGTGTAAGACTATCGTAATTAGCACGTGAAAGTTCGGTACATCCTTCATGAAACCATGCATTACATCTAGAACATAACATGCCAATTTTTACCGTTTTACCACAATTTCTTCTGCTTCATAAGTTAGAGATATATATATATATATATATATATATATATATATATATATATATATATATATATATATATATATATATATAAATATCAAAGACAGAATGAACCCCCGTGGTTCTAAAATATAAGCACAAGCGTGGTATTATAAAAAAAGTGCTGTAATAATCTTCTAAAGAAAAATAATGTCAATTATAAAAACAGTGCAACACAATTGCGTTACACCAAGGAATTACACAAAATACAAGTGACACACAAATAACACGAAAGCAAAAACACGAGTAACACCAATAACGTGTATACAAATAACAAAAAGTAAGCTACTTTTTATCAGCACATTACGCAAGCGTATCGCATAGATTCAAAAGTGATCTATTATTTATTGATTTTATTTTAATTAAAATATTAATGGTTTTAATTGTTTTTAAAATATTTCTTTTTTGCATATGTGCTTTTAAATACGATTTTGTAAGTTCAATCAATAAAATATATTTTATGCTTTATATATTTTAAACAATGTTAATTACTGCTGTTTACATCTAATATGTAACATTTTTGCATATTTTTCTGTGCCGGGGTGGTCTAGCGGTACAACGCTCAAATTCGGACCTCGGTGGGCATGGGTTCGAATCCCATCACCGGCATTAAAATGCGGGCCCACGTTCGGCTTCGCTAAAATGTCCACTGCTGAAAGATGTTCTTCGTAAAACATTCAAAGTAGCAAACAAAAAAATATATTGAAACAATAATAAAACGTTATTCCGGCAAAGGGAAAAAAGTGATATCACGACTTTATTTGTTTATTTTTATTACTTCGAATGTTTTGAGGGAAATATTTTTCGGCAGTGGACATTTTAACGAAGCCAAACGTAGGTGCGCATTTAAAATCAATCTCCAATGCCAAAAGCTTAACCCATGTTGAAATATAAAATATGCACATACTTTTCCGTAGTAAACAAAAAACTTTTTTTTAATATAGATGATACAATTTATTATTTTTGGGAATTAGCAAATTGCGATTATATAAATACGATTTATAAGTGGAGATAGACTAGTCTTATATTCGACAAATAAAGTTTCGATATTTTTCGAGTTAGTATTATATTATATTTTTACCGTTATAATTAAATGGAATCCCGTATCCGACCGTATTATTTTGATCAGATTTACAAAAATAACAATTGTGCAATTCCAAGCTTCTACTAAGGTTATTGAAAACAATATTAATTAATAAAATTTATTAGATTCCAGACAAGATATTAAAATATTGATTGGGGGTTGAGCAATGGCAGAATTGTATATTTCTTAAATGTTAGACCACATGGCTATACTGATAACATGAATAATAATGGTAATAGGTTGTGGAAGGAGTGTTGACAAGATTTTTGTCTACAAAAACACACAAGATAAGGTGGTTTTGCTAAAACGGAAATAAAACAAATAAGATTGATCACGATTTCATTAGCATAAAGTGGCCTTCTTTCTTGCAAAATGTGCGTGTATATAACGGTGCAGATGCTAGTCCCAATTACATTCAATCAGGCTATTTTTAAAATGGCTATTCCATTTTAATATTTATTACTACTCTGGTTGTGTGGAAAGGAAATTGCACTTTGGAAATTGGTCTACTGGCTTTTTAATAACTTCAACCTAACCTAGACGAGAATAATTTGTGGTGGTATTATTTTTGATAGAAAAACTGAATGAGCATAAAGTGCATATTTAAAACACAATCAATAACAGATTTCATCCTATCAATATCAAAAGCACCCTTCCTTATCTCAATGTTCATGAGACATATCATGAAATCAATTCAAAATGTTGGCTAAGAAAACGAGCTTTAAAGGGCAGCAAAGGTAGATAAACAATCAATTCATTTTCACCAACATCCTTGTAAAGACGCTGATGTTTACAAAAATTATTTGTTACAAATATCAGTTGGCGGTTTGCAATTAAAAAAAAAATTTGCGATAAACCGTTTTTATTTTTCTACAAAAGATATAAAATAAAATATTTTATTTCGCATTTTGGATGACATCAACCACCATATTTAACAAAGTAATTAAGTAAGTATTAATTCTTAAAATTAAAAAATTGCAAATACTAATAATTGATTAATAATTGTACAATCTGACACTTATAGTTAAAGTAATAATAAAATACAAAAAATTAATGCACTAACAATTTATTTCTTTCAAATAAAAAGGAAAAAAACAGAAAAACAATCAAATGTTAGTTCAATGCGAGCGTACAAACCAAAATGTAGTTCAATTTTTGACAAATCAAAAATATTAAAGTGGTGTGAAATTTGAATTAACAAAATACGTTTGACACAACATTCATCAGGACAGACGATTTAGAAAAAATAAGTTTATATTTTACTAGCACGGAAATAATTCTCTCATTACAATTTTGTTAACTACGTTTCACCAAGACCAGCAAATCTGTTGCTTTGAACAAGTTCAAAACCCGGTTTATCGTGCATTGACGATTCTCTGTAAGCAAGCAAAAACAGGCAAATAAATATTTGAGTTTTAAAAAATCGCAATTATAATCGAGCTATCATAATTAAAGCATCATGATTGATTAATTGCATTAAGTACTTCCAAATATTACTAAACACTCTCTAGACAATATATTGACAGTAATAATAATCTTTTTCAACATTATTAAATTACAGGTTAGACAGAAACATAAACAATTTCAGAATTTTGCAAAAGAACCCGGCTTACTTCAATAATGTTTTATACACCATAAAAATGTAACAATCGTTTAATCTAATTGTTATAAAACATGACTACTCTTTTCGTTTTGTAATAAAAAAGATACACTATCAGTCATTGAAAAATACAAGATATCTTCTGTTGTGCTCCCTACAAACGATTTAACTGAATTCATGTGAATTAAATTCTACAAGAATAAAAAACTACAATTTAATTTATTTTTTAAATTGCACAATATTTTAACTAATAAACAAAAAACTCTCTTGGATTTTTTAAAATCTCATCATTTCATCCTTTCAACGCCACAATAAATAAAGGTGGTTTAACGATGTACTGTAAAGTTATATTCTATTTTGTAAATAATAATTATTAACTATGCACTCGATCCCTGTTGTTAGTTTAGATTCTTACGTACACCTAATCCAGGATGAGCCGTGAGGAGGTGACGGTCAGGAATATTACCATCACTGGAAATTGAAACTATATAAGCATTACTCATATCCCCCAAGATCATTAGAATCCAAAGATAAAGAAGTGACCGTTGCCAATCACAATAAAATAATAATAAGGTATTTACAACGTTAACGTTATTTATCATTCAGTATTTTTAATTAAATGTAAATTGAATTTAATATGACCACCATCATCATCATCGGGGATAAACATCCTCTACCGGCTATTATCGCCCAAAATAGTCCAAATTACCAAGTCTGCAAAAATATCAACTTTTGTATTTAATAATTGTTTATATATTTTAAAACAAATATACAATTAAATAGAAAAATCTTCCTAATGTATTTTTTATTCTCTATATTTTTAAAACACACGTAAATAAAGATTAAATTAGAGTATGATCAACTCCATGATATAGCCAGAGGCACTAGTATCCATCGCCTTTGTTGCTTATACAACGGTTCCACTGCATAGTGAACGGTAAAAAACAATATTATACAACCTAACAAAATACTGAAAAAGTAACCTTAACTTACTTGTATGTCTTCATATTTACATTACGCACCCAAGCGTCACTACTACGACCAGTGGCGCTTCCCGAATGTGCATTAGATTGGTTTGGAAATTGAATTGTAACCGCATTGGATTCAATCTTCTGACCTCTGACCCAGGGTTGATTAGCAGCTGGTGACTGTTCCGCCTGATCATTACGTCGAAACAAGACAAAGTTTGAATCGCGAGATCTTGACTGAAATCCGGTCCCCAAAGATGAGCTGTTCGGTTTTTCACGTATTTGCAAGCCCTCGTTCATATTGGATCGAAGATATGGGGGGACATAGGCGGTTGAGCTTGGAGCAGGGTTGTGAATGGGAACCGATATCATGTCGGGTCTGCGCGTAACTTGTCGAACACCGGCTTGTTGCCATGACGTATCTGAATCAGTAGTTGTGTTGACAGCTTTTTTGGATGACGATGTATCGGACGTGATAGCAGAATCCAAAGTAGGGAAATCCATGGCACTAGATACATTAGGTTTGGCATTCGCTGCACTTTTAAGCTTACGCAAAGCCAGTGGAACGTAAACATTTGGTTTAGGAGGCTCTTCTACTACTGCAGGCTCTTCAACTGCAGGCGTTTCGGAAACTTCTAAAATTAAGTTAATTGGGCGTAAATACAATTTTATAATAGACTACTATAAAAATTAATATTTCTAGGTTTACACATAAACATATAATACTTAAGATATATTACTAATTTCAGTTATTATTCTTATATAAAGTGACCAAGTAGCTAAGACATGAAACTGATGATCCATCACGATGTAGATGTAACTTCGAATCCTACACAAAAAGTATTATTAAAGGAATATAACTTGTAATCTTACCGTCCAATAATTCATCTAACCTGATATCCAAATAAAAACTGTGCTCTACATAAAAACATTTGATTTAAAACGTCAAATAGGTCATTAATATAATAAACAACAGTGGACCAATAACCAACCTTTAAGGAACTCCTGAGGATAATTTACAGAGACAAGATAGGTCACTGCCTAGCCTAACTCTAAAACTCTTAAGTAAAAATAATCTTCTATCCATTCATGCAAAAGCCCTACAATTCCAAAGGACTTTGACTTATCCAATAACAAGATATGAGAGACTTTGTCAAAGTCCTTATGAAAGTTAAAATATATAGCATCAACAAAAAGGGTATGGTCTAATAAGGAAGTACGGCTATCAGTATAATGTAATAAGTTAGTAAGATAGAGTCGTTGTGGTATAAAACCATGCTGTAAAGGAATGATAAAATTATTATTGAAAATAAACTCTAATATATGGGCCTTGAGTAATCTCTCAAGAACCTTGCTAGAAGTAGAAAGGATGCTAATAGGTATATAACTATCAGGGACAAATCTATCACTCGACTTATAGATAAGCCTTACAAACGCGTTTTTAAATTGGTGGAATGCATCCACTTTGAAGAAATAAACAAAAAAGCTGTAAGAAAACCGGGCTAGTAAGTTCGAACATTTTTTAAAAAATCTAGGGTAAATACCGTTAGGTGCAACCTGGACTAGGTTTCCACAGGCATCTAGACTAATGACGGCAGCGGTTTTCTAGCCAAGAAACGTCACTTATCCAACAACCTTTTCGATGGGCTATTCAAACTTGGAATTAATGAAGAGGTGGCTACTCCACCAACTTATGGTTGTATATATATATATATATATATATATATATATATATATCACAATTTAAATAGAAAAACTGTTCAAATACTTATAAATAAAAAATTAATAACTAAAATGTTAAGCAAACAAAATACCTTCCAGCGGTTTCGATCCCCATGCTTTCTTTTCTTGTTGAGCTTCCCCATCATTACCACGACTACATTTGCTTTCAGCACTTTGTTCTTCACATTCATTTATTAATTTCTTAAGCTTAAGTGCTTCAAAATCCAAATCTAATTCATCATCTATTATTTCCCATTCAGCGGATTGCTACTTGGATAATATATTTAATTGAACTAAGAATTACCTCTATGTATGACTTGTTCGTTGCATCAGGGACATTAATTTCTGTTGAATCTTTTTGAATATCATTTTTCATTAACTTATTCATTAAATCTTTAGAAGTTTGTTTCTTTTTTGTCTTTAATTTAGCTTTTTTTGCAAAAAATTCATCTAATGACATGATTAGGCAGGTACGAAACCAATTATATGCGCGGGTAAAATTGTTGAGTTATGCGAACAAAATAACTTTAAAAAGTTTTTTTTTTTAATATAATTTTATTATATATTATTGTTTATAATTATTTAATAAATTAATTTATTTGTATTTTATTAATTAAATATCTTAAATTTTATCTTAATTTTATTTGTTTATAAAACATTATTATAAAACGTTATTTTAAAAATACCAAAATATAACAATAGTTTGCCCTGTAAATAAATAAATACAATTTAATACTATAACAAGTAACAAAATATTTTTATCATAAGTTTAGATTTCTTTAAATATAAAACTATTTATTTATTAAAACGGTAAGTGTTCTTAAATTTAAAAGGTTGAGCAGGTTGCAAGTTAGTTCACAATTTGGTTAGAAAAAACTACTGTTAATTCTTGGTTCTAGTTAATTAATACATTGAAGGTAAAATAAAACAAAAACACATGAAAGAAAAAAAAGTAAAATTTAAAAATAACTGAATGTGTATGACGATCGTGTTGAACAAGTGTGTTAGCTGTAAAAGTGACAAGCTTAAAAATTTTTTAAAGTTAGAAAAAGAGAAAAATTTACTAAAACTTGAAATTAGTTTAAAGTTGAGTGTTAATCAATTTGAAGAAGTTAGCGACAGTAATCTTAGTGAGTTAACTGGCTTTTTCAATTGTAATTAGGTTAGACCTCTATATTGCGATAAGTAAATTAAACAATAATCCAGTGGATTACTGGGATTTTATGAATTAATTTAAAAACTTTTATTTTACTTGCGAGGTGAGGCGCGCATCACGCTACATTTTTTTCTTTTTTTATTTTTAAAGATTATCGCAGTGTTTTGGCTTTGTAATACGTAACTTGTTTTATTAATGTTTTTGTATATTTGTAATTTTTGCTCGTTTTCTATAATTGTTAACTTTCACTATTTACCTTGATATTGACTTAATTTAAATTATTTTCTGTGACTAATCCCCCATTACCTCACTATCCATTTCATATTTCCCCCTGAAATTTTGAGACAATTTGAAAACCAAGTGCTAAAACGCGTTTTGGCCTACTTAACTCGTGTACAATCCTGAATCCTGAATATATTAACTGTACATAATGCATTGATAAGCAGATATTAGTTGATATTGTTTATTATTGTAAAGGAGAGTCTAAGAAAGCATTACGCAAGTGTGTGATGCTTTTACCTAGAAAAAGATTGACTATGGCTAAAAAACATTAGAGCGGTTATATGATAGATCGCACATAATGGTGCGGTTATTTCTGGATAAATTGCTTAAATGTTCTAAACTAGCAGCGGATGCTAGTAATTTGATGTCTTTTTCAATATAAATAAGAAATTGTAAAATTAACTTAACAAAAATTGAGTATTAGTTTGTTTTGGTATCTATGGACACTTTGAAGCAGGTAGAAATTAGACTCTCGTCAATGCAAAAACAATGGGCCGTAATAAATAAAGAAGAATTGTTCAAAGACCTTTTAAAATTTGTTTTAAACAACGCTAGGATTATAAACAATTGATTCATTGAGGTTCCATCACGATCAAATTCTAGAAAAAAACGGCTAATTTATGTTCTATTTTTTGAGTAAGGTAAGGAAAAAGGTATCTAACTCACGTTATCCATTAGATGATAGAGCGTATAGACTTGGAAATTGTAGTCCATTTTTTAGGTTAAGACAGATAGAAAGAATGAGCATTGATCGTAATAACAGTTTTTGTTTCTGGTGTCTTAAAAAAGGCACGGATCAAATGCATCTAATTATAAAACTAATTGTAAAATGGGTTTAATAATAATAATAATAATAATAATAATAATAATAATAATAATAACAATAATAATAATAATACTAGTAATAATATTAATAATAATGTAATTTTTTTAATAATTAACAAATTTGCACGTTATTATAAAAACATTTTATTTATATTCTATTTTTTAATTAAAAAATATTTTTATCCAGGATTCAGAATTTTTTACAAGTTGAGTAAACCAAATCTCCTTTTAGCATTCGGTTCTTAAATTGTTTTAATTTTTTTAAAGAAAATATGGAACAGATGGTGATGTAAAGTGTTTTTTGTCATCGAAAAAGTGAGATTAAGACAAAATCAAGGTAGATGGTGAAGCATTTAACAATTATGGAAAACGATGTTTTAAGCAAAAAATTTAAATTTATATATTTAAAACATATAATTTTTTTAAAACATTATTTATTTTAAATTACTTAATATTTTATTTTTATTTTATATTATTAATTTAAACATTTGTTTAATTAAGTTAAAGATTGCTGGAAATAATAAAGCAGGATTATAAATTTTGCAATATTACAATGTTTTATATTAATATTAATATTAATTAGTTATTAAATATCATGATATAAATACCGCAAAGTAAACTTAATGTTGAATTATGCTTGCAACATCTTCTAGTGAAGATGAAGACTACAATCAATCATTAGATTTGAGTTTTCATACTCAACAGGAGCAAGTGCATTGGAAAAAAAGAGATAAACCAGAGTAAGTTTAAAATGAAATACTACAACTTATATATATATTTTTGCTACGTTTTATTTTATTTTATTTTGTAAATTTAAAGTAATACATTAATATTTAGTAAAATGTTATTTTTGATTTTAATTTATATAAATATAACATTAAAACATTATATATATATGTTTTTGAAAACTTAAAAAGTTATGTTATTTTATTTAAAAGATGACATTTAGTTAATTAAAGAAAATTTTATTTTGTGCAATATATTAGTAATTTTATGATTAACAAGATTTGATTGTAGTATTGCATTATTGTAATAATGTCAAATTAATAGTTATTTCATTTGTGAATTAATAACGTGTTTAGTGTTTATATTTAAAAGTTATTGTTTGCAAAGCAATTTAATTACATTGAAATTAATTATTAACAATGATCATTTATTATATTTTGTTGGTTTATATGAAAAAGTTTTTTATTGATTAATTTTTATGAAACATATTCACGTATACACTATTTATCATTTAGATATATTTAGTAATGAAATTATTATTTACAAAGATTATATTAACAAAAACACAGACTAGTGTTTTCTTAATATTACAAAACATTATTAGCTTAACATAATTATATAAATTATTTTTTTAAACCAACGAATACGTGCAATTTATAAATGTATTTAATGTGATACTTGTTTTTTAATTGCTAATTATATTTAAATTAGCTAATTAAATGGTAAAATTTTGAAAATGTTCAAAGTAGACAGGTGACAGTTTCTGTGAAAGATTTTATAATTCAGACATGTTATGTGTAGTAGTATATTTCATATTTTTTAATTTAATACTAATGTATATATATATATATATATATATATATATATATATATATATATATATATATATAACGAGTTTAGTTTATATGATATTTTGTATTTTAAAAATACTTAATGGTAAATGTTATTTTTTATTGTAAGTGTTTTTAAACCTTTTAATTGATAAATATTGTAACTTGAACTTAAAAGTATAATAACGTTTTATAGATGGTAGACGAAATGTTTATGACAGCGTCACTGTTTTCGTAGATTGACGAGGTCACCTGATGTTTTGTCAGGGTTATCTCCCTTTGTCGGAAACCCAGTTATACTGCTGTGCACTCGGTTCCTGTTGTGTTAGTCTAGATGCATGGGTGCACTTAATCTAAGATTTGCTATCTAGATGTGACAGTCAGTAATTGAGACTATGAGTATTACTCAGAACGTAAGGATCTTTAGTGAACTGACTCCAATTTTCTGGCTACGTAGCCTGGTTCACTAATTGAGAGATGGGGCGATTCGATATAACAAGCAACGTTGCTTGTCGTCGAAGGTTGCGTGAATTTGCCTAGTCGTAGTTTCTTCCCAATATCTTGCATCTGTATTGATTACGTGAAGTAACAAATAAGAACGTAAAGAGTGGACAGAAAATATGTTTATCGCCAAAGCTTACAGGATTAAGTCGTGGGATAACGAATGGAAACAAAAATAGAAGCGAATGGAAGTTGAATGACAGGAATAAACGGAAGTATCTAACGGCATGGGAACGGTTGTCTTTATAGCCGTTCCCACTGGTATGTACCGTTGACACATTCAAACAAAACTTGTCAATATTTGAAGAATATTAATTCCCAAAAATTTAATATTAATTTTTGATGAAATAAAATAATATTGTTTATTATTTGTAACTTTGAATTATCTTCGTCGATTTTCACTGCTACAGATCTTTAGCATTGGAATTAGAAGTTGTGCATATTCAATATTGAACTTTCATTTAATTTTCACAATCAATCGTATTACTAGAATTGTACTGCTTTTATCTTTTTGCTGTAGTTTAAATTAAATGCGTTAATTTATTGTTTATTAGCATTGTTTTCTACGGAAAACAGGCTACCAACCTTGCATTTTTACTTTTTTCTATTTTAAACCGGACTTAGGATTTTGCACGGTACAGTTTAAATACATTATATAAGCTTTAAATGTTTTTTTATGTAAACGCTAATATTGATGATAATAACAATATTTAAGAACAAATGAATTTTATTTACTTTGATTAATATGTATACAAATATTTGCAGATTATTTATTTATAGTAAACAAGGATTTTACACATTATTCTTAACAAGGGCTGTTTAGTTTTCTGAAATTGTTTTAAATTTTAGAGTTGTAATTTATAAAATATTAGATTACATTTTATTTATCTTTTTGAAAGTTATAATTTAGTAAATAATTTTGTAAATAATTCTGTTTGGATGGACACGGGTTTAAGCCTTACAGTTGACATTAATGTGGGCCTTCTTTTATTTTTGCTAAATTTCTTAAAATTTGTTAAAAGATATTTTTTGGTAGACAATTAAGCAGTAAACTGAAAGCATTTTTAACAATGTGATTAACAATAACATATAAAATGAACTTAACTTACAGTTTACGTTTTCCATTGTTTTTATTTGAATTAGGGAACTCAATGCTTTTAATTTTTAACCAAGGTTTTTAAAAAAGTAAAAGAATAATTTTATGGATTATAAATTTTAGTGTTTGCATTTTCGATAAACATTATTATTATTATTATTTTAGGATGCTAATGATTTTGGAGATTTGAGTAATACTTATAAAGTTTTAATTTCCAGTGATGATGATATTCCTGACTGATCCTCCTCCATGTGGTGCCCTAGATACCGAGACTAATAACAGCAGAGACCGAGTTTTACAACTGGGTTTTCAATTTAGCTGGCGGTTGCAAGCATACATCTAGGATACTTAAAAGGTATCTTAAGGAATACGTATAATCTATGTATCCATTTGGCTAAGGGAGATAATCTTGACAAGAAATCATCCGGTCTCGTTAATTTTTATCAACAGTGGCAATATCACAAGGATGCCGTTTACCAATCAAGAAACTTCGGCTGTTATGCTTATCAAGTTATTGAAGTCGATTGTTTAATATGCCGAGGTAGTCAAAAAACATGAAATTTTATTAGAACGTTTTAGTAGTAGTAGTATATATATATATATATATATATACTACTGCGGGAGTATGCATTATTACATTACTGTGTACCTGTTAATAAATGTTTTTGCCAAATGGTAATCAATGGTTTACAAAGTTTAAAATTACAATTTGAACAAGTTTTTTAACTTTTTATTAATTTAAACAAGTTTAAATTTATGTTAACTTTTTTTAACTTTTTGAAAGTTGTGAACATATGAATGAAAATAATTAAATTATTTTACATGGTTTCTACAATTGCATTAAAAAAATGTTTTAACAGTTTATCAGCTTCAATTTTTATTATTTATAAAATTAGCTTCTTGTAGCTTTTGACGTTAGATTATTTCAATCAGGAATAGTGAACAATTTAAATTTTATATGATTGTGAACATTTACGTTTTTAGTACCCGTGTACTGAAAAATGTGTGAATTGATTTTAGGAAGATATTAGTAAAAAGATATACTTTATATTTTGTCATTACTAGAATGTTTCTACAATTATTTTCTGTTTGTTGTATGCACTATATTAGTTACTTCAAGAGTTTGAGTAATGTTTATAAGGTTACCATTTTTGATAATTCATTCATTCATTCATTTTGGTTGGTGACGTGGTCACCTCTTCATTATTTCCCATATTTATACGACATGTAGAACGATCGATTTCGATGGCTTGACAAGCGTAGACAAACGTGGAAGAATAACAAAGTTTCTTGGCTGGTAGACGGCATCCTTGTGACGTCGCCACTGTTCGCAAAGATTGACGAGACCGCCTGATTTTTTGTCAGGGTTATCTCCCTTAGCCCAAGGGCTACATATGATATACGTATACCTTTAGATACCTTTTAAGTATCCTGGGTGTATGTTCGCACCCACCCGCCGTAGCGGAAGCCCAGTTATACCGCTGTGCACTCGGACCCTGCTGTTATTAGTCTAGATGCCTAGGGGCACCTAGTCCAGGATGCACCACGTGGAGGACTAACAGTCAGGAATATCACCATCATTGGAAATTGAGACTTTATAAGCATTACTCAAATCCTCAGGATCATTAGCATTCCATTTTTGATGTTATATTTTTTTATTTTTACCTCAAGGTGGTTTTAGACGGACACACTAACTAATACAGACTAACTAGAGGCTTCGTTAATTTTTGTAAACAGTGATTCCAGCACTGGGTGGTCTAGCGGTACAACGCTCGAATTCGGACCTTAGTGGACATGGGTTCGCATCCCATCGCCGGCAGTAAAATGCGGCCCCACGTTTGGCTTCGCTAATTGTCCACTGCTGAAAGATGTTTCTCGTGCAAACATTCAAAGTAGCAAGCATAAAATAAATAAATAAATAAAAATGCCATTTATTAAACAAAAACATTTGTTTCTATTCTCGCATACGCAAAATGGATAGTAATGGTTTGAGATGCTTTGAATATTTTCATTAAAAAAATCATTTTTATTACATTAAATATTTTAAGTGGAAAGGCATTTTTCAGCAGTGGACATTTTAACAAAGCCGAACAAGGGTTCACATTTGGTCCAGGTGATGGGTATCAAGCCCATGCCCAGATTCAAGTCGAGCACTGTGCCGTTAGACCATCCTGGCACACAATTTCGGAAATAATGACGTGGTAATTATGTTACAAACCCATCTATTCATTCAATTATTTTTGCAGGTAATGTAAAGTAGACCAATACAGGCCCGTTATTAGTACTTGGAATGAAATTTGAATTTATGTCCAATAAGATAAGAATGTAACCATTTTAACAATTTTATTGTGGTCATAGTGAACTCAGCATATGATAATTATTAATACAACTATATTTTGAACATTTTTAATGTATTCAGATTTTATTAATATCAATTTGTTTGAACACAAACAAAGGACAGAAAATAGTATTGAATAATGAACGTTTTAACTTACAAACGAATATAGTAATTATTAAGTTACACGTTTTTTATTTTCTATTATAATTTTAAATGTTTAATAACTATTTTTTTTGAAATACAAAACCAAATGCTTTTAAACGTATTTTTTAAATAGATGAGAGTTCGTTAATTTAGCAAACATATGATAGTGTTCAGTTATAAGTTATAGTTCTATATCCGTTTTAACACAAAGTAAAAGGGTTTATGATTTGATGCATAAGTCCATAATCTTTCTGTTTGTAAAGCATTTTAAAAATGTGTTGTTATAAGGAAGCGTAAAACTCGGCCTAGAGATGATCAGAAATTTAGCCAGTCTCAAACCTAGATAAAGGAGGATAGTTTGAGTGCAAGGTTAACAACCTGGCCTTTGTAAAAAAATTAATATTGCTACAGAAACAATCAAGAGGACGCTATTCCGGCAAACAACGTGTGATGACATGGTTGAGTGAAAAGTAATACGAAGACTTTTTGATTAGACAAAATATTACTTGGTCAAATGCTACGTTAACCGCCCGAAAGACCAGTAAGGACGGTTTTGGGATGGACAACCGAAAATGGTAAAATAAAGGTTGAGGTAGACCACAGAAAATTTGGCCAAAATCCATTCGAGATGATCTAATTGAAGTGAATATCTTATGCAATCGAACGAACATTTTGGCAAAATGTTTGAACACATGGAATCATTTTGTTGCACCATCCTTATTTTAAAAAAGAAGGGTTTTGTAATAAAAATAATAGCAATAATAGCAATAATAATAATAATAATAATAATAATAATAATCAGGGATTAAACCCTCAACCGTTTATTATCGCCCAGGCTAGTCCAAATTATCAAAAGTTTGCAAAAAATCAATTTTTACAACGTGCATTTAATGAACGACTTTAAATGTTACTTACATCCCAAATTAAACCCCTCCAATGATCTTTATTAACTGCAGACCATAAGCAATCGATTATTAAGTTTTTTAATTTAAGTTCTTTGATAATAGTAATAATAATAATAATGAATAAATTAATGAATTAATAATTAGTGATTTTAACCAAAGCCTATGATTAAAAATCTTGACCATAAAACAGCTAATGGATTGCGGTTAGACTGACTTTAATACTTTTAATAGTAGTGCGTCAGTAACATGAACGGAGCAAAAATTTGCGGATTAACAAAACAATTCATAACTAGGTCATGATCTCTAGGAGGATTTAAAAAGATATAATTGGAAATTATAATCTCCAATGTCCAAAATTGTATACAATTGAAAGAACAGAAAATAATTACAAATGTGTGAACATTATTTAAATTTTTGGAAAGGTTTGTTTAAGGAAAATACTATTTATTGTAATTCTAATTGAACTACTTACATCTTTAAAGTCATCAAGGTCATTTGTGACGTGCCTATATTGCTGACAAATTGAACACACGATTTAAATTTAATAAGAATAAAATTTAGATAGCTTAATTGTGTTTTAATGCAATCTGATTGATATGACTATGATACTTCACAATTATATCTGGTCTGTTTTGGACAGTCCCGACGACGTATTTGGACTTTTTTATTATTTTTAAAGGTGGTAAATTCAATTGAAATAAATCATCGAAATTGTTTTGGTTGATGCTGGGTTTGGAAAACATTAAAATCCATTATGGAGACAAAAACGTTGGATGTAAATACTAAGATGAAAAATCTATTTTCCACAGTTTGCGCAATATTTCTGTATGCAGTCCAAAACATGGACTTTTATCGGTTTAGGATTACGAAGCTGGATAAATTTTAAACAATATGTCTCAAATACATTTGCAGGATAACACTTATATCAGATATTTGAATAAAGATGATCAACAGTTAGTAAAATTTGGAGTAACTTTTGATTTCCTGATTCTGCGTCATTGGATGATGCGATAATGAGGATTGCACAGGTTGGGACACGTCCTTCTTGGAAATTCCCAATGCAATCTAACGTGTTGCTACATTGATTTGTCCAAATAACGATTAGAAGAGAATGAATGGTAGTTAGAAACATACTTGAATTGATGCTGTTTGGAACGGTCGTCATGGTATTTTAATTGGGATATTATCTAGAAATAATAACTTAGTCGTTTAACAGAAACATTTTTGCACGCCTCTGAACAGAGAATAGTGGAGGGTAATTATTAGAGATGCGATGTGAAGTTGAAAGTAATGGAGTGGTGGCTTTACTACCAACTATTATTATTATTATTATTATTATTATTTATTGAGGTGGAACACAATTAGAGTCTACAGTTGTATATAGGGATTTCTGTTTTAGCGTATAAGTGTAAATATACATCTAAAGTACTGAAGCAGTATATTAAAGTATTCTAATATAATATGTAGCCATTCGGTTATGGTAAAATACCTTGATAAAAATCAGGTTTCTTTGCCAATTTTTGTAAACACTGGCATAGTCAAAATTATTGCATTTTTTGCAATTAATTTTCAGTGTGTTCTCAAGACGGTATTCTCTTTGCATATAAAAGAGATTGTTTGATAAACTTGAAAATAATAAAGAAATGGCCTTGCCTCAACCAATCCCAAATTTCAATCATTCGTGTCAATTCAAACATTTTATTACTCAAATACATGTCCATTCGTAATTGTTTAGCCAAATACATTACAAATTTTGTCCACATATTATAATTGCTTTTGTTGGCAAAAAGTAAATACATTGAATAATAATGAATGAAAATAATTTTGCGTAGGCGCATCTGAGATATTATTAGACTTTAAAAAAGTAATGGCGCCTGATAAAAGCGTAACAAGTATAATCCATCTACCTATGATTTAAATCATTGATTTATATATATATATATAGCCATGAGTATACTTTAGGCATACTTTAATCAAGGTAGGGGTGGAAGGAATTAAAAAATATAAATATGGTTTTTACGTTAAATGTAGACACATAGGTAGATGACATATACAGAAAATGTACATACTCCGCAGTATATATATATATATATATATATATATTTACACGCTCATGCTACCAATATTTTCCTCAACAAGATCAAATTATTATCATTATCATTATTACAAAACCCTTTTGCTTTAAGTATAAGCATGGGGGCAATAAGATAACAATTACAGCAAAATATAACAATATCCTATAATTCAAAAGGAACTTGAGACAACAAAATGTTTCCACGTATTTGAACATTTTACCAAACGTTTTGCTTGATTTCATGAAATATTCATTTCAATTAGATTTTCCCGGATAGTTCTTAACCGAGTTTACTGTGGTCTACCAACCTTTCTTTTACCATTTTCGATCTTCCATTTCAAAACCGTTCTTGCTGGTCGTTCGGGTGGTAAACGTAGAATTTGACCAAGTAATTTTCTTCTAATTGTAAGGATGTCACGTAGTGAACGAGAGCCAGTTCTTGTCATGATCTTATTATTTGAAAGGTGATAGCGACAGATAATCTTTAAAATTCTTCTAAGATATCGTAGATGAAAAACTTTCGTCATCTTATCAATTTTGCCTGTTTGCTTCCACGTTTCACTCCCATATATTGCCGTAGGAATGACTATTGATGAGTACAAACGAAGTTTTGTCTTCAGGCAGATGGAAGAATATGACCATATTGATTTGAGTCTATGGAAGACTGAAGATTGAGTCATAATTATTTTCCCATCAAAATTAGTGGACAAAATCTTGAGGCTGTTCATTTATTTACATATCTGGGAAGCATCATTGGTAAAGACAGAAAGACCGAAATTGATGTTAAAGCCAGACTTGGAAAAGCAATGTCAGTCTTCCATAGACAAGATCAAATAAATAATTTATTTTAATAATTAATACATTGGATATTATTCTTATTAAATGTTTGTCAAAAGTCAGAATAAATTGATAATTGTATTTTTTAAATGAACGAAGTTTGAATTTGAGCATTAGTCAAATATGGCATCGCCAAATAGTAGATATCGATGATATTAATTGATTAATTGATTGATTGATTGACTGATTTTGAACCGTTTTTCAATTACATGTGCACTTTACATTTGAACGTTTCAGTTTAGTTGAAGTACTTTTGATCCTAAACAGATTTTCGAGTCAGAGGTAAACGCTTTCATTTTGCACTGAAGCGTATAATTGTAAATCAAAATCTTTTAGCCGCACTGTATTCTACTAAAAATTGAGTTGTTTCAATCTTTCTCCTTTCTCAGCATGGATTTAGGACTGGGTATAGTAGACTTACTCAAATTAAAAAGTGTTCAATTTGAGTTATATTTTGGATTATAAGCTTTTATATTTTTCCTATTGTTAGTGTTTATTTTTTCAAAGTTTTATTAAATAATTTAAGATTATACTGTTCTTTCCAATCATCTATCTTAACCTTTTGAGTATATGTTTTACTAGTTAACATATGCATTACGATTATGGCTAGATCACTAGTATCATGTACTTAGAAATTATTGACAAGGTAATTGGGAGAATTTTAAGAAATGTTGCCTAGTAACCAAAACAATAATAAACAACAAGGATCATCTGCTTAGAGTTGATCTTAACGATACGATTGTACAGGGTAAAGCTAGGAATAATATAATCAACTTGAAATATAGAGCAAATCTTTATTGTCACTTTGTAATTACATTAATAGTAAAGTTCTTAAGTAATCAGGAAAATTTCACGAGCTTTTTAAAAAAACTAATTTATAGTTTTTCTATGTTTGGTTTATTATGATTACTTTTCATAAGCGTTCCTTTAATCACGACTAATAAACCATAGTTAAGTTCATATTTTATTTTAATTTATTTAT
Source organism: Cardicola forsteri (assembly GCA_025895645.1). Classification (NCBI taxonomy): domain Eukaryota; kingdom Metazoa; phylum Platyhelminthes; class Trematoda; order Strigeidida; family Aporocotylidae; genus Cardicola; species Cardicola forsteri. Next base: position 566,520 of record JAKXYG010000449.1, read on the forward strand.
TAATTATTAGTAATAATTATTAAAATGATTATTATATATTACACTTTATATTTCAATATATTAATCAAAACTGTATATAAAAATAACAGCGTCTGCTTTTTATTTAATTAAAATTGTGTTATCTTTTCCTATTTATTTGAAATCAATGCAAGTTTCTACAGTTTATTAAATAATTCAAAATTAGTGGTAGTAACAAAAAGACATGTGAGTGTGTTTATTTTTTTCATATTGGTTGACTTTGCCTCATTTATTTCAAACTTATTTAGCTCATTTGTTTGTTTATTCAGCATGTATTATTTATTGTTTGTTTAAACGGATAAAAATTATTATTATTATTATTATAATAAACCTATTGATTTGTAATGGTGATTAATATTCTCAAATTCCAATATATATATATATATATATATAACATTAATCAAACTTTAAAAAATCAATAAATTCAATTTTATTTATTAACAAACATACAGTTTATTTATTGATTTCTTGGGATTTAAAAAATAACTATGAAAGAAAAGTTGTATTTAAATGTAACTTGAATAAAATATTTTTTATTTAGCTTTAAGATTGCAAATTGTTTTAAATAAATACATTTTTATAAGCTGGTAATAATTCTAGATTAAATAATATTGTTAAAACTAATTCTAATTTTTTAAATGATATTCTGTCTTCATGTTTTTTAAAAACTAATTAAAAACTCTTAATTTTAATTCTTTTATCTATTACGTTTATTACTTTAAATGTTTTATGAGAAACATCTTTCAGCAGTGGACATTGTAAGCGAAGCCAAACGTGAGCCCGCATTTTAGTGCCGGTGGTGGAATTTGAACCCATGCCCACCGAAGTCCAAATCGAGCGCTGTACCGCTAGACCACCCCGTTTAATTTAGTCCAAATCTTTTTGTTTTTAGAGGGAGATTGAGCAATTTTTCATAATTTTACATTAAGATACTATTCTATTTTTTACCGCTTTCTCAGAAAATGAATTTCTTTAGCTTGAAAGCGCCTAGGTCAACAAGATCAGTTTATGTTAGTACCATTTAATTAAAGCACAACTTTAAAGTTAACTAATATTTATTTTTATGCTTTTTGAGTGGTTCTTATCCAGGTTTTTATCAATGTACTACTCATTTTTCTAACTTTCTGGTCTCTCAAATGCTCATCGTTAAACTAAAGCAAGTAAACTTTTTAGTTTAGTTCTAATATTTGATTGTGTTAAATAACCATGTTTAACGTGTATGTGACTGTATACATGATTTCATTATAGTCGGTCTCAGGTTTGATTGAGAAAGGAGGAAGTTAGAATTCAAGTTTGACAGCGTAGCTTTTTAAAAAAAAATTATACTAAAGAAACAAGACGGTAACATTTAATTAAACTACGGTAAAAAATGTAAACTCAGTGCAATTTCATTAGCAAGATATAGTGTAAAATCTAAAAGAAAGTTCAATCTTTGATATACAAAATCTCTAATACTAAAACTTTACAATTGAATCGCACGGAACTATCTTGTTAACTTATATTTTTAAAGTAAAAAGAAAATAATAATAACAATAATAAATTCAATGCAAAAGATAAGTACAAATAAAAATGTTTTCAAGTGCATAGAAAAGTTTTGTAGGATAGAGTTTTATTTAGTAGAGTATTGCTTATCGATGGTGAAAATGAATTTTTGCGCTGAATGTATCTCTAGTGAGATATTAAAGCTTAATGTAATAATTGTAATAATAATATCGGGTCATTGATTTTTTCAAAATCTAAAACTTTTAGGCATAATGTTAAACCTGTGTTTAGTGACGTCATTCCACATTCCAACCGCATCGCTATCACATTCAGTTCTTCCAAACGCAATCCAATTCCAACTTCGGGCTGGAAACGCGTACAGCCAGTGGGTAGATCTGATCAGCCACATCCCCATCATCATCATCAGCATCATCATCATCATCATCAACAACAACAACAACAATCTGAGTCTCATTCCAGACATCCCCGTTTGGGCGACTGTTCAGATCAAACTTCAAACTTCAATTGCGATCAGGCTAATGGTCCCGAAGCTTCTTCATCGAACACACACTTTAGTGTCAGTTTTGAAAGCCCCCTAGAAATTTGTCCCAGCGGAACGCGGTTAAGTCCAGTCGGCAGTAGTTGCTGGTCTTCCGAGCAACATATTTCACCCGAATTGAATTCCCTCATGAGTGACAGTACGAATTCCGTATCAGCAGACATTTCTTTGGGTTTGAACAGACCCAAATCTGTGTTGAACAGACAACCTTCGGCAGGAACTGGATGTTCGGGTGGAACACTATCGACAGAAACGGGACCATTACAATCAGGATCTGTCAGGTCGGCTCCGCTTTGTCTTACCCAAGTTAGCAGACGGTGTTTGATTAAGAATTTGACTCTTGATCGCAGTTCGATGGTGATGGATATGAATCAGTCGGAAGTTAGTCAAAATTCCAATAATCCAGTATCGACTCCGTCACTTGTGGTTAGTGGTCCCGAAGAAGAAATATACAAAACACGGATGCAGCTGTATGGTTTTTTAAATGTTTAAATTATTGTTTAAAAATTCTAAGCGACATATTACGGTAGGGCTACAGTTGAAAGCTGTTATTTTGTAATTGGATCTTTCTATTTGTAAAGATATTGACTTTACCAGATGAGCTTATTTGTTAAAGCAGTGGTTGCAAACTTGTGTTGAAACAAAGAGAAGCTAAAGTATAGGACTAGATATTCTATTTTTATCAGCAACAATAAAACTACATAAAAGCATTTTGGCGGCAAAGAAACAATGAAAAACTGCATGGACTAGAAACAATTACTTATTTTCTAATAGGAACAAAACAATTTCAACTCAAATGTTTTTTTAAGCGATAAGACACATATTTAATTTTGAATACCGTTCAAAGGTAATTTATCAAAGAGAAGAGTAAGCACTAAATTTTTTATTTAGTTATTTATTTAATGATATATCTTAGATACACTTTGAGCTGTATGAGGGGATGGTCTAGCAGTACTGCTCTCGATTCGAACCCGAGTAGACATGGGTTCGATCGCCACTACCGGTATTAAATGTGGGCCCACGTTCGATTTTGCTAAAATGTCCACTGCTGCTCGTAAAGCAAATATTAACTTTTGACACAGTTGTTAATGCTAATACGTTATTGGTGTTACTCATTTTTCAAACAAGTAGACATTCTACAATAGTCTTCAACCATTTCAACTCAAATATATATTTATTTTATTTATTTAAAATCCTTTCGTTTTGAAGAGTATGGGACATTAAGATTATTCCATAGAGATTGTACATTAACTTTCGGCTTATTGCATATTGGAGGTTGAAATTCTATTCGGGATTTCGCCGAATCCCATTATCGGAATTAATCCGCTTTTACTTCCTTGTCGTAGTTCAATGTAATAGTGTCCTCTTGTTGTTTCTTTAGCAATAGTTTTTACAGAGGTCAAGGTGTCAATTTTGCACTCAAACTCTCATCATCTTTTCTCAATCGGACTTGGGACTGATTATGGTGAAGTTAAAGTTTTAAACATAGTAATAATATTTAATTTTTTTACTTTAAAAATTTGTGCATTGTGCTAAATGGTATGTAAGCTTGGTTCAATTGAAGACCTTTCATTTCAAGTTGAATATTTGGCTACGGGCAGACATTTCCAAACTGCACAGTTTTGAGCATTTTTTTTTGGACTGAGGCTTATTTTTCTAAATCGTTTCTATTCTATTATGTCTTAAGCCATAATAAAGATACAGTACTGGTATTATGTTTCAGTATTCATGCTCTATCCTCACAACAAAGATGTAGAACAGGATGAAGCAAAATTGTATATACTCGAAACAATTTTTTGTATTCAATTATGGCTAGTAAATTTTTACTTAATTATCCAAACTAATATGCACTAGGACACTTGCATTCAATATATTTAGAATACATAGAGTAGTTACAATGTTTTTTATTTAAATAAAACCCGATTTTGCGTGTATAGTCAATTATAGTAGACTTTGAATATATTTTTTAAATTGTATTTTAGTTTCATTTTGAGGCGCTAAGACACATAAGTTTCGACATTAAACACGTATATTAGTTATAAAATTAAAATTATTATTTTTCGATCACAATCCCTCTATACCCAAACAACAAAGAAACAACAAAATTGTTCTATTTATTTTCATTTATTTATTTTGGTTGATGACGTGGTCATTTCTTTATTATTTTTAATGTTTATACGTCATTTTAAATGATCGACTTCGATGGCTTGATAAATGCAACAAACGCAGACGAATGTACAAAGTTTTTGGACCGGTAGACGGAATCCTTGTGATAGCGCCACTGTTTGCAAAAGTTGATGAGGCCGCCTGATTTTTTGTCAGGTTTATCTCATTTAGCCCAATGGCTACACATGGTATACATAACTTAAGATGCTTTTTAAATATTTTGAAAGTATACTCGCACTTGTCCGCCGAAGCGGAAGCCCAGTTATACCACCGTACACTCGGCCCTTGTTGTTGTTCAACCAGATACCTATGGGCACTCAGTCCAGAATGTACCACGTGGAGGACGAACAGTCAGGAATATCACCATTATTGAAAATTGAGACTTTATAAAGTATACTTAAATCCTCAGGCTTATTAGCATCCATAAGATTGTTCCATGTATGTGCATTTTCCACCATTTCCAGATAGTTAATCCCACGAAACATTTCTTTTTACTAGGTCTTTCCAGATGATTTTTAGCCATTCTTTACATCTTGCGCTTTTTTTTATTATCTTGGATTTTCCATTTTTATACTGTTTTACTGGTTTATCAAATGGTAAACAAACAACTCACTTCATTGCGATAAAGTCGTACAGTAGACATGATCATGTAGCCTTCAGGGTATGCCTAAGACACCAGCAAGAAGACGAATATATTAAGTTGCAAATATTTTTGTCCGGTTACAAGTTGTTAATTAGTTTATTGCATATGGTTGGGTTAGGGCATAGTGCTGTCAATTTTATTTTTGTATAAAAACCATTGTTATTATTATTATTACTATTATTATTGTTGTTATTACAAAATCCTTTTACTTCAAAGTAAGCACGGGACAACAGGATAACAATAACAGCAAAAACAACATCAAAGTCCTATAATTTAAAAAGAACATGGGGCAACAAAATGATTCCGTGTTTGAACATTTTGCCAAAATTGTTTTTTGATTATATGAGACATTCGTTTTAATTAAATCTTCTCGAATGGTTCTTAGCCACGTCTACTAACCTTTTTTTCGCCATTATCAATTGTCTACTCCAAAACCGTTCTTGCTAGTCTTTCGGACGGTAAACGTAGAATTTGGCCAAGTAATTTTATTCGTCTAGTCAAATATTCTACAAATCGAATATTGAACTTCCATTCGATTTTTACTCAACTCCATCATCTGTAAGTCGTGTTATCACTTTTGTGCCGTTGTTAGTCGGTATGGCATCCTAAGTTGCTAACTTTGCCCTGAAACGCTCCTTCTTTATCCAGGCTTGGAGCTGGTTAGATTGGTGCTTCATTTCAGATATTTTTCTACTGCCAAATAAACAACAGGAAAACTGATTCATTTAAATGTATTTGGTTGTATAAATGACTACTAGAAACTGCGCAACTTGGATTTGTTTATTTGCTAGAGATAAAACGAATTCAATTAAACTAAATTGATTTTATCACAAAATTGTCATTTAATGTTTATTTTACTTACGACAGATCAAATCACTGTTGATGTATTTTCCTATTTTCTATTTTTAAACCAATTTATATTTTGTATTTACCAACATGTTCCTCTACATTGCTTATTGTCACTTTTTGTTGACGTAGTAACTTTGTTAATAGAAAAATGTGACACTTTTTTGCTATAAATTTAAAGCAATCAGATTAAAAAGAAATTACATATTTCGAACAACTTTATTTATATTTTAATATTAATTGATGAATGACGATAGGAATACAAAATATAAATAAATGAACAGCAAAAGTTACAATTGATATGTTTTTTTCTCGATCCCGTAGGATCTCATATTTGATATTTCATTTGATACTGCTACTTTTATATTTGATTCAATATATTATACTACAAAAGCATTTGATTTATTTCAACAATTGCCGCAAAAATTATAAGAGTATCAAATCTAAATTAGTTTGTTATGTCCAATTGTTTTTACTTAGAAGTATTTATTTTAAAATGTTGACTCAGTGTAAAAAACATATTTTAAAAGCTATCTTCATATAAACGTGGACAATAAGTTGAAGTCACATCATGTTTATGATAATTGGTTTATTATTAATGTGTTTAATTTCTTTAAAAATACACAATGACTAATTGTTAAAATTTCTATTAAATACACATTCAAATGTGAACCAATTGTGATGTCATAATAATATTTATTGGCTAATTTTCCCCTTTTCCAAGAAAGTGGATTCTTCAAGCATACGGTTTTGTATTTAGTACCATTGTTTAAACCCCAGCTCAACTAGGCTGAGAATGTAATAATTTGATTACTTTCGTCATTCCGGGACAAGTATGACATACATGCTCTATTATTTCTTTCATTTCATGGTTTTTGTATTACCATCATATTGTTCAAACGGAAGAAGGTTTAAACGATAAACGTTTTTATATGAATAACACAGCTTGAAATATTTGTTGAAATTAATCGGTAGACATAATTTGAGATGGACTATTAGTATTATAGTTTCAGCAATCAGATATCCTAGGTTTTAAATTTGAGCATCGTTTCATGTTTAGATTTGATCGGGCTAATAGCTTTTGTTTTTAATTTTAAAATGCTCTAATGATTTTTAGAACAATTGATAATTATCTATGATAAATTCGATTGAATATCACCAATTAGTCAAAAACGTAGATTTAGTTTACCTACTCACATACAATGAAAGTAGTATAGAATATCTAAATACTTACGCATTGTTGAAATTATGTTTAATATAAAATGATCCAATTGAATATTATTTTACAGAAAACATTTTTGTTTTAATTTTTTAGTTATATTTTGGCTATTCGGTGTGTAGCCTATCCCATATTGCCTTCAAATTTAACCAGCCCCAATAGACGATATCTTCGTGTAACTAAAGATTACTTAAACGTGCTCAAAGCACGTTTTCAGGTAAATCCTATTTATCATTTTAGTTTGTATTCAATAAACGAAGTATTCCAAACCATGCAACTATTACTTTATATTTTACTATTTCTAATTCTCCATTTTAAAATCGTTCTTGCTTGTCTTTCGGGCGGTAAACGTAGAATTTGATGAAGTAATTTTCTTCGTCGAATTGTAATGATGTCATGTAGTGAACGAGAGTCAGTTCTTCTTATAATGTCATTATTTGTAATGTCATTACGCCAGGTAATTTTAAAAAATTTATTAAGACATCGGTGACAAAATACTTTCACCATTTTATTAATTTTGTGTGTTCGCTTCCATGTTTCACTTCCATATATTACCGTAGGAATGATAATTGATGCCTACCAAAGACGCTTTGTCTTCAGGCAGATGGAAGAACATGACTATATTGATTTGAATTTATAAAAGACGGACATTGCTTTTCCAAGTCTGACTTTAGCATCAATTTTGTATTTTCCGTTTTTACCAACATTGCTTCCCAAATATGTGATAGAATTGATAGGATTCCATTGAATTAGAACTTTAGCAATATTTTTAATTATTATAATACTGAGTCTATAAATATTATGTATTTTATGTTTAAAATGAATTATTAAAAGTAAGATTATTAAGTTAACGAATGATATTTTATATAAGGGATACTAATGATCCTGAAGATTTGAATAATACATATAAAGTTTCAAATTTTAATGATGGTGATATTTATGGTTCTTCTTCCTCCACGTAATGCATTCTGAACTAGGTGCTAACAGACATCTAGCTTAATAACAGCAGGGATTGAGTGCACAGCAGTATAACTGGGCTTTTACTTGATTCTTGTTTAGTAAATGAGTTGTAGCAAACACCGTAGATGCCTAAACGGTATCTCGATATATCTAGTTGCCATATGTAGCTAGTTAGGCTTGTGGATCCGTTAAATGGCTTTTACCTCGAAGAAGATTGCTTTGTCAATTCCTGTTAACTTCGGTGTCTTCACAGGAAAACGGTCTTTTAGTCAAGAAACTTTAGGTATCCTCTTTTCTCAAGTTCAATTCGTATCAGATGACCTGTTTGTATAGGATTTTGGTATGCTATAAGAACTTGGAATTAATGAAAAAGTGACTTTAGCACCAACCTACGTTGTTATGTTATGTTATGTTATATTTTTTAAAGGAACAAGTAATTGAAATATTCTTGAAAATACACAAACAATTCTGTGTTTAGACTTGCACAACTAAACACAAATTTTGGTTTTTTTTTCTAAAAAGAAAATAATATTACGAATTATAGATAATCTCTATAGAACATATTTAAATATCAACAAGTTGTAGTACACAAATTATGAGACAACAAATGGAGTCAGGAAGTTGATTCTGGTTTGTTTTATTTGTGGAAGCACAAGCTGTACATGTGTTTTTTTTTCAAAATTACATCCGATTTTTGGTACACATTTAATGTAAACTGTGTTCAAATATTATTTAAACAAAAACATTAGTAGTAGTGGTTATACTAGAATAATGTTCAGCAGAATTGTAAGATAAATCAATGGTTAAAGCTGGGATAAACGAACTAGACAGTTTGGACTTTGTTTATGAATGCCGCTTTCTGTTTTAACTTGAATAATACAATAGTATTATAGTTTTTGAAAAATAAATACTCTTGATCTTTATACACCATGTCACACTGTGTTTAAAAGTATACCTACAAGATTATTGATAATAATGATAATGGGGAGTGTTAATAATTTCTAAGTCTTTACAAATGCTAATAATTTTACGTATTTTGCGTTTTTAATAATGGTAATAATCCTACTTATACTGTGGTACATTTCGAATTTAGATTAAAACACAGTAGAGATTGAGAACACGGCAATAGATACGGATTTATTTATTTTTTATGTTTGCTACTTTGAATGTTTTACTAGAAACATCTTTCAGCAGTGGGCATTTTAGCGAAGCCGAATGTGGGCCCGCATTTTAGTGCCGGTGGTGGGATTCGAACCCATGCCCACCGAGGTCCAAATTTGAGCGCTATACCGCTAGACCACCCCGGGAAAATTACTGAGGGCCATTTGGTGCAGTATAGCCATATATGTTTGGCATTATTACTAATAATGCTTTTGTCAAAAATCGTCAATAATTGCCCAACATTGGCAACTAGTGACTGACTTGCTAGACTCGTAGTATTTGAATTTTCACCAATAGTATTTAAACGTCTACAGTGTATCTACATGTGGAAAAATGTTTGTCACAAGGCATTGCAAATCGGCAAATTAAGGAAATAATAGAGGTGATAATAATAATAATAATAACACTTGTTTTACATTTACAGGCCTTTATTAAAGGTGACTTGGCTATTGACTGTAACAGTATGTTTTGCGATTCAATTACCGAATTTTTTGAAGTTGTGCTCAAAAGTGACCGAATTCTCAATATGGTCAAGTCTGGCGGTTGTTCCATGTACGATATTCGGGAAATATACACTACCATTCTTCACAAACAAGTAAGTGTAGTATTATTATTACAGTAAGTTGAGGTACGTTAGTAAAAGTTCATTCAGCATTATGAAAACAAAAAACCAAAAACATTGCACAATTGGTATAGGCAAAGAAAGTCAGAGACCAATAATTGCAAAATTAAAAAAATTTCTAGTAACATCGTTATGGAAAATGTCTCATAAATCTTTCAAACTACACAGCATTATATCAAAATTATTGGGAAATAGTCATAACAGTAATGTAATATGAGGGTTATGTTAAAATCACAATAGCACAATAGCTAGATAACCCCTATGATGAATGCATAAAAAAAAACACTAATTGGTATTTGAAAGACGCAAAAACAGTTCATTCTTTGTATATTCTGGGTTGGTTAAAGCTTTTGCCAAATATGGAATGCATGAGTTATAGTAGATGTTTACTTTTGATTGAACGTGAATGAATTTTCTTCTTGTTTTGCCTTATGCGATTGATTGTACTGTTGACCGTGTCACCTACACAAGGTTGAGTGGCTGTGATTTGATTCATCTTGTGTAAGTACAAGTAATCAAAAACTTCTGTAAACGCGATTGTGTATAGATTCACTAATAACGAATAATCCTATTGCATACTGTTAACGAACACACAGACATATATATATATATATATATATATATATACTGGTGTATCAGAGTTGGTACAGCGCTAGACTTGAAACTGGATATGCACAGGTTGGGGTCCAACTACGGGTACTAAATGCATACTTTGGTAAGTGTTTATTTTCTGACCAATGTTTCCCATAAAACATTCAAGTAATAACAACCAAATAAATAAGTAAATTTGTGCATATTTGTCTGTTTGCCTTCCATAAACGGCATAAATTGCACACTGGTATGCATTTACAATTAGCGAATGATCGAGCGGATAATTTTTGATTAAAGGGCAAATCAGTCGTCTACTGAAAAGTAACAACATTGGGAATGCAAGTGTATTAGCATAAATATTACACAATTGTTTTGGTTTGAGATAAAAGTAAATAAATTAACCTGAAGCATTCCTTGAATGGTGTAGATGATTTCCAAACGAATAATGATTGAAGACTATCTTCTTCAACAGATATATTTGAACTTTTTAACATTTTTATTGTTTCCGTTTTTAAATTAATAACTAAACTCAACATCATTTATTTTCTCTGTAAATACATAGTTTCAACAAATAGATACAGTTGAAGGCCTGTCAAAAGAAAGCGTCCTGAGTTCGTGGAAAATCAAATTCGATCAAATTTGTCGAGGTGGTGAACGTCCCTGTCCGACAGCTATGAAGCTTTCAGTTCCTCAACCCGAATCGGTTGCCCCAACCCAAGATCAACTTTATGAACTACTGATGCATATTTTACAAATTCGCAAATACGAACATCAAATATTGTTTAATGCATGCTTAGTATGTTATATATATATATATATATATATATATGACTAGACTTTTGGAATTCACATTAGGTATTTACTATTCTAAATGTTTTACGGGAAACATTTTTCAGCAGTGGACATTCTAGAGAGGCTAAACATGAGCCAGCATTTACTGCCATTGATGGGGATTGAACCCATACTTACTCAGGTTCAGTGGGCGTTTTAGCGAAGCCGAACGTGGGCCCGCATTTTAGTGCCGGCGATGGGATTCGAACCCATGTCCACCAAGGTCCAAATTTGAGCGCTGTACCGCTATATATATATATATATATATATATGTTTGCATTCATCTGCTAAAGAAAAAACTTAGATAGACCGGTATGTACTCAATTCCGGTACTATTTTCAATCTATGCCTGAATGTACCACATGGTTGTACTGAGTCAAGAGAACGACTAACATTAAAACAAGAGACTACATACATTTATAGACATTTCTCAACTTTTTGAAACTGCTAGCAATACGTGTACTAGCATCACTGAGTTTATTCGCAATGAGCTAGTCATGTCAAGTAATCGGGGGGGGGGGCGTGGTCCAACGCGCTACAGAACCCAACTCGAACTTGGACGAATATGCGTTTGAGTGCCACCACCCGAACTAGATGCAGGCTCTCATTTGGCTTTACTGAAATGTAATGAAGATAGTAACAATTTAAAAAGAAGTTATAGCATGACGTTGTTGATGAGAAGTTGTATTCTGTTGTAGTTTTTATTTTATTATGTTTATTGTTATAATATTTAATGGGATCTAAATATAGAACAAAAGCATTTTGCATTGTAATTATGTTTTCGTGCAAACAGCAGACATGATATCATGATCTATTAAAACAAAAAATACATTCTATTACCTGAAATCAATTAAAAATTGTTTTTTAATTTGTTTCATTTAACTATATTTTTCTATAAATTAATTCCTATCATTAAAATAGAAAGTATTTGTTTATGCTCAATTTCTATTAAGCTTGGGACAGAGTTTTAATAATTCTTTTATATATTTTAATAATGCTAATAATGGTAGTAAAATTAACAATAATAATGGTAATAATAATAATATTAATAATAATAATAATAATAATAGTAATTATAATAATAAACGAAGATGCAAAGTAAACGGATTTCTATTAAACGCTGAAGTTTAGACAACTGCAATAATATGATGTTTGATAAAAAGTTTATATGCTGTTAAACCTGAAACGGTTAATTTACAGTTGTATCGACAGTTACCTTTATTAATTTACTTAAGTTAATAATAATAATAATAATTGTAACTATTATCTACATATAAAATTATTATTTATAATCTATTATGTACATTAAAATTATAATTATTACTAAAGTTGTTTATTGGCAGTGTAAGTATAATTGTGTTTCAGTTCAAACAAGTATTTTTAAATTTAAATTAATTCTACATAAGGTTAAATTTATATTTTTTAAAGATTTTAAATTATATTTGTTGTTAATGTATTAAGCATTCATTTACTATTTATAAAAAGGATATAAGTATTAATTTTGTTTTTTTCAAACTACAAAGATTGTTTCTATGTATATACAAAGTGAATAATAATTATTTTAAATCAAAACCTTTTTTTGCTAGTTAGACAATGCAGATGAACAAGCTTCACAAATTAAAAGAGAATTGTCAGAAAGATTGCTTTACATTGAACGAATGTCAAAAGTACGTTTTAAAGATTTATTTAAATTATTTTGGTTATTGTTATTGTTTTTAAACAACACTTTCTAATCTGGTTTCTTGTCTAGAATATAGTTGGGTAGAATCGGCTGTACTGCTAGTTGGTTTTATACGGAAAGCCTTTGATTGTTTAAAGTGATACTTAAGATATTTAAACAGTTGTGATTGTGTTTATTTTATTTTATTTTTACTACTTTAAATGTTGTACGCGAAACGCATTTTTCAGCAGTGGACATTTAAGCGAAGCCGAATGTGGGCCTACATTTAGTGCCAGTAGCGGGAATTGAACCCATGCCTGGCCCGGTTCGAGTCGAGCGTTGTACCGCTAGACTACCCCGACATATAATGATTACAAATATTAGTGCGTATTATGACAAAAGGCGATAGCTTAGAATGTTTACCAACACTAACGTTTGCATTTTTGCATTTCAATTATAACAATTATTTTGTACCTTTGAGGAACGTACAATACCAAAACTTGTTCACAAAGAAATGGAATTGCAGTACATTGAAGAAGAAAAGCTGCGGGTCAACAATTTGATGCGCCGACTGGAATCGATTCCCGTCGTGGCGAAAACGCATTTGGCCGCGGCTACCATATCGGGACACGGTCGGTTTCGAAAGAATCCATTAAGTAACATTTTGTCCCACTGGCATCACGAAAGGCACATTAGTAGGTCCGAACAAGAATTGGATTTTGGGACGACGCGAAAACTTTACCGAACATCGTCGCGTTTATCTGTCAATACAAATTACGACAATTATTATTCGATTAACGATTCGTTTATTACGAGAAATCAGGATATTAATCGAAGTGCTGTACAGTTATGTTTCAATTTGGAAGTACGTTGAATATTAGTTAATTTTTTTATTACTACTACTACTACTACTACTGCTACCACTCTACGTTAAATGTTTTGACGGGAAATGCATCTTTCAACAGTGGACATTTTATTGAAACCAGGCTCGCATTTGGTGCCAGTGGTGGGAATCAAGCCCTTGTCTACTCAGGTTCGAGTTGAGCACTGTACCACTAGACCACCCTGGTACATTTGTTCTGACCGATTTTAAGCCCGTGTTGGTGTGTGCGACTATAAAATTAATTTTTGTCGAAACCTATTGTTTAACTTCAATAAAAATAATACAGAAAATGGATTACATTATGACATTGAATTAATTTTTGATCAATTTATGTGTACTATATTTTTGAAAAAAATAATTTTATTTAGACACTATTATTATTATTAAGTGGATTTATTAATAGAAGTACACTTATCATGATCAATTACAGGCTATACAGAATTTGAAACAACAAGATTCTTGAAATGAGTAACGTTTATAAAATCTCCTTTATTTGACAATGGTGGTATTTCCGATACCATACTTGTATTAAATGCATCTTGGATTTAGCCTAACACGGATCAGGTACCGAATGTACAACAATATAACTGCAGTTCCATTTTGATGGATGAGTGCAAGCATACATCTTGGATACTTAAAAGATATCTTAATGTGTATGGATGCTTTGTGCAGCTAATGAGATAATCCAAGCAGAAAATGGGCGGTTTTGTTAATTTTTGTAAACAATGAAGCCGCTTGTCAAATAATAAACTTTGTTATTGTTTTACTTTTGTTGCATGTACTAAATTTATTTTGCATATGAGACCACGACATGCAACTTGTCGAGATTCTATTTAAATATTGACATAATAAAGATGTAACCACGTTGCGAATTGTTTGATAGACAAATTATGAAATACACATGCACACAATTTATCAAATATTTACTCTTTATATCAAAAGTAAAAAATTGACAAATATATAATGTTGTATAATGGTTATGCAACAGAAAAAAACATTTACTAGTATGTTTAATAAAATAATTATAAATTAAATTAATTCAAGTCAGTTTGATAGACTAAATATAGAAAATACACAAATTGATGTTTTAAGAGACTGGTGTAAAGTTGAGTTTTAACATTTTTGGATTAGCTAACAATCTTGCTGTGAAGTACAAGTCTCTTAACAGATACGTATAGCATGGGTGTATTTTTATGCATATACTATTTTTTATCAAGCTCATTAATTAATTAAGAGACAATTAAAAAAGGATTTCAATGAGATTGTTAGAAATTTTAAAATTCATTATGGTCATCAACCTATGTACTTAGCTATTGACACTGAGTGAACACAGGTTTAAGTCCTATTACCATCACCAATTCATTTATTTTATTTATTAAACAATTAACTTTGATGGCTTGATAAGTGTAGCGAATGTAGAAAATAACGAAGTTTTTTGGCTAATAGACGGTATCCTTGTGATGGCACCACTTTTTACAAAGATTGGCAAAGTCTTGTTTGACTTGCTAAGAAATAATTCTCGTCCAACATTAAAACAACAAATACCAAATGAAAATTCACTTTAATTAGGGATACATTTTTTTAAAATAAAAAAATCAATGTTTCCTTTTGAACAATGTTCATGCCTATGTGTGAATATTAGTTTGAATAAATCATGAAACTATCGGTTTTGCAATCTGTTTATATTTTAAAAGGGGGCTTAATAACAGTGATAATTAATGGGTTTGATAATCATGATAATTGAATAACAAAATTAGAAAGATTGATGTGATTTGAAATAATGAAAAATTAGAGAAATGGATTGAGAGTGGACTGCAATATATATATATATATATATATATATAAGTAACAGTAGCGAATATATTAGAAATGTGGATAGGCAGAAATGTCTGTGTTAAATTGTAATTACAATAAATGTAGCGTTTGTTAAAGCATATAGAATATTACATTAAAAAAAAAACAAATTTATAAACATTATTTGAATATTTTGAACTAAATAATTTTCAAATGATTAATAAATGTTATTATTGTTTACATTTTGAAATCTACCAATTGAGTGTCTTAGGTAGACTGAAGTTAAGTAGAATTAACTGCACTACTACAATTACTATATTATAAGACTGCCACATTGTAAAGGTATTTTTAGGCTCAAACAAAGAAATGTTTAAAGATTTAATTCCTAAACTTTTGTTTTAAGGTGAACACATCTCTTACTAGTGAATCATTCTGCCACATCCTAACGCTATTATTCCGTTCAAGTCATTCGGTTTTTATAGAAATTTAGGATAGCAAGTAAACATTTCTAATTTGCACGCTTTTGAGTGGTTTTGTTTACACAAGGGTTATTATTATTATTATTATTATTATTATTACAAAATCTCTTTGCTTTGAAATAAGCATGGGGCAACAAGATAGGAGTAACAGTGAAAACAATAACAAAGTCAGATAATTTAAATACAACACAGAGCAACAAAATAGCTCTATATAATCGAATATTTTGCCAACCATTTTTTATTCTATGAGACATTCATTTCAGTTAAATTTTTGCGATTTATTTTTAACCATGTTTTCTGTGGTTTACCAACGTTTCTTTGACTATCATCAACTGTCCATTCCAAAGCCGTTCATGTTGATCCTTCGGGCTGTAAATGTAGAATTTGACAGTAATTTTCTTTATGCCGGAGTGGTCTAGCGGTACAGCGCTCGAATTCGGACCTCGGTGGACATGGGTTCGAATCCCATTGCCGGTACTAAAATGCGGGCCCACGTTTGGCTTCGCTAATTGTCCACTGCTGAAAGAAGTTTCTCATAAAACATTCAAAGTAGCAAGAAAAAATAAAATTTAAAAAAAGATAGAGCTTTTCTAGGCTTTCAATTAACTCTATCGTAGGGGTCGTGTTATCACTTACCGGAAAATATGATACTATATGATGTATGAAATACAAATATAGTCTTACTATTTTTTTTATTAAAATTTTTTACTACTTTAAATGTTTTATGGGAAACATCTTTCAGCAGTGGACATTTTAGCGAAGCCAAACGTGGGCTCGCATTTGGTGTTAGTGGAGATTGAACTCATGCTCATCCAGGTGCGAGTCGAGCACTGTACTGCTACACCACCCCTGCATCGTTAATAGTTATGTTTAATGTACATTAAGCGCGATCATATTCATAATCAAAAGTTGGGTAAAAAAATTTACAAATATGTGTATTATGACATATTTGAGAAAATATAAAGTATATGCTATATTTGAGTTTCTAAAAAACTTTTTTATTGTATACCAGAAAGTGGTTAGTGGAATGTTTCACCACGCTTGGAAAATGCAATTGGCAGCATGTTTTACAATAGCACTACTTGGTTATTTAATAATTTCTTGTCATTTTAATTACAATTAAAATAGATTTAAATTGATATCATTAAAAAGCAAATGAAAAAGGATTAACAATAAAGTCAAAAATAAATATTTTTTTATTATCGATAAAGTTAAAATTGTTGTTGAAAACGTAAACATAATAAGAAATTCAGGAAATAACTTTTATTATACTTTATGTTATAAAAGAAAGTTTAAGCAATGTTTTAAGTAGTGCGTTTCCTGGATTTTTATTTTACAAAAAAGGAACAGCTGCAATTAGTATTACAATATTTTTTATAAAGATTTTTATGACATTATTTGAGTTGTAGGTAAACGTAAATTTCGTTTGTAATACAACTAAAATAGTAAGATTTGGATATGAGTTGGTGTATAAGGCACGAAAGAATTACTTTTTGATCAAAAGACGCTATCTTTGTAACATTGCCAGTTCTTGCAAAGATTGTTGAAGCTACTTCTTTGAATGTTTTTATTCATATATATATACATAAGATTGTTATGGCCTGAAGTATTTTAAGTACCCTTTTTGTATACTTGGACGTTCTAATCAAACGTTGTATATTTTGTCCCTGCTTCATTTTAGTGTATATTTAGTTATTTCCTGAATTTCTTATTATGTTCACGTTTTCAACAACAATTTTAACTTTATCGATAATAAAAAAATATTTATTTTTGACTTTATTGTTAATCCTTTGTTCATTTGCTTTTTATTAATATCATTTTAAACTTATCTTAATTGTAATTAAAATGACAAGAAATTATTAAATAACCAAGTAGTGCTATTGTAAAACATGCTGCCAATTGCATTTTGCAAGCGTGTCTAAACATTCCACTATAAACGAAAGGACTTGTTTTATTTAATTTAGATAATTCAGTAAATTAGTGCCAGGGTAGTATAGCGGTAGGCTGTACCGGAATGGGTACGAATCCCACCACCGGCACTAAATGCAGGCCCAAGTTCGACTTCGCCAAAAATGTCCGCTGATCAAAGATGTTTCAAATAAACAATCTGAAGAATGAACTCCATTCAATTCAATATACAATCATATTTCCTATGTTGATATTTTTTTTTATTTATGGTTATTGGCTTGGATACTTCAGTAGAAGTAGCTCTCAGCACACACAAAAATATGTACAATTATTAAAAATACAATACAATTAGCAGTGTATAACATCAGTCCAAAAAAAAAGTAAAGTAAGGTTAAATTACATAGGCTAGAAAAAGAAAAAAATTCAAAATCAAAGTATATTCAAAAGTCATGTTCAATATGATATGCGTAAAGAGGCATGGTATTATTTAGGGGACACTATGTGCAAATATGTCAGTATATATAAAATGCGAATGATTCATGACTCATGAGTGAGCATGGCTAATAAAGTAATGCCCTGGATGAAGGTTAATAAATGGTCACAAATTAAAATGAGCAGATTACAAACAACGGTAATTGGTCAGACCAAAGAAAACGAAAAAAAACACTCATGATTTGGATAGGCTAATGTAAAGGTCACTTTGAACTTTGTTGGGATTGGATAGTAACCTTGCTAAATATGGCAGACATGAATTTAAGTACACATTGGTTCTGCACTTAACGTGTATATGTGATCTTCTCGTCATTCCCGATGCAAATGATTTGCTGAAATCACGATAAAGTGGATGATTGGAGTTGTTGGAAATACGACTGATTAATTGAAAACATTCCTTGAAGTGTCGATGAATTATTTCATAAAGAATGTCATTGTAAGGAGTACCTGATGATTGGCTTATTATGGTAATACATTTTTTAACTTCATAAAATCCTTTCTTTTTAGTCCCGGAAATATTACGGGGGAGCAATATAATATTATTGGATAAAATGTAGCTTTAAAATACGTATTAATAACATGTTGGCGAACACGCAGGTTCCTTAAACGTCTTATGTAGTAACATAAACCTCGAGTTTTTGTAAACAAATGGTCAATGTGATCAGACCAGGTAAGTTATGTTATTTTTATCACAAACTAAATAGGCATTTAGTGCAGCTAAAGGACTTTTTTCATTTTGTGTCGTTTATGAGTTTCAAATTTTTATTTACTGGAATAAGCATCTCGCAACTGTAGTCCTTGATTCAACATCTATAGAGACATGTCCAATAGGTTTTATATTCTACCGACAAACGAAAATCTATGTTAGGTTACTTTTGTCAAAATTTATATTTAATTTATCTTGACTATTGTTATTAAAAAGCTAATTGTTTGCATGTAGATACTTGTGCATCAAATTAGAAATGTTCGCAATATATCGTCGACGAGAAAAGTTTACTGCACTTTTGAATTGGACTCGACAAGTGATCGCAAACGGACAGAATCAGTTCAACTAAACAAACCAGTGTACGTTTTATTGTATTTTTGTTATAATTTGCATGGATACTTTGTTAGAAATGCATTGAGCATTATTACATATATATTTTCGTAGATGAAATAATTAAAAATGTGAGGGGGGGATTATATGCAAAACGTTGTACAATAATTATGAATGCAGGAACGCTTTGTACTTAATAAACGCTAACATAAAATAAGTATGGAATAATTTTATAATAATGTTTAGAAGCACAGACACATACATAAAAGAAAACCAAATTATGTAAAGCAATTGTAATAAATTAAATATTAAAGAAATTGTAATTAATAATTTAAAACATTTCATAATAAAGTTTGTTTTTAACTAATTTAAATTTTCTTAGTCAATATTTCAAAATATCGAATCAGTAAATTATAACAGACACTTGTACTGTAAGGATGCTAATGATCCTGAGGATATGAATAATGCTTATAAAGTCTCTATTTCCAATAATTTTCATATTCCTCACTGTTCCTTCCCCACGTGGTGCTTCCTGGACTAGGTACCCATAGATATCTGGACTAATAACAGCAGGGACCAAGTACACAGCAGTACAACTGGGCTTCCCCTTCGCTGGGTGGGTGCAAGCATACACTTAGCGTACTTAAATATGTCTTAAAATAACCTTAACATATTATATATATAACAACTTTCCCGTGATTCTCACAAGAAACAATTTATTAAGTTGCTCGCAAATTCCGTATCTGTTAATTATAGGCACGTTGATCAATATTACTCTCATGGAACAGCACAGAATTTTAGTCAACTTATTTCTAATCATTTTGTTTATCTGACAAGGTAGTTATTTAACAAAGTTGCTTTTACCGTATTTATTTCAAACTCAATGCGTGACTAAATGGATTAGAGCAACATGTTATTTGTTTCCGATCGTTTTCATCAAAAATATTGTTTGCATGAAATTAAAACATGACAAGTAATAAATAGCTTTTCACAAGTGTTTTTGATCCAATTTTAAGACAGGTTTGATATATATATATATATATATATATATATAAACAAACGAAATCCAACAGTTTATTTGTCTTTACAGCTTGTAAATTAAAATATTGGGTTATTCTTTATAAACTATTTCAAATGTTAATTGAAGGATGCTAATGATTCTGAGGATTTGAGTAATGCTTATAAAGTCTCATTTTCCAATAATGCTGACATTCCTGTTTGTTCCTCATCCATATAGAGCATCCTGGACTGCGTACCTATAGGTATCTAGACTAATGACAGCAGAGACCGATTGCACAGCGGTATAACTGGGTTTTTGCCACGGCAGATGAGTGTAGGCATACTGCCAGGGTACTTAAAGGGTATTTTAATGTATATCTATACCATATGTAACTTTTGGTTTAGGGGAAGTAATCCTGACAAATAATCAGACGTCCTCGATAAACTTTGGGATTCCGTTACAAGGATGCGTCTACCAGCCATGAAACTTGGTCATTCTCCTATGTTTGTTATGCTTATCGAGCCATTAAAATCGATCGTTTAATGTGTCATACGAATATAGAAATAATGAGGAAGTAACTATGTTACCAACCACAATGAAATGTTAATTGAAATATAAATTACTAGTTGAGTAGTTATCTCCCGAGTAACTATTATTTTAGGATTTACTCTCAACTCTTTACTATTTTTAAAATTAAAAAGAATTTTTTTAGCAAATGTGTGATGTGCTTTTTAGTAATTTTTATAGACGATAAACGTTTGCAGTCAATGTAGCTACTTTCGTACCGATACGATTGTGACCACTTGAACGCTGGTAAATTGAACTTTTAATCCCATTGCGGTTACTAAATTTTTATTATTTTATTTTATTTATTTATACTACCTTGAATATTTTACGAAAAACGCATCTTTCAGCAGTGGGGACATTTTAGCCAAGCCGGAAGTGGGTCCACATTTAATGAGTCGGTGGTGGGATTCGAACTCATGCCCACTCAAGTCCAAGTTGAGCGCTGACCGCTAGGCTACCTTGGCATCCAGGCGGAACTTTATTATACTGTGCTAAATCTCTACTTGTTACATGCTTGTATATTAATAACCGTTAATCAATAATTTTTTGTAATTATTGATAATTTACACTTAAATAAACTTTTTAAAAAAACAAATTTGAAAAAGGTAAGTAGATGCATTATTTTCTTATCATTCATGTTTTACTAGGTGTAATATGTTGGAATTTTTTGTGTTTTTAGTTGGGATACGACAGCCGAGTTTCAGACGGATCAGATACTTCCTGTGGTCAAAGTCAAGGTATTCAAAGAATGCTCTGGACCTTTGACATTAGATGATAAAGAATTGGGTCGAGTAAGTTGTATATATATATATATATATATATATTACTACTTTAAATGTTTTACGAGAAACGCATCTTTCAGCAGTGGACATTTTAACGATACCGAACGTTGGCCCGCTTTTAGTGCTGGTAATGGGATCGAACCCTTATCTACATAAGTTTGAGTCGAAAACTGTAGTAATAGTAGTAGTAGTAAATATCACTAATTTATTTTTTATTTATAAATCTACCCATATTGTAAATGAATATCTTGATGTACTTTTTAAGCATCTTGGATGCATACTGGCACTCATCCACTTAGCGAGAGTCCAGTAAAAGCCCAGTTATACCACTGTACACTGAGTCCCTACTCTTATTAGTCTATATGCACATAAGCACCTAGTCCAGGATACACCACGTGAAGGAAGAACAACCAGGAATATCACCATTATTATAATTTTACACTATATAATTATTGCTCAAATCTATTAGCATCCGAAAAGCATTTTTAACAAACAGATATTTAGCAAATTTAAACAAGAGGCCCACATTTCATGTCGTTGGTAATACTTGATTGTACAAGTTTAGCGTTTTAACCACTTTTGATAGTGAGGCACAATCCGTTTTAATAGTTGTTTCTATTTTATTCCCCTGCATTGTTGAGATGAAATGGATATGTTTCAACTAGGAAAATGTGATGTTAATAAATTTTAGCAATCAAAATAACTTTGAATAGCCAAACGAGAGCCCACATTTAAAGTTTGTGGTTAGATGTAAACGGAAACACAAAAACTGCCGCATTGAAGAGATTCACTTTAAAACAACCAGATTAAATTTACCATGTGTGAATTGTTTGTAAAACAAACAAAAGATTTATCCGCGACTTAATACGAAATAAAAATGAAAGTAAACACGTTTTTTAGAAAAATATTATTGTACTGCATTTTAGGTACTTTTGTCTCCGCGATGGAATACTCCACGCTTTCCTACCTGGTTCAAATTACAAACTACAAAACACTGCTCGGATCCGATAGACATTCAAATATCCATTTCCATGCCCCGTCCAACCAATTGTAAATATGCCAATTATTGCTGGATTCAAGGACGCGAAGCATTTAAGAAATGGAAGCGACGGTACATATCCTTGATACAAGTGCGTCATTTACTTCAATAGAATTAAGTGAATAGTTTTTGTTGTTTACAATTTACGTAAATGGCGATGTATATTCAAATATTTCTATGCTCTCCCCCTCCAATAAGTTACGTTTTGTTTGCACGTATTCTTTTCATTATTATTTTTCTCGTCTGGATTAGACCGACTTTGGTTTTTACAATTACTTTAAAAATTGATATTACCGATTTTTGATTGATTAGGCTGCAATTGTATTCTACAGGTACTTGATTGTGGTATACAATAAGCTAATATTAACAATTAATAAAACACAATGTCAAGTTATCCCACCTAATTGTCTTTATTATAATTATTATTGTTTTCTCTTTACAGGTTTCGCAATACACATTTGTTCTCGCCTCGCATATCGAACACAAATCCAGTCCTGTTGAATTTATGGTACTGGATGGCTTTACTGTTGACTATTGTGAACCAAAATCAGGTGAGTAACACGGGTAGAATACAACATTTTCCATCTTAGAAACGCATACATCAACTCCTCGTGTCAAAATAGTTTGTTTATAAATTGTTAGCATTCGTAGTGCACTGACTTGTATAGAAATAAAATTCAATTTTACCATGTTTTGTTTGGCTTCATTGCTTTGTGCTAAAACATTTTAAGGGAGCCAAATAAGAGTTGGATTTTGATGTCAGTGACAGGATTTTAACCTATATATTTTTACTACTTTGAATGTTTTGACAGGAAACGCATCTTTCAGTAGTGGATATTTTAGTGAAACCGAACATGGGTCCGCATTTAGTGGGCCGGTGGTGGGATTCGAACTATGTTCATTCGAGTCGAAGTCGAGCGCCGTACTGCTAGACCAGCCCGGCATATCTACTCAAATACACGTTTAGTTACTTGTGTGTACCACTCCTGCACATACAATATTTTTATCAAATCCTTTTATTTTTCAAAACTCGCTTGTTCTAATAAGCATTGGACAACAAGATTGTTTTATGTAATTGTACACTAAATATTTGGCATTCGGCATATTTTTTGTTATTCAATTTTTACTACTTTAAAAGTTTTACGAGAAACAACTTTTAGTAGTGGGCCTGCATTTGATACCGGTGGTGGCGATCGAATCCACCTAGGTTTGAGTCGAGCACTCGACCGCTAGAATGAGCAAGCATTTTGATAAACACTGTCATCATCCTTTTCACTTTTATTTAGTAGTTTTACGCAATTCTGTTCTCGTTTTGTTTATTTGGCAATATTTAGAGGCTAGGTTGTATTTTAAATTCTCCTTTTTTTTCAACTTGACTTGGGACTATTATCATTATTATCCAAGTATTTTTATTCCATTAAAACATAGAACAACATATGAACATTCTACGTATGTTGTTTTCAGTGTGTTTTTTACATCGTGTTATTGTTGCTTTTCAATGAATTCAATTTAATTGTTGTATAAATAGACTTGTCAATCGTTCGCTTTATCTCTTATTCACTCAACACGCCTAGGTACAATAAATGTTTAACAATTGAATTTCAATTTAAAATCACATTGATTTTAGATCTAATATCGTCTGCCCTTGTCATTCGCACGGCCAAACCGTCCGAAAATAATCCGTCTTCTTCATTGACGTCACTCTATCGACTCAAATTCTACCGAACGTCGGGCAACAAAAATCTGCCAACCGACATATTGACCCAGGATTGGGCACCAACCTACTTCTTCAAATTGGTTCGCGAAGGCGATACGCTTATATTGGCTTCGTCTGTCGAATGTGATCGTCAAAATTGGATTCAGGCTATCTATAGGGCGACAGGCCAAACGTACAAGCCAACGCCTCCAGATCCGATTCGGATAAATGGAGGAGCTGACAGTCAAGACAATTTACAAGTTATGAACAAAACAAATAAAAGATCAGGTACGTTGTTTATGTAGCACGTTTTTGTCATTATTGATTATGCCAATGATCCTGAGGATTTGACTAATGCTTATAAGGTTTTCATTTTTAATGATGGTAATATTCCTGACTGTTCATCCTCCATGTGGTGCATTTTAGACCAGGTGCCCATGTGCGTTTAGATTAATAACAGCAGGAACCAAGTGCACAATCATATAACTGGGCTTCCGCTTTGGTTAGTGGGTGCAAGCATAAATCCAGAGTACTTAAAAGGTACCTTAAGGTATATGTGGGCTGAGGAAGATAACCCTGACAAAAATCAGGCGGTCTCGTCAATCTTTGCGAGCAGTGGCGCTGTCGCAAAGATGCCATTTGCTAGTCAAGAAACTTTGTTATCCTTCTACGTGTGTTACGCTTATTAAGCCATTGAAATCGATTATTTTAATATGACATACACATATAGAAATAATGAAGAGGTGACTATGTCACCAACTACAATGAATGAATGTTTTCTCATTGTTGTTTAAGAAAAAGTTGACCTAAATTTTTTACGGGTGTTTTGCTCAAAATATATTTTATCAAGTAGACATTTGGAGGAGCCCTAGACACAAGGGGTTTGTATTAAATGTCAGTAGTGAATATTGATTTTTGCTTTTTTGGAATTAACAGTTTTGTGGGGTTTAAATCAAAGTAATGCCTCTTGTTTGTAATTAAATAACAAGCACACTGGTAGTATTAGTTCAATTCAGTTTAAATCCTTCCGTTTTTAAAGAGAAATTGGGGAAATGTCTTTGTTGTTACTTCTCTATTTTTTACAAATTGTATTTTATTGTTGTTTTTTTGTTAGCTGTAACATTTTTTTAATTTTGCAAAAGTAAAGTTTATAGAATTTTGTTTTTAGCATGTCATATTGAAGAAAAATAATAACTAGAGAATACAACTAGTGACCTAATTTTGTAAAAAAAATAACAATCTAAAATCAATAATAATAATAATAAAATAAATTAAAAATAAAATACAGTTAGATACTTATTTACACTATTGGTATTGTTGTCTTTACCATGGAAATTGTTATATTACCGAATGGAAATGCTAAGATTGCGACATATTTACGTAAAAAAGACAATGCAACTATTGATTTAAAACAATATTGACAGACTTTCTGCAAATAAAGGTGACATTTTTGTGTTCACGCTTGATGCAGACGTTATTCTTATTTTAGATTTAAAAAATGGGATATTGGTTGCCAGAAATAAATTTAAAACTTTTAAATTTAGTGAAAAAATGTTTTGGATTTATCATATCGGTCAATTTTGAATTGTTAATTTGTTGGTGAATGGATTTGAAAGTTGAAATTGCAACTCAAACGTTTTGTTACATTTTTATTGTATTGTCTATATTGATATTTTAGGTCAGCCAAACGTGGGTTTGCATTTTGTGTTGGCAGTAAAATTTGACTTTATGTCTACTGTGTTACAAGTTGAATAATTTAACCACTTGGTCAAACCAGGCATAGATTTTTTCCGATTTGAATTGTATCTTTGTTTACATGTTTTAACTCTAGGTTTTGGTATCTCTGAAAGCTTATTTTAAAAATATGTATTTCTTAATTATTATTGATTTTCGCAATACGAGGACAATTGTGTAGCATGTGTAACTTTTTATTAAATCACATAGATTTTGAATATTGTAAATTGTTTTTTCATTTTTTTTTGGTAAAATGTACGTTTTATAAAATTTCAGTTTACAGTCTTATATTATGACCTTGAGCAGTTTTTAGCACGGACTTAATATAATTTATTTCTTTTCTTCTCTTCTCGGTAATTATTTTTTAGCAGTGGACATTTTAACAAAGCCGTATTTTATGCCCATGGTAGAAATCGAACCCATACCTACCTAAGTTTGAGTTGGGCCCTGTATCACTAGACCACTCCGGCGCTGTTTATATATAGATAGATGTAGAAAAGTTGTACAACCTCCTTTACTTTAATGTTCAATTAATTGTAATATCAAGTATGTACATTGAATTTATCTAGGCAATTTGGATTTGGAAAAGAAGAATGGAATAGAAACCTTTGCATCGACGCCAGTGCATTTATTGAATCATTTGGAACTTTTTGTTTTGCTGCAGTCGTTAAATTTGGACTATCGGTTGATGGTATGTTAATTGATTCCGTTTTCTATTTGTTTTGCCAAAGTGGCGTCCAAATTGAAACACTCTTTTAGTAGTGGACATATATTGAAATACCGTTGTCGATAATAAATGATAACTCTTATTGGGGTGCGCTAAATGATTCTTACCGCTAGACCATATTACATAAAACATAAATTGTAACGCAGCGAAGTGGATAAAGATAAGTTGGATATATTGGCTTAAAAAGTAGTGTAGCGCACTTTAATTTAGATGTTTGGTAGGGTATATTGTATAATATGTGTCGTTAATAATTGTCAAATGGAAGAGTAACTCGTTTGTAATTCTCAATAATGTTAACTGTTATTGAGTTTAGTTTTACCAATAAAATGAGGCGTATTCACACATATATATACAACTCCTAAGCTAATTAGTGTTAAAAACGTAGTTATTAAAGTAAAACATCTGTAGCAATCACATAACTCAAAAAAAAACTCAGTTTAATCATAATATATACAATATTATATAATAAATAAAATACAATTACAATTTTATTAATATCTATTGTTATTATTAAAAAAAAATTGTATAAAAGTTAAACTTGTTCAAAATTACAAATCTGGTAAAAATTATTAATACAAAATATAACGTCAAATATGAAAAAAAAACAGTACACATGGAATATTTTCAGTTACCAAATGATTGATTGAATAATAATGAACAAAATGTTTAATAATTAATGTGATCGCCCTTCTTTTTAACCACTTGATCAAGGCGGTTTGGAACGCTGTCGATGAAATTGTTGATATATTCTTGTTTCATCTCATATTGAACAACAAACTGAATACGATCACACAAATCCTCAATTTCAGTATGCTTATTGATGTTGCGCTTTAGCATACTGAAAAAATTTTCAATAACATTTATGTCCGGACTGTTAGGTAGTAATTGAATAAAAGAAATTTTTTTGATTTTAGCCCTTCTAATGTCTAAATGTAAATATAAAACAAATAAAGTAAACCTAGGTAAATATGACATTACCTTTTTGGACGTATGACATGGAGCATTGTCCTGAAAAACATTAGTAAGCCCGGTGTGAGTGTGTTGCATTTCATTATAAAAAACTTCCTTCATTAATGAAACAAATTTTTCACTATCTAAGGTACCGGATATAATTTTCCATTTAATAGGTTCATTATACTTAATACCGAACCAACACATCACTTGTCGAGGGTGGGCTTTTTTTCTAACTACCGGAAGTAAATGTTTTTGAAAATTAGGCCCGCATAGTACTTTATTTTTATATCCAAATGGTTCATCCCGAATCATAGTTTCATCAGCAAAATATACCGAGCGCCAATAAGACAATCTTCGTTCAATCCACTTGTTACAAAACATAAATCTACATTCTTTTTGTTTTTTATTAATAAATGGTTTAACTATTGGCGATTCACGTGTTAAACCAAATTTTCTTGAACGGCTTCTCACCATTGAATAACTAAATTCTTGTAAATTATCTTTTACAATATTCGAAATGGGCTTGTTGTAATTTTTTTTAATTCCATTAAAATTTTTCGATCATCTGTCTTACTTGTTTTTCTTTTTCTACCAACATTATCATAGTTTCTTGGTTTTTGTCCATTCAAAACACGATAAATTGTTGTAAGACTTACTCTATACAATTCCGCTAATTGTTTAGGCAAAAATCCGTAGTTTTTTAATTTTTTTATAACATGGTGTTCATTGTCATTAAGATGGTAATCTTTTCTATCGTTGGTACTCATTTTACAGAACGAAAATAAATAACGAAATTAATCTGATTCTCAAGGTCAATTGTAATTTAAAATAAAATAAAAATTTTAAATTATCTAAAAAAATTTATTTACAAAAAAATAATAAATAATTTTTTAAATATATTTTTAAGTATTTAAATTTTAATTTTAATTAGCATTATGACGGTACAACTGGATCAAAGTTGAATGTTTAAATTTTAACTATTAAACGTTGTTTATTTTTAATAAAATTAAGCACACAAATTAATAATCGACCAATCATTATAAAAATTATATACATTTAACTTATTATCCACGCTTATATGACTGCTGTTTTTAAAATATGCTATTTTGGCCGACTGAGCGTCTTTAAATAAATATTTCTAAATAAATATAAAGCATCTATTACATATTTTACATTATTTTTAATTCTTAATATTTATTTTTACTAAAAAATAATTAGAGATAACAAATTAATTTATATTAATTTTTTTCTGAATTTTTATCACTAATTTATTCAGTGGCTGTATATATATATTGTTTGAATGCTTTTAGCGTACTCTATTGAAAGTTTGTATTTAATGTCGGAAACGGTATTCCAATATATGTTTACTACGGAAAGAGTGTTTCAATTTGGAGACCATTTTAGCAGGTTATCAACATTCAAGTTTGAAACTACAAGATTATAGTTTAATAAAAATTAGTATAATTTTTTCTTAGTTTATCAAAAAAATGAACAATAATTTAATCAAACCTTTTTAAAAAAATCATTAGTAAACGGTGTTTTGTACTTCCAGTTTGACCGCACAGTACAAACTGTTGAGTATAAAAATAAAGATAAAAAACAACGTATTTATTATATTACAAATTATACATATTTAATTGAGAATTGATTTGTCTATTTTTGGAATGGAATGAATTTTAGGATCCGGTTGTGTCCCTTGGCCACTTTAGTCCGATCCAGCAAATTATCCTCGATGAGTTTTGCGCACGTTACGGTATTCGCGGTTGTCAGCGTCATCTGGCTTTATTGACAAATCTACTGGACAAGACTGAACGCGGATTTAACATTGATCCCGATCTCATTCATGTGAGCTATGTATTGTGTGCCAATCACGTCAGTGGAAAAGCGTAAGCAGTTTTTTTATTGATTTTTAATATCTATTGTTTTGGATCTATTTGTATTTGTATAATATATATGGTAACTGACAAGCTGTTTAATATATGGTTTACAATGAATATTATTATTATTATTATATCTATTATACAAAACCCTTTTGCTTTAAAAATAAGCTTGGGGCAACAAGACAACAATTACAGCAAAACAACAATAACAACAACAACAAAGTCTCTTTGGAATTGAAGATTCTGCAAATCAAAGATTGATCTTCTTTTCGGCTTTCACTCAACATTGTCATCTGTGTAACTCTGTCATCCAGATACATACGATCACTTCTTTGCAGTTGTTTACCGGAATAGCGTCCTTTTATTGTTTCCGTAACAGTATAATTTTTTACAGAGGCCAGGTTACTAACCTTGCGCTTAAACCCTCCTCCTTTATCCAGGCTTGAGACTGGCTAGATTGAATCATTTCTGGTCCAAACTAGGAGGGGTTTACAATGAATAATTATTATTATTGCTATTATTATTATTATTATTATTATTATTGTCATCTAAATAAACCTTTTTTATCATATTTGTTATTTTTTTACAATTTCTGTTCTATATAGCCACGATCAATCCGTAAACACTGTTCTAGCTGTCGAAATTGAACAATTCCAAGCAATTAAGACTCGTTTGACTATTTTATTAGAGAAACAAATAACCGAGTATCGCTACTGCTTTCCTTTCGGCCGACCCGAAGGTGCTTTGGAAAAAACGATTAGTCTATTGGAAAGAGTGAGTTGGTTTAGTTTTGTGTTCTCGTTAGGAGGCATTGGATATTGGACAAACAACGTATCTCATTTACACAGTTTTTGGCTATTTTTGTACCATTATTCGGTGTTGATATTTTAGCCATTCTATACATACATAGACTCTACCGTAACCGGTAGTAAATTCGATTGACAAAGCACAACGCGTGGTCAACAGTTTGGGTTGTTGTTGTTGTTGTTGTTGCTAATCTTTGGTGAAACATAAATATTGCTAAACAAAATAACAAGAGGACGTCATTCTAGTAAATATTGTCAAACAAGTGAAAGTATGGCTTTGATAACAGGATAGAATGAAAGCCGAAAATAAACCTAAACTTTGATATACAGGATTTTTAGTGCCAAAACTTTTAAAATTACAATTACATGAATTAATCTTTTTGTCCTCATGTTTTTTAAAGCAAAAGGGCGGAATTAGTAATTTATATATATATATATATATATATATATATATATATATATAAATAATAGCTTTTGCCTGACTAATGTTGTAAGGTTCGGAAATAACTCGGATAAAATTAAACTATTTAATGTACAGGAAAAAACGTATATATTAATCAGGTCACATGAGTATTGTTCAAAATTCGTAGTTAATTAGTAGTTCCAATTACCCCCATTTCATACTATTCATTTTAAAAAAATTAATGGGACTTTTAATTAATCAACAAATTTTTGTGCAAGCAAACTTATTGCTTTAATTTATTTGCTTGACCTTTAAATGATTTGTAAAATGGACCAACCAGGATTGAGTTTGATTATACATTAAAATGATATTTATTATTAGTTTCCTAAAAACGAATGTATAGTTGATGAAGAACACAAAATACAAAATTATTTTGAATTTTTACATCGTTTGTTTCTATATTGCACTATAAATATTAGAGCTTTTCCATTAAGAAGTGCAATATTGTTGATTCGCCTAAGCTTTAACAAAATACAATGTTTTGGTTTAATTGTAAAGTTTGAACAAACTATTTAAATTCATCTAACCAGACGAACCTCCTTATAAGTAGCCTCAAGTTTGAGCTTTGAAAATAGAATGGCTGAAAATAAATGATTTGGTTGGTCGACTCGAACCTGGGTGGGTATAGGCTTCATTCCCACTATCCTGGCACTATATGTGGGCCCACGTTCGGCTTTTCTATAATGTCCACTGCTCGAAAATGTTTTTTGTAAAACATTTGAAGTAGTAAAAATAATATTTTATGACAGTAAAGAGAGACAAAACAAGTTGAACATTTTACTCCACTATAAAAGGAAGCGTCAAATATTGTACAAATCAAAAACGCTTACTTATTGTTGTTACTTATTTTGTCTTAAAGATAGAAATATTGAAAATTAATTGAACTCATTAAAAGAATCTTTTGTTTTTAAAACAAAATAAATTATCAATTAAAATGTTGATGATAGTACATGAAAATCAAAGTGTTTAAAATTTGACGAAGAATTATTATTTCATATTTAATTAAAATTAATGTTAGATGAGGAAATAGATACATGCATATTGGATAGGGAAAAACAAAATGTAGAACGAATAATATTTTCTAAATAAAGTTTACTTCTTTTTACTAATTATACGCCTTTTATGTTTACTTTTGTACATAGGTACTTACTAAAAAATGTGGAGAACTTGCTACTGCCGACGTAGTCCGTAATGTAATTCGAACTTGCCTGCACAACGCTGCTGTTTTGAATTATGAACGAATTTCGGAATACGCAATTATTGAATGTTAGTTTTTGAATTAGCATTTGCCTTTGTTTCATTATTCCCATCTTTGTAAGTCTAAAAAACAGAGCATTGTGTTCGTTCATTGTGGGCGTACTTATTGCTTAAGCTCATTTTCATTGGTTGTTCACAACTTGCATTGTCAAACACGTTTTCTGTTTTTTTTTTAATATCCCATTCCAAAACGTTTTTGCTACTTTTTAGAACGGTAAACGTACAACTCGATCAATTAACTTACATTATGCAAATTTTATGATGTCAAACATCAGATAAACGCCGGGGTTTTTTGTGATTTTCTTTATTACAATGTGATTGAAACAACATAGCATATTTTTGTTTCTGTTTTTGGATAGGAAAAATGAACCTCCAATCATTATTGTAATACAATCAATTGGGAATATGCGGTATCTAATGTTTTAGGATTATTACACTGTTGGGCTATCCTAATGTAAACAAAGGGTCGTGCTTAGATTGAAACTCAGAGATTTGAATTGTGAATACAATAAAACTAATTTAGTTTTTAATGCAATATGTTCAAGTTTTAATACTATTAATAAGGTTGATTTATGTAGGGGTTAATAAAAATAGTATTAATTATGTGATTACATTGTGTAATGAATAAGCATGTAGTAAATTATCGAGATTTGTCAATGTAAACATAATTACTATGGATTTATTATTTTTATTATGATTAAGGTTATTGATTGAGATATATCAATAGGAGTAGCTTTCAGCAATTGAATTTGTTGTAATTTTTTCGTTTTCAAGAAAGCATTGGGCAATAAATAAATAATTCCTATTGACACAGTTTTCTGTGGTTTCCCAAGTAGTAAGGTAAGTTTGATAAACTTATGTTTTAACCCTGATCTATTGTCAACACGACCTTGAAACTGATTATGAAACATTTTTAATTACCATTTTAATAAATAAACTTACGCTATAAACTTTTTTTACATAATTATTTAAATATGTTTAATGCTATATTACAATATATATATATATATATTATTTAAAACATGTTAGTAATAATCACTTAATAAACTAGTAATTTTCTTGTTTAAAAGGTTATTCTTGTTTTTTTTGCATTTTAGCAAACTCAGGATTGAGAGTTAAAAGTAAGTTCAATTGTGTATTAAATTTATGTTTTCCTATTTATAATTTTTTTATTGCTTTCAACTGAATACTTTATTACACGACCTGTTATTTATGAACAAAATGATTTAGAAATTACACTTTGGTTACCGCCTTTTTTGTAAAATTCGACAGCCCAATAGTATTGCAGTCAACTGCAAGTAAAATTGATTTTACACTATTTTGACATGGCAATTAGAAAATCGTGTTTAAGCCAGAATTTTATAATGTATTGATTAATGTTCATATGTAATTATGTCCCGGTTTATTGCTTGAACATTTCATCATCAAAAGACTTTTTATAGCAATTGTATATTTAGCACACCACATCATAGGCTCATATTTAGTGACGGGGCTTTTTATTCGAAAAACTGTTCTTCTTGGTACAAATCAAGAAATCTATTTATAACATTAGTAATTTATTTAAGCAAATAATGATGATAAATTAACTTTATCATAGCCGATCCTATGTTTGGTTGAGAAAGGAGGAAGGTTTGAACACAGGATTAGCAAACTGGCCTTTGAAAAGATATTGTCAAAGAAATAACAAACGGGGACACCATTTCATTAAACTACAGCGAAGAAGTAAAAAAATGATTAAGATGACGGAATTGGGCAAAATCCAAATAGAATTACCAATATTCGAACTGCACGATTTTTAAAGTCAAACATTCAATGCTTTTTTTAAAGCAAAAAGCTTTTGAAATAACAAATAGTAAATCATAATTATTGCAATTTCAATTTTTTGCCACATAATCATTAGTATTTGTTTAATTCTTTGGGTATTTTTAAACCAATCGACCAATTCATCTTTTAAACATGTTTATCAATAGTGTGATTTTCAATTTAGGTCAGGAAAAACAAAACAACAGAACAATTTCAAAAATGATTTATCTTGCTCAGCTGTGTATTGAAGTACTCAAACAGAACGAACGTCATCATGCTGAAGTACGTTTTTCGAATATTTAATCTATTGTGCACTTCAAAAAGGACTATTAAAAAGCAAAACTTTAATTTC
Organism: Cardicola forsteri; assembly: GCA_025895645.1. Classification (NCBI taxonomy): domain Eukaryota; kingdom Metazoa; phylum Platyhelminthes; class Trematoda; order Strigeidida; family Aporocotylidae; genus Cardicola; species Cardicola forsteri. The sequence continues at coordinate 600,930 of JAKXYG010000449.1, forward strand.
GAATGTTTATTTTCAATCAAGTGCTTTATCTTTTTTAGCAGTGTCAATGCTAATTTAAAGTGATTGTAGTACAAGTGATAAGAGTTAGCTAGGCTGAAGTGCCTCTACAAACATGAAATGCTGGCGCTTGTTTGATTTTGGTCAATGTATTAAAACATCACTCTACTCGAACCTGGGTAAGATTTTTACCACCGGTACCAACTGCGGTTCTACGTTCGGCTTCGCTAAAATTTCAACTGCTAAAAGATGATTCTCATAAAATATTTGAATTATATATACATATATACTTGTTACAAACGTTCTTTTCTATAAAACATTCAAACATTGAAAATTTAATAAAACTTTGCAAACATTTTGTGATATCAGACAAAAGGTTGACATTTTCAATATGCTTGGGTTTTTCCGACAGTCTGTTGACAACCCAACTCACTTCATGCAATTAGAGTTTTTTGTCGCTGCAACTGTGTAGCTTTTACAAATGGCATATCGACTTTCATTCTTGCCCAACACATACTTTATACTAGATATTGTTGTATTCCTCACAGTGGGTGCGAACATACACCCAGGATACTTAAAGGGTATCTAAAGGTATACGTATACCATATGTAGCCCTTGGGCTAAGGGAGATAACCCTGACAAAAAATCAGGCGGCCTCGTCAATCTTTGCGAACAGTGGCGACGTCACAAGGATGCCGTCTATTAGCCAAGAAACTTTGTTATTCTTCCACGTTTGTCTACGCTTGTCAAGCCATCGAAATCGATCGTTCTACATGTCGTATAAATATGGGAAATAATGAAGAGGTGACCACGTCACCAACCAAAAAAAAAAGTACACATGAGTCATTTACCTATTGATGTATATTGTTACATTAGTATGCTATTAACTGTAGCACATTACCAAAGTAATATGACGCCTCTTCATCTATATTATAATGCACATGTACTTTTCAATATCCGTTAACGTTTGAGTGTATTAGACTTTTTTTAATTTAATTTAATTTCTGCTATTTGTTTTACCCATGTTACATACTGCTAATTGTATTGTACCTACTTTTCGTGTGCTGAAAGCTACTGAAGTATCTAAGCCCATAACCATAATACTAATAATAAGATAGAGTTCAGATATATGTGTCAATTGCAATAGATGTTCTTAAGTTAAATTTATTTAAATTTTAAAAATTTGTAACAATTTTTTTTCATTTAAAAGTATTTGAGAAATTGAAAAAGCGCAAACTGCATTTAAACATTTTTTGGTAAAGAAATAAATATTTTAAAAAAATTATATTAAGGAATTTATCACTTGTATCATTATACTTATTATTAAATTTTTTATAGATATATTAGTAGAAATAATTGTGTAATGCAGCTGTAATATAGTCATTTAAAGGCCAATAATTGTAAGAGATCAGAAATAAATCAATATAACCAAAAATTCAATCATGCTTATTTAAAAGCAAAAGGGTTTTCTAATAATAATAATAATAGTAATAATAATAATAATAATAATAATAATAATAATAATAATAATAATAATAATAATAATAATAATAATAATAATAATAATAATAATAATAATAATAATAATAATAATAATAATAATAGTAATAATAACAATAATCATAATAATCATAACAATAATAACAATAATAATATTAATAATCATAATAATAATAATATAATAATAATAATAATAATAATAATAATAGTAATAATAACTAATAATAATAATAACAATAATAATAATAATAATAATAACAATAATAATATTAATAATAATAATAATATAATAATAATAATAATAATAACGATAATACTTTGTCCCAGTTTAAACAGGTTGTTTCAAAATTTAAGTTCTAGGTCATCTAGTCAAGACTAGAGTTTCACATGCTGTTAAATATTGACTACATTATTTTTCATTGTTATCTAAAACTTAACAATATGTTGCGCTAATGACTTCCTTTATTACATATTTTGGGTAGAAATAATTAATTGATTCCATTCAAAATTTAGCATCTCAATTCTTTATGTTTTCCATTAATGCATGCGTGATTTCTACTCATTGCAAACTTTTTTTATATTAACACAAGGCAAATTGGGTTTTAACCCAAATTGAATAAATTCGGAATTGTTTATATCAAAAGCATTTGAAATTTTTTAAATTACTGGACGTATCGAATACTAATAATGAAGTAAATGTTTTCAATTTGAGTGATGTTTCTTGACACCAACATGTTTTTTTTTGGTGTTTCTTTACGGATGTTATATTTTTACGTGTTTCAATTGTTCTTATTCTTTTTTAACGTAGACTAGAGACCGCTTAGGATGGAATTATACGTGTTTAACCAGTTTCAACTAATAAACCAGCTTTAAAATGCGTTTCTAAATGGTTACTTTTTACTGTATTTTTATTACTTTAAATATTTTACGAAAAACATCTTGTAACAGTGGACAGTTTTAGTAAACCCGAACATGGGCCCGCATTTTAGTGTTGGTGGTGGAATTCAAACCCATGCCCACCGAGGTCTAAATCGAGCGTTGTACCGCTAGACCACCCCGGTAGAATAATTACAGAATATACGAAATGAATTCATTTTACCGTTTATATCTTCTAATATTTATATTTTGAATAATAATTGTATTTTTACAGTCCTTTTCTTGGTTCCACGATTTGTTTGTTGAACATACGGAAAATTTTTGGTTCCTGTTCCAAATGGATTTGTTTGCTGCCTTGGACTCAGTTCCTCATGACTGTTGGGAAGTGTTTGATTTGTTCCAAGTGCTTAATTCCTATTTGTTGACTGATTGTAAGTTTTTATTATTGCCGAACGGCACCAAATAGTTTAGTGGAAGTAACTTTTAATTTGATTATCACATAGTCCAACGGTAGACCGTGGTATTTGTTTTATTTTATTATTAAAAATATTATTAGATTGGCTAAATTTTAGCAGGAATGTTGAAATTTATATTCAAATGTACTTGTCCAAAGATCACAGCCTTAATTACTAAGTTGTCAGGGGTGGTTTAACGGTACAGGCGTTCGATTTGAACCTGGGTGTGATCTTTACTACCGGCACTAAAATGCAGGCCCACCTTCGGCTTTGCTAAAATGTCTACTGCTGAAAGATATTTCCCGTAAAACATTCAAAGTAGCAAAAAGTTTAAATATTATGTTATACACAAAATGTCTATAAATAATTAGAGAAATAAGATATTTTATAATGTAAAAAATGAGTGAAAAGGTTGCTTAAAGTAACGTCAAAATTTTTTATACGGAAAGAGATCTTGATATAATACGTACCAGTTGAATGTATTTATTATACGACAATGGTTATTTGAATGAATTATGTGTGTAAATTAACATTGATCGGATCTATCAATTACAAAATTATTGGTTATTTATACACAATAAGTAGTTTAAATTGCTATATATATATGGGCATATTTTATGTTATATATATAATGGCTTACGGTAAATAAAATAATAATAATTTTTGTAACTGTTAAATGACATTCCAAATTGACTTTTTATTGATTTTTTCAATTTTTATTAGCTAATTTGTGTAACGGACAATTTCATCAAGAACTTGCCAACCGCTTCATTGTTCTGGTCGACCGATATATCGAAACCATGACTAAGTCAATTGAACAAGCGCTTATTGATGGGTACAAAACTGAAAGTTGGATGCCCACTCAACAACCGAAGCATGCAGAAAGTAAGCCTACTTGATTTTGGTTATAGGCATATTGATAAATGATAGATTCATGAAGTATTATTATTATTAGTTCATTCCAATTAGCTTAGAATTTTAAAATATCAGATTATATAAATCCGAAATACAACCTCAAATATTTTTGTTTATTTTATATTAAGTATTTATTTATTTTGTTATTGGGAATTTTTGTTTTCGATATTTTAATTATTGTTTTGAAAAACATCATTCATTTAATTAAAACGTACAGTTATGTTGTTATAGTTTTTCAAATGATTTTTCTAACAAGGATATAAACAAATATTTTTTAAATAAACATTAATGCTCAATTTTATTATTAAGATTGTCTTACTTATCAAGATTTGACTAATTACATTAATAAATATATACTAAGAATTATTTAAATTAAAAATGCGCACTCATTTGACTACACCAAAATTTTCATTTACTAAAGCATGGCTTTTGTAAAGCACGGATCTTCATAATGCATCAAAATGACTGGAATAAGATACATTCAAAAACCAAATTTAACAATCATTACAATTAAAATAAACTTTTTTTTATAAAACTGACTGCATTTTTATTTATATTACATGCATCTAGTTATAGAAGAGTGATAGTTAATTAAATCATGTGCTTTCAAAGCGTTTTTCTAAAAAAACATAGTATTTACAATTTAACGAATTAAGGTGTTTAATTTACTTCAACTTTTGTTGTCTTGTGGGATAAGAGGTACTTGAAAATAGGTAGAGTTTATGTTATGGCAGGTTATTTAAAAATTGTTTACTGATTGTCAATAACATGCGTGTGGCTACCCTTGAAGAGTATGAATGTAAAAATGAAGGATGGGATTTGTAGCTTATTTCAGACCATATAGTTTTGGATCGACTTTAACGGTTTTTTTATTTAGTATTTCAGTTTAGATCATTGCACTAATTACTTTTAATTTGTCCTCAATACATTCACTTTCCGTATTATTACCCTATTTAATTATTTAGGAATTAGATAAGAAAGACGAACAACTACGTTATTTTGTGGTTTAACAAGCATTTGTAAATTTTTATTATTATATAGGCAATTATAGTGTTAATTGTAATGGTTGAAAATTAATACAATAGCGCTTAATTTGAACATTGATTATTATTATTGCAAACCCTTTTGCTTTGAAATAAGCATAGGACAACAAGATAACAGTAATGGCAATAACAACAACAAAGTCCCGTAATTTAAAAAAACATGGAGCATTAAAATGATTCCATAAGACATTCAGTTTAATTAGATTTTCCCGAATGATTATTAGTCAAGTTTTCTGTGATCTATCCCAAACTTTTCTTTTCTATTATTAATTGTCTATTCCAAAACCGTTCAAGCTAGTCTTCATTATTTTCCATATTTATACGGCATATAAAACAATCGATTTTGATGGCTTGATAAGCGTAACAATCGTAGAAGAATAGCGAAGTTTCTTGGCTGGTAGATAACATCCTTGTGACGTCGCCACTGTTCACAAAGATTGACGAGGCCGCCTGCTTTTTGTCACGGTTATTTCCCTTAACCCAAGGTACGTTTTAGGTACCCTGAATGTATGCTTGCACCCACCTACCGTAGCAGAAGCCCAGTTATACCGCTGTGCACTCAGTCTCCGCTGTTATTAGCCTAGATGCCTTTTAGCACCTAGTCCAGGATGCATCACGTGGAGGACGAACACTCAGAAATATTACCATTACTGAAAATTGAAACTGTATAAGCATTACTTAAATCCTCAGGATTATTAGCATCTCATTTTAACAAGTAAACATTTGGCAAAGCAAGTGAAGGCTTGCCTTTGGCACTTCAACCCGTGTTTACTCAAGTTTGTGACTAGTACTCTGCTGACTCGGCCACTAAGATATTAAAATAATATTTGAATTAACAAAAATGATAATCGCATTTTAAAGAGTGTCATTAAATTAGAATACAAGTTTTCTTTGAGTAATGAGTAGTAGTGTTATTATAGGTTTTTTCTATTCACTTTCAAGTTGTTTTCCCTATTATTTAAGTACACTTTGGCTAATTTTTTCAATTCTCTCAAGTTTTAGTGGGGGGTTTTTTTACACTTAAGTAAATGTTTTTTAATTACTCTTTTTTTGTTCATACGATGTTTTTTATAAATGTATAAATCTAGTTCTTTACTTTAACTCTCCTACTCCTTATGTCAACACGGGGTTAAATTATATAACAGTATAATTGTAATTTTTTTAAATTAATATATAACTTTTAAAACAAACGTTTTCTAAAAATAATAGGTTATATAATGCAAAATCATATTTTACGACAGTTGATTAATAGACAGTAAGAGCCCTAATTTAAACTCTTAGAGGAAATTATGAAAAGTAATGAATAATGCCTTAAATTTTTTCATTGTATAACTTATACTACTTATTTTCCTATATGTATTGCATATTTTATAATAGGATATATTTTTAAGCAAATAATTTGATCGTATTTTGTTATTTTCCAAAAATGTTTTAATTATAGTTTGCTGCCTAACTTGTTTATCAATACTTCTAAATTAATGTTTACAAAATGTTTTCAATAATGTTTATGTGATTAATACAATTAAGTGATGTTAAAAACTTCGAACTATTTATATTGGGTTGATTTTAACGGTAATCCGTGGAGCAATCCGATACTCTAAAGACACAAAATAAAATTATTTAAAGCACTAAATTACGATAGATGAAAACAATGTTAAGTAATCTAGTTAAATACTGAATTTGCTTAACTTTTCTGGAAATAATAATAATAATAATAATAATAATAATAATAATAATAATAATAATAATAATAAATTGATTGTGAAACAAGTAACTTGAAACACATTCATCTACATATCCAAGTTTAACTAATCGGGTTTCTGCAATTAATATTTTTAAAATGTTTAACATATTACAACGTTAAATGGGTAACTGAACATTGGATTATTATACCCAAAAATTAAATATATATTCGTGTTTTACAATGACTGTTACTAAATACTATACCCAAACTGATCTCGATGTTACTATCGTTTAAATATATTGAATTATTATTGAAAACTCAACACGTCTATTAAATTTTGACCAAAAAAATATTTCAACCAATAGTCAATGACGAACGCAAATGCAGTCACATATCTACCTACTCCGAAGTATTTTCCATGCATTCAATTCGCGAGTCGCTAACCTTGAGTACCAAATCGAGTCAAAACTTGCCCCAGTTGAAATCGGTCGAACATTTGAACGTTGATTGGAAAGAATCGAACAAGAGTTCGTCGGTCAAAAAGTCGGCTACCAACACAAGCAGCGCCTTCGCTTTTCCCCAATCACAACTCGATATGGGTGGCAGTTTGGCGTGTCAGACAGCTGTCGAGTTGTTGTGGCGATTGCACAAGCTGAAAATGTTTGTTCACGAACTCAACTGGCCTCAGCCTCAAATTGCATACAGGTTGAATGAAGAAGTTCGGGTGTTGTGCGCCCAGCTATTGCGCGAAGCACTCAAACGGTAATTTACTGTTATTATTATTGTTTGGTAATTGTCACTTCATTAATATTTCTATATCTGTACGACATAGCAACCAATTGATTTTGATGACTTAATAAGAGTAACAAACGTGGAAGAATTACAAACTTTTTAGGTGATAGACGGCATTTTTGTGACGGCGCTACTGTTCGTAAAGATTAACAAGGCCGCATGATTTTGTCAGGGTTATCTCCCTTAGCCCAAGGGCTACATACGGTACAAGTATACTTTAAGATACCTTTTAGGTACTCTGGGTGTATGCTTGCACTCACCCGCCGTAGCGGAAACCTAGTTACACCGTTGTACATTCGGTCTCTGCTGTTATTAGTCCAGATTATTGTGGGCACTCAATCCAGGATTTGCCATGTGGTGGAGGAACTGTCAGGAATATCACTATGATTAGAAATTGTAGGCATTACTCAAATCTCATATTAATAATAATACATTTAGTTTTAATACCTCACTAGAGATACAATCAGTGCATCAATTCAATTTTTTACCACTAATCATAGAAGAATAATTATTATAACAAATTGCAAACTGAATGAGCCAAAATGTTTACTTGTTGAAAATTTTTGTCAGTAAAAGATTTAAGCAACAATTTTTACACTATGAATTCCAGTCTTTATTTGGCTATACAGCTAAAAATTTATTTTTAATATTAGGCGATTTGTAAAATAAAAATTAGGTTTTTCATACATTATGCATTAATATATTGGGAATGTAGAACAATCATATTTAACACATTATTACTAATTAAAATATACATAAAATTTCACTTCGTCTATAATTAACAACGTGGAAAAATTTTCAGTAAGCAGTATATAACATAAAATATTAAAATGTTTATAAAGCATAGAAATACTTTTAGTTATCAAATCGTTTCTAATATTAAACATCGTTTATGTGCCGAGGTGCTTTGGTTGTACAGCGATCAACTCGAACCTCAATGGGCATAGGTTCGATTCCCCAGCTTTGGCACTAAATGCGGGCTTACGTTTGGCTTCACTACAATGTCTACTGCTGACAATTGTTTTTTGTCAAAACACTTAAAGTAGTAACAATAAACAAATAAATGAATCAAACATTTCAATGTCTGGGTAGGATACACAACTACTAAATTGTACATGTTGTAATTCACCTGCAATTTTCAGCACTCTCATTGAATTGGAAATTTTGGTTCGCAAATTGCCCAAAACAGTCGAAGTTATCATTCCCAACGAATACTGCACCATGTTCAACACGGTCAGCGAACTGCGAGCCCACTTGTTTTCGTTGTGTCATATGGCCAAAGTCCAGTCCAGTTCAATGCCCACCGACGATGCCTGGACTTGTCGAAAGCCTGTTTTGCAAAATGCTGTATGTTGGTGTTTTTATTGTCTACATTTTATATAGTTTGTTTAACATGACACTTTTCGATCAGATATTATGCTTAGACTGGAATTGTGTAAACCCCCACAGTTGATCTTATATATTTTGTGTCAAAACTGCTATGCTATTCAAATTGAGACAAAAAATTAAATTCTAGATTGGTTATCATTGAAGCATCCTACTACATTTTCTGTAGGCATGAAATATCATAGAAATTGATTAGGTTTTTTCAGACACTTGTGGAATATATAATTACACTAACGTGGACGTAGTTTAATGATAAGATTATTTGAATTAGAACAATTGAGGATTGAAGTTTGGTGTTCTCTTTTATTTAAATTTGAAAAATTTAACAATATTACTATTGTTTTTTAGTAAAATTTACAATAATAAAAATAATAACTATTATTATTATTATTATCATTATTTTGTTGTTATTATAATAACAATCACTATAATAAACGATTGTCCTATTTCATTTAGAATCAGCTGCATATGGAAACACAAGAGTTTTTTGAAAATATTCAACGCAGCATGCTGATTATTATAGTCGATCATTTTATTGCAATTTTGAATAGCGTATTGAAAAAACTGACTCGATTTGACGAAAATCGCCTATTGTCATCAATCGCTTCGTGGACGGTAAGCAGTTTAAATTTGTAATTCTACCGGAATGATCTAGCGGAACAGTGCTCGACTTGAACCTGGGTGCAGATGGGCTTGATCCCCACCAACTGTGCTAAATGGTGGCCCACATTCGGCTTTGTTTAAATATTCACTACTGAAATATGTTTTCCGTAAAACATTTAAAGTTGTAAAAATATAATAATAATAATAATAATAATAATAATAATAATAATAATAATAATAATAATAATAATAATAATAATAATATAGTAATATTAATAATAATAATGATAATAATAATAATATTAATAGTAATAGTAATAATAGTAATAATAATAATAGTAATATTAATAATAATAATGATAATAATAATAATATTAATAGTAATAGTAATAATAGTAATAATAATAATAATAATAATAATATGCTTAGAATCGCCCTACTGGCACTAAATACGTTTTGCGTCCTAAAGGTATGTTTACTTGCCGAAAAATGTTTGTAGTTTCAGGATTTGAAAATTAGCTTTAACTTTAGTCTTAACACCATAAAGTGCCATTATAATAGCACATAAATATTGAAATAAGATATGAATTATTTTATATAAAAATGTTTCAATGTCATGTTTTACAAAGATAAACAAGTAGAATGAGTAGAATAAGTTAACAAATGAAAGTTAAAAACGTTCAATTCAAAAGCACGTTACAGTAATTAATTAAGCAGTTGCCGGTTTAGGAAAACGTGATAAATAATAATATCAACCTGTGCAAATAAGGATATATAAACATTAAAAATAAATTTTACAAATTAAAGCAATTAATAAAAAATATGTATTAAATAATTAAACGTGATGCAACAGCTACCTCCCCGCCCCGCCCCCTATAGAGTGACTATAAGTAAGTTTTTAACAAACAAAGCACTGGTTAAAGGAAGGAACATATGCGTTACATATGTGTTACATTGGACGTGCTAACAGTCTTGTTGAATTGTAAGGAGAAATTGATTCGGTTTACCAATTTGTAAGTCGTGTCAAATTCTAATAATAAAAAATGTTTAAAGCATTGGGTTTCCTTTATGATTCCGAATAAAAATAATAGAAAATGTGAAGTGTGGGATGAATTCATTTTTGTACATGCTCTTCAGTTACAAACATATAAAAAATCAGTATATATTTACAAAAAATATGATCTAATTAACTTAACATTAATAACTACACAGACATACACATACACAACACAAGCTATGCTTAAGCTAAATCCAACCTAAATTTAATGAAGTTACAAATTGTTTTTGTGCACACAAACGGGTTTTAATGGGTGAATGTAAACAGATTTAAGTGTTTTTAATATAGTTATCAACACTTTAAAGCCATCGTTAAAATTAACTCGGTGCTTCATTTGAACTAAATGATGTAGGATGGAGGAAGTGCACAAACGTTCGCTTAGGTATTAGTAGTGTGTCCCGCCAATATATTTGTTACCGCAACTGCAGGTGAACTGATAGATACAATAAGAGGTGGTGAACGTTGCTTTGACTGTTCTTATGTTGGGCAAAGGAAGACCAGTTGTGATACATAACATTGTTAATTGGGTCAATGGGTCTTTTTAATTGCGTTTTTAAGCCTTATATTTAGGAGATTCATAACTTTATTGCCCTCAAAAGGCAGTTTGATAAATATTGACTTATTGTCGTTTACGATTTTGTCAGTAGTTTTGAATGATTCTAAATAAAAAATGTATTGGCGGCGGTTATTTTTCAATCAAAGTGAACAAGATTCCATAAATTGATTGGATATTGTTGGGGGCAGGGAGGTGAAAAACATGTATACGAATGTAAAGTCTTTCCAAGTGTCTGTTCGAATTGACGTTTTGCTCAAATGTTTGACTATAAGCACCTTTTAATAAGTTGACATACAGTGCTTGTAGAAAATGTACCCTTTGTGTTGGTTGTGGGAGTCTTGCGGTACACCGCTCGGCTCGAATCTGAGTGAGCATGGGTTGGATCTCCGTTACCGGCAACGCTGATATGTCCACTGCTGAAAGATGGGTAGTAAAAATAAAAATAAAATGAATAAATAAATAATAAGAGTTTAACAACTTTGATAATGTTCAATTTTAGCATTTGTAACAGTTATGCAAGTTTTTTCTATTATTTTTTATTTTATTTATTATTACCAAATAGCTAATAATGACATATTTTACTTGTTAAACTTCTGCTGTAAATTGGATAGTGTGTTTTAATAATATTTACAAAACCATTTTTGTTTCTGAAAAGGAACATTTCCAAATTGAACAGTTTTTGATTGGGTTTTTTGTAACAAGCAGAACACTTTTGTAACGTGTATTTCTGCCATTTTTTATAATGGTTGTACGTTTACCGATGATTCCACCTTTTCACTTTATCCTGTTCTCAGCACAATGTTGAGACAAATTGGAGTGGAATTGCCAAATTTTTAATGAATCATTTTTTTAAACAATATGTTTACATGTATATATTTGTTTATTTATTTTGTGTATATATATATATGTGTAGAAACCGGTAGATGAAGATGGTCAGTCTTACGGGGCATTTCTTCACATGAATATTCAACAATTGAGCGAAAAACTTGTCGATGAAGTTGCACTAATTTCTTTGCTTGAAGTAAGTTTTTATTCAAACGCATTTGATGTGTGGTTTATCTATGTATACGCATAATGTAAACCATTTATGGATAACATATAAATAGATATGCAATCATATACATGATATACATGATATATATATATATATATATATATATATATATATTATCTAAAACCCTTTTGCTTTAAAAATAAGCATGGGGCAATAAGACAACCATTACAACAAAAACAACAACAAAGTCTCGTTGGCATTGAACATTCTACAAATCGAAGATTGAGCTTTTTTTCGGCTTTCACTCAACCCTGTCATTTGTGCAACTCCGTCATCCAGATACGTGCGATCACTTCTTTGCCGTTGTTTGCCGGAATGGCGTCCTCCTGTCTAATAATATATATTGATAAAATATTTATTTTATTTCATACTACTTACAAGTAACCTCATTGTTAACAAATTTTTATAACGACTAATTAACAGCAGCAGTATTGATAAAAATTATTATTATAACAAAAGTCAACTTTTGATATTTACCATAATTGTAGCTATTGACTATTTTACTATATTGTTCAGACACTTTATACGAGGCAAATGCGCATAATTTATGAATGGCTAGTTCATCGCAAAAGTATACTGCTGCATCCGTATCAAATAAAATGTTTATCAACGATTGTCAAGGTTTGTTTTATTTACATGACTGTTTTTTGTCTAGTAATATTATTATTATTGCAAAATTATTTGACCTTAAAATAAGTATGGGGCAACAAAACAATAGTAACAGCAAAAACAAACAAAGTCCCATAATTTAAAAAACACGAGTCAACAAAGTGATTCTATATATTTGAATATTTTGCCAAAAGATTTATTGGATTACAGGAAACATTCATTTCAATTAGATTTTCCCCAATGGTTCTTGGCCATGTTTTTCGTGGTCTACCGCAATCTCATTAATTATCCATTTCAAAATCGTTCTTACTGTTCTTTTGGGCAGTAAACGTAGATTTTGACCAAGTAATTTTATTCGTCTAATCAAAGATTGAGCTTATTACAGTTTTATTATTTAATTACTTTACAAAAAACGCTTTTAGGAGAGCGGACATTTAGCGAAACCTAACCTGGCTGAGCATGGGAATCACTACTGGTATCAAATGTGGGCCCACGTTCGGCTTCACTAAAATGTCCACCGCTGAAACACTTTTCCCATAAATTATTTAGAGTAGTAAAAATAAAATAGTTAAATAAACCTTGTTACTGTGGTAAATATTTGATTTCCAAAACAAATGTTTCTATACAATGAATTTTCTAATAAAGCCACATTTGTGTTTGTTTTTAGAAATTATTTGTTAACTTTGAACTGCAAGGATTATCGAAGGACGTGCTAGATACAATTATTTACCAGACCGTTTTACAACGACTTCAGGTAATTAGTCGAATACATTTTGTTAATTTTACACTGATTGTTTTATTGCTTTAACTAGACATGCTTTTTAGCACTTAAACATGTAAATTTAATGTATTTTTGCGCTGAATGTATCGCTAATAAGACATTAAAGCTTAATGTAACATCATAATAATAATGATGATTGTGAAATAATAATAATAATAATAATAATAATAATAATAATAATTTAATAATGGAACCGATCTTTTCTAATGATGTATCTAATCTAACTCTATTTTTTTCATATTTATTGAATACCCAAAACTCTTAATCTACTCTAGACTAATTGTGCCGAAGATTACTCTAGAACAACCGGTTGCAATTATTAATAAATTTATATATGTTTCCTAAATATTTTAGTCGTACATTACCCAGCTTACGTGTCTAACAACCTCATTTTTACAAGAAAAAAGTACGATTTGCAAAAATGCATTTTCGTATTTAAAATGTCAATCTGTTCTGCGTCCCGATAGAAAAAAAAACTTCAACTAAATCCTCTGTCCACTTTGTTTCGGTTTCAGGTCGAAGAAACAACCCAATCAGTCAAACGCGAAGCCGGTATGAACAGCGGTGGCAAAGGTCAAAAGATTTTGAACAACATTGAAGACAGTTTAAGCGTATTGAAAAAGAGCACAATCTTTCATCGTTCCTAAACACATACACACACCCAGCAGTCTTTCAGATAAATTTCCCAACTTGTTTGTGATTAAATACTCCACCTTTTGTACACATGAAAAACTTCTTCAAGAAAAATTTCGTGATTAAAACGCCTTAAGAGTTAGAGATGGACATTTGGGTTATTTTTGGTTTGTAAAGTTTGACCCCAACGTGTATAAAATAATTTTCCATGTGTATCTGTATGGAGAGTTAGGTTTCCACAACCGTGCTATATATATATATATATATATATAAAACTATTTGTATATTAAAAAATAAATGCTTTGTACCGAAATTGAATATTGTTACTCGTTTTATAGCAATATTTTTCAGTAAGTGTACATTCAGTACGAGCTCACATTTAATATTAGCAGTGGGATATAATACCTTTAGTAAAGTAGTAGTTTACTAACTATGCCAGACCCCCAACATACTAAGTTGAATTGAGTGTATGCTAGCACCCATTCACTGAACGGGAATCCAGTGAAAGTCCAGTTTTACTGCTGTGCACTCGGTTCCACTGTTATTCGTTTAAATGTTTATAGTCACCTAGTCCAGGATGCACCACATAGAGGACGAAGTCAGGAATATCACCATCATTGTAAATTGAAACTCTATAATCATTACTCAAATCCTCAGAATTACTAGCATCCCTAGGTAGTACAAAAATGAAAACAATCTTTCTATTAAACTCTATTTTAAGCCAAGTTTTTCAAGATATGCATCTAGATTGATTCTGAAAAAAAATGAAAACTAATATTTAGACTGTGATGTTTTCGACATTTTCCAGCTGAGTTCAGACTAGTTAAATTAAAAAACAAGTCAGCTTTCTTCTATATCCAAAACATAATTTAACAAAAAATTTTACCACTAGGTGCACTTTGCAAACAACTTGAATATTTGTGGAAAATTCAAAAGTTTTCATGGTTGAATGGAGAAAGTCCCGTGTGTAGGTTTCGAATCCATAGCCACGTTATGAACCAACCTTCCAGTTAATAGATAATATCTCTCATTAATCGGCGCAAGTGGTCTCATTTAGAACCCAAACATTTTTCATTAATGTTGACACTACATTTTTGTGTAATGTAATTTAAAAGCAAAATGTAAAGTAAGGGCAATTCTTTAAAAAATCAAACCCAAAAATCGCTCCGATAAACCTGTATACAATAACAGGATTGTTAGTCATACGCTCCAATTCAGTTCCTTTTGCAAAAACAGGCTTATATTGACCGAAACAGATATACGGCAACGTTATTTCACTGTGGTTGGTGACGCATAGTCACCTCTTCATTATTTCTATACCTCAATGACGAACAATCGTAAAAGAATTAAGAAGTTTCTTGACTGGCAGATGGTATCATTATGACTGCTTGCAAAGATTGAAGAGGGCGTATGAATTTTTGTCACGGTTATTTCCCTTATACTAAGGGCTACATATGGTATATGTATACCTTATGATACCTTTTAAGTATCCTGGATGTATGTTCGCACCCACCCACCGTAGCGGAAGCCCAGTTATACCGTTGTGCACTCGGACCCTGCTGTTATTAGTCTAGATGTCTAGGGGCATCTAGTCCAGAATGCACCACGTGGAGGACGAACAGTCAGGAATATCACCATCATTTGAAATTGAGACTATAAGCATTACTCAAATCTTCACGATCATTAACATCCATGTAACGTTATTCAACACATATTACGAAAAGCAGATGCATTCTTTCTATCATATTATATTTATTTGACAAATACAAATTACAAAATTGGCCGAGTTTAAAATAATTGGAAATAAAATTCAATTCCTATAAAATATGCCAATCAGATATATACACACACATACATATGTAGGTCTTTAAAAATAGGTCATTATCTCCGCTTCCGAGGTGCTGGACGCAAATTCATTTTCCGCAAATTACGACGTTCGTCATCTTTGCGTACCTGTTCTTGTGATTCCTCCAACACGGCGTCGAGCTCGTCTTGGAAGAATGAATCGGGCAAATGTTGTTGGGCAGACAATGAAACAAGTTTTCGAGATGCAGCAGCTGACCGAGTTTTCGGTTTGCGCGGTTTATCATTGTCCAAATCGTTGTTGATTGTCGAAGAAGACTTGGCTTTACGTCCGCCTGCGTTGATCAGCGGTTTGGACACGAGTGGAGGAGACGACCAATTTTCTTTTTCGCCATCATTATCACGATCATCATCATGGTGTTCGTCACTGTCGGAAAAGTGGATCGCCGATTGAAGAGCGAGAGGAATTTGTGGAGGAGGTCCAAAACGCTCGGTCATGCGTCTGTTGGCCAGCTTTGACCGAAATCGATTGGGCGCTTTGGCTTTGGGAAGATTTTCCGGTTTTGTGTCGGTAGTTGGCTGAGCATCTGTGAGAGTCCCAATACTAATCAAAGTTGTACATTGCTGTGGTTCGATCGAGTGAATGGATGAGCGACAAATAGACAAACTGTTGTGGGGCATAGCGGTTTGAGTTTGGACAGCCGAGTTGAACGGGCTTGGCGAGACCTGAACAGAACAAATATGCAAGCAAGTGGACGCAACTAGCTCTAACACAAGTCAATCGCACAAATGTTCTATTTAAAATTGTAACAACATTACATTGTTCAAGCCTAGGTCAAAAATTGTGCCCTAAGAGTTCAAATTCTAGGCCTTTCAATTAGAATACTTAAAAATTCGTTTATCGCATAATTCTGAAGCATATAAAACTTCTTTCGCATTATTACACATATCTTTACATATAAAAGAATGATATAAAAGAAAGATACTCAAGATTCTTCAAAATGTATGGAAATAATAAAGAGGTAATTATGTCATCAACCAACATACCAAAAGTAATCTCTACTAGACAGATCCATACAAAATAATTGTAACTTCACGATCAATCAATGATTAAACCCTACAGTTTCAAAAAAATATATGGAACTTCAAAGTACTCTGAATGTATACTTGTACCCATCCACCATAGCAAAAGCCATAGTCATACTGCAGTGTACTTGGTACCTGATGAATGTTAGTCTAAATGCACCGCCATCCAAAGAAATATCACTATCACAAATTGACACTTCACATAAGCATTACTCATCATCATCATCGGGAATAAACACCCCCCACCGATTATTATCGCCTAAGGTAATCCAAGTTGCCAAAAGCCGGCAAATCATCAGCTTTTACGTCCATTTGAAAAACGACACTTGAAGTATGCTGACTTTAAATGTTAATTATATCCCGAATTAAACCTCTCCAATGATCTCTATTAACTGCAAACGGTAAGCAATCAGACATCCAATTAAGTAATTCATTTGAACGAGGGGCTTAGCATAAATAAAAGTCTGTGTTCGCTACAATGTCCATCCAAATTTTCTGTTCACCACCAGGTCTTCTTTTCCATCCTGGTAATGGATGGGCTTCCATAGCTATTCTAGCTGGCGATCTACATAAAACATGGCCAATCCATTTTAGTCGTCTTTCTCTTATTGTGTTAGAGATACATGGTCAATTAATGTTAAGTATGCTATAAACATCTGGAAATTATTGAAATATTTGATTAGTTATTAAACGGTTGCATTCAATAAAAGACAGCGAGCGAAACCATATAGATCTTAGACAGCTTTACTCAAACTGACCAAGTTTTTGTATATTCACTTGAGTAAGATTCCAAGTTTCGCAAGCATAAAGATACAATGAAACACAATAAACTCTTAAACATTCTAACCTTGGTTTTAATAGAATTATTATTATTGTTAGGATGCTAATGATCTTGAGGATTTGAGTAATGCTTATAAAGTCTCAATTTCCAATGATAGTGATATTCCTGATTGATCATCCTCCACGTGGTGCATCCTGGACTAAGTGCCCCTAGGCATCTAGACTAATAACAACAGGATCCAAGTGCACAGTGGTATAACTAGGATTCCGCTACAGCGGGTGAATGCAGCATACAGTCAGGATACTTAAAAGGTATCTTAAGGTATACGTATACCATATGTAGCCGTTGGGCTAAGGAAGATAAGCCTAACAAAAACCCAGGTAGCCACATCAATCTTTGCAAACAGTGGCGATGTCACAAGGATACCATTTACCAGCCAAGAAACTTTGTTATTCTTCTACGTTTGTTGCGCTTATCAAGTCATCGAAGTCGATCGTTTATATACCGTATAAATTTGGAAAATAATGATTACATTACCAACTAAAATAAAAATGAATAAATTATTTTTGTTCCAATTGATAAGATAATAATTACAAGCATTACTCAAATCGTGATGATTATTAATTTCCCGACACATACTTGAATAGCCAAATCACATTGGTTAGTGCCAATTAAAGACGTTTGCAATGCCTGATGAACCGAATTAGTAGCAATTTGTGTTTCAACCTCGACAGTCGGACGCTTGTCATTACGACTAAACCGGGCTTCGCATTCGTTTTGAATTTCGTCTTTCACACGTTCCAATTCGACCAAATGCAGTTGGTTCAACTTATCGATTTGCGCATTTAAATGACACATGTCCTCGGCCTGGCGAATCTAATTCGTAGAAATGTAGAAAAAAGTGAGTTTGTTTTTCATTTTTACTACTTTAAATGTTTTGACGGGACATTTTAGAGAACCATGAGTCGGATGATGTACCGTTAAACTACACCACCACCACCCATACCATTTATAGCAATTCATAGTGAGTTTTACATAATTACACAATGGAAAACAATAGAAAGCAATTATTGCTCAAAATGCTATGCAAACTTGGAAATCATAGTAGAAGTAGACCATGTCACCAACCAATAATCACAACAATGGTAAAACGCTCGTCACCACAATCGATGAAATCGACTTACCAGACGCCGAGACAACTCATCGTAGTCGATTTTTAAATCTTGATAGGTCAGTTCGGATTGGGCCAAAGCATCGTGTTTTTGAGCAAACCGCTTTTCAAGATCATAAATTTGTTTGCGCAAACTTTCCACCTCTTCTTCGTGATTCGATTGGGTTTCGTGAGCCAAAAACGATTGGAGACCCTCGCTAATCTGTTCGGCCATAAAACAATCCAATGAGATAGAACTTTTAATTTTAATAAGATGTGTTGAGAAAGCAGAAATCAAAGAAATTAGATCAATAGTTACTTCGGCAAAATATCCCAACCGGATATTTTAACTGAACAAAAATTGTCTCTCAAAGTAGGTGAGCATGAATTTAAGCCCCACCGCCGTCATTATATACGGGCCTTTGTTTTAATTCGCCAAATATCCACTTGCTAGAAAATGCTTCCCACAAAACATTTAGGCATTAAAAACACACGCATATATATATAACATTTTCAAACCGTTATAGTATCAAATTTTCAGAAACCAAATAGTTGGTGATGCTCAAGAAAATAAAACTCAAACCACTAAGCTCTTACCATTGAGCTACTTCACCAAGATGACACTGACTGAACTCTTTATCCCCAGTACCAACAAATAGCGATTTGCATCCCATTACAGATACCATCAATGGTAAAACCTTGTTTGACTATGCTAATTATTCATTTTCTATAAGTATTTAAACATTGAAAAGAAACAATAAAATTCTCAGGAACCTACTCGACTTTCGCGAACATGATCTAGATCGTGTGCAGACATTGGCGTGCATTCCGAATCTTGCGTCATCGTCTTTTCTCCATTAAACAACGGTTCACGTGAATCATCTAAAGAACACTTTGACACCTTTATGGGGCACTTAACCACTGTAGACGGTGTCTGTGATGTAGCCATCTACGCCAAAAATTAACACAAAAATATTTAAAAAATATAAAAAAATTAAACTTCATTTAATGATCCTTTGTCAATATTTAAATGCCAGCTTGAGAAATTCTGATGGTAACATTGCAAGTTTCATTACTTAGTAGTACATGTAAATTTTTAACCTTGCCTTATCGATTATAATAACAATTATATGTATATAACTCGGTCTAGATCGGTCTAGATCAGAAATAAACCAATCTAGTCAATCCTAAGTCTGGATAAAGAAGGAGGGTTTAAGCACAGATTTAGCAACCTGATCTTTGCAAGAAATCAATATTACTACAAAATGAGATGATAATGATCCTGAGGATTTGAGTATTGCTTATAAAGTCTCAATTTCTAATGATGGTAATATTCCTAATTGTTTGTCCTCCATGTGGTGCATCCTGGACTAGTGCACAGCGGTCTAACTGGGCTACCGTTTCGGCAGGTGGGTGCAAGCATACGTATATCATATGCAGCCCTTGGGCTACGGGAGATAACCCTGACAAAATTCAGGCGGTCTCGTCAATCTTTGTGAACAGTGGCGACGTCACAAGGATGCCGTTAACCAGCCAAGAAATTTCGTTATTCTTCTACGATTGTTGCGCTTATCAAGCCATCGAAGTGGAATGTTTTATATGCTGTATAAATATGTAAAATAATGAAGAGGTGATCGTATCACCAACCAAATGATGAATGAATTACTACAGAATCGAAAAGAAGACGCCATTCTGGTAAACAAAGGCAAAAAAGTGATAGCACAATCCAGATGACAAGGTTAAATAAAATCTGAAAGGAAGCTCAATCTCAACGCTTACCGCCTATAGGGCGAATTGATTTGGAATAAATAATTAATGATGGCAAAACAAAAGGTTGGGGTAGACCACAGAAAACTTGGCTAAGAATCATTAGGAAAGGTTTGATTGAAATGAATGTTGCATAGAGAATCAAAGAAACATTTTGGCAACATGTTCAAACATATGGAATTGTTTTGTTGCCCCATGTTTTTTAAATTATGGGAATGTTGTTTTTGTTGTTATTGTTCTATTGTTCCCTATGCTTATTTTAATAATAATAATAATAATAATAATAATAATAATAATATGTTCGTATTAAATAAACAATCCACTTAACTCTATGATAAATATTAAAATACTTAGCAATCTCAAAAACATTTTAACATTTCCCATTTCAGTCAACGGATGCTTCAAACAAATTTCAAAAACATCTGTTCCGGAGTTACAAACACTCGCTCTACATTTTGACCTATTTCCAAATAGGAATTGTAAATGCTGCTTCTACTAGAATAATTGAATGGCAAAGTACTGAGTGTACAAAATATAAAAAATTTAAACACGAATTTAAAACGCATTCAGCAATGTACCTTGGCCAACCTCAACTGCTGATCGGGGCTGTCTGTAAACGATTCGAAAAATTTCGTCCCTTCGGTCAACAAAAACTGCTTGGACGATAATTTGGTGTCGCTTTCAACACTCGAATGGAAACGTTCAACAGGATTTTGTGTCGATTTGGCTATGGACTGAATAAGCACAAACAACCAAACAATAAATAAAATTTAAACATATGCGACATTAGCATCTTTAAGTTGTCCAAACCTAGGCAGTACTCAGAACATTCGACTACAAACAACAACAAAGGTTAATGGCAGAGCCACCCCTCATTAGTTCCAAATTCGTACAGCATTTCAAATTCCTATAGGAAGATAAATGAAGTTTCTTGGCTAGAAGACAGCTTCCACATGACGACGGAAATTGACGAAGCTATCTTCTTCGGAATAATTTGGAGGTTGACGCCGGTTTACGTATTCACAAGCCTAACCGGCTATATATGGTGAACCTTGTGATATCTTTTAGGCATCTTGAGTGTATCCCAGCACCCATTCACTGAGCGAGAATCAGTGAATGCCCAGTTTTACTGCTGTTCACTCGGTCTCTGCTGTTAGTAGTCGAGATGCCTGTTGGCACCTAGTCCAGGATGGCGGAGAAACAGTAAGGAATATCACCATCATTAGAAATTGAGACTTTATAATCATTATTCAAATCCTCAGGATCATTAGCATCCCTTAGAACATTCGAATCCTAAACTTATCAATATAAAGTTCAAACTACCGTTATCGTTTTAGATCTCTTCACTAGGACTTGTCAATCGTTTCAACTTATCCTTCCTTGCATCTACTAATTTTTAATCACAAATAAACACTTTTCACTGTGAATAACTCTGAGCACACATGACTGCAATATTAAGCCATTCAATTTCGGAACAAAAGCCTCTTACTCGAAAGAGCAAGAGGCAACACGCAAGATTGTTCCATATGATTGTATATTGAATTTACGAGTTTCAAGATTGAAATTCTATCCACATTTTGCCAAACCCCGTCATCGTAATCATGCTGCTTTCACTTCTTTAGCTGTTTAATGAAATGGTGTTCTCGTGTGTTGTTTCTTCAGCAATATAGATTTTTTCACAGAGACCAAGTTGCTAATCTTGGGATCAAACCCTCCTCCTTTCTCGATTCGACTTGGAATTGGCTATGGTAGAGTTAACAATTTAACTCCTTCGCTACAATGTTCACTGCTACAAGATGTTTCCCGTAAAACATTCAAAGTAGTAACAATAACCAAAATTAACCGTTTTTATTGTTTAAATGTCTGACAGAAAACATTGCAATCAGTAAGTTAACATATAGCGAAGCCAGGGTATTATTTTATTAGCCATGCTCACTCATAAGTCATTCACATTTCATGTATACTGTTATATTTGCACACTGTTAACCATAGTGTCCCCTAAGTAATACTATGCCTCTTTACGCATATCATATTGAATATGACTTTTGAATATACGTTGATTTTAAGGTTTTTTTAGCCTATGTAATTTAATCTTACTTTACTTATTTATTTATTTATTTTTGGACTGATGTTACACACTGCTAATTGTATTGTATTTTTATAATTGTACATATTTTTTGTGTGCTGAAAGCTACTTCTACTGAAGTACCTAAGCCAATAACCATAAATAAATAAATTTTAAAAAATAGTACCTATGGTGGGACTCGAACTTATTGCGACTCCATTTTAAGTTTAGCATTCAAACCACCTCTGCCACAATTGTAGCGTTGCTTTTTAAACCTCTAAGTAGTCAATATTTTTAAAATTAGTAGTACTTTTAAAACTCCGCCTAGAGAAGATCAGAAATAAACCAATCAAACCAATCCCAAGATAAGCAACCTGACCTCTGTAGAAAAACCTATATTGCTACAAAAACAATACAAGAGGACTCCATTCTGTGAAGAAAAGATAGCACCACCCAAATGACACGGTTCAGTAAAAACCGAAAGGATACTCAATCTTCGATTAGACGAGGAAAATTATTTCGTCAAAATCTAGACCAGCAAGAACGATTTTGGACAATTAATGATAGCAAAATAAAGGTTGGTAAGCCATTCAGGAAGATTTATTTGGAAAGAATGTCTCATGAGATCAAACATCATGTTGGTAAAATATTCCAACACATGGAATCACTTTATTGCACCATGTTCTTTTTAAATTATGGTACTTTGGTGTTGTTTTGCTATTACTGTTATCTTGTTTTAAAGCAAAAGGGTTTCGTAATGTGTACTTTTAGTGTCCAAATCTAAACTAAATACATTTAAGTCAAAACCATTTACTTCAAAAATTAGACATTGTCGTATGATTCAAATAAATATTTACCAGTCCATACTATCGAGAATGACAAGTGTTTTCTCAATTTCTAATAGGTAATTGAAGCAATAAAAAAAAACATAAAATAACAACTTACATCTTCAGTTTGTGTAGCCATTGGAATGAGTTTTGTTGCATCACCATGAGCCGATCTCTTGTCACCAATTTGCATCTAATAAAAACATTTTTTGTAACAGATTAATTGCAAAAAAAGAATATGACATAATCATTGGGGTTAGAGTACCCATCAATAAAAAAATAATCGCACATTATACAATCAATGCATTTTATAAATGGGTAATAAAAAATGTAAGTTGTATTGGTAACATAATAAGAACAAGACAACCAATTGTGTCTCATAGTTTGTGAATAGTAATCATTTTGTCAATATAAAAGTAGATTTAGCTTTGATTACGCAAGATACCTAAAAATTCTACTTAGAGCTCAGAATTAGCGATGAACTTGTAACTGGGCCTTTTAACTGTTTGATTACAAATGTACTTCAATAGTAATTATTTAATAATGTATCTTCATTATAGGCTGATTTTAAAATACCCGGTGGTAGAATTAGACGAGTCCTAAAATCAAATCTTGGAAGGATGTAAATTCGAGTCCCATCACTCGTTTAGCTTTGATAAATGTCCTACTTACTGAAAGCGTTTCCCGTCAAACACTTAGGCGGTAATAACTAAATAGAAATACGTAATCAAATACATGAACCAAAAAATATATCTTATCTAAACCAAAAAATATATCTTATCTAAACCAAACATCCACTCCAATCAATGTGTAGACATTAAAATGATTCCTTCCTCCCCCTCCCCCCCAAAGCAAATGTTCATATTGGAATTCAAACTCCTTAAATGTCCTCAATGACAACCAAAAATTAAAGCACATAAAAACACAAATGAGTCAATTCCCAGTAGTATGTACCTGTTGAGCCGTCAGTGAAAATTCTAGCCGGGTTACCTCCATCCGATGGTGGTCGCGATCTTGCATAAGACTTTCGATTACGTCCCGCTGATCAGCAAAGTCTTCTTCCAATTCAGTGATTCGATCCTCGGCCTGTTTGTACAGATCCATCCGAAGTTGCAACAACTGAGCTTGTTCTACACGAAAGGAAAAAAAGTTTAATCGTCTATACAGTGGTAAATCAAATGGATTGTAGTGGTGTGATAAGTAGTTTGCAGTTAGAGTGACTAAGCTTATACAGGCAGCGATGCTCAAAAGACAAAACCAATCATCCTTTTTTAAGGGATGTCTGTCCTGATTGATGCTCAAATAGTGGTCTCTTGTCCGTTCGCAGATAACAGTTCCTGCCAGGGATTAGAGAAGAGTGCATTTGTGTGATGTGCAATTATACGTAAGCTTAAAGTTTTCACTACGCCCCGGATAAAATTGCGCTTCGATAGGTGGGTGCAAGTACATACTCAAGATATCTTAAGGTATATGTATACCATATACAGCCCTTGAGCTACAGGAGATAACCCTGACAAAAAAATCAGGTAGCCTCGTCAATCTTTGTGAATAGTAGCGCCGTCACAATGATTCCGTCTACCAACCAATGAACTACGTAATTCTTCCATGTTTATTACGTTTATCAAGCCATCAAAGCCGATCGTTCAATATGCAGCACAACTATAGAAATAATGAAGAGGTGACTACGCGTCACCAACCAAGTAGAGCAAGACTTAAACTTCCGTATTCTTACCTTCACATCGATAACAAACATTGTGCTCCATTCCGGATTGATGATCTCGTCCCATATTATTATTGTTATCTCGATCACCATCATCATCTTCATCGTCATCTATCGTGTAAGACGAATCGTCTGGACAAGGCCGTTTGGCACTCATATCTGACTGCCGAGCTCGTCTTTTGGTTACCAAATCGACGTAATACTGCTTGCGCTCGTCAAATTCACGATCCAGTAGTTGATTTCGACGCTTCAATGCTTCTCTACAAATGAGAGAAGCAGAAAACAAAATGTGATTGAAGAATTTCAGACATAGATCGTTATTATTAATAATAGTAATAGTAGATTATAAAAATTATTATTGTTATTATTACTATTGTTACACTCATGTAAATAAGTGAAGATTCTGAAAAAAGAAATATATTGTTTGATTTCCAAGTACCATTACAAAACTAAAATAGTTAACAATCACATATTATTGCTTTTTGCCAAATAATTCTGTTCTTTAACCTTTCATATCTTGATGTAAACTTTTGTTAGAAATTTAAGATGAACATTACTGTGACGAAGTTACTGTTTGCTAATAATGACAAAACCGTCTTTTCGTTAAAGTAATTTCTCTTAGCCCAAGAGCAAGATGTTTACATTAAGATAACATTTTAGCATTCTGGGTGTATACTTGCATTCATCCACCATAGCTGAATCTTAGTTATGCTGATATGCATTCAATCCCTGGTCGATATTAATGTGGGTCCAGAATGGACCACATGAAGATATGTAATTGGGATCATCCTCATTATTAGAAATTGGGGATTTGAGTAATGCTTATAAAGTCTTAATTTCCAATTATAGTGATATTCCTGACTGTTCTTCTCCCATATGATGCGTTCTGGACTAGTTGTTCATAGGCATCTAGGCTAATAACAGCAGGAACCGAGTGCCGTCTACCAACAAAGAAACTTCGTTATTCTCCTACATTTGTTGCGCTTATTCAGTCATCGAAAATCGATCATCTAATATGCCGTACGAATATAGAAATAATGAAAAAATGACTGTCATAAACCACAGAAAAAATTTAGAAATTGAGACTTTATAAGCATTACTCAAACCCTCAAGATTGTTGGCATTGCATAAAATAAAAATACTTTCCAAAATAAACTTACTCGTAATTCTTTTCCAATTCGATAAACTGCTGATTCATGTTTTCGCACATTTCTCGTTTCAATCGTTCCTCCTGTTCAATCAACTCGCCCTTGCATTCAAAAAGAGATTCGGACAATTCTCTAACCATCGCAATCAATTCCTAAAAAGCAAATATGAGGCAATATATATTCAGGTAAAAACTAGTTGGTGTTTCTATATATAGTTTATACTTTTGATGACACTGATCCTGCTAACTCAGGACCTAAACTAAAACGTTGAAAGGCTTGAATGTGTGACAGTGTATAAGGCGGTTTACGTTTTTGCAACTAAGTGCAAGCGAGTATTATCAATAAAGATATTCGATTCTATTGCAATACTTTGGAAAACTATTTTTATAGCTTTTATCAACCATTACCTTGATGGAAATAAAAACCGGGTTGCCAACGAATAATCTGAAACTACATTGTAACACACAATTCCAATCCTTTTATTTATGATAAGCCCTCCTTCCAAATAAATTATTTAATTGAGCGTCCGAATGCTTACCGCTTGTAATTAATAGAGATCATTGGAGAGGTTTAATTCGGGATGTAATTAGCATTTAAAGTCAGCATACCTCGTGTCGTTCATTAAATGTACATTATAAAAGTTTATGTTTTGCAGGCTTTTGGTAATTTGGACTATCCTGGGCGATAATAGCCGGTAGGCAATGCTTATCCCCGATGATGACAATGATGAGTCTGTATAAACGTATATGACAACATTATCACGTGATTACTCAGCGACTAAATTGTCAAACTCTATTTTAGTGCCTCGACGGTGCAGTTGGTTACCGCGGTAGTCTCATAATCTACAGGCCGTGATTTCGATCCTCACGCTTGGGATGCTAATGATCCTGAGGATTTGAATAATGCTTATAAAAACTCAATTTTCAATTATGGTGACATTCCTGACTGTTCGTTCTCCACGTGGTGCATCCTGGACAAGGTACCCCTTGGCATCTAAAATAATAGCATCAGGGATCAAGTACACAACAGTATAACTGGGCTTTTGCAAGCATACACCCAAGGTACCTAAAAATATACGTATACCATATGTAGCCGTTGGGCTAAGGGATAACCCTGACAAAAAATCAGGCAGTCTCGTCATTTTTGCAAACAATCGCACCGTTACAAGGATGCCGTCTACCAGCCAATAAACTTTGATATTCTTCCACGTTTGCTACGCTTATCAAGCGATCGAAGTCGATCGTTTATGTCGTATAAATATGGGAAATAATGAGGTGACCACGTCATCAACCAAAAAAAACCATTTAGGTGAACAAAAATCAAATTCCTACTACCAAATGTCTATTCACTAATAAATGCTTTTAACAAAACCAAATAATAAAAAAAAACAATTGCAAAACTCGACAACCTACTTCTTTGCTATAATGATCCAGAATCAGTTCTCCGTCATCATTGTTAATTGGCGTTTTTGGAGTTCCAAATTCAAGCTGACTAGCACTGTTATCGAGAACACTAGTATTAGTAGTAGTAGTAGCAGCAGCAGCAGCAGAACTAGATTGAAGTGTGCTTTCACCTAGTTCGAAATCGTTTAATATTGACGAATCATCAAAGTCGCTAGCAACGACGCAAATTGAATTCGTATTGTGAACAGTTTTTTTAACAACTGTTGGTGGAGTTCTGAAATAGAAAGTGAGGAATAAACAATCGAAAATCTATTTTTTGCAAATTAGGATTATGCCAAATGCGCGTCTCATTTATCGTAAACAAAAATTACTGTTTTTTATTAACTTATATTTACAAGAGAGATTGTTACCTCAAATAATAATGACAAACCGGGTTTGTAAAAAATAGTACTACATGAAACCAGAAAATAGTTTTTACAATGGATAACTAATATGCAATAACAAGCACCTTCTCCATCAGTAACTGTATTACTAAAACTAATCATGTTATCAGAACGGATAGTAGTTTCATTTATTATTGTCCTGAGGAGAAAATTAAGCTACAAAACGCACCTTCTACAAACCAATAAAAAAATATTTTGTCTTTGTAGAGTATATCTCAAATACACTGACGGAATTTTACTTAGGATTACAAATTAGTTACTAGCACACCTAACCCCGCATCCTGACTTTTACATATTGTAAAAATAATTCCCAACACGTTCTAGTAAATCACATTTAGTATGCTTTCTCCCCTTCGACTTAACTAGTGAGTTGAAAGAACAGTACTAGAAAAAGATTGTCAATGTACATAAACCCAAGAATCACACAGTTCTGATCTTCCCAGTGGTAAAATAAACTATGTGCCGAAGTGGTTTAGCAGTATAGTGCTCAATTCAAACCTAGATGGACATGAGTGCAATTTAACAACTGTCAGTAATCCTAATAAAAGTAATGAATAAATGTATCTTACCAAATAAAAAATATAAAGTTTGCAGATAAGTTGAAAACAAAATCACATCTGTATTAATTCCATGTCGGTAAAACATTTCAAACAATCCCCTTCTACTAACTCCTATGAAAAAATTTTAATACGTTTAACAAACGCAGTTAAGGGATAGCATCCTTGTAATGACTGATAAAGTTGATTGGTTTTCTGTCGTAATAAAACCTTACAACCAAACTGTTCCCTAATTACACTCATGTGTTTCATATTCGTCCCTAACCGCCAAAACAGAATCCCAACTGTAATATTATGCACTTAATCCCTGCTCAACTTCAGTCCAAACCGAGATTGTACCCCATGTGGAACTACGCAATTAGGAATATTATAAACTATATTGACAAACTTACTCAATCACTGGCTTTGTTTCAAAGTTAGACTTTTTCTTATTCTCTTTCTCCTTCTCCTTCTCCTTCTCTTTCTTTTTCTCCTTCTCCTTCTCCACTCGTTCTTGTTCCTGTTGTTTACGAGTCAACTCGTCAGATTGAAATATTTGAGCTTCTCCCATCACATTCGGTTTGACAATAATCTGTTTGGCCAATGCAGAAAAGCGCAGAGCGTGAACGGTTTCCTCAAACAGTTCCGGATTGGGCGATGCGTTAACAATCATTGACGCCTTACCGTGACCAGTAAAAAAACCCTTGAATAACCGAGTGAGTTTTGAGTCGCGATACGGTACCATTTTCGGGTTGTCCGGGTGCATTTGATTAAACCGGAGGTATTCGATGCATCTGAAATAAAATTAAATTCTCATTTATATTCATCGTAAGCAAAAACATTTAACACTATGTATGATATTGTTACTTTTGATTAAATATTAAAATCAGTATTAATAATAATATTAAATATAGGCACCGATTCCTGTTTAATAATGATACTGTTAAAACTGCAATAAACAATATACACATTTTTAAACACTTAAATAATACTTAACTACCTTGGAATATCTTTTAAAACTATATATATATATATAATAATAAAATGCAAACGTACCTGCCCAATGTCAACAAGCTAGCATTGATATTTCCTGCTTCCCTAATGCGCAGAGAATGTCCACCAGTTCCAGCCTTCTCAGAGCGTTCACTCCCAGCTAAATCGCAAAACATGAGAGTGCTACTTCGAGCAAAACAAGGATTTTCCTTATTAACAACCCGAATTGCTCTAACCCCCAAAATGCTGTGTGAACGCGAACTAGCCTGATTCAACCGAGTAGCCGCCACTTTTTGACATTGGCGCCCAATCGAAATCAATTCCAGTGCTTCTTGAGCTGAATAGACAGGAAACCATCGAACTCCTTGTATATAAAAATAAAAATACATCGGTTAAGCAAATTTCATCAGTAATAAAATGGGTTTAGTAACAATAACTCTGAGTTCCATATTGAAAAGTCTAATTTTATTATTCTTTTAGTTGGGCATTGACTAGAACCTGGGTAGGCACAAGTACAATGACCACCACTAGCACTAAATTTAGGATCATATTCGGCTTCGTTGAAATGTCCGCTGCTAAAAGATGTTTCCCATAAAACATTCAAAGTAATAAAAAACTTTTTCCAAATAATAAATGAATTTTCACTGTCTATGCATGGACAACTTAACAGCGTTAGTCCTAAAACTAAGCATGTACATAAAACTAAACAATTGCGCATCTGATTCTATACAAGTTCACTCTAATCATGATAAGAGTTCACAATATTTCAAATCATCTATGTAGTAAAAAACACAAATAATTCGGTCTTAAGTTCTCTTCAGTTCCCCCCTCTTAAACAGCTAAAGTATTACTGAAAAAATGTAAAGTTCTTATATGGTTGTAAATCCTATAACTGTAATAGGAATGGAATTTGAACACACGCTCACATCGTTGTAAACCGGTACCCTAGTGCTTTAATAATTCAACCAGTCTGTTATATTTTACATGGTGTATACAATGGTAATGCACTGTATTTTAGTAAGAATAAGCTGACTATAAAAATTATACAGATACAGAACCATCAACGGACACAGGTAATGTATATAAAACTGTTAGATATAAAAAAAAATTAATTGTGAATTAAATTCAATCTGTATTACTAAGTACTTGTTAACAAAACACTAAATATTCATAAATGTGATCAATTATTTTTGATTGTGAAGTATAACTAAACAATAAATGTTGGTGGAAAAGTCACCTCTATTAAATCCAAGTTCTCATAGCACCCATAATTCCCTTCCACTGTTCAAGGTTTGGAGACAAATATTGTTTATTCCTTAATTTTAAATATGTATGAGTTTCACGATAAAACTCCAAATCAAATCCTTAATTTCTTATAAGTTTGTTAAACTTTTGTTAAATCTGCTACTCAAATGTATGTCAGCATCTGAGTGACTAAATTTACTTAACCAAAAAATATTAAAGCACAACAAAAACTCAAAATGCTAATAAACTATATAAAATTATTTTAATAATAAAATATTCTAAAAATATTGCAACTAAGATCTAATCATTTCACTAAAAATGTTTCAGAAAACGACACATCTTATAATGTACGCACCTTTGATATAAACATTCCCATTTTTATCAGTTCTCAAATCCAAGGAAGTTCGTTTAAAACCATTGCCAAAACCATTCACATTTGTTCCAACACTAAAAATATTTCTACTTTGTTGCTGATTACATCCTAATCGACCAGTGAGATTTCCGAAAGAACCCGTGACAGAAAATGTACATAATGCCGGATCAAGTAAATCGTAAAATACTTCATTGTAAATTTCAACAAAGCTTATCCAAAATGTAAAACATAAGTCTCCAATCGATTGTAATTCACTAATGGTTTCGTTTAAACAAAAACTTGATCTAGAAAGAACTTCGTTTTTGCTTTCAACACATTCGTTATCACTGCCTGTCTTGAAACCAACACCCTAAAACATTTTAAATAATTTGCGATTACTTACTTCAATGAGATAAGGAAATAATTTCAAAATAGAATCTTTATCTTTTATTAACTTTTCAATCTCAGGAACACTCAAACGAACAACATCCGAAAAATCTTTGGGCATAAACGATGGATCAGCTCGGTGTTTGACAATATTAAACATTGAATGAAACGCGCGAGGGATAATACCAAAATCTGTAATCGTACCTAAAAAATGTGGTTAACATTTTTAACAAGTGTACCTTGCAAAGTAAATGTTTTTCCTGAACTAGTCGTGCCATAAGCAAATATCAAACTGTTCAATCCTTCCAAGAACAATCTAATTTGCTCACTAGCCACACATTCAAAAATAACATTTTGACGAGTAAATTCGTCAAAAACGTGGGAGAAAATAAATTTACTCGAACCCTTGACAGATGTATGACTATATTTGTTATCGTCATTAGGAGGATAAACAGTAACTGTGTGTTTATTGACATAATGAATAACTGACTAATTTTATTTTTTATTTAATTGTAAACAACATACTTTATCATTAGAGATTTCAAACGGTCTTATTCTTAAATAAACTTTCATAGGCTGATTATGTGTAACATCTATTTCACATGAATTAAAATCCACAAGAAGATTGCGATTAATATGTGATAATCTAAAACCATCTATTAATCCAAATGATGGTACACGGGGACAAATAAAGGATAAAAGTGAACGCCTTTCACAAACGCTCCTAAAAATATGAATAAATTATTTTATAATCTCAAAGCCTACATTGAAGGAAATTAAAATAGCGCGCTTAATCAAACACTCTTTATTTCGTTCTTTATAAAAACAGTCTATAAAAAACATACAATAAAAAAATTATTTTATATAAATAACATAAATATATTTTTTAATTATTTTTTTATTTAAAATTTTTTTATTTAGTTTTAATAGTGCAATATTATATAAACAAAACGCAAACGTTAATCTAATAGTACATAGATAAAACTACAGCCTGTGGTTAAGGCTAACAGAAGTATTGAGTATATCAGATTCTTGATTGGATTGAATAAACAAATGATCTTGGTAAAAAACAGGTTAATTAGTCGTTACACAACTAAGACAAACTTTATTATTTTTTAGTATTTATTGTTAACACTAATTAAGTTAATTAATATCTTTATAGTAGTAAACAGTTAAGAATTAGACAATACTTCTTTTAAAAATTTATTAAATAAATAATAAATTTTATAATTTATTTTATTTTTATTAAAAACTTTTTAATAAAAGCATTCAAAATTATAATTGTTTGTAACATACTAATAATATATACAAGCTACTTAAAACTGTTTTTATTTTTTAACGAATTTATTATTTTTTTATAATTTTAGGTAGAAACTAATTTATAAATTCTTGGATATAATAATGTTTTAAATAAAAAAAGCATAAGGTAACAAAATTGTTATATGTTAAACAATTTCGGTGACGTTGTATGATTATCGAATTCAATACTTGTTGATTGGGAATACGTAATTATTACTTGTTTGACCATATAGATTATAATTTCTAGAGTCACTTTTTCCTCCTTTTTCTCCTTTGATAAACATTAATCCCGAGCTACAAAAATTGTTTTAGTTTTATCAAATTCCTTAAAGGAATCTTTTTTTAACCACAACTTATTTCCGAATATTTTTTTTGATTTTATATAACCCAAATATTGCTCCCAAATTACATCTCTGGTCTTAGTAAAAGATAAAAGCGTTTTAGATAAAGTCGAACAAAGTGCTACCAAGTTAGTCAAAGGACTAAAAAATAAACAATAAAATTTTAAACTTAAACATTTTTATTTTTTTCCTTTAAAAAAGCGACTATCTAATAATCTTATTTTTGTTTTTGAACTTCTTTATTCCAAACAAACAAAACTCTCATACCTACTCAATCTAATTCTCTACGTAGACATGGATTTAAAATCTTTAAAACTAGAACAAAATCACAGCAGTAGGTTTGGGGTAAAAAATTGCTAATATACATAAAAAACAATTGTTATTATCATAAGGGTTTAAATACAAATAAGTTTAATACACTGATTCATTTTTTCGAAAGAATTCATTGTTACAAACAGTATTAAAGATTTGATTAAGTTATGTACAAATGAACATTTAAATTGTTATTTAAAAAATAATTTAATAATTATTAATTTAAATTCATTTTATTATTTTATATTTATACAACTAAACATTTTTTTATTTTATTATTGCAAAATCAGTAATCATTGAAACGTTTATAAAATTATTATATATCAAAAAATGAAAACTTTAAATTAATTTTAAACAAGTTTTTTTTATATTTTTTATTATTTATTGTATAATATTTAAACTAAAATTTAATTATTTTGCTAAATATTGCAAATAAACACTTAATAAATGTGTCTAATAATTTATATTTTTAATATAACTTTATATATATATATAATTAATGTTATATTATTAATTAAATTTTAATTAAAATTATTATTTTATGTAAAAATTAATTAACTGTATTTTATATGCATAAATTAAAAGGTCTTTGTTAGTCGCGTTATTTGATTGCGTTCATCTTGTGTTTGTTCACATAATTATTTCCAATTCATTACTTTTTATTTTCATTATATGAATTTGTGAATTTATATATTAATTTTAAATAAAAAATGGATTTGGATTTAATTTATTTTTAATTTGTTACATCTATACCGGAAAAAAGAGTTTTTTCATGCCGTTTTATCGATTTTTTAAAAAGTATATGTTTTTATTATGAATGGAACTGAGAATCATGGATTTAAAGGTTTTGATTGTGTTAATTTACGACCAAATAAATTATCGTTATCTCTTAAAACCCCCGGTGATATTCTCTTTTCAAGTGTTGCTGGAGGTCCTCCACACGTTCATTCCCCTGATCAACAAAAGGATTCCAATTTATTATCATTGAAAATTGCTAACAGAAATGTAGCACCACTATTATACAATGGATTAATTGATCCCAATATAGATTTCCCCACTATTAGTGTTTGTGAAGTAGATGCTATTTTAGGTAGTTTGGCACCGAATGTTCCAAAAACAAATGCCAGCAATATTATTCGTTCTGAAAACAAAGTGAATGGTTGTTGCAATTTTTTAAGGTTAAATGGTTCGTCTGACTATCTGAACAAGAATAACACTTTGGTACCGCATGAATCTAGTTTGAAAAATCAAAACCAGTGCCAACAAAGTGGTCTACTTTTATGTTCAAAAAACGAAAGTGCTAAATCAAAAATATGTTCGGACATTTTAGAGCTTACCGAAAATAATGTTAATTCATTAACTGATTGTTCTTTTACTGCATCGAAATTATCTACCCTGTACAATATCAAACCATATTTGAAGAAAAATACAACAGAAATGTTTATAAATTGTAACGATCATGTGAAAGTGAAACAAAACGTTTCTCGTCAATCTATGTTGGATATTTTACCTCTGTTTCCTTCGTGCAAAAATGTTGAGGAATTGGGGATTTTGGCTCCTCGAATCGATGAGGACAAAAACCAAACATCTAATAATTTTGACAACGGTTTGGAAACAACTCATCGATTCAACAAAGTTCGTCATGGTGTTCACGTTCCTGGTGCAGTTTCAAAATTTGTCACACTTAATGATTTTTTGCGTGACCGATCACCTATTGGAAGCCTTGATTTGGCAACTCATAGTTATAGAATGACTGACAATTCACGTAATACTTGTGATACGAGTAAACACCGTCAAGCAAATTTGTCTGTTCGTAAAGCTAATCAAGCAAAGATATTTTCTCAGTTAAGTGCACACTCTAATCCTGTACACGAATTGAATTCGATTGAGGAAAGACGTTTGGTTCAAAATTTTACGAATAACAATACAAATGTAAGTTGTTTGTTTTAAAATAGTGTATTGTTATTTTGCCGAGTTTACGTATTTTTATATACCATATAATTTTACGTTACTTTGATTACATATTTTACGACACTTATGAATTTAAAAATGTGAAGGTTTTTAGAAACACCAGGATGTCATTAGTTTTATGAGTTTTGCTTTTTATTAATGTTTTGGTTATTTTATTACAAGTATTGTACCATATTTTTTTTAGTTTAAGTTACACTAGCACTCAATTTTAAAAAAAAATAGATGTTAGGATTACTAAGTGGTTCATGAACCAGATGACGTGAGCGTGTTTTAAAATTATACATCTAATAATTGTAGCAAAGTTATAAGCATTCTTTCTTACAGTTTTTTTTCTTTTAATGAGGGGTCGCTGTTTCTGGTCAGTTCTTTATTTCGTTCTGTATTAAACTAATTTGAATCATTATGACCATTAAATAGTTTTGGTGTGAGTGTTTTACTCCGGATGCTCTTCTTGCTGCAAACCCTCCATTATTTGGTTTGTTACTGGCTAAACCGATTCATTTTTTATCCTTACTAGACAGAGTTTAAGCCATTAAACATTGAAGAATAATTTTTTTGTTTTTTAGAATAAATAATACTTTTTTATCAATGGGGTTTTCGAATTGTTATATTAGAATTGTCAGATTCACTTGTTAGGCCAGATAGGGCGTGGGTTCACGTTCATATATGTATAAAACTTGAAAGGTATGCGCTGCTGATGATTCTAAATAAGGATGAAACAGCTATACAGTGCTCCTGGTTGACTTAAAAACCTAGTAAATTTATTATTAAAGTGAATCTGACAATTCTAATATAACAATTCGAAAACAAATAATACTTTAGTTGTCTAAAGAGATATTGCTGAAGAGTACTTGATCTGAAAGTGTGTTTTGATTTTTAGTAAGTATCTAATACATATATTGCGTTTTTGTGATACAACTGATATCCAATATTTATTTTCTCATGATGTATCATTACTTTAATTTTTATTACAAAAGAGTTTTAAAAAGATGTTTTAAATATTTAACCAATAAAAATTAAATTACCTATTTTATAAACAAGATCTTATAATCAGGTGTCTAAACTAGATCATACATAGGATTAACTGCGTTTAGGTTATCCAAGTCTATATAAGGAGAGGCAGTTAATTTATCGAACACAGATTTTCTATTTTGGAAACCATATCTTTCATTATAGGGTCGCTTGACTACAAATAATAATTAATTTTATATTGCTACTCGTACCAGATATGTGGATAGATTTTGCAAAATATACAACTTTAGTCAACATTTTTTGCGTTTTGAACTACAGACTGGATTAAATTCTACAATTTTGGTTACAAATTTTAATGAGATATGTAAATCTATGTTTTAAAAGCTTTGATTTAGTGTGCATTACTTGATTTTTGGAATTATTATTAGTCAGTTATTTTTAGCTGAACTTTGTATAAATGGCATTAATTATGTTAATTAATAGTATTTTCTCTTTGGAATTTATATATATATATATATATATATATATATATATATATATTATATTTTTTTTAAATTAAGAAAATGTACAATAGAATACTAAATACAGTTTATAATTGAATTATTAATAATAATTCTAATTTAAATAGAAAATTATAAATATTTTAGTTGTAGTAAAGAAGGATGCTAATGATCTTGAGGATTTGAGTAATGCTTATAAAGTCTCAATTTCCAATGATGGTGAAATTCCTGACTGTTCGTCCTCCACGTGGTGCATCCTGGACTAGGTGCCCCTAGGCATCTAGACTAATAACAGCAGGGTCCGAGTGCACAACGGTATAACTGGGCTTCCGTTACGGAGGGTGAGTGTGAGCATACACCCAGGATACTTAATAGGTATCTAAAGGTATACGTATACCATACGTAGCCATTGGGCTAAGGGGGATAACCTTGACAAAAAATCAGGCGGCCTTGTCAATCTTTACGAACAGTGGCGACGTTGCAAGGATGCTGTCTACCAGCCAAGAAATTTTGTTATTCTTCCACGTTTATTACGCTTATCATGCCATCGAAATCGATCGTTTATATGTCGTATATATATTAGAAATAATGAAGAGGTAACCACTTCACCAATTAAAATGAATAAAAAATGAATCCTTTCTAAAAAAAGAGAATCAATATTATCTTTATATAATATAGATTATGATTCTATGGAATACAAGCTTAAAGTTTGTTTAATTGTTTGTGTAAATAGTAGATTAGTAAATAAAAGAAATAATTATAATTTCTAAAAACTTACAGAAGGTTCTTTTTTTAGGTTGATTACTAGTTGATAATTTTATTTTTTTATTTTTTATTTTTGCTACTTTGAATGTTTTACGAGAAACATCTTTCAGCAGTGGACAATTAGCGAAGCCAAACGTGGGCCCGCATTTTAGTGCCGGCGATGGGATTTGAACCCATGTCCACCGAGGTCCGAATTCAAGCGCTGTACCGCTAGACCACCCTGCCACATGTGTTTTATTTATATTTTTAATGGTTGGCCTGTGTTTATTAAAATTTTGGATAAAAGTTTTTTACTAGTATACACTTTTTGATGCTTAAACGGAATAAGCCAAAGTATATGTTCTTACTACGTTTTTAGTTGAACGATAACATTCGTGTCTAAACTTACAAAATTTTATTGAAATATGTTTTTTTTTGCAAATATGCAAATATATTGAATTATTTAACCAAACAATGACAATTGGTTTAGCCAACACACACATGTTGGGGTCATTTTAGAAATTAATGTACTTTTAACAGCACTACACAATGCAATGAACTACGCAAAAACAAAAATGTGTAAGTTGTGCTATCTGAGAAATGCAACTAGTGTTCAAATAATATTTATTTTTTTGTACATTGTAAAATTTGTTGAGATTTATTTAAGCTATTTTGGCAAGTTACGTTACTTGTTGGTCTTATATAATAAAGTCTTTATTTCTACTCTGTTTTACTAACCAATAGAAATATAGTTATTTTTGAGAAAATCAATTTTGTATATGTGCCAACATACACCCAATATACCTAGGAAGCTTTTTGTAGTGTGCTGTAACGGGAATGGTTGATTAGAAAGAGCTCTGGTTTCCATGTTTGAATTCTTATCTAGTTTTGATTAACCAAATAAAAATATACACAATTAACTAGTGCGGAAGTTTAATTAAGTAAAAATGCTAGATTTATAAGTGTTTCTTGATGGAAAAATGGTTCATTGACTGATAAAAACAAACTAGTAACGCGTGTAATTGTTTTATTGAAAAACAGAAACTTAATCGGATTTTGCAGCTTTTGGAAACACTTAGGTACCGTTTCAAAGATACAGTTATTCAATTAAAAAAGTGTTTTAATTTTTATTTTTGGAAAACAAAATTTATTTATTTATTATGGAACAAAAGATTTATTTTAATTAAAACAAAGCTATATATATATATATATATATATATATATTTCTACGACAGGTATTAAATTTGGTTTCGTTTGGTTTTGCTAAATGTTCATTTTTTGAAAAATTTATTCATTGATTTAGTTCATAATGTAGTCACCTCTTTATTATTTCTATATTTGTATGGCATATTGAACGATCGATTTCAATAGCTTGATTAGTGTACCAAACGTGGAAGAATAATTAAGTTTTTGGGTTGGTAGACGGCATCCTTGTGACGCCGCTACTGTTCCCAAAGATTGACGGGGCAGCCTGATATTTTGTCAGGGTTATCTCCCTTAACCCAAGGGATACATATGGTATACATATACCTTAATATACCTTTGAACCTCTGCATGCACCCGTCGAAGCGAAATCCCAGTTATACCACTGTGCACTCGGTCCATGCTGTCATTAGTCTAGTCTACTACTTTTTATAATTTTGTTATTATTTCATTTATTCATTTTTGATTGATGGTGAAAATGTATTTTTGTATTGAATGTATCTCTAGTGAAGTATTAAAGCTTAATCTAGTAATAATAATAATAATAATAATAATAATAATAGATGTATATGGGCACCTAGTCCAGTTTGCACCACGTGGAGGTGGAAGAGTAATTGTAATTTTTTTAATCATTTTAAACTATAATGTGAATGGTTTGAAAAATAAAAAAAATTGATCAAGAGAAGTAATTCTGTTATCCAAAATCAAATTCTACAGTAGGTTAAAATACGTGGGGACCCTACATTAAACGCTTTGAGAAAATTTTAGAAAGGAATGAATATTATCTAAAATATTTTAAATGTTTTTATTATCTATTTTTTTTATTTTCAAGCAGCTATTTGGCTTGTTTTTTAATTTTTAAAAGTGTGTACATTCTTGTTCTTTTGAACTGTTTTACTAATACTTTTAAGTTGGTGTTTAAAGAATGTTTGAGTACAAATTAGATGTACTTTATATAATTAAATAGTGTCACAAAATTGAATCAATTATATTGCATTGATTTTCACAGTAGCTTGTTTACCTACTGTAATGAACAATCATATGGAACAATCTTGTTTCCTTATGTTCTTCAAAACGAAAGGATTTTGAAATAAATAAATAAATTGGAAACTGTAGCTTTTTAAGAAAAACATGAATTTTTAAAATTAGAGAGAACATAATCCAAAATCATATGTTATTTATCATTATCATTATCATCATCATTGGGGATAAACACATCTCCCACCGGTTATCAACCATGGTACTTGCCAAACAGCCCGTAAATTATTAACTTCCACATAGTGTATTCAATTGAGGCAGTTGAAATATACTGAGAAATCACATGTTTATTGTTGAATGCACACATCCGTTAATGTATTTTAATAAGATAGTAAAATAAATTGAATAAATTACAGTATCAACATTACATTTTTATACGAATAATTGAAAGTGGTGAGTGTGAGCATTGTGATCTCTGTTTATAATCAAAAGGTAATATTTTATCTGAATCATTTAAAAATATTTTAGAGATTTGTTCTAAATGAACTTTTTGTTTTTAGATAATCAAGGCTACAACTGCTGTTGGTACAACAGAAAGTAACAACAGTGTCGCCGTAGGCACTACAACTCTTGGAGATGGTCAATATTTGGCCACTGTTAGTTCTGATGATCGTTTCAAACATGTAGTATGTTTCTACTTTTATATATATATATATATATATATATATAAGATCTATTGTTAATAAAATTAATGATTTCCGTTTACCACTTAATGCGAAAATTTAGGTCAACAGTTATTTTTTATTAATTCAAGAATCTTGGCTAAGCAAATAGAATTATGATAACCTTATGTCATTTGATAATTATATAAATTGATTATTTTGTCTAAATTTTTACTTTATACTTTTGTCTTGTTTTGTTTAATGACAATAATTATGTTATGTGTATGCTGAATGTACCTTTATTGATGTATTAAAGCTTATATTATTAAAAAATAAGTATATATATATATGTTCGTTGGAAGTATTGGTTTCGAAATTCTAACAATCCTAAAATCTTGAAAAACGTTTATCTTCTATACAGTTGCTGATTGTTATCATAGTGTGATACACTCTAATTGTATCTCATTACACGATGCATCTTGAATTAAAACTGAAATGGAACAGAAACCGAGTGGACAGTAGCATGATAATGTTTCTGGTTTGGTGATACACTGAAGTTACTGTAAAGATATTTAAAAGTATACCATTACTATATGTAGCTCTTTGGATAAGGGTATTCATTGACCGAATATTAGGCGATATCTTTGTAAGCAATAGGAGGATAACGAACATTTCCTGTAGATAGATAGCATCC
The DNA here is from genome assembly GCA_025895645.1 of Cardicola forsteri. Taxonomy (NCBI): domain Eukaryota; kingdom Metazoa; phylum Platyhelminthes; class Trematoda; order Strigeidida; family Aporocotylidae; genus Cardicola; species Cardicola forsteri. Next base: position 642,253 of record JAKXYG010000449.1, read on the forward strand.
TTGTGATGGCTCCACTGTTCACAAAGATTGACGAGGGCACCTGAGTTTTGTCAGAATTATCCCTTCTAGCCCAACGGTTATACGCAGTATGTATATTATTATTATTATTATTACAAAACCCTTTTGCTTTAAGAATAAGCATGGGGCAATAAAACAGCAATTACAGCAAAACAACAACAATAACAAAGTCTTGTTGGCGTTAAATATTCTGCAAATCGAAGATTGCGATTTTTTTCGGCTTTCACTCAACCTTGTCATCTGGTAACTTTGCCATCTAGAAACGTTGTTGTTTGCCGGAATGACGTCATCTTTCATTGTTTCCACAGCAGTATAAATTTTTACAGAGGCCAGGTTGCCAACCTTGCGCTCAAACCCTCCTCCTTTATCCAGGCTTGGGACTGGCTAGATTGAATCATTTCTAATCCAAACTAGGCGGAGTTAGTATGTATATACTTGAAGATATCTTTTAAGTACCTTGGGTGTTTGTTTTCATTTACCCTACAAGGCGAAAACTCAATTGTACCGCTGTGCACTCGGTTCTGTGTTAGTCTAGCTTTTTAGATGCACATTTGTAGGGTTTACTAGATGTCACCTTGACAGTCGAACATATCACCATAAATAGAAATTGAGACTTTATAAACAGAACTCGATTTCTTAGAATTATTAGCATCACAATGAATAGATGACTTTCTTATAAACTAGTTTGATTTATATATTGTTTTTGACTGTATATTAGGTAAATTTGTAAGTAACTGTGTTATTGAAGCGAATATATATATATATATATTTATCAATTTACTTCCGTTTTGGCTAAACATTTTAATGAATATAGTGTTAATTAATTAAGGATTGATCTTTTTTATCAGTTCGTTTTTGTATATAAGATAATTTGGTCTATTATTAAAATTATTAATATTTTTCAGTTGTAAATGCAAAACAAATTTACCAAATTTAATTCATTTTCTTTTCGTTGATAGTAGTCATTGTAACTTTTTTAATTGTTTATTTTTATATTTTATACTATACATACATGATTGTTGTTATTATTGCTCAATATGACCTTAGATAGTTTAAACATTTATTACCATCATTTTCTTTATCACAATTACGTTTTTAAAATAAAGGTTATGGCAGTTTGGAAAAGATTTTGTTAAATATTTGTTTGAACTATTTTTTTAAAAATTATAAAGAAGAATAGACGAACATTGTTATGTTTAAAGAAGATTTTTAAAAATGTACAAATGTGAAGTACTAAAGTAAAAAGTACTTTCAAACGATTGATCCAATAATTCAATGTATACTGCATCTGAACTTCATTTTCAGATAGAAGGACAGCTTTGTTAGCGTATTCCAAGTTGGTAATAGGCGTTGTACCAACATACACATCTTCCATTTGTACGGAGATTTTGGTAAATATAGCGTCAATTGTTGCAATTGCGGATTGCAGTAGTTGAGTTACTGTACAGAGCACGTAGGAGATTTACAAGTTTTAGAGAGGTTCCATTACATAACAAACTGTTGATGGTATTATTAATCGCCATTATTAGTTGGTGGCAAGACCTCTTCTTTGTTAAGTCAATTTTTATTACGTGCATTAGTGTACCTTGGGTATATGTTTACACTTGTCCACTAAAACGGATATCTAAATATATTGCTGTGCACTAAGTTCATGCTCTGATTCGGTATAAGAAAGTATTACTATGAATAGAGTGTTACCCAAATTATCAAGATCACTAACATCTTCATTTCATTTTTTAAATTTAGTTTGTGACGTAGTCACCTCTTTATTATTTCTACATTTGTATGGCACATTAAACGATCGATTTTGATGGCTAGATAAGCGTAACAAACGTAGAAGAATAATGAAGTTTCTTGGTTAATAGAAGGCATCTTTGTGACAGCTCCACTGTTTGCAAAAATCGACAAAGTCGCCTGATTTTTTGTCAGGGTTATTTCCTTCAGCCCATGGGCAACATCTTATATCGTAAGATACCTTTTAAGTACCCTGGATGTATGCTTGGACCCACCCACCGAAACGGTAGCCCAGTTATATCGCTATGCACTCGGTTCCTGCTGTTATTAGTCTATACGCCTATAGACACCTAGTTCAGGATGTACTACAGGGAATAGGAACAGTTATCCAACTTCTCATATTTTGTAGTTTTAAATTAATGACAATGTTCTCGGCCTTTGTGTTTGTTGACAATCTTTCTAAGGCACAAGTGTTCTTTTTAATCATTCCATTTTCTGTTATCTTTCTACAAGATTATTGGCCAACAGTTTATCCACAACTGCTCCTCGATGTTTCAAAGTTTTTTTTAAGCCCACTTTTCATTTTCTTTGAAAAATATCGAATATTTATTATTCTTTTTATAACATTCCTTATAACAAATTTCTATTGGTTAAAAGTATTTTGAATTTTACGTTAACATTGCCCAATTCTTTGTGGGTGTTAATTTTGTTAATTCGATTTGGGACATAGTTGAAAATAGCGCGAATTATCTATGCCTACCTCCCAAGTAGTTATTGTTATTTTTAGTTTATTGTACCAAGATTAATTGGGAGGAGTTACAGTGTTTGTATCAGTTATGTTGACAATTTGTCTGAGATTTTTCTATGTATGTATATATATAGGTCCAGTTATTATGGGGCAATAATTGTGGGTGTATCAACGTAAACTATGTGCAAATATGTGCGCTTAATAAATGTACTTTTTTAAGTAGATCAAATTCCAATGGATTTGTCAAATATCTGGATCACTCTCCATTGACTGTTTTCTAGGCCTAGAAAATTATGTGTACTTAACAGATTTCTAGCTTTGCAGATGGGTGAAAGGATGCACCCAAGATATATATATATATATATATATTATGTTTGCTACTTTGAATGTTTTACGAGAAACATCTTTCAGCAGTGGACAATTAGCGAAGCCAAACGTGGGCCCGCATTTTAGTGCCGGCGATGGGATTCAAACCCATGTTCACCGAGGTCCGAATTCGAGCGCTGTACCGCTAGACCATATATATATATATATATATATAAGGTATTTAAAGGTGAATGTATGCCATATGTAGTCGTTAAACTGAGAGCAACAACCCTAACAAAATAATCAGTCGGCGTACAGATGTCAGTCAATAAACTTTGTCACTTTTTGTACGTTTGTTGTGCGTACGAGATTTTTTTGTATGTACAAAATGACAGATAACCATGTCACAACCGCCCTCCCAATTTGGAGTTTTATTACATTACATTACAAAACCCCTTTACTTTAAAAATAAGCATGGAGAAAGAAGAAAACAGTTGCAGCAGAAATCTCCCATAATTCAAGAAGAATATAGGGCAACAAAATTATTCCATGTATTCGAACATTTTGCTAAAATTTGTGTTTAATCATATAAGACATTTATTTCACTTGTATTTTTCTAAACGGTTTTTAGCCAAGTTTTCTGTGGTTTACTAGTCTTTCTTTTACCATCTTCAATTGTCCATTCCATTCTTTCGGGCGGTAAACGTAGAATTTGACCAAATAATTTTTTTGGATGCTAATGTTCCTGAGGATTTGAGTAATGCTTATAAAGTCTCAATTTCCAATGATGGTGATATTCCTGACTGTTCGTTCTCCACGTGGTGTATCCTGGACTAGGTGCTGAAAGGCATCTAGACCAATAATAACAGGGACCGAGTGCACAACGGTATAACTGGGCTTCCGCTACGGCGGGTGGGTGCAAGCATATGGTATCTTTAGTTATACGTTATCACTACATATGATAAGGGAGATAACCCAGGCAGAAAATTAGGTGGCCTCGTCAATCTTTGTGAACAGTGGCGATGTCACGAGGATGCCGTTTACTATCCAAGAAACTTCGTTATTCCTCTATGATTGTTACACTTATCAAGCTATCGATGTCGATTGTTTTATATGCTGTATAAATATGGAAAATAATGAGTTGATCACATCACCAACTAAATGAATGACTTTGTCTAATTGTAATGATGTCATGTAATTGACAAGAGTCAGTTCTTCTCATAAGCTCATTGTTTGAAATTTGATTGCGCCAGATAATCCTTAAAATAGGTCTTAGACACCGGCGATGAAAAACATCTACCATCTTTTCAATCCTGTTTGTTCGCTTCAACGCTTACTGCAGGAATTATTATTGATGCATACAAACGATGTTTTACTTTCATGAGGATAGAGGAACACGAGAATATTGATTTAAGTCTATGAAAGACTAACACTTTGCCATTCCAAGTCTGGTTTTAAGATGGAGTCATATTAGACCAACGCATTATTAATTGTTGTCCTCCCAATTTCAGTGTCCCCACCCGCGTTGTGGTCGTCGCTATCAGGCCGAAATTGGGCTTCTCCGTCATTTGGTCAAATACCACGGTGAGCCTATTGAGCTGCCTCAGAGGTCGCGTTTCGGAAACTCGACGGCTTCCAATTCGAAGAGACGGCCAGCATCAGAAGAGCGGACGTTGACTCATTTTGTTTTGGAGCAGTCGGTAAGAAATCGTCGCAATTTCAGTGCTGTAAGCATTGGATTTTGTGGGTTTATTTTTTATCACAATTATGGTGGTTATTTCACGTATTTGGTAGTAAAATGGCCGATTCATTTTTTACTTTTATAATGTGGGTGTGTGTTCATGCATGTACAAATCTGGGTGTATTGTATGAATTTTTTTAATAGAAATATATAGTAAAACTGAACGAAGACTCGCATTTCGAGTGTCGATAATGAGCTTCGAATTTTCCTTTATTAAAGTATGAGTCTATTGATTTACCTTTTTATGTTATTATGGATGCATAGATCTTTTGTAATAATAATAATAATTGATTCACAACGAGATATTGAAGAGTTCTCAGCAATAACGGTACATGCTCCATTCAGACTGAAGTGTAAACAGGGTTTGAATACACAGCGTTATATCAGTTCTTCTGCTTGGGTGGATTATATTATGGTTACATTTTTATCAAAGCACGTGCCATATAAAAAACAACTCGGGCGCATGAGCGCAAGTTTTCATTCAAAGTACCTATTTCAATATATACCAATGATGTGTATGCATTCAATTCGCTAAGTGATTTTACCGTGAAAAACGATTAGATGGTTTTGTCAATGGCAGATAGCATTGCTGGCAAAAAACGTTTAACATCTTTTTCATTTTTTATGTACAGTTTTGTTGCTATATATTAAAATTAAAGAGTTATTTTTTATTTCATTTTTTGTGCCGGGATGGTCTAGCCCGACTCGAAGCTGCGTGGTCATGGGTTTGATTCCCACCACCGGCACCAAATGCGGCCTTACTTTCAGCTTCGTTGAAATGTCCACTGTTGAAAGATGCGTTTTCCGTAAAACATTTAAAGTAGTGAAAATTAAAAAAAGACTATTGAACAAACGTAGGAGAAGAACGAGGGTTTTGGATACCATCCTTGTAACGGCGCCACTGTTCGCATAGATTGACAAGGCTGTCCGATTTTTTGTCAACGTTATCTTCCTTAACACAACAGCTACATATAGTATGTGTATACCCTGAGATATCTTTCAGGCACTCATCTACCAAGACAGAAGCCCGGTTATACCGCTCTGCACTTGGCCTCAGCTGTGTTAGTCTAAGTGTCTAAGTGCACCTAGTCCAGGAAGAAGAACAGACAGGAATATTACCATCATTGGAAATTGAGCCTTTATAAACATTACTAAAATCCTCAGGATCATTAGCTTTCCAATTCACCGTGCAGTTTCATTATTTTCATTTAGGAACTCGATCAGCTCAAAATGAATCCAAACGAGTCAAATCACAGTCATGTGACTCAAACTGCCACTTGCACAACGATTGTTACACCAACCCAAGTGGTATTGGTGAACAGCAATTGTGCCAATAGTAAGACATTTTTGACCGAAAGCAATTCGGTTGATCCTGAAAGTGCAATTCTATCGCATCATCGTATCGACGATGTGCAAGTTGCCAAAACGACGTCCGAAAAGGAGGATAATGTAAGAATTATTTGTGATGGCGGCGTTGGTACCCTAGGCGGCGACACATCGATCAAGAGTGCCACTAGTCTAACGACGCCTGTCGCATGTCACCAAGTGGCAACAGACAATTTTTGCGATCAACTTAGTGTAACAACAGATGCACTTGTTGGGACAACACCGGCGTCAACACGACTGCGTGTTATTATTCCAGTGAATGCAGCGTCAGGGACAAGTATTTTGAAAGAACAAGGTTGGTTGATTGTATAATTCTGTGTGTGTGTATTCTTTGGTGTCAGTGTCACCTTTTCACGTCTTTTGTTGTTTTATGCGTGCACAACAAATACGGGAAAATAATATAAATACTTTTGGCTGGCAGATGGCGTCATTATTCACAAGAGCACTGACAAAATATTCCAATTTTCTGTCAAAGTCAACTTGCTTAGCCAGAGGTTAATGTTTGTACCGATTCACCAAAGTGACGATACAAATATACAGTCGTGCATTTGGTGTATATTCATAATAGATCACGTGCAAGTATGGAATTAGAAATATCACTATTATTCGAATTGAAGACGTGAAAGTTTTTAAGTACTTAAGATTATTAACATCCTAAAGCGAAAATGTGTGGGTGTGTTGGATTATGTGCATTAGTTTAAATATTTTAGTAGAAGTCATAATTGGCTCAATTGTAGCCTGGCTATTTGAAAACTCTGGTATATAATTTGTTTACGAATTATAATAGCGTTGGATTTTTCTAATTCAAAAATGTGGCTATTTGATTCCAAGATTAATATTTGAAACACTGAGTTACTTTTATTAAACCTTTTTAATTGTGAAATAAATAATAATAGTTAAAATTAATTCATTTGATCTTTTTTCATACATATTATTATTATTATTATTATTATTATTATTATTATGCTTTAAGTAAATGAGATGCTTAGAGTATAGGTCATTAGTTATGGAAATGATAAACAATAGATTGTTGTAATTAAAATTATGTTTAGTGTATACATAACTAATGCTATTAGTATTCATTTATTTCAAGATTATTATGCCATGGCCTATTCAAACTCAGAATTCATTTTGATTCATTCATTTAGTTGGTTGTTGTTATTAGTCTAGATGCTTATTGGCACCTAGTCCAGGATGCATCACATGGAGGACGAACAGTCAGGAATATCACAATTATTGGAAATTGAGACTTTATAAGCATTAATCAAATCCTCAGGATCAGTAGCATTACACTCAAACTCAGAATTGATTATGGAGGTATGTAGGATAGTGGAACAACCGATGTACAAAAATTAATCTTATTTATGAACAAACAGCAAAAAAAATTACAAAAATATGCTCTGGTATAAATGGAATTGTGGGAAATTATGGAGACGATTGCCCGATGCCCGAAGTTTTGTTACAGATGAACAACAAAAGTTGGTAACAAAGCCACCTCTTCATTAGTTCCAAGTTCGCATAACATTCCGATTTCCAATGCGAATTGAACTTGGAGGGGATAAATGAGGATTAAAAAAACTGTACAATAATTATTATCTGATTTTTTAAGAAAGTCGATTAACTCAGGCTAACAGGGGAACATTTGGACTCATGTAACAATCAAAAACAGCTAAACAATGTACTTTTTCGATGTGTGGTGGAATAGCAGTGTTGCTAAGCCATTACTCTCTATCTGTCCTAGCGGTAGATGATAAAACCAACCAAGGAGGAAATAATTTTTAATAATCCTATTGGTCAACCTTGGTGAGTGAGTGTGAGTCACGTTGGTGCATTCTTCTATTAAAAGGTGTTTGACCTTGAAAATGTATATAAGGTGGAAAAAGCAATATTTACACACGATTTGTATTGCGTCATCGTGCAAATTTGGTTACACTTTTTTAAACTTCTCCATCCCCAACTTACGAGTAATCACACACTCACACAAAAGGTTATCCAACTCTTATTGGCTCCTTCTTTCGCAACTTTTTCCCTTGGGGTTGGTTTTATCGTCTACCGTCCTAGCAGCGCCGATGATAATGTGAATTTGCCATCCTATGGTTGCCCTAAATGTGTCACTCTTGCTGAAGAATATTTTGAAGTAGAAACATTTAAATTTTTTTAAAAATTTAAATGCTTTGTTCAATGTTTTTTAACGATTGTACCTACAACAACATATAAACGTTCATTCCAATTTGATTTCCCCATTTTATTGCTATATAATTTCTCCATTCTAGTAGCAATGTGTGTGTGTGTGTGTTTTTTTTGAGAACGCTTGATCACACACATACGCACTGAAAATCAATAATAACAATTACAATGCTTATATGATAGAGCTGAATGGGATAGAAATAATTGTAAATGAATAGGACTAATTGATAAAATCTTTTATATTTTAAATAAATTGTACTCTAATCAGTTCTATTGGCTTTTTGAGTGTACAAAAAGTCAATTTATTTTTGACCGATTATTATGTAAATACGTGTCTTACTGAAATTCATAAAAAATATTTTCATTCTACTTTGTCCATAATTAAAGTATGAGTAGATTTAAGTAGTAATTTGTTTTTGTATTAAACTATAAAAACTGAAATGTTAGATTTGGGCCAGAACGGTTGAGAAACAAGATTGGTGGTTATTGATTATATGGATTTGAATTTCATTTCTTTTTTCACAGTTTTTCTCTTTTATGAAGGGTCGCTGTATTTATTCTATCGGCAGTATCACTCTTTGTCAGTCCCTTGTCCTCCATATCCGCCTCCACACACAATCTAACCATGTTCTTTTTGGTTGATCTCGGTATCTTTTATCCTATACTTCTATCGCTAAAATTTTCATTATCTTGTTATGTCATGTCATGTAGTATTCTTCCCTGCGGGTTGCAAATGATCCTGAGGATTGAGTAATGCTTATAAAGTCTCAATTTCCAATGATGGTGATATTCCTGACTGTTCGTTTTCCACATGGTGCATTCTGGACTAAGTGCTGAAAGGCATCCGGACTAATAACAACAGGGACTGAGTGCACAGAGGTATAACTGGGCTACAGTTTCGTCGGGTGGGTGCAAGTATACACTCAGGGTATTTAAAAGGTATCTTAAGTTATACGTATATCATATGTAGCCCTTGGGCTAAGGGAGATAACCCTGATAAAAATCAGGCGGCCTTGTCAATCTTTGATAACAGTGGCGACGTCACAAGGATGCCGTCTATTAGCTCAGAAACTTCGTTATTTTTTTTACGTTTGTTACGCCATCGAAGTCGATCGTTTTATATACTGTAGAAAATAATGAAGAGGTGATGACGTCATTAACCAAAATGAAATATTCTTCCCTGCGTAGAATGTTGGGTCGTACGACCTCAATATTTTTTCTTAAATCCTATGAGCTTTATTGATGTTCACCTTTTTCCTAATAGCTTCATTTTTTATTCCGTCCAATTTGGACAATTCGAAAAACCATTAAAGCATTTCTATTTCTACTTGACTTGAAATTGCACTCTTGACTCAATTTCGGCCTTTTATTTATTTTACTCGTCCAAATGTTTCGACGGGAAACATATCTTTTACCAGTGGACATTTTAGCGTAGCCGAACGCCGACCTGCATTTGATGTCGGTGGTGGGATCGAACCCAGGTTTAAGTTGAGCACTTTAACGTAACCTGTGTTGAGTATGTACCAATCATTTAACGTTTTGTTACTACTTGCTGCTTGTTTCAATTACTTTATAAATATACCTATTTTTGTATACTGAAAATTGTTGCTTCTACTGAAATATCTAAGCCACAATAATCATTATTATTATATTGTAATTGCTATTATTATAAACACTCATGGATGGAACTTACGATCCTACTATAAATACCATATTATTTTAAGTATTTAATTGATTAGAAAGTAAAAGATTAAGAGTATCGTCTAATAATTTAGTGCTTATTTGAGTAGGATGAAGTTTGGAGTGTAAATTAAATTTGTTCCGTTATCTGAACGTGTTGATAATGCTGACATATTCCTAAAGTTCTATGTACCTCATACATTTATTCATCTTTTGGTTGGTGTTTCTACAGTATATTACACAATCGACTTTGATGGCTTTGCAAACAACAAACTTTTTAAAAAATATAACGAAGTTTCTTGGCTGGGAGACGGCATCTTTGTGACGGGACCACTGTTTGCAAAGATTGACAAGGCTGTCTAATTTATTGTCAGTTATCTTCCTTATCCAAAGGGCAACATATGGTATACACTTTGAGTTACTTCGTAAGTACCTGGATGTTTGTTTGCACTTATTGGCTGAAGCGGAAGCCTAGTTATATGCCGTTGTGCACTCGGTCCTTGTCGTTATTAGTCTAGATGCCTATGGGTATCTAGTCCAGGATGCATCACATAGAAGAGGAATAGTCAGAAATATCAATATTATTGAAAATTGAAGCTTTATAAGCATTACTCAAATCCTCAGGATCATTAGCATCCTTACAATTCAAGAAATAAAAACTATATAAATAAAATTGTATTAGAATATACCAGTTTCGTCATAGAGAAATAAATGTGTGTCATTTATTTAGATCAAGTTGACATTTGTTAAAAATTGAAACATACGCATAAAAGACATTTTTACAAAGTAAAAACATTTCCAAATCGTAGTTGTGCAAAACAAAGAAAAAAATTAATGTAGAATGGGAACGTGCATATAGATATGTATATTCTGGTTTTTTGTAGCATATGTTCAACATACTTGTGACATTTATATTTCAATTTTTGTTAAATTATAAAAGTACATGATTCGAAATAAATTACACAACACTAATTTGGTGTTGCGTTATAAATTGATTTTTTTTAATTTATTAAAAACACTCGAAAGTGGTAATTATCTTATGCCATGATATCATTATATCAATGAAGCTGTTCATGGAACAGTCAAAGTGATTGGCGTTTTACAAAAGTAGATATAAAGACGTTGGGATAACAAGTAATCAACACTAATTACATGTTTAAATAATTAATTTTTTAATAGTTTAAGTGTTAGGTGATTGGTTAAGAAATAGCTCAAGAATGTACCAAAAATAAGGTCATTCACTGATTGGTTGAAGATTCAGTAACCAACAATATTATTCCATACGTTTACAGTTAATTTTTTCATTGAATGTTCTATGCAAAATTGTCCTTATTTCCTTAGATCCAAACGCCTCACCAGCTCAGTCAAATCCCGTAGTCCGACCACTCAAAATTGTGCGCAAATCCACCCGCCTTCGTTCAATCAGTGGCAGTCAAACAGACTTTATATCGAATTCCACACGTGCCCGAACTCCAAATGCCTACTCGGACCGTCGTGGTCGACGCAGACGTAGACGGAGGAGTACGGGGTCGGAGCCACGTGTGATCGACTCGTGTTGCCCCAGTTGCGGCTATTCCAACTCAACTCTCAACGATGAATGGGCAGGACGTGATGATACACATGCTTCGAGCTGCCTTCAGACCGACAACGTGAGGTGCCCAATCGATAATTGCACATTTGTCTGCGCAGGACGACATGATTTGTCTGAACATTTGACCAAACTGCACTTTCCTCAAAGTAATTTACAGTTGAATTTAGTGTGCACGTTTTTTTGTGTTAATGTTGTTGGCCTAGAACGATGTGACGCTTGAGTTTGAAACCCATTCACTCTGTGACTGCTTCACCTCTTCATTATCTCTATTTTTCTACAGCATATTAGACGATCGATTTTGATGGCTTTACAAACATAACAAACATAAAAATATATATAACAAAGTTTCTTGACTGGCGGCGCCACTGTACACAAAGAACGACGAGGTTAAGGTTATCAACCTTAGCCCAAGGGCTACACATGGTATACGTATATCTTGATATAACTTGAAAGTACCCTGGAAGTATATTTTTACCCACCCACCGATGCGGAAGTCCAGTTATACCGCTGCGCACTCGATCCCTGCCGTTATTAATCTAGATATCTGTGGAAACCTAGTTTAGGATGCGCCACGTGGAGGGGGAACAGTCAAGAATATCACCATTATTAGAAAATGAAACTTTAGAAGCATTTCTCAAATCCTTAGGATCATTAGTATTCCACTCTGTTTATCAATGCTAGTGAACGATATATTTTATTTATTTATTTTATGTTTGCTACTTTGAATGTTTTACGATAAACATCTTTCAGCAGTGGATACACAAAAGCTTGTTCATTTTGAGCAAAGCTTTTTAAGAGACATATGGTTTCACTCGTTGTCCTCTATTGAACGCACTCGTTTAATAGCTAGTAAAATATTTTGACCATTCCCAGATATTTGTAAGTCTCTTAACATTTATTGGCCATGTATCTCTAGCACAGTTAAAGAAAGACGATTAAAATGGATTGGCCATGTTTTACGTAGATTGCCTACCCATTCAGCTAAAATAGCAATGGAAGCCCATCCATTACCCGGATGGAAAAGAAGGCCAGGCGGCCAACGGAAAATTTGAACGGACATTGTAGCATGCGAATTCAGTCCTTTTATTTTTGCTAAGCCCCCTCGTCTAAATGAATTATTTAAATAGGCGTCCGTTTGTTTACCCTATGCAGCCAACAGAGATCATTGGAGGGGTTTAATTTGGGATGCAATTAACATTTAATATCAGCACACCCCAAGTGTCGTTCTTTAAGTACACACTACAAAAGTTGACGTTTTTGCAGACGTTTTGGTTTTTTGGACTACACTGGGTGATAATAACTGGTGGGGGATGTTTTTCCCCGATGATGATGATGACATTTTAGCAAAGCCAAACGTGGGCCCGCATTTTAGTGCCGGTGATGGGACTCGAAGCCATGCCCACCGAGGTCCGAATTCGAGCGCTGTACCGCTAGACCACCCCGGGGAAAATAATTTGTTTTAGTGAGGGTACCATTAATCGCAAAAATTGATGGATTTATCGATATTTGTTATCATGACCTCTTAGTCAAATGGCTGGATATGGTATTGGTTGTATGCTTGCACTTATTTATCATTGTTGAAAATCTAGTGCTATCAAAGCGACCTCTTCTCCTATTTAGTGTAGTGGTGCAGCCCTGGACTCAAACTTGGATGGGCATAGGTTCAAATGACTCCACAAGAGCTAAATGTAGAGCCCCGTTTTTGTTCGCCGAAATGTTCATTTACTGAAAAATTATTTCTTGTAAAACATTCAGACAGTAGCAACCAAGTTATATATATATATATATATATATATAGAGAGAGAGAGAGAGAGAGAGAAATATGTGCGTTTCTCAAGTTACCGTGACATCCAACATTATGTCTTAGAAAAATAGTAAAATTAGCCATGAGTACGGTTTTAGTTTCAATCTTGATAAAAATGTGCACTGATGTGTTGTATATTTTCACTAAATTATTCATTCTTCTAATAATAAAATATGAAAAAAGTCGTTTCAAAGGTCACATCAAAATATTATTGATTTTTGTAAAGACTTCACTTAAAATCCTGATTATGCTTGAAACGAAATCGATAGTTTTCTCAAAATTTCTAATTGTCTCACTGAGTTTGATTGCCAGGAGAGATGGGCTTGTATTTTTTTGTCTCTGTTTTCATTTTTTTTTGCTTATCCGAATGTTTATTGAAGGGATAAACATATTATGTTGTTGTGTCTGTTTCATTTTCCACTCACGATAGTAAGTGAATGCATTTTTGTCAAGGTATGGACTAATTTCCCATTTCGCAACTGCACTGAAAGGGTGAGAGATGTATGTACGTGTCTGTATAGCAATCTATAGAAATGATGTACTGATGGAACAAAATTAATATACACCTGAATACAAATCATTGTTTGCATATAAATAGACTAGATTGTGTATTCATATGCATATGGGATGACCAAGGTTACTAAATTTCATTCGTTGTCCGAGTTTGTTCACCGTGTCGGTGGGCGGACTCGACGTCACTGCTGTTGTCTGTCGTAGCAGTGTGTTTGTTTTATCCAGGCCCTGTAGTTAATGTGAAGGAGGAAGAGGGAACAAAAGATTAAAATTGTGAATAATTGATAAGTTATTTTAGTAAACTCCGATGGTTAAAACACTATTTTTTAAATTATTTTTGTTTGTATGAAATGTTGCTAATATTTTTGCGAACCGGGAGGTTGTGTACGTCCTAGAGTAGTTACAGTAAATGTATACGGGATAATGTCAAAATAAATGTAGTATGAGTGATTACGTTTTGTAACGTTGCTTTTTGCATTAGATAAATGTAAACTTTACTAATACATTCCTTGAAGATTACTTCAGCGGTATTGATTTAAATTATATAAAGACGTTTTTATTATATATATATATATAATTACCAAATTCCAAACAATTTTGGAGAATAAAAAAATGAATTATATAAGAAAATAAATAAACCCTGTACGTTTTTCAATATTTTACGTAATGTTACTTTCCACCGTTTCCTCTAGGCTTTTAGATTAGAAGCTGCTTTGATTAATTAACTTCATTTTGCATTGCATCAAATTTTTGTCCAATAGTTTTATTTCTTGAGCCATCAATGTTGATGGTTAAAAGCTACATGAAGGTGATGTTTTGTTAGTCAACGTTTTTGTACTTTATACAATTAAAAATTATTTTTTAAAATATAGACTGAAGCATTATGTTATGGTTTTGATTTAAATAGTTCAATAGAAATTTAAACGAATTTAATGCAATTCAAATGGGAACTAATTAGATGGTTTCACGTACTCAATTGTAGAATATTTTTCACAAAACAATCGGTTTTAAATATTTTAGCTAGGAAAATATAAACTCTAAAAACATTTACACTACAAATAATATTATAATACACAATTTAATGCTTATCTTTTTTTCATAAATAATGCTTTTTTTGAAGGCATTTTTTATTTTTGAAAAAGATCTACGTCATTTTCCATTTCATTGTGCTAACGAGGCCTTCGTACATCTTGTTTCCGATTCTGTGTATATGTACAATATATAAAAAATTCAAATATTCTTTTCATACTATTTATACATAGAATAATTAAAGTTTTCTTTGTTTTGGCGCACGCGTGTTGCTTTATGTTAACACTTAAATTCAAATTAAGAAATAATAATTTTGTTTAAAATTATAGTTGTGTAGTCATTTTACTTCATTTATATATATTTTATATGAATTTTAAGTATAACTATTGTCAAACGAACACCTGAATATTATTTTTTCAAGAGCCCCAAATACATAAATATTTTGTTAAAAAATGAAACATGACTAATATAATTTTTAGTCATTTCGGAATATTTATTTGTAAAAAATCTACTTATTTTCAATGAACACAAAATGTAAAAATTACAGTTTTATTGACAGCTGTTTGTGTACTTGCGGTAAAAGTTTTTAATGCATAAAAACTGTCTATTGTTCCTCTGATGATGGGTTTTAACTGTAAGTGTATGTTGTACAAAATATAAGTCTGTGTATTTAAAACTATTTGTGTCGTACATTTTATAAGTAAAACGTTTTACAGGTAAACCTATTTCTAATCAAAATATATTACAAAAAGGCTTCAAAAACGTAAGCATCTTTATTTTATGTTTATGACTGAATTTTTTACGAGAAACATCTTTCAGCAGTGGACATTTTTGCGAAGCCGAACATGGGCCCGCATTTTACTGCCGGTGGTGGGATTCGAGCCCATGCTCACCGAGGTCCAACTCAAGCGCTGTACCGCGATTAATGAATGCCCAAGTTTATTGTAAAATAATTGCTTGTTGTTGAAATATTCCAATTACTTTTAAAACGGTAGTGGAAAGTGTAGGTTTTAGCAGTAGTCCCTGGTGCGTCTGCTGTACATTGGCTGCCCATATTAACGAGTCGAACTGGAGAGTACAAACTGATTAGCGCTCAACTCTAGATTATCTAAATGTCGAACGTGTGTTATCTCACTTGGCTTGCAGCTTAAGAGTACACGATTGCAATAAATAGCTATGGAAGCCCATCCATTACTCGGATGGAAAAGAAGGCCAGACGACCAACAGAAAATTTGGACGGACATTGTAGCACGCTAACTCAGTCCTTTTATTTATGTTAAGCCCCCTCGTCTAAATGAATTACTTAATTGGACGTCCGTTTGTTTATCCTATGCAGCCAACAAATATCATTGGAGGGGTTTAACTCGGGATGTTATTAACATTTAATGTCAGCACACCTCAAATGTTGTTCATTAAGTGCACATTGCAAAAGTTGATGTTTTTGCAGACGTTTTGGTATGTGGACTACTCTGTGTGATAATAACTGGTGGCTGTGTTTATTCCCGTTGATGATGATGAGTAAAACTGTTGTGATTATATGGTTAATTTGTATAACTTGTCTACTATAACCGGTAGAGCGTTTATTCCTCAACGTAAAGGTCAAATGAGTAAAGATGGAAACCATCGAGATAAAATGGCGCTAATTACGATATCTTTTGTCAATATCTCTGCTGTTCTGCAAAAATTATTTGTGCGGGCCCGCTTCTTTAATTTGCCATATATAACTTATTTACCATTATCTTTTTATTCAATAATATATATATTTAGAAATTATGCAAACAATAACAATAATAATAATAAAGCTTTCACAACATAATAATGTAATTTCTGTTTTTTAACTGGATTACGAGTTAAGCGTTTGAAAATAAACAAACTTGTTTTGGCCTTTAAAACAAAATAAATTGATAAAAAACAAACACATTGCTAAAAATGTCGTTTCCCTAAAAAACTTTAAAATAATCTCTGTTCAAACATTTCAAAAATACTTTTAATTATGCGGCCCTCGAATGGCTGCGTTACTCGAATTTACCATAACTACATACATACCGTTTTTTTATTTGCCATTATCTTTTTATTGAATTATATATATAAGGAAAATTATATAAACATAATTTTATCTATATTTATACATTTATTTTCTTTTTTGTGCAGTACATAATCAGAATTCATTTTGACAGTTTTATGTTATCATCATTAAACTCCAATAGTAGAATTAATTTTTCTTTTGTACCTAATACGTTTTTTTGAAAATGTATCTAAAAACAACATTTTAAACGTAAAAGAAAGTATCATCATAGTTGATTTCAATATGCTTTAAAATTAACTTGGTCAGAAAATAGTGTCACTGTCACTAATTCTATCTTTCAATGCCAAATTTATTGTTAGTAACATTGAGGATTTGCGTTTACTAATTTATACGAAAATTTATGTCAACAGTTGTTTTATATTATTAATTCAAGAATCTTGGCTAAACAAATACATTGACAATAACTTCATGTTACTTGATAATTATATAAATTGATTAATTTGTCTAAATTTTTACTTCGTACTTCTATCTTGTATTGTTTTGTCTGATGGCACTAATTATATGTTATGTGTGTATGTATGTATATGCTGAATGTATCTCTATTGATGAATTAAAGCTTATGTTAATAAATCAACAAAACCAACATTTTCCACCATTTTCTTTGTATCGATTTTAGGTCAACCACAATCCGTTTGTCTGATTTTTGCCTGTCCGCTCAAAGATTGTCAAACCATTTGTGCAGACGAGGCCACTTTTCAGACTCATTTTAATGGCCATCTCTTCGGTCAGTTGCCCGGTGATTTGACCGACTTGTTCCAAAAACCATCGTCGACAAAAGTCGAACCACAATGCACCACTACATCTTCTGCCGCCTACTTTGACCATTCCAGTCGATTGGAGTCTAGGGTTTTTGATTCGTCGACTTTTGTGCCCCCAAGTCGAATGAATTCCAGTCCGAGCAGACGACAATCTTGTTCCTTAGTTGATGACGGTGATGGTGATGATGTGGTACGGATGCATCATGTGGATGGTACGTTGAATAATTACAGTTATTCATTGTGATTGGTGACGCAGCCACCTCTATATTATTTCTATATTTGTATGGAATATCATTTTTATTTATTGATTTTTACTACTTTAGATGTTTTATAGGAAACATCTTTCAGCAGTGGGCATTTTAGCAAATCCGAACGTGGGCCCGCATTTATTGCCGGTGGTGGGATTCGAACCCAGGTCCAAGTCGAGTGCTGTACCGCTATGCCACCACGATCGATTTCGATGGCTTGATAAAAGCAACAAGCGTACAAATATAACAAAGTTCCTTGGCTGGTCGATGGCATCCTGGAGAAGGTGCCAAAGTTTGACAAGGCTACCTGAAATATATGATATACATGTACTTTAAGATATTTTTGAACTACCTTTGGTGTATGTTTGCACTCGGTTCTTGCTGCTATTAGTTTAGATTTCTATGGGTACCTAGTTCAGAATGCACTATGTGGAGGACGAACAGTCAAAACTATTACCATTGTTGGAAATTGAAACTATAAGCATTACTCAAACCTTCTGGATCATTAACAAATATAATCAATGTGATTTTTCATTTCCGTAACAAACTGATCTAGGAAGTTCTGTACGACGGTACTTTATTCATTCGTTGTCGTTGGTAACATAGTCACTTTTTCATCATTTCTATATTTGTACGGCATATGATGACGATCAATTTCGATGACTTGATAAGCGTAACAAACGTAGAAGAATAATGAAGGTTCTTGGCTAGTAGACGGCATTTTTGTGATGACGCGACTGTTTATTAATTAATTTTTAGATAAAGTAGATATTCATTGGATATGGATAGATGTAAAATTTTAATGAGTTGGGGTGATTGGAAAAAGACTCGGCATTTTTTGTATAGTCATTAGTTCCGATTTAGGTGACGGTCATAGGCACATGATACACTCTAGATCTTTTGGTCTATCAATAATTCCATGTATAACCGCCTGACAAGGAAAGTAATGTCAGTTGTATTGAATCGTTTCACAACTTTTTGGTGTGAGAAGCAGTCAAACAATAACTTGGTCTGATGATACGTGTTGACGTGAAACTGAAAAAAATCTTTTGTTATGGAAACGATGGAAACTATTAACAAAATTTGTTTTTGAGGGTAAATGAAAAGGTCATTGGGAAGTGTTTAAATGAAAAGGTTGATGACCTGTTTTCTATTTTTATAATAATTTTTAAATAATTTAAACACGATAAACAATTATTTTTATTTAGTGCCGGCTATGGGATTGCAATATCTATACATTGCGGTAAAAGTTTAGAAACTTAAGTACTGTGCTGTTTTTGTGTAATATTACTATTTTTTTTAACTACAACAACAAAAGTTGGTGGCAAAACCGCCTTTTTATTGATTCCGCGTTTGCATCTAATTTCGAATTGCTATGCAAAGAGGTTGTCAGATTCAAATTGAACTTGGGGTGGGGGATAAATGAAGTTTATTGACTAGAAGACCTCTTTCTTGTGACAACGCCAGTGTTTACAGGAATTGACAAGGCGATCATCGGGGGAAATGGGGGTTGATGCTGATTGACGGATCCATATGGTACATATTATTGTTATTACATTAAGCTTTAATATCACACTAGAGACAAATAGATAAATAGTTACCTTTTAAGCATATTGGGTTTTGTTTTGTTAATAACTGTGATAATATTTCATATAGTACTGGGTGCCTTAGGTGCTAGGTTTGTGATCGTGCAAGCATGTACTTGATTCTTCTTTGACTTTTCTAAAAATGTTTACCGTCAACGATTCAAGCTGTCAAAACTGACTAAAAATTGTGTCCTGTTTTGCCAAATTGTATTCATTTCCCAGAACACAACTATTTGACAGACAACAGCAATTTACTCAGCGCTCTTGACCTTATTCCCGACGATATGCTTACCGAATTGCTCAAAGAAGACCGCGGCAACTTGTGGAACGAAGCCATCATTCCCCACACAACCACAAACACAACTGCTGTTGCAAGCTCTCCATACGACACTGCTGACGTGGACACGTCATCATCCTATGTCCTTCCCAGTCTGTATTCCACCCAATCGGAATTCTGTACTGATTCCGAGCTGTGCGACAATTCGAGTGGATCTTTCGAATGGATTCACTTGGCCAGCCCTCCGACAATCGTCCAGTCTTGTTCAATCGCACCCAAAAGCGCAATGGCCAAGACTGTCTGGTCTTTCACCGAACGTACTTCTGACGTTTCCAAATCGACAGACAATCGTATTTTGTCCAATCTAACTGCTGCACTCATCCTTCCAGAAGTCGAACGCCGCTTGCGATCTTCCAATGGCGTTTCGTCTCCATGTGGACTCCATTCATCAACGGGTATTATCTCGCCCTCGTCATCGGCGTGTTGCAAGTCTCTGCAGTGTTCTGGCAAGCGCCGACGCAATGCTTCTGAGTCGCCGCCTTTGCTGATGCACCAGACGACTGCTGACGCACCTTGCGACGATCATTATTTTGGTTTTGAATACGCATCGGTTACCAATCCCAGTCGGATGAGTACGAGTAGCGATGGTGGCCCTATTCGCGGTGGATTAATTGCCGATTGTAGTCAAGATTGCACGGTGGATTTGTTAGCTGGCAGCGCGAAGTCGAAAACGTATTGGACCAAAGATCGATTTGGAGATGATGCGGTTGAAATGGTAGGTTGGGCATGGTGTAATTTAAAACAATCAAGTGTGGGGGGTTTATTAAATCACGATTTATCAATTTGTTATATTGGACTTGTGCAGATCTAATTGTGTCGCACCAGTAGTACGGCGTTCGACTTGAGCCTGTGTGGGCATGGATTCGATTCCCACTACCCCGGGTTCATGTTCGGCTTCGTTAAGATGTTCATAGCTGAAAGATGTTTCCCGTATAACATTTCAAGTAGGAAAAATAAAATACTAATTTGTCCTACATACATACATACGCGTGTATTATTATTATTTGTTAGAGTTATCATCTTCAACCCAAGGCCTACATATGATATACATATAGATTTTAGGTACTCTGGATGTATGCTTGCAACCATCTGTCGAAGGGAACGCTCAGTTATATCACTATACACTCGGTCTCTGCTCTTATTATTGTAGATATCTATTTACTCGTGGTTCAGGATACACCACATTGATCAGGAACAGTCAGGAGTATCACTATTATTAAAAATTGGACTTTATAAACATTACTCATATATATATATATATATATATATATATATGCTAATGATCCTGAGGAAAGGATGCTAATGATCCTGAGGATTTGAGTAATGCTTATAAAGTCTCAATTTCCAATGATGGTGATATTCCTGACTGTTAGTCCTCCACGTGGTGCATCCTGGACTAGGTGCCCCTAGGCATCTAGACTAATAACAGCAGGGTCCGAGTGCACAGCGGTATAACTGGGCTTCCGCTACGGCGGGTGGGTGCGAACATACACCCAGGATACTTAAAAGGTATCTAAAGGTATACGTATATCATATGTAGCCCTTGGGCTAAGGGAGATAACCCTGACAAAAAAATCAGACGGCCTCGTCAATCTTTGCGAACAGTGGCGACGTCACAAGGATGCCGTCTACCAGCCAAGAAACTTTGTTATTCTTCCACGTTTGTCTACGCTTGTCAAGCCATCGAAATCGATCGTTCTATATGTCGTATAAATATGGGAAATAATGAAGAGGTGACCACGTCACCAACCAAAATGAAATGAAAATGAATATATATATATATATATATATATATATATATATATATATATATATATATATATATATATATATATATATATATGAAACAAGTATGAATGCTTATTTTGACCAACACAACAATTTATTTCAGTACATGTCGCATCCAAATTCCAATACCAGAATGGCTACCTCAAATCACATGACCAACTTAAATGCCACCAAACCTATCTCAGACGTGATAATGGACATCGGGTCGTCACAGTCCACGTTGCATCATCAAAGATCTCCAATCCTCATTGACAGCCATTTGGAGCCACAATTGTGTTCCGCAACATCCAATCGGATGAAGAAAAAGTTGAAAAAATCATCCAACTCCTTCGCTACTTCTATGATGCTCAAACTGAGTCACTGCCGTCAGCCCAACGATTGCGTCGACAAATTTGTCATTCACAGGCCGGGTCTACCTCGACGCCACACTATGGGTTCGTACAATTTCATTGCTTCCGAACACGATCGTTATCGCTACTCGTCCTATTCACATTCGCAAATACCTCATTGATCATATTTATATAAATGAATAAATCAAGACACAGTCCCTATGGAAATTGCGAATTTCGTCTACCTCGACTATCGCTTACATTTTATTTATAAGTAGTATCTCACAAAAGATATAAAATATGTGTGATGCACTTAAATCGTGTTTTCACATTTCTGCATTTGTCATTGTGTGTGTCATCAAGGCGTTTGTTTTTCACTCTCCACCGCTAATAGATTACTTATTTTATGATTACATTCTCATATGTATATACATATATTGGGAGAGAGTAGGGGAGGGATTGGGTGTGGCTATTTTTTGAATATACATTTCATCGTTAGCTCTGCTATGTACAATTTATTTGATTTGGAACGAAAATTGTCATTTATCAAATGCATTTTGCCACATTGTAGTACATTATTATTACTGTTATTATTTGATGTTGTATGCGTGTGTGGTACCTGTATCTAATTTCTGCTTTATTTATTTTATTTGTTTTTTTTTTGAACGCTTTAAATTTTTTGGTTTTTTTTTCTGTATAACACAAACTTACACATATGTGTATTACTAATATTAATAAAATTGTATTTTTTGCATTATTGGGTTTTTTTGTCTTAATGATTCTGAGACTTTGAGTATTACTTATAAAGTCTGCATTTTTAATAATGATGATATTCATGATTGTCACCTCTACGTGGTGCGTCCTGGACTAGATGCTTCTAGACACTTAGACTAGCACAGCATGAACCTAGCATGCAGCGGTATAACTTGGCTTCTGCTTCGGTGGGTCGGTGCAAGCATACATCCAGAGTGTTTCTAAGCTATCTCAAGTTATATGTATGCTATTTGTAGCCGTTGAACTGACAAAAAAATTAGGTGATCTCGTCAAATTTTGCGAAGAAACTTTGTTATTGCTCTGCGTTTATCACGTTTATTAAGCTATTGTATTCGATTGTTCGCTATGCCGTATAAATATGGAAAATAATGAAGTGTTAACCACATCATCAACCAAAATGAATGAATGGATAATATTTTACATTAGGTTAAAAATTATCATTGTTGGATTGGTACAGTTTTGGTTTATTTTAGTTAAAGTTTGATCAGGGTCAAGTTGCGTTTTGAAAGTCAGGATTTTTAACAATATTCTTGATAGATGTTTATTGTGTTCATTGTTTTGCAAGTAACACTTTAACAAAAGAACATTTAGCTAAGACTGGCGTTACCTATGTCTATTCAGTTTTGAGTTTGCTGTTTTACTGATTATCGTTTCGGCAGATATCATAATAATGGTTAGTAATATACCTCTTGATTATTCCTATATTTGTACGGCATATTAAACGATCGATTTCGATGGCTTGATAAAATAACTTTTCTTGACTGGTAGATGGCATTTTGTGACAGTGCCACTGTTTGTAAAAATTGACGAGACCGCCTGATTTTTACCAGGATTATCTCCCTTTGCCCAATGGCTACATATGGCATACATACTTTAAGATACCAAGTATCTTGGGTGTATGCTTGCACCCACCCGCCGTAGCGAATGGCCAGTTATACTGTTGTGCACTCGGTCCCTGTTGTTATTAGTTTAGATACCTATGTGTACCTAATCCAGGATACACCATGTGAAGGAGGAAGAGTCAGGAATATCACCATTACACCCATTTTAACAATTAACGCAAAAAATTACAAAGGTATTAAATATAAATTAATTTGTTATGTATAATTGTTTTTTCGTAAAAACAAATATCTGGAATTAAAAATAATGTCTAGTGCTTCATAGATCCTTTATATATACTTAGAAATATTTATTTAAGAAGGCTGAGTCGGCCAAAATAGCATATTTTAAAAGCTACTTCTATATTAACGTGGATAATAAGTTAAAATTACACAATTTTTATAATAATTAAATTATTATTATTTTGTATGCTTTATTTCATTAAAAATGAACAAGAACTAATTCTTAAAATTGATGTTAAACACACATTCAAATCTGCTCTGATTGTGATGTTATAATAATTATCAAAATAAACATTTAATTATTCTAATCTATATAAATAAAAATAACAAAAAAAATTTTTTTTTTTTTTTAAATAAAAATTTACGTTTAACCTTGAGATTCCGCTCATCCGCTAATTTTGCTTTCTGATTGTATTGTTTTTGAAATGGAGAATAGTGATAAAAAATGTTTTTATTTTACCGAAAAAAATACCGTGTTATTAAAGAATTAAAAAATGAAGGATTTTCATCAAAAAGATTAACAGATTTATATAGAGTTAACCTTTCAACAATTTATCGGATTATCAACGGTCAAAAACCACGGAATTATCATAATATTGGAAGAAAACGTGCAACAACAAGTACAGATGATCAAAAAATTATTATAGAGTTAAAAAAATTATAATAAACCTTTTTCAAAAACTAAAAGAAATAGTTTAAACAATTTTACATATTCCACTATAAGAAACAGAGCAATTAAATCCGGTTTAGCTCTACAATCACCGAAGATTAAGCCATTTATTGCCAAAAACAAAAGAATGGTAGATTAGCCTTTTGTAAACTATGGAGTGAACGACACTTATGTTATTGTCGTTCCGTATACTTTGCTGATGAAACAATGATTCGGGATGAACCATTTGGCTTTAAAAACAAAGTGTTGTGTGGGACAAGTTTTTAAAAATATTCACTCCCGGTTGTTGGAAAGAAAGCCCACCCTCGACAAGTAATGTGTTGGTTTGGTATTAAGTATAATCAACCTATCAGATGGAGAATTATATTTGGTACCTTAAATAGTGAAAAATTTGTTTCAGTTATAAAGGATGTTTTTCATTATGAAATGCAGTACACTTACACGGGGGTTACTACTGTTATTCAGGACAATGTTCCATGTCATACGTCCAAAAAGGTAACGTCATATTCATCTAAGTTCACTATATTTGCTTTATATTTACATTTAGACAGTTGAGGGGCTAAAATCAAAAAAGCTATCTTTCACTCAATTGCCACCTAACAGCCCGGATATCAATGTTATTGAAAATTTTTTCAGTATGCTAAAGTGCAATATCAATAAGCATACCGAAATTGAGGATTTATGTGAACGCATTCGGTTTGTTGTTCAATATGAGATGAAACAAGAATATATCAACACTCTCATCGACAGCATTCCAAAACGCCTGGATCAGGTTGTTCAAAAGAAAGGCGATCACATAGATTATTAAATTTTTTGAACTTTGTAATGTCCTTAATCATTTGGTAACTGAACAAATTGCGTGTAATCTTTATTTTTATTAATAGTTGACGTTATAAATCATGTTAATCATTTTACTCCATTTCCGATTTTGCACCCGTTGATATTTTATATAATTTTTTTACTTATAATATATATGTATATATAATTATAGTTTTTTTTCAATTATTATATAGTATTGTATATTTTATAATTGAAGTGACGTTTCTCTTGTATGCTATGTAGTTGCTAAAGAGGTTTTAGTTTAATAATCACTTTTTTGCAGTAATTGTTGTGAGGGTTGTATTAGAAATTGAATCTTTATAAGCAATAATTAAGTCCTTAGGATCACTAGCATCTAAAATGATACCATACCAAAAGGACATAGCATTTATTATTATTATTGCACTTATCAAAATGTAATAACAAATATATTTATTCTTAGCATTTATATATATATATATATACCAGTGGCAATTGCCTGAAATTAAAACGAAATTTTACTGATTTATATATGCAAAACTTATTTATAGTATTTTAAAAATCGATGAAACAAAGTTTATACAATTTAAAACGTGTTATTGTCAAATGCAATTAATGTGAAATAAAATTGGACGTTTGTTTTATAAATGTTTGTAAGCAACGTAAACAAGCATTTTGCTGGTTGAAATGTAGTATTTTTCAAAATAATTCAAACAGTTTGTCAACAGATAGACGTGAAAAACATTGTATTTATGACATTCGTTTGGTTATTACATTTCTTTTATTGAAATTATTTTCAATTAATTATATAAAAAAAAAATTATTTTTTTATTACTGCCATTTACTGTTATTGTTGTCGCCACTGTAATAATAATTAGTATTATCATTATCATCATTACTATTTTTTAATACTATTATTATTATTAGTGCAAAACCCTTTTGCTTTAAAATAAGATAACAGTAACAGCAAAAACAACAACAAAGTCCCATTATTTAAAAAGAACATTCTGGGCAATAAATTGATTCCATGTAATTAACTTAACATTTATAACTATACAAACATACAGCATGCATATGTTAAGTCCACGCTAAATTTAATAAATTACAAATTGTTTTTGTGCACACAAAATGTATGTATAGTTATAAATGTTAAGTTAATTACATCATAATTATATATATATATTGATTCTTTATATGTTTGTGACTGAAGAGAATATACGAAATGAATTCATCTCACAGTTTACGTCTTCTATTATTTTTGTTTGGAATTATAAAGGGAACCCAATGCTTTAAATAATTCCATGTAGTTGGATCTATTGCCAAAGTTTTTGTTTAATCCCATGAAGCATTCATTTCCTCAATAGTTTTTAGCTAAGTTTTCTGTAGTCTATCCCAATCTTTATTTTAGCACCATCAACTATTCATTTCAAAACCGTTCTTACTGATCTTTTGGGCAGCAAAAGTAGAATTTAACCAAATGATGGAACTTTTTCTCGGATTTCACTCACCCTGTTATCTAAGTCCTACTACCACTTATTTGCCGTTGTTTCTGGAATGGGATCCTCTTATTATTTTGTAGCAATATAGATTTTTTACAGAGGACAAATTACCAACCTGGTAAGCTTAAACCTTCCTCCTATATCCAGGTTTGGGACTGGCTAGATTGGTTCATTTCTCAAACGTAAGAAATTCAGATAACTTTGATTTTAAAATGTTTTAAAATAGTAATCATTTACCGAGATTTCCAAAACTTATATCATCTTCTAAATACAAAATCACCGTATAGCTGTACTACATATGTTGATAGACCAACACTTGAAAAGTGTTTACAAATTATTTAAATGCAATAATTTTAACATTCAAATTAAAAAACTGGATCCGTTAAAAAACAGTTGGTACACATTTTGAAATAGAAATATTAACAGTTTATTTCAGTTACCCCATATTCATATAAGTTTAAAAGTACGTATAAATTAATAAATTGTGCGTAGATAATATGTAACAATGGGTCTGTGTTCAAATTAAACACTGTTCTTTTTAGTAAAACTTTGTAAAACCACTATATTTTGATTATATATATATATATATTTATGTGAGTGTGCTTAACTTTATTTACGTATTTAGAAACAGCGTTTATAAATTCATGTTAATTTTTAAAAATTGTTTTAACGAAACAAATTAAATTCAATTATTTTTTACAAATAAAATTGATTTTAATTTTATAATTCTAGTATTTTACAACTAGTTGTATTTTAAATTATTCATAAAATCTAAATTTTATTTTGTTTATTATAAGCTACTTTAATTATTTAAGTAGTTATAATATAAATAAAAATAATAATAAAACAATCTTTGTTGCATTGTAATTTAGCTCATTTTATATTGGATTTTATATAAAAATTCACCATTTCCAGTAAGATATTTCCCTATAATAATTTTGACCTGCAAGATTGAAGAATGTAGGTTAGTTTCTATCATAGTTAGAATATAAAAGTAAAATATTCAAATATTAATTTATGTAAATAAATTAATTTTGTTTTTTAATTTACACAAGAGTTTATATTCTCAGTTATTTTTTTAAACATACAAAAAAGAATATTTTTAAGATTCTTGCTTTTAGTTGAATAGATATATAGGTTCGAGTGACACTACCGAATAAATGAAGGCCTTGTTTGGCTTAACTAAATGTCCACTTATTAAAGCATATTTTCTAGAAAGCACTTAAACAGTTACAACCAAATAAAATTATAAGATTGTGTTTTATCTACCTTTGCCATTACAACAATAAACCTCGATACGGTGTGTTATTTATGACTACTATAAAATCACAGAATGATATACAACTGTATAAACAAAGGATAACATCCTCTTTCTCCAAAAAGCAACAACATTATTTCGTAAGTTTGTACATTAAATATTCGACTTTGAAAATCGTCCATATAGAACATTGAAATTCTATTTATATTTCGCTAAGACCCCGTTATTGGAATTATACTGCCTTCACTTGTTTACCGTAGTTTAATGAAATGATTTCCTTTTATTGTTTCTTTAACAATATATTTTTAACATAGGCTAAATTGATAATTTTGCACTCATCCTTTCTCAACCGGACCTGGGATCGGCTACAGTGGAGTTATAAAAGTATATGCTAACTTTTAAAATACTTTGTTGTTGCTGTTTAAATTATTTTATTCTTCAATTATTTTTAAATATTTGTTTAATAATAATAAAGTAGATGATTTTTGCATTTGCATTTGATCATACTCAATGAAATGACATTAATCTACTCGTAATAATTAAAAGATTTTGTTATTTCATACAGATATTGGAATTTCTGTTATTAGGTTGAAACACAAAATGTTTGATTTTATAAGGAAAAAATAAGCAAATTTTAAGAACTTTTAACCAAAAAATACTCTATTGGTTTTAGCAGCCATTTGCCTACAAGATGCTGAAAAATAAATACCATTTCTGAAAAACTATTTGCCTTTTGAATTGATAAAATGCTCAAAGACTGTAACGATAGCTTCACAATTTGAAAACATTTATTCCTTAATAATGTTTAAAAAAATAATAAACTGCTGGAGGCTGATGCGGTGAGTAAGATAGGTGTAGTAATATTTAATACCCAGAATCTACTAATTTTCTACCAGTGGCTTAGAAAACATGACGTATTGCATTGTCGTAAAGTAAAATAATTCTATACCTATTGACGACTATTGGGTGTTTGATTCGCAGCTTTTCACGCATATGCTCTATTTCCTTACAATGTGGTGGTCTAGCGGTACAGCGCTAGAATTCGGATCTCGGTGGGCATCGGGGTTCGAATCCCATCGCCGGCACTAAAATGCGGGCCCACGTTTGGCTTCGCTAATTGTCCACTGCTGAAAGATATTTCTCGTAAAACATTCAAAGTAGCAAACATAAAATAGAAAAATAAATATGTCAGTAATGACTGTTCTCCTTTGTTGCAAAAACAAATAATTAATAACTCTTTCAGTATTCCATCATACAGTCACCATGAATTTTCTTTTTTGTACAGGTTGTTTTGAACAGCGTCTGGCAGGGTCATTTACATCTGACCATTGCCCAGATTGTTTTGTATTGTATCCATTTTTTATCACAAGTTATCAGTCGGTCTAAAAAGAAATCACTTCGGTGTCGATTAAGAAATGATTTGGAAATCTCTAGACTCTGCAATTTGTGATTTTCCGTCAACTTGTATTGTACCCATTTGTCCATCTTTTTCACCTTTCCAATGGTTTTTAAATGACAAAAAAAGATTCAAATGGGAAACATTCAAGTATGCTGCGATTTCTCGAATTGTTGTTCGCGGTTTTAATACCACCAATGTCCTTAGTTAGTCTATATGTATAGCCGAGGATGGTTTTCCTCTAGGTTCATAAGGGAGGTTTACATTGCCAGAAGGAAATTTTGTAAACCGCCGCCGTATTGTCCACTGATTGCAACAAACACTCCCAAATGCCATATTGATATTTTAATCTGCTTGTGATGCATTATGGCCCAATTTGAATAAATATAGGAATATCACTTTTAATCGTTCTGTAGATTCCACGTTTATTAATAGGGATAAAGCGACGTCATGCATAAATCTTATAAATGAAATCTGAATTTAGTTTGCAGTGCCACTAAGTGAAATATTTTTGTTTACACTAATTCAACAGACATTTAAAACAGAATCGGATATTTCATGTGTTCCAATCTAGTATTTGAAATGTTGTTAAACATTTTTTAATTGGAGGGGTGGTTTAGTAGTGCGGTGATGGACTCGAATTCGGATAGTAATTGGTTTGAGTGCCATCATCGACTTTCGTGTGGCTACGTTTGTCCTTTTGCTGAGAGATGTTTCCTGTAAAGCTTACAAGCAACAATAGCAATAATAATAATAATAATAATAGTAAGGTTTAGTTTTCAAAGATGTTACTACTTGCACAGGCACTGTTTCTTGTCCATAATTTATTATTGTGTTTTCCCTTAAAAATATTTGCTTATAAACAATACGGCTTTATCATATGTAACTTTTATAAACTGATAGCAATACGATATGCCTTTATCCTTTTAATAAAACCATTAGACACACCCTAGTAATTACACCAACCTGTTTTTTTAAACACTGTTTTTTGGAAATAGATGGGTGTCACTATAATTAAATTGTGGTTTATTATTTATACTGATGAACTATGCGGGTCGCTTGTTTGTATCATTATTGTTTTGTGTGAAATGAGGGTTTTGATAATGTTCAATTAATTGTTTTTATAAAAAACTTATTTAATTTGAAAATTTCAACATTAAAATTTTATTTTTAAAGGCAACAATTAAACAAAAACTATTTTTAATTCTGTTTACCTATTAATTAGATACATTCAATATCAACTAAGAAATTGATAAATTAAACTGAAAAATGTTACTTTTTTAAATTATCAAGTTAACTGTTCGTGTAATGTTAACAAAGATGTACTTGTTCTGTAAATATCTGTGATATTTCTGTTTAAATATTGGAGTACGATGAACAAATATTACCGTATACGAATATTAGTTTCACAAATTTACAGATTTTTACAAATGTTCAGCACCATATAAATCTTTTCGCAAAGGGTCATTTAGTACAACCTCTCCTTTGACATAGCATTCTGAATTTCTATACAAAGACGTTTTCAAATGTAAATAGAAATTGGGAGGGTGATGCTTATTTGCTAGAAAACCGCATCCTTGCTATGACGCCAGTGTTCACAGGACAATTGTCGGATCCACAAGCCTAGCCGACTACATATGTTAAATGAACACATTTTAAGCATTTTGGGTGCATGCTAGTTTCCATTCACTAAATGAGTCTAATGAAATCCAGCCATACCACTGTGCATTCAGTCCCTGCTGTTATTAGTCTCGATACGTGTAAGCACCTAGTTTAAGTTCATAATGTGGAGAAGAAATTCAAGAAATTGAAACTTTATAAGCATTATTCAAATCCCCTGGATTATTAGCATCCTGTAGATTAGAATCCTACTCATTCACTATCTTGTGACTGATAAATAGCATTCAATGCCCAAGGTTCTATTTATCTTCTGAAAACATTTGGCAAATTCAATATTAAAGTACATATTATCCTATTTCACGTCACCGAAATTTTTATTCAATGAACAAATTATTAATTAGCAAAATATATTCCGTAATAAAACGATAAAATAATATTTACAATGAAATGATAAAAGTACACATTATTGATTATTTCGTTAAGGTTAAATCAACCACGTTATATACATAATTCCTCCTCGCTATTCGATTGACAAATGTTAAATAAGGATAAATTTACCCACATTATTATCATCCATACTGTGTTGAATACTAGAAAGACAGCTCAAAGAATGACGTTGTCCTATTACAGTCAACTTTATTGATTCATTGTGCTGGACAAGTTGACTTAGCTGATTGCAATTTAGATTTTGGCAAGGAATTCCGTTGAGTTCGACAATTTCATCGCCTACATCTAGGTTACATTGATTTTTGTTTAGTAAGGTGTAGCGCAACACACGTTGAATGCATAAACCTGAAGGTCGAATATGGAAAAAAAACATTTCATAATTGATGGGTTAAAAAACAAACATGTTATGACATTCACTGTGTATTGTTCGAAAATAAAAATACCTGGATACTTTTGAATTAAAATACAAAAGTGACAGCTTAACCCAATAACCCAAATAGTATACTACAAACGTGATGTGCTCAGTACCAGAAAGCAGAACTCAGAAAGCATTCCAAATGGTAATGCGAAAGTTCATTATTTTAAAAGTTTTAGTGTGAAATACTACTCATCTCTTTCTACAAATAATTAAATAACAGGGCCTTGACTACATTTATTCTCATTTGTTTTATAGATTTATGGTTACGGATGTGTTCAAGCATCGCTTTTCGATGTTCACTTTGTTATAACTGTAATAAAAATTATTATTAAAAGTTTTAATATCAGCCTTCTGATCAGAACATTAATTATTGAGTCATCCTGTGATTATATTAATTAAAATGTTTTAGATCATTTCCATTGATAAAATTTTAATGAGTGCTTATTATTAATAATTATTTAATTACCCACTGGTCACGTTGTTTCCAATCGAACTAATGAGATTAAAACTCTACAATCACTAAGCTGCATCATATATGTTACACAATATATTTTACGTATAGTTATTATATATATATATATATATATATATATATATATATATATATATATATATATATATATATATATATATATATATATATATATATATATATATATATATATATATGCATATATATATATATATATATATATATATATATATATATATATAATTTAATCTGCAATCCAATAATGATCTTTTCAGTTTAACATCGTTTTAAAAATTACAACTAATTGATATGCTCCAGTTTTCAATTAATTTTCTACATTAAATGTTTCGATTAGATTAGTTATCATGTATAAAATTTGATCAATTTTATTAAAAACAGAAGAATAAAATAGGTTTCAAATGATAATTATCTATGTTCGAATGTCATTAAAGAGTACCAAGTTCAATTATTGAATCTTCATTTCTTTATAATGTGGATGTGAAACAGTGTGGATCCAAATTAATACATATTTCTTTTACAAAGTACTAACCACTAATTTGACCAAACTTTTAAACTCTAATTGTACCTGGAATAATAACAATGGAGACCGAATCCATAACGGGTGAGTGCAAGTATCCACGTAGCCCTTGGGTTAAGGGAGATAACCTTACATTTGTTACGTTTATCAAACCATCGAAGCCGATCTTTTAAAATGCCCTATAAATATGGGAAATAATGGAGGTACCAATGATGGAAGAAAATTATGCCTCTTAAATGAACAAAACCAACCTTTGGAGCTTCTGTTTACGACAATCCCAAAAGGAACTGCATGATGTTGACGCTTGATTTCAACCGTTCGCATGTTCCTTTCCAACACAATATCACATGGCTGATTGAGGATGGGTAGGGGGCAAGAGTTGGGATTAGGTGATGATGAGGACGATTGATCCAACATGTTGTTACTCGAGTTGGATGTTTTCAAAACTTTGCACAAATTAGACCAACTTTGAAGACATGATTTTCGCCAATCGGAAGATTCCATTTTTAAAGACTTGAGACTGCACGTGCTCCGTCGAATTTTCAATTTTTTGCTCAGAGACAATCGGTGGTGTTTTTTGAGATGATCTTCAGACTGAGGTCGATCGGAGTTGGTGCGTTGGGGAGTTGATACTATTGATTGGGATTGTTCTTCGTTTCTTGTCAATGCAATATTTAAATGGAAGAGTATAGTAAACAGTCGGTTTATGCCTTATAGTTCCGATAATGACTAAAAATAAATGCTGTTTTTAGCTAAAAAAATACTTTGTTTTCTTGCATTAGTCACGTATGTATAACTTGGAAATAGCAGCAAGGTTACAACATTGAACCTTTTTAACATGATCTCGTAAATAACATTTTTGTGGTAGGCAGAGTAATGAACAAATTTTATTAATAATACTTCAAATAATTGAAACTAATCTCTTCATTACTCCATTAATTAATTAATTTCCTTTAAACTTGAGAAAATTACGGATTAATAATAGAAAATAAATAGACAATTTTTCGTGATCAATTTATTCAAAAAAGAATTAGGAATAGATTAAACGAATAATCAATAAGCAAGAGTGTAAACAACTTAAAGCAATTTTCGAAATAGCACGCTACTAAATAATTAAAAAGCTGAGAATTCAAAACTGCTAATCAATTGTCTTTTACAGCTGTTTGTTCAACTATACTGTATCAACTTGCATCTAATGGAGATGCTAATGATATTGAGGATTTGAGTAATTTTTATAAAGTCTCGACTTCCAATAATGGTGCTATTCCAGACTGTTCGTTCTCCATGTTGTGCATCCTGGACTACGTGCTCATAGACAGGGACCGAATGCACAGCTGTATAACTAGGCAACCACTACGGCGAATAGGTGTAAGTATACATCCAGGGTACATAAAAGGTATTTTAAGGTATATGTATAGCTATGTAACCCTTGGGCTGACAAGAAATCAGGCTGCCCCGTCAGTCTTTGCAACCAGTGCCACAATCATAAGGATGCTGTAAACCAGCCAAGAAACTTCGTTATTTTTCAACGTTTTTATGCTTACGAAGTCATCAAAATTGATCTTTTAATATACCGTACAAATATAGAAATACAGGTGATCATCATGTCATCAACCACAATGAATGACTTGCACATAATAAAAACCTCACCCAATATTGAGTAGTACATTATGCCCATTCCATTTCTTTGTATTTAAACCCACCTCATCTACCTATTGTTTGCCATACGGATAGAAACTAGGCCAAATAATTAGACTACTTGAGATGAAACCAGGTGCAAGTCTGTGCATCTGTTCGACATTTTGTCAACAACAAAAATACAATTCAATTATAACCGAAAAAACTGACCAACTGTTGCATAATTTTCAACCATTTCAAGTATTTGTTACCGTGGCGCAAAATGATTGCGTCATTACTAACGGTTTTTCTTTTGTTTTTATCGTCTACTTGTTTAGTTATCAACATGTTTAAAATGTGAGTGAGGTGGCAAACTGTCGTTTTGTAATAAATGTGTAAATTTTATTTGATAGCCTAAAAAAATATTGACACATTCACAAAAGCACTTACGATTGATAATCGGAAACAGATACAACTTTCATTTGTTTGACTGGTGTGTTGGGTGAGACTAAAATGTAACAGACAATTGAATGAATATAACTATAATGCGTTTAGTTCAAAAAACATTGGCCATGTCTACATAAACATTTATTTGTAATATAATAAAGCATTAGATTAATTGAATTTAAAATATTGAACTAGGGACCTTGTTTGGAACAGACGATGCTGAAATTACTGGTTCTTTAAACAGTACTTACCATTCAACTATCTTGCATTAAACTATCACTTTGTTCCACAAATTCTAGAATGATTAAAAGGACTCAATAGTGCGGAGTTGGAGATCTTATTAATGTCACACGTTATCACAAATCTTGAAATGTTTATAATAAAGATGTTTAACCAATAAGAAGTGCGTTTAGTATGAAGCCGAACACGCCAGACCACCCTATACATTTGAATTCTTTCAATTGTAACAGCGATAATACTTTTAGTTACATACGATTACATTTTAATTTTATGCATTTAGTGTAAATGTACTTACAGTTTGTATCGACAGGAAGTCCTTCTGCACTGAATCTTCGCCGAATATTCGGATTGGTAGTAATAAATTTTCTCTGAGTTGTAAGTGCGGATACATTTTTATTTTCCAATACCGAATTGGGTGGTACGGAACTCCTGAAATTGAATATTTTTCATTTTACAAGTTGGAATATACACACAATTTTCTTTATTCTATATTGACTGCTTTAAATGTTTTAGTATAACAGATAAACCACATGACAGAAATGTCTAATAGTCGTTTAACTAAACAGTCTATTTTGTATGTAGACTATTTTGTAGTGTGCGGTTTTTACATTATAAAAAATAACTATAAATTTTACGCATATATGTATTGAGGTCAAAATATGGGGAAAGCATTTTCTATTAAACACCTGTTAACATTTCTCTGATGCATGTCCAAACACCGTTTACCCGACAGATGTTAATAATAAAAGTGAGAAGTTGAAAAACATCCGTACAATAAAAAATGTGATACAGTAATAGTACTCACTTACATGTACGCTGTCTTAGCCGGAATGTACATTTACGTACATTGATAAATTAAACAAGAGTATTATATTTGACATACAAGATGAAACAATATAATACAATTTAAAAATAATTATTTGACAGTTACCCAAATGTTCCTCTGCCGCTTTCTTTACAAACGTTTATCGAATGAATAGCTTTCAACGGTTTACCTACAGTTGACACAGGTCGCTGACGCAAGCCACTCTGCTGAATCTTCACTTCAGTTCCACTAGGCTTTGAATAGTTTCGAACCCGTCTAATGCGTCGAAATTGCATCCAGTTTGAATGCCTTTCATTCGGCACTTCCTCTTTCTTGCCAATCATATTGACCTGCACTCCCAATCGAGGTTTGATCGCGTGTGGCCAGTGATTGGTTGATAATTGAGTCGCCATTGCTGCAACTATAAACGAAAGCAACAGCACAAAGCAAATGACCTTATGAATATAACAAGTATTATAACTCAAATGAATGAGTTTATCGCACAACCAACTTTCCATATATTTGATCTAGATGACAGATTTTGTTTTAGTTTTTTGTTGTGTGATCTCACATTTCAAACCGTTGACATTCTTTGTTTTTTTTTGTTGCTTTTTATTAATTCTGCCAAATGTATATCTAATTCGTAGTTGATGATTGATTAGTGTGCAAAACAATAAAACGGAAATATAACACAATGAGTTCA
The DNA here is from genome assembly GCA_025895645.1 of Cardicola forsteri. Taxonomy (NCBI): domain Eukaryota; kingdom Metazoa; phylum Platyhelminthes; class Trematoda; order Strigeidida; family Aporocotylidae; genus Cardicola; species Cardicola forsteri. Next base: position 678,945 of record JAKXYG010000449.1, read on the forward strand.
CAATAAAAATTTTATTATATGTTTCCAATGTGTTGATTTATGTCGTTCATACTTGTCAAAGTTAATTTTGTGCATTTGTGAAACCACAAAACCATAAGTTTCCAATTTTGAGTTCATATAAAAAATTCAGCAGTTGGAATCGTTTTAAATTTAACTGGGATTTAATATCGCCACAAAATTCAAACCCCATATGACTGTTCTTAATTTCCATTTATAAAGATTGATTCTCATCATATCATTAAGCTAAAAAAACACTAATTTGAAACTCCTGTGTAGAAAAAGAAACGACAGCTAAATCGATTTGTCCTCATTAAAATAAACATTTATTGAATTTTAAAAGTTGCATAGGACAGAAAAAATTAACATAAATTAGTGTATGTCACAAATGTATAGTTTTGTTTGAAAGAAATTCACTTGAGACACATTAGCAACATTCTGCACATGAGTGTACACTCAGTCTCTATAATCAACAACAATGGTTAAAGTGACGTTGTTTACACCTCCACCCATATACAATTATTTTATGTTTTCTATTATGAATCTTTAATTCAAATTCCCATTAGAAATTATGTAACAATTTATTGACACATAAACACCTGTTTTCACATTTTAACGATGTCAAATTAAATGAATGTTGTTATCGTGACCTAAACTGGACAAACAGTAGATGCGTATTATAACATTAAAAGCGTGGTTGGTCCAGCAGTTATATAATAATATGCACAAGTTAATTCCTGAATGGTAATTAATAATAATGTAATAATCAATAAATAACGAGTAAACTCCATAGTAGCCAGTTCCAAGCCTAGTTGAGAAATGATGCTCAATAAACAACTGTTTCATCAAACTGCAGCAGAAAAATAATTCATTAATAATGAGTGGTAATAACTTGTATCACTTATTGGCAATTCTTTAAATTTTCTAATTTTTGAATCAAATACTGTAATAGATATCCATTCAGTATAATAAAATACGTAAAGAATGATTTACACCATTAGCCAAACCAACCCAAGTTGTAAAAAAACGTTACCTTGCAAATAGCTAGTTACACAATAACCACAAATTGAATGTGTCTTCGTATATAAATACAATTCTTTTTTATTAATTCAAAACTGTAAGATATTTACTGATATTACACATTTATTAAACAGACTAGTAAATAACAACAAAAATTGGTGACATCAATTCCAAGTTCACATAACATATTATTAAAAAGATCACTTTTCCATGGAATTTATTCAACTAAAGAACCAACTGATTGCAAATTTTGTAGAGCTTGTAACCGGTTACATTATCGAAAATGTGGATTCGATACTTACAATTGCACCACCGCGCATCATCGTAGAATTTTAATAATACATGCACATTTTATTCACCTTAGTTCAATTTAAAAAATATTGGTCATAATGAATCATCAATCCTAGTGCTTCCTTTTACACTGGAATGTTTTAATTATATAGTAATGGCTGAAGATTTGGTACTAAATTAGCTTTTACACAATCGATTAAAAATGTATCAAATTTCAACTATATAAAAATCTTATGACATAGGTCAATGTAGCACTTTGACTTTGGACCTTTGATCACCATTAACCGGAACCTTGGTTTGTACTTTGTCACAAAATACCCCTAACTTATTATTCAAAAGGTGACTGTTTTTTCCAATTATTGATTTAATCATTACAATGCTAGCAATAAATGACCATCAAATATGTCAGTTACATAATAAAATAAAACTTACTTGTTTTGCAACCTGAAGATTGTTTAATGCAAATAATTGGAAAATGGGGAGTATATTCCACAAATACGTGAACAGTTGAGCAGATTTAAATAAGACAAAATAATTGTGCATCCTATCGCTTATATAGGATAAACATACATGGGTGTGAGAATATGGGTAGGAAGGATAAAAAAAACTAGAAACAATTTTTATACTTTACTTTGATTGGCTGGTTTCAAATAGGGTGTGTGTATTTCATTTTAAGTTCCACTAAATCGTTGAAACAACTACTGGAATAATTATTCACATTAAGCAATAATTTTTAGAAATGTTATATTAGTATCGTCAGATTCACTTGAATAATAATTTTACTAGGTTTTCCAGTCAACCAGGAGCACTGTACAGCTGTTTCATCCTTATTTGGAATCTGACGATACTAATATAACATTTCTAAAAACATAATCCCTTAAAAACCCCATTGTTAAATAATTTTTAGTTTGAAAAAATTAATTAATTTTCACAAAACATAGTTACACAATTATAAGTTTTCTAGAATCTTCACATTATTATTTAGTAGTAATACAAGTAAAACGTTTAAAAATCTTTGTTCAGACAAGATATAATCATTCTAAGGTTGTTCATTATTACACGGGCTTTTGGTACAGTAAATATTCTACAAATAAATACTCAAACTTTTATTAATCATATTGAATATAAATAAATTTAAAAACAAAATTGTTTACGTTATTGGTGCTGTCAAACTGCATAGTATTCAAGGTTAAGATTGATTATAATTAAAATTGATTTAAAAAATTGAAAGCACTAAGTAAAATGATTACGCAGGACTATTATTTCTTAATTTTAATATGAGTAACAGTCAACACGCGTGCCAAATAAAATATTGAAATAAACAATTGTTATGTATAAAATTGAACGAAAGGGGGTTTTGTACTTCAATATTAACTATTTTATATCTATTAACACTTTTTGTCAAATCAGCACCAAATTGTTTTAAAAAGTTCCACATATATAGTTGAAACAAATACAGATTGAGTATTCATTATGTAAACGTTTTATTGTTACAAAAATGAAATTTAATTATTTAATAAATAGGTGGTTTAGCAGTACAGTGGTCTACTTGAACCTGAGTGAATATGGATTTGATTGTCACCGCCGGCAAAAATGCAGCTTCGCTAAAATGTCCACTGCTTAACGATGTTTCTCGTAGAACATTCAAAGTAGTTAAAATTATATAAAATTATGTATAAACAGTTTTTTAAAAACAAATCTATTATATTGTAAAATAAAAAGAAGAAAATTGAGCTGGAAAACAATTTAACATACATTTGATAATGAGTTTTATTTATTAATATTTGTTGTAATTACTAGCAACTGGTTGACGCTAAAATAATAATAATAATAATTATTATTATTATTTCTAAGTAAGTAAATATTCACAACAATCTATTTTTTATACTTACCAAAATTTCTTGGTTAAAAATAGTTGCCCACATTTATTGGACATCGCTCAACTATAGACTACTAATAAACAATTCCAGTTTAATCAATTAGGGGATAGTACGGAAGTGAACGTTTACGCACTCCCTGCATATTACGTTATCAGTTCTATACTTACCAGTAAATTGATGTTGACAATTTATTTTGAATTGCTTATGATTGTTTATGTTTCCTGTTTGCGAATTTTTGAATCTGTCTTGTATCGATATTTTTTCATATTATTGTAATAAGCTAAATTATAACCTATTTTTTGTAATATAGTGGTTTTTGTAAATTTATTACAATTATGAACCAGATACAAAAATATTCTTAATTTGCTGTCAAGAATGATAGAGCGGTTTGATTAAGAACAGTGGGCAATTAGCATTGATAAGATTCACTATAAATAATATATTCATAACGTCAGTTTCAACTACCCGTAGCTCCGTGATTAAGGCCTAATTGGCCTAACACCAAGCTGGACATGGGTTGAAGTTCGTGTGCGGAACTCGAAATATACACACATAATTTGACAATTTTAATATGTTATCCACTAGAAAATAATATTGGTAATAATTATTACATCATTATGTGATTGAGGAATAACCACGTGTTCATATGTACACTTCATTCATGTGTATAATGGTAATAAGTGATGTTAATTGTTTTGATGGGGTGGGGAATAAATGATTTAATCCACTTGTGAATTAATTATTTGTTTATATATATGTATATATCCCACAAAAATCTCATAGTTAATTATATTTTTATAAATCAATTTTGTTAGTAATTATCATATTGACATTGTATTTTTTATTTGCATAATTAAATAAAAATATTTGACAAATATAATTATGACATCAATTTGATATGTAAATAAACATTACGTAATATATAATATTAATAATAATAAATAAGCTGTTTATGATAATTGTTAAAATTTAAATATATATATATATATATCGACGTCAAAATGTAAAAAAATTTTGATTAATTTTAGTCTGAAAAGGCTATAAACGTTTTGTTACAAAACATTGTGCTTTGAAAGAATTACGAGGGTAGAACTGCCGATTCTAATCAATAAAAAGTTGTAAACTAAACTAACTTGTTATTTTTTCGTTTTTATTTGTTTCTATATATAATTGAATGTTGTAAAAAATTTCAATTACGTAATCTTCTAGTCCAAAAAGTGGAATTCCTAACTTCTAAAGAAAAAATTAGCTTAGAAATATCAATGTTTGTATTTTTCAAAATAAATAATACATTATTATTGCAATACAAGGTGTACAATGTATTAAAACGTTGGATGTTATGTAACACATTGAACATATTACTCTTTGATTGTTTATTACGTTTTTCTATAACTTTGTTACAATAAAGTACTGGTTTGTATTTATTCTTTGTTTCTATATATAAGATTGCAACTATTCCATATTTTTATTGTATGCAATACAATGTGTAAATTGTACAATGTTTACATACAATTGCTTTCTCTATCCTTGTTTATTTAAGAAGAATAAAAAAAATAATTTGAAACGTATTGTGTTATGTAATAAGTAGAAAATCTGTCTTTTCAATCGCGGAATTTTAAATCGTTTTCATTAAATTTTATGTCATTAATAGAAGTAACTTGAGCAATTTAAAATAAAATTAAGTAAGTTGATTTCGCAAAAATGTCCACCCTAAAACATTCAATGTAGTAAACATAAATAAATAATAAATATTAAAGCTTTTTGAATCAACCGAACTAACAATAATAAGAATAAATAATTGCTCAAAATGAACTTTTTTTCATTGACCGATGGAATAAGTTATTTTAAAAAATACGTTTTCATAAGAACGACTTGTAACAATGTGGATTCGTTACTTTAGCTTGTACCCGATAAACTACGGTTTTCAATTTCACCATTGTCAATAAATTTGTGTTTTTGGTCAATTCTCATTGTACAAACTTTGTACTTTATAAAAAGTGTTTATTGAAACAAAATAAACCATTTAAAAGAGGAATGAATTGCATTTGTCTACATAATATTTTTAACAAATTCCAACTGATAATTGATAATTAGACCGAAAAATCTTTTAGAAATTAAAAGGCCAAAGATTGCGTAATTCTACGTTTGGACAAATACACAGAAGGGACAATGAAAGAATTATCACAAACATCAATCAATCGTTATCAAATATGCGTACGTGAGAAATACAATTTTAATTTTTAAATGGCGCAAATAGATTTGAGATAAAAATGTTTGTTCAAAACAAAGAAACGTGTCTAAAATTAGTAAAATAATACATAGATTTGGTGATTTAAAGTGGTATACTTTTAACGTTATAATTTGTGTAAAAGACAAATGATTTGTTTTTATCAAGTAAATATTTAGCGCGGTCAAACAAAAATAAAAAGATAAATCGATTAATTGATTTAATTTGAGTGGGAGTTTGTGAACTCCTGATTACGTTTATAACATTGTTCACCCAATTATAGCCTAGTGGATCAATAAAAGATTATAACGACGTGGTCTAGCTGTACAGCTCTCAACTTGCACTGGGGTAGGCACAGGTTCGAATCCCACCATCGGCACTCAATGAAAGCCCATGTTCGGCTTCGTGAAAATATCCACTGCTCAAAGATGTTTCCTGTAAAATGTTTAAAGGGATAAAAATAATTAAACATGATAGAAGATGACTTTTATACATTTTACAGAACTCCAATGATCTAATTCTTATTGTACGGCTAAGCGGACTATTTTTTAATGTTTGCTATTTTGAATGTTTTACGAGAAACATCTTTCAGTAGTGGACATTTTAGCGAAGCCAAACGTGGACTCGCATTTTAGTGCCGGTGAGGCATTCGAACCCATGCCCACCGATGTCCGAATTCGAGCGCTGTACCGCTAGACCACCCCGGCATAACATGACTACATGTTTTATCTATTTAAATTACAAAATCTAACCAACCAGGGTACATTTGCCTTTCTATAACCCGGATTTAAACTTTACGAAAGCCTTTTTAATTTTCTCAAACGTTGGGTTATCCGCCTAGGAAATGAAATATTGCTTGTACCGAGAATTATTCGTGTTTTTAAACATTTTAAGCTTGTATTTCAAGCAGCTTGAAGAAATAATTAATAACTAAAAAACAACTTAAATTGTTAAAATTAAAAAATATATTTTTTAAGTATATATGTATTTCTCAACAAAATCGACTTTATTTAAATAAAATACGTTTAGTTAAGTGGTGGTATTATGGATAATTGTTAGAATGAATGTTATTGTAAATGATGATTATGCATTATGGTGCTTCCAATTTCCTATCTGCAAGCCTAAATAAATAAATTTAATTATAATACTTCTCTCTAATTGTGTAACACAAGTGTTTATTAATGTTACCTTTTTTCTCCTTACCGTCGTGATTATTGGATAACTTTTTTAAATTTAAATTTTTGCTTTTGCTAATGATGTAAAATATTATTTGGTATATTTGATAATACATATAGATGTATCTAAGTTGAAAACAACAACAGTAATAAAAATAGTAGTATTAGTAAAAGTAGTAATAACAATAGTAATAATAATAGTGACAATAATAATAGTAATGATAATAATAGTAATAATAGTAATAATAATAATAGTAATAAACTAGATAGTTATCAACTGAGTTATTTCCCTTTTAAAAATGTTGCTTTTACTATATGCCATTTATTACATAATTTTTCTACACTATTTGCTTAATACACTGGTAAAAATGAATTTAATTTATTATTATTTTTTTTCATACTTTGAATGTTCCACGAGAAACAACTTTCAGCAGTGGGAATCGAACCCATGTCTACTTAGGTCCAAGTCGAGCGCCGTACCGCGAGACCACTCCGGTATACTTATTTAAAAATGAATGAAAAAAAATTATTTTAAACAAAAATTGCAGTTATCAGAAGTAGCTATTCAAGTGTAACTTAAAATCGCCTATTTCTGAATAGATTAACTATTTAAATTAGCATATACTGATATAATTATATAGCTGTCATTTGCATACATAATTCAAAATGTTTTGTTTACATTGATGAACTTAATTATTTGATTAGTACTCCAAGTCAATTGTTAAACGGAATTGGTGTACTTTTGTTCTTATTTTGTTGACCTAACTTATTATAGCAAAAGTCCTCACTAATGCATAAAATAAAACGTGTGACCTTACATCAGCATACATTAACACGACCTTGAAATTATAAACATTAAATAATAATAATAATAATAATGTTTTACGGAAAACAGCAATGGACATGGGCCCGCATTTTAATGCCGGTGGTAGGATTCGAATCCCTGTTTGCCGAGGTTCGAGTTGATCACTGTACCGTTAGACCACCATAGCACAAATAATAAAATGACATTGAGAAATAAATAAATATTTCTGATTATACAATTTCCCGTGTTTTCTTTAAGGCATTTTCTACACAATTTTTCTCTTTTTAGCAATAATATCTTTTTACAATGTACAGCTTAATTTTATTTTTCAACAAACCTAAGTATTCAAATTATTCACTTAAATCATTGAACTTATAAACCTTGAGTTTTGATCGTTTCCCTTAGCTTATCAGTTAATTGTGTGTTAATGCTTTTTTCGTAATTTTGAGAAAAAATACAATACAATGATTTAATTACGTGTCTTTTTTAATTTATATAAATAGAATAGATATGAGATAAATCCGCTTTGCATAAAAATACTTGTATTTTGCCTAACGAAAACTAATTTATATTTAATTAATTAAGCCTTTCCAATACAACTAAACAAGATTTTCCGCGTATATATTAACGAAACAATACAAACTATTTATTAATTAATACGTTCTTTTCTTTCCATGTAGAACAAATTAATAACAGATTATTATAGACTGATTTCAATGTGCTTCTTTTATCATTTAAGTAGAAGTTAGTGCATCGCGCATACAAACATGCATTCCACTTTTATACATTATATTTTATTTAATTAAATTCAACATTTATTGTAGGTGCACATCATATTATTAAGCATAAGGGGCACAACGTCAATAAATGTGTAATTAGAATTTTCAATCAACCCAGAGTATCGACAATTTTTAATAGATTGACTCTAATGGATTTTGTTCATTGTGAGACACAGACTTGTTTCTCCTCCTTGCATTGATAGTTTTGGAACCAAGTTGGTTTCATTAATTCACAATGTGTTCCACACAACATTAGTTTTTTTCTACAAAAAACATGTTTTTAATGTGTTTCAATAAATAAGATTAAGGAAAGTCATTAGTGAAAAAAAACCTATTAAAACGGAATTAAGACAAAGAAATGCAGTAGTTATTAAGGTTATAGTCTCGAAATAAAAGCATCAAACTCTGTTTGGGCGTTAACAACCAGATAGAGTGAGCCTTTAAACTGTTACATTATTTCACTTATGCTAAATGTAACAAATATTATATTGTATATTGTACAAAACCCTTTTGCTTTAAGAATAAGCATGAGGCAATAATTACAGCAAAACAACAACAACAATGACAAAGTCTCGTTGGCATTAAATATTCTGCAAATCGAAGATTGCGCTTTCTTTCGGCTTTAACTCAACCTTGTTATCTGGTAACTTTGCCATCCAGAAACGTTGTTGTTTGCCGGAATGGCGTCATCTTTCATTGTTTCCGCAGCAGTATAAATTTTTACAAAGGCCAGGTTGCCAACCTTGCGCTCAAACCCACCTCCTTTATCCAGGCTTGGGACTGACTAGATTGAATCATTTCTAATCCAAACTAGGCGGAGTTAATGTAACAAAATAAGTAGATAATTTTTTTTAAATATTTATTACTTTAAGCATTTTACAAGAAACATCTTTCTGCAGTGGATATTTTAGCAAAGCTGAACGTGGACCCCCATTTTAGTGCCGGTGGTGAGATTCGAACCTATGCCTACCGAGGTCCAAATTCGAGCGCTGTACCGCTAGACCACGGCGGTGAAAGGAATTACTAGAAATTGAATACATCTTTGTGTTATCCAATATTTCCTAAAAACAACCAAAGTAGCAATGTTAGATACAAGCTAAAATATTCAATAAACGAATCAAGATAAAATCTCAGTAAAAAATTGAAATGTATTTTAAAAAGTAGTTAGATTAATTAGCCATATTTTTTTTCAATTTATGATACAAAGAGATAATTATTTTTTTAATTTATAAAAATATTAAATTGTGAATAATAAATTGAATTTTCATCAGGCTGATTTAAGTTTACTTTATTAAACATATTGTTTAAGCCCACCCCCCGTTGTTTATTATGTGTCACTAAGGTAGAAATAAAGTGAATCAACTATTGATTATTTATCAATTAAACACCAATTTTTAAAGGTTATTCTTTCAAAGATTCAAATTTCTTAATATAAAAAACGAACAATCACTTTCATTAATTTGAAATCTGTTCGATAGCTGTGCTGGGTAAGTTCATTTTAAATAATAAGGTCAATTCAGTTGACTTTGCGCTCTTTTGTTGCTAAGGTAACATTGGAAAACAAGTAAATGTTTTCAGCTTCTGATCAGGACAATATTATTTAAAAATAGTACATTTTGAAAAACATTACTATCAATAACAATAAAAATAGGTAATTAAATTAAAATTTAAACAATTTAAAGCATTGGGTTCCTTTTATAATTCCAAATAAAAATATTAGACTACGTAAGCTATGAGGTAAATTCATTTCGTATATTCTTGACAGTTATACCATTTAATATTTAGGTATATATATATATATACAAAAAGTATTGTATTTAAAGTTAACACAAATTATTAATTCACATTAACGATTTTACATCTCAAATGTGCTATTTTAATCAGCACTTGAATAATTGATTTTGGGAGTCCATTAGAGATTGCTTTCGACGTTTTGCGTCAGTTGGATTGCCAATTTCAAAATGTAAACGGCGTCACCTGATTAGACTGGATGTTGTGGAACAAGTCGCTTTTTCAAAAATTTCAGTGTTTGTATCGGTTACCCAATAATAACAGATAATAACACAAGAATGAGTAGAAAAAGTGTATCACCAAGTGGGATGGAAAACGAGTGTTTCAACATTATCACATTCAAACCAAAATTGTCAATGTTGAGAAAACATTCTTTTCTAAAATTAATTTTAATTTTTATAATAAATAATAGTGCAAATTGTCACCGCCACAGTTCTGGTTTTTATAAACTCAGGTTATAAAATCAATACTTATATATATATATATATATATATATATATATATATA